>OY728161.1:1563955108-1564584205 GCA_963277665.1 Viscum album
AATCATATTCATGAACTGGGGAATGGAAACATAATAAAGGTGTTAGATCATATGATCATTAAGGGAAATCAGGTCATAATGTTTCAAATCATAAAAAATAATGAGAACATTAAGAATGCATAAATATCTTAATAATAGATCCAAATAAAAAATAATTTAACCATAAAACATGTCAAAATATCATAAGATCATAAGAGATCATTAAGGAAATATAAAAGATATAAAATGTATCAAAAAACATAAAAATGACCATATAACATTTTAGAATGTCATGAATGTGCTATATACTTTAAAAAATTATCATATTCAAGAAAAATTGTCATTTCATAGAAATTAAATGCATCTTTAAATTTTTTCATAAATTGATAAACAATATGGAAATGTGGAAAAACCATTACCATAATTTGTTTCTCACAAAACTAATTATTCCCCCACATATGAGATTAAACTCATTATATCCATGCCTAAAAATGTGAGTAAACCCATCATTCCCATGAATATGTGAACAATATCATCATTTCCATACCTGACTATCTCAAGATATATAAACATAAACTAAAAATTTAGAGGTCGGTATAGGACCCCAACCATCATCATCCATACACATGTGTAAAACTTCAAATAAATCATAAAAGTATCTTAATAAAACCATGTAAAAGGATTGGGTTTCCTAAAAATACAAAGGGGAATCATTAAATTTTCACAAATAACCCATAAAAATAAAATGGGTTTCATGAAGCATCCAAATGAAATATAATAACATCATGAATTAAATCATTTGATACCAACAACTTGATCACCCAAAATAGTCACATAATAAAACAAACTATAGGGTGATATATGAAACATAGATCCATTATAGATATGTAATTTTAAAATAATGAAAAATAAATCATTAAAAATTATTTTTCAAAATATTTTGTATTCATATTCATAAAAATCATAGTTATGAGTCACTTTTCAAAAAGTGGCCTTTTTATAAAAAAAGTAAGTCAATATAAAACCAATCAGGTAAATATATATGGGTAAAAAACTATTTTTCCTAATAAATAAAGATATTACATAATTTAAAATAAAAATTTTAGTGAATTTTGGGGAAATAAAATCAAGAAGAAATTTTATAACTTAAAGGAAGAATTTTGAGTTACCAAGTCCCTTACCATTACCCTTAATTTCAACAGAAGTTATGTAACCTCAAGTGTCAAAAATATAAACATATTAATTACCAATTTAAGAAACCTATTCATATAAATTTCCATTTATACTATTTACTAATAACAATTCTCTTTATGTTTTATATTGTTGTATGCCCTTTTAAAATTTCGGTGTAAATAATATTAATCATTTTAAACTATATTCATAAAAGTGGTGTCAATCATCATTTTTCTCTAAATTATCATCATTTATAAAATATTAAATTTACATTAGTTAGTGTTTTATAAATACATATAATGTTATAATTCCATTACAAGGGATTTTTAGTCATGTTTTGTGAAGATGAAAATGGTGATGAACAAGTTTCGGGTTATCTATCGTTAATAATGGATTACTTTATAACGATAATTAATTTTTTATTTATATAAAAAAGAACCATATTAATGACATATATAAATTATATATATCATGGTTTATCATAAAATATAAACTAAATACATATATGATTGAAAGTGAATAAGAAAGAAACATGTTTATTCGTGGAGGTGGTAGTCCACACAATACACGATTTGCATTTGCGTTTTTCTTAATGAAAAAGGTGATAGTGGTTCAAGATTATACCTTATTTATAATAAAATAATATTATAATAATTCTAATGATGCTATAATTTTAATATGGTGAAATTAAATTTTATGAATAAGGAAATCACAAGAAGAAATAGAAAAAATAAAGAGAGGTTAGGAGATTGTACCTCACATCTTGGATTATCTCCTCTGTGAAGGGAATTAAACCTTTAAGGGATGATATTTTGAGATTAAAAAACCTCCTTAACTTGTATAGGATTGTATAAGAGAGTTTATGATATATTTTGGTCCAAAATGATGGGTTTTTTGTGTGAGTTAAAGTGATAATAGGAGTTCCCTTTTATAAGTGAAAAGGCGATGCATTTTTATAAATACCCAAAACATTTATCTAAAGGGAAGTCATACTCAAGGTAAGTGGCTGAAAAATTGATAAATAATAGATTTAATAAGATATAAGGCCAATAAAAACCTCCAAAACTCAACTATAAAAATAATATAACATTCAAGTCCATTTACCACTATGGTTACACTTTTTTATCATTTTGGTTTTCACCATGGTAACTAGTTTTAACCTAGGCAATTTATCCTTTATAACCAAAAATTTCTTATTATATAATTTGCATCTAATGATTTCAAAAATGATATTTTTTTTTCAATTTATAAAAGTAATTAAAATTATTTTTAAAATACTAAATATATAATGTGTTAAAATTGTTTTTTTGTTGAAAAAATATAACTTAAGTTCTAAAATGTCAAATATGGGTTTATATATTAATGATATAGTATTAAAATTATAAATTAACTTATAAAATAAATATTTGGTATTATAAAAATGTTTCATTAATTTATAATTCATACTTATATACCAATAATGTCATAAAAGTCATGTTATTTATAAAAATGGTATTTTTCACTATTCACCTAAAAATCAACCTTTTAGAAAAATACCAAAAATTCATCCTAAGACATTATTTCCATGATAAATACAAAAATGAGGTTAATTATTTCATATTTACATCCAAAAAGTTATCAATTTTATCTTTAATTGAAAACATAAAATATAGCGGAAACATTTTTATAGGAAAACAAATTTTGGTATATTAACTAATGTTTATCATATAAATTACTAATTAATCTAGAATTAATCCTCTATTCACATAAAAATATATAATACTTGAAAATAATTATATTTTTGAAAAATATTTTATTATTTTCTTAGTTGTACAAATTAAGATGATATTTAATATGATTTTTTTCTTCTTTATATATATATATATTTCAAATTCCATTACCATTTTTTATACATGAAAATTATAATAATACCTTAAAATGGTATATATATATTTTTTGGTTTCATTTTTTAGTGTAGATCAATCCTTCTAACATCGTATTTATTTAAGGAGGAAAAACTTTGGTTATTATAGTTCATACCCAATCAGTCATAGATCATAAATCATGAGTAATGGCCTAATGCTTTAACATTTAAAACGACATTTATTATGATAGATTATTATAAGAATAAGAATATATCATAGGAATTTTTTTATAATAATAATCATATAAAATCATTTCATTAGTTTAGGATAAGTACCATAAACATCATTACATAGTTGATCAAGTCAAAAAATTGATTAGGTTCACTTCCCAAAATCTTTTCACTCTTAGAATGGGTTCACTCCATATCATATTCATATTATGTCATGATATTTCATTCATTTATTGTAATTTCCCAGAATTTATGTATATATTTTTTATTATATGGAAATATTTAGAGATCGAAAAATTTGACGGCACGTGATTCTGAGGCCCGGAGTGCCCGGAATGGTCCGTCGAAAATTGTTGACCCTTAAATAACATGCGTGATTAGTTTTCCTGAAAAAGTTGAACAACACTTAAATGGGTGCCCAGATCAGAAATCTCAGGACACTATTTCATTCAGGATGACGAGTTTATCCTAGGCATGACTTATGATTAGCCAGCACAGGCCTCCAGTGAGAAAACCCAAAAATGGCATAACTGTAAATAAAATAATAATATAAAATTATTTTATTTTTCAAATGATTATAAATCATGAATGGTGACTCAGATTAAAAATATGAGACCACCACTGAACTTGTGGGGGTATTCTTTTTTTAGGTAGATACTAACATTGTCCAACATGGGCCACCAGTGGAAGTTGGTTTTTGGTCGTAAATAAAATAATTAAGTGACAATTATTTTATTGTAAAATCCTTAAATTCTAAAAGGTAACTCGGATTGAAAATCTGTGAGTACCATTGAGCTCATGATGGCATGTTCCCCTTAGGAGGAGCCTAACCTTGACCAATGCGGGTCGAGGGTGACTGTTAATAATTTTTTGAACTTTTTTGAGGTACGTTCAGTAAACGTGTGAGCGACATTTTCTAAATTTTGAACCAGTGCTCAGAATTGAAATTCGAGGGCACCGTTGATTTCACAGTGTTGGGATTTTCTTAAGGGAATCTTCACTTCGACCGTAGTTGTTTAGGTGAAAAGGTTAGTTTTTGCGACTTTTTAATGAAATAATAAAATAACATAAAAATTGTTATTTTTTTCCTACCACCTATTGAGCGGCAGTGGAGGGGACCACATCGGTGGTCAGACTTTTAAATATGGGATATTAAATGTTTGTTTAAACTTTTTTTGTGTAAATAGCCGGCGTGTAATTATTGAGGCACATTAATTACGTCAATTAATGAACCTCATTAATTCCTCAGCACGTTACTCAGCTTTTCCCCCTCTATTTAAATGGGGATTGTGGTTGAGTTTTTGACACGGCTTCATCAAGCGAGGGACCACTGGCGAAGGGACGTAACACCTTCCACCGAAAGAGATGGAATTTCAGGCGGCAACGAACTGGAATTGATGAATGCCTGTGGCTTCATCAAAATGCGGAATCTTCTTCCACGATTGTGACATCTCCATAGAATCTCGATGTAGGAGTTGTCTTTTAATTCAAGAAATTCCTACAATTCTTCTCTTAATTTTTGAATTTGCGGGAGGTCATTGCGGGGGATTTGAAAGAGGATTATCATTATTTTAATGTAATGTGTAAATTAATACCACCTGTTATAATACTAACACGTAGGGTGCGGGCCAAATGAATAAGTATCAGACCCTCTGCCTCTTTATTTTCATTGCATTCTTTAGAGGTGGGTTGTTTTAACTTGACAAAACCTTGAAATGGGGAGGCGCACAATGGCAGAAGCATCCCGGGAGGACTAGAGGAACGTCCGTAAAGAAGAATAGACCACCATATCTCATTTAGTGGACCGCGGAGGATCCACCAGTGTAGTACTGGTGACCGACACTAGCAGTAGAGTAGGAGGCTAGTGCTCGCCAACCGCAGAAGTGGGCGACGCCGCGGTAGACCTGAAGGGGAGACTGACCACCGTCCAACTGCGTTAGCGAGACGGTGTACTTTTGCATGCAACGATAAAGGGTATTCTGCACCAAAGCTACGTCAGAAGGGGGACCTGTGCCCGCAGGTCATGTGGACCACGTGGAACCACTAATTGAAGAGCCGAATGACTCTTCTTGAGCCGTTTGGGGAGCTGGTAGCCACCTGGCTAGAGAGTCGTGCCAACGCACCAGGCCGCGTCGCCCGGCGGGCCGCGCCCAGCCAACGGACTGGCCCAAGCCAATTTGGGTTAGTCCGGGTCAGACCAAGACCGGGTCGGGTCGACCCGAAAAAGGTTGGGTTGGCCCAAACCGGGTCGGGTCAGCCCAGACTGAGCAAACCGGACCTGGACCCATTCGGGCCCAGTTACACTTAAGTGACCGTATCTCACAAACCGGATGTCCGTTTGACGAACCGTCTACGACATTGGGATCCTTGGAGCAAGAAAAACCTTTTGAGATACTCCATGATAGGTTTGGAGAATTTTGGATTATGGCCAGGTTGGATCGACTCTGAATCCAACTGGGACCTCGGCACTAAAATGCTAATAGCTTAGAGACCAAGGGTCTGGTTGACGTTTTGTCTATTACATTGGAACCATTATGACATGATGAATCATAGGGATACTACCTTGTGGAACTTCTTGGCAGTTCAAGTATTACTGATAACCGGAGGAGCAGAACTAGGGTGTTTCTTGTTGTGAGAGTTAGGATGGGTACTCCCTTGATGACTCAAGGTGCTGGTATTACTTAGTCCTCTAATCCAGTAGAGACAGGACTCCCCTTGTCATGAGTGTGGGTTCTTTTCCCTCTAATTGGTCTTTCTATATTTGGAGTTGGTACTCCCTTATTGGACTAGGGTGAAGGTCCTCTATACTTAACTCACACTGATTTAGGTACTACATTATCGGGTAGGGTTCATGTCCTCTATGTTAGGAGTAGGTAATCCCCTATCAACCCAGGGTGCAGGTCTGCCTTTTGTAGTAAAACAACAGAGTTGGTACTCCCCTATCGTTCTAGGGTGCGGGTCCTCTAGCCTGGGGTCAATACTCCACCGACGTACTAGGGCACGATTCCCCCACAATGAACAAAATACCAGAGTTGTACTCCCCTACCAGGTACAGTGAAAGTCCCCACATATAGATTCAGTAATCCCCTACCATTCCAGGGTGCGAGTATTCTAGCCTGGGCTCGGTACTCCCCTCATATACTAGGGCATGGGTCCCCCCCAACATTGAAACTGCCAGAGTTGTACTCCCCTACCAATTAGGGTGTGGGTCCTCACATATGGGGTAGTACTCCCTCGTCTCTGAGTAGCGACGGGGAGCGGTTCCTTTAGGGGAGTTGGAGCTCCCTCTACTGTAGGACGCACTGTTGAGGAGTGGGCCTCTTCACATGGTTTCCCTTAGACTTTCCTCGGGCATAAGACTGTGACTGTGAGACCTCTATTGTCGGGCACTAGATGATGTTCTAGTAGAAAGTTCCTGATGGGGCACGTCCTTTCGAACATTCCATTAGGAATGGTTGAGTTGTAACTGATGGAGTATATCTCTCAGATGGCTATCATTAGGGATAAATAGTTCATAGAGCGTGTACTTAAGATCCTTGAGTTACTCTTTGAGCCATCTTTGGAAATCCTGGAAATGGCATGAGATCATGGACTTATGTTTCTTTGTGGATGAGACGAGTATATCTGGTTTGAGTTGTGTCTTTTGATTTTTGATTTTTGATTGAGACCATGATTGGGACATTACTTTGTGGAATTTTGAGAGACCTTATCGGGGTCTTGGGGTCCCTACTAGGTATTTTTATACTCACCCCTACACGAGCATCGCCTGCACCTTATTGTGTCTTTTCCTGACAATGGGAAGCCTTGACTGAGACTCAAAGAGCTAGGACCTGATGGTGGATATCAGTAAATGTTGACATGGAGAGATGTGGAGATGAGTTGTACCTACCCTTCAGGTAGGATTTCTAGTGGATGATCTCAGAAGATATTTTATGTTTCATTTGTAGTTGTATATTTTTAGTTGGGCTTATATTCCGGCCGCTTACTTTATGTACACACTTTTACTACTGCAGTTTTACTTTATGGTTGCATCTTGTTGTGGTCTAGTCTGTGTGTTTGTATAGGTTTAAAGGCAATGCCTTTCTGTTTTATTGATACACCTTTCTAGTGATATTCACCAACCCCTGGCCTATGGAAGGCAGTCTTGGGGTAGTCACAGCACGGGCCCCGGTGGAAGGGTCGTGACAGAGTGATATCAAAGGGATCGGTTTTACTGAAGAATTAAGACTATGATGATTTTAATGGAGTAATAATGTTAAGTGTTTTGAGTATGGTTTTTAGTTCGGGTAGTCCATTGTTAGTGTGGTGGCTGACTTATCCATACACCAGAACCCTGAATTCTAATTTCCAACTCTGAGCACAAAAACACTGATTGCATGTGTTTTGGAAATGTTTTACTTTTGATCTCTTTTAAGTCAGCTCAATCGGTATATCTTATTTACTGTGGGTCATCTTTATTCTCTTTCAAGATGACTCCATGCAGCCAGCCATCTAGGATTCCAATACGTGACCATGAGGGTGGTCCACGGTTTTGATGAGGCTTGAGTACAAGGATTGTTACCCGGTATTGTACCTTCAGGCGGTGTGCCAGCGATACCAATTCCCGTTGGCCAACAGTTACTTCTGGCACTACTAGTACAGAACACATGTAGGCTTAGTTCCTTACATGAGTTTCAGCGACTGATACCCCTTAGGTTCTGAGGAGATCTAGACTCATAGGAAGCTAAGGACAGTACTGAGGTGGTGACTGAGTTTCCATCTAGCCAAGGCACCATACAATCAGATGGCGAACCTAGTAGAGAGCATTCCATGTGGCTCAACATGGCGATGACAGGGTTTAAATTACCCCTATCTTAAAATGAGGTGAATTTTTCATGGATAAATCTTGAGAACATTCCTCAGAGATGGGGGGTCTCTTTCTATAAAAAGCTAAGGGGTATGTGTTTACAAGAGCTTCTACAACTTCGGCAGGACGACATGTCGGTAGCTGAGTACTCATCAAGGCATACAGACCATTCTAGTTACTCTATGAATACGATATGACCAGTGCTTCGGGTCTCAGACCTCCAAGAGAGATGTGTTTAGGGAAATCCAAGCCGACACTACTCCTCTGTGCATTCCTACTTATGTTTGGGTAATAGAGAGAACCTTTTTGGTTGAATGTTCTTTGGACGATCAGATACTTCCAGTGAATGTTAGTAGTGGGTAAGTAGGAAACTGAAATTAGTCTCAGAGACTTGGACATGTAAAATGTTTCTGTAAGAGTAAGTGATAGGGATAGATGAATTTGTAGGGTAGAAGACTTGGAAGAGGAGCTATGTGAGTAGAAGAAGGTGGTACACTTTTAGACATGTTGTAACCAGCACCCCAATGTGGTCCCCACCAGGCATAGGGAGCTTAAGGACATGGGAATGGATTAGCTTCATGTGGTCAAAGAGTGTGACCCAAGGGCTCCCGAAATGATCTGAGGTATATTCTGTGTCTACTACTAGATTCCATATTAATAGACATAGGTACTAATCATTCCTTCTTGTAATGAATCTTTTTCAAGACCTAGAATTTTTTTGGTTAAACCATTGAATTGACCCTTTCATATAGAGATACCTATGGGAGGAGACTCAATAATCAAGCTTATGCCGATGGTGTGATCTGACCCCTGAGAAGAGAGTTTCCGTTGGAACCTCTTAGTAGCAGCGTCAAGGCCTTATGACGTTAGTTTGGGTATGGACTGGTCATCCACAGTTCATAATCAGATTGACTGTTTTAGGCAAAAGGATGTGGTATATCTACAACCATGGAATGGGGTTTTCCTTGGTCAAGAAAAAAATGAAATCCAAGCAGTATAGGATAAACTCATGAAGAGGAGGGTGCAGCCTATCACTCTTGATTTGGATAACCTTACCTTTGTGGCCGTAGGAGTTTTGAGATTTCAGTTCCCAACAGTAGTGGAAGGGTGTAGTAACACCATTTTTAAATATTTTTTCAGGATTACCTCCTTAAAGGGAAAAATACATATACTTTGTATCATACCCAGGAATGACACTGATATTTATAATTGCGTATCAGATGGTTCCCATAGAGCTTTGGGAGATGAGAGTTTAGTTGGGGGATGTGGTGGTAGATGCACTCAGAAGGAGGTCTGGTTTATAGCTGTTGAGTGAGGTGGAAGAGCAGCTAGCCACGTTACAGACATCCTTCGTGGATGGTGATGGGACAAATTTCCTCCAGTCTATGACTATCACTCCCACACTCCTTCAATGAGTTCAGGAGGCATGGCTTGGGGACATGGACTACGAGGCCTGATGTTCTCATATATCCACATGACAGGCTCTTGAAGGATTTTATAAAGGTGGATATAACATCTTCCTTTTCAAAGGACACACCATGGTACCAATGAAACTATAAGAGGAGGTGTTAAGGGAGTTACACACATTCCCTTTGGCGATACATCCTAGTGTAGCAAAGTTGTAGTAGGACCTCCGGAGTCAGAACTGGTGGCCAGGGATGAAGACTGCACAGATCCGGCAGAAGTATTATGCTGACAAGAAACAGAGACCCTTAGTACATGAGAAGGGGGGCCATTTCTTCCTACAGTTCTCACCCTAATGGGGATTGTAGAGATTTGGTCAGGGCGGCAATCCATATCTGAGGTTTATAGGACCTCTCCAGTTTCTCAGCAGAGTGGGCGAGGTGGAGTACCATCTAACTCTTCCCCCACAGATGCACCAGGTTCATAATGTTTCCCATGTTCCACAGATGATGAGATACATGCATGATTCATCATAGATTATTGACTAGGGCGAGCTGGACTATGATGATGGGGCTACATTTATGGAGTTACCAGTGGAGATAGTGGATTGACAGGAGCAGATTTTTCGTGGGCATTCGATTTCTCTGGTGCAAGTTTGTTGGTAGCACGGGAATCTCCAAGAGATCCCAAGGGAGCGGGAGGCTCATATCCATGCTCAGTACCACCATTTGATTGATTTTCCCTTTTTTGGCTTTTAGGGATGTAAATCCCTAAGGTGGGGAGAATTTAATGTACTAGAATTTCCATATAATTTTTTATTATATTGAAATATTTTGAGACCACGAAACTTGACGACACATGATTCTGAGGCCTGGAGTGTCCGGAATGGTCTGTTGAAAATTTTTGAGCTTTAAATAACGCACATGAATAGTTTTCCTAAAAAAGTGGAATAAATCCTAAACGGGTGCCCAGATCAGAAATCTGAGGATGTTGTTGCATTCAAGATGGCGGGTTTACCCTAGGTGCGAATTATGTTTAGTCGGTGCATCCCTCCAGTGAGAAAACCCAAAAATGGCATAACCATAAATGAAATAATTAAATAAAATTATTTTACTTTTCAAATGCTTATAACCCATGAATGGTGACTCATATTAAAAATCTGAGACCACCACTGAACTTTTGAGGGTATGATTTTTATAGGAACATACCAACATTGGCCGGTGTGGGACACAAGTGGAAGTTACTTTTTGGCCGTAAATAAAATCATTAAGTGACAATTATTTTATTGTAATATACTTAACTTCTGAATAGTAACTCAGATTAAAAATATGAGATTACTATTGATCTTGTGAGGGAATTTTCCACATTGGCAGAGCCTAACCTTAATCGATGGAGGTCAAGGGTGTCTGTTAATAATTTTTTTTGAACATTTTATGGTACGTTCACTAAACGTGCGGGTGGCGTTTTTTAACTTTTGAACCAGTGCTCTGAATTGAAATATAAAGGCATTTTTGAATTCTCAGTGTTGATATTCACATAAGGGAAGCTTCACTTCAACCATATTTGGTCATGTGAAAAAGTTAGTTTTTGCAACTTTTTAAAAATAATAATAAAATAACATAGAAACTGTTGTTTTTTTCTACCACCTATTGAGCAGCGATGGCGGGGACCACATAGGTGGTCAGAATTTTAAATATGGGATATTAAATGCCTGGTTACACTTTGTTTGATTAACCACCCCTCGTTTAATTAATGAGGTATATTAATTACCTCAATTAATGAACCTCATTAATTCCTCACCGCGTTACTCACCTATTTCCCCCTATTTAAATGGGGTTTGGGGTAGATTTTTTGACACGACTTCATCAAGCGAGGAACCGTAGGTAAAATGACGTGACACCTTCCACTAACAAAGATGGAAGCTCAGGAAGCAATGAACCAAGATCGATGAATGCCAGTGGCTTTATCAATATGTGGAATCTTCTTCCACCACCGTGACATCTCCAAAGAATCTCGAGGTAGGGGTTGTCTTTTAATTCAATAAATTCCTATGATTATTCAATTCATTATTGAATTTGTGGGAGGTCATTATGGGGGATTTGAAAGGGGTTTATCATTATTTTAATGTAATGTGTAAATTACCCCCCACTTGTTATAATACTATCACAGAGGGCGTATGTCAAATGAACAAGGCCCAGACCCTCCGCCTCTTGATTGTCATTGCGTTTTTAGAGGCCAATTGTTCCAACTTGATGAAGCCTCAAAACCGGGAGACACGTAATGACAACGACATCCCGAGAGGATCGTAGGAACATTTAGAAGGGAGAACGGACCACCGGAGCACACCCGGTGGCCCGCAGAGTATCCACTGGTGTGGCATCGGTGCAACAGTACTGGAGACCGGCGCTGGTAAAAGAGGTGGTGGCCGATGCTCACTGGCCATGGAAGTGGGTAGTATCGTTGGGCGCCGCGGTGGACCCGAAGGGGCGACCGACAACCGGCCAACCGCGTTGGTGAGGCGGTGCGCCTTCGCACACCGTGATGAACGGGTTGTGACATCAAAGCCTTGGCAGGAGGGGGACCCATCCCTGCGAGTCCCTTATAACACATGGAGGCCCCACATGTCCCCCTTAATTGAAGAGACAAACAACTCTTCTTGAGCCGTTTGGGAAGTTGGCGGCCACCCGACTAGCGAGCTACACCATCGTACGGAGCCGCATCACCTGGTGGGCTGGGCCGGTCCATGGCCCAGCCCAACAGGGCTCGCCTAGGCCAGTTCGGGTCAGTCCGGGTCGAACCAGGATTGGGTCTGTCCGACCATGTCGCACCCATTTGGGCCTAGTTACGTTTACGTGACTGTATCTTGCAAATTGGACGTTCATTTGAGAAACCGTCTATGACACTGGGATCCTTATAGTGATATGATCTTTTTGAGATACTCCATGAGAGTTTTGGAGAATGTTGGAGTACGGATGGGTTGGATCATCTCCGAATCCAACCGGCCCCTCAACGCTATAATGCCAATAACTTACAGAACAGGTGTCCGGTTGACGCACCGTCTATTGCGTTGGAACCCTTATGACATGAAGGATCATCAGGATACATCCTTGTGAAAATTCATGGTGGTTGAGGTATGTCCGATAACCATAGGAGAAGAACCAGTTTGTTTCTTATAGTGAGAATTAGGATGGCTACTCCCTTGATGACTCAAGGCGTGGGTATTCCTTACTCCTCTGCTCCAGTAGAGAAGGGAATCCCCATGTCATGAGTGCTGGTTCATTTCCCTATGATTGGTCTTTCTATCTTTGGAGTAGGTACTCCCCTATTATAATAGGGTGCGGGTCCTCCATACTTAACTCACATAGATTCAGGTACTCCCTTACCAGGTAGGGTGTGGGTCATCTATGTTAGGAGTAGGTACTCCCCTATCAACCCAGGGTTCAGGTCCTCCTTATGTTGTTCTACAGTAGAGTCGGTACTCCCCTTCCATTCTAGGGTTGGGGTGCTCTAGCCTGGGGTCGGTACTCCCCTGATGTACTATGGAATGAGTCCCCCACAGTGAACAAACTACCAGAGTTGTACTCCTCTACCGGGTAGAGTGCAAGTCCTCGCATATAGATTCAGTTCTCCCCTACCATGCCAGGGTGTGGGTGCTCTAGCCTGGGGTCAGTACTCCACTGACGTACTAGGGAGTAGGTACCCCATAGAAAACAAGCTACCGGAGTTGTACTACCCTACTAAGTAGGGTGTGGGTCCTCACATATGGAGTAGTACTCCCCCGTCTCTGAGTAGAGACGAGGAGTAGGTTTTTCAGTGGAGTTAGATATCCCTCGACTGTTGGAAATAGTGTCGAGGAGTGGTCCTCTCCACTTGGTTTCCCTTGGTCTTGCCTCAGGCACAAGACTATGACTGCAAGACCTCTAGTACCGGGCAACAGAGGCAGTTCTAACAGAAAGTTCTCAATGGAGAACGTCCTTTCGGAAGTTCCATTAGGAATGGTTGAGTTGTCCCTGATGGAGTACATCTCTCAAATAACTATTCTGAGGGATAGCCAGTTCATAGAGCACGTACTCCTGATCCTTGAGTTACACTTTGAGCCTTCTTTGGAAATCTTGGAAATGGATTTGTGGATGAGACGAGTATATTTGGTTTGAGATGCATAATTTTCTTTGTGCTTTGTGATTGAGATCTGTCTTGTGGTTTTCCTTTGTGGAATTCTGAAAGACCTTCGTGGGTCTTAGGGTCCCTACTGGGTATTGTTATACTCACCCATGTATGGGATTCTCCTAAACCTTGTTGTATCTTGTGAAGACGATGGAAAACCTTGATTGAGACTCAGGGAGCTAGGACCTAATGGTGGATGGTGGTGATGGTTGACGTGGAGAGTTGTGGAGATGAGTTTTACCTACCCTTCAGGTAGGATTCCCGTTGGATGATTTCAAGAGTTGTTTCCTATTTCAGTCAGGCTTGTATTCTGGCCCCTTACATTAATTACACACTTTTACTACAGCAGTTTTACTTCATTGTTTCATCTTGTTGCGTTCTAGTCTATGTGTTTTTACAAGTTTAAAGGCAATGCCTTCCCGTTTTAGGGATACGCCTTTCCATTGCTAGTTTTCAACCCCATGCCTATGGAAGGCGGGTTTGGGGTAGTCACAGAACGGGCCCCGGGAGATGGTCGTGAAATTTACCAAACCATTTTATATATTTAATGGATCAACATATAACATAATTAAAACCACATATATGTGTTCCATGAGATCATGGAAATATTAGTCAATTAATCATAGCATAACCAATGGGAAAGTAATGGGTTTCATAAATATTTCAGCATAATATAATCATAACACATAAAAATAAATAAAATGGATGGCTTCATGGGATCATATCCCTAGTAAACAATAAAAAACAAAAAAATAGGCTAACATGGATAAAGAATTCCTTAAAAGATAATTTGGACATTTTGTTGAAAATGGGAAAATATCCTTTTATTTTGATATATTTAAAAGATAAAGAATTACCAGAATATTATAAAAATATTTTGATTGGAAATAACCATGAAATTTTTTAATTAAAACTTCAAATCAAATAATGTTCATGATAGTAGGAAAATCCATCTGTGTGGTAAATGTTAAAACAAAGATTCCTTTCACACTTTTCGTAAAAATTTAAAAATAAACAATTTAGAAAACATTAACAAATTATTTTTAATCATTTAAAAATAAATTAAAATGTGGTTGATGATTACTATAAATAATCATTGTATAATATAAAATAAAATTCTTGAAAACATTTTAATGAACATGGACATGAAAGAAAAAGTTCACCAACCAAAGAGGTAATAAATTCCACCTTTCTCAAAAACATTTTCTCAGTCATTTTAAGTAACATAGAGTGGAGAATGAAATAAAAATATGAAAACCCAAAAAAATAACCATATTAGAATAAAATATAAGATCTTAAAGATATAATGATTATATAATTCCCTTAAATAAATTCAATCATAAACAATCTCTATTAAAAATGAGATTATAATATAAACCCTTACCTATGGTCCTAAATTTATTTGTAAATACTCTTAAATTCCTTAATAATAAATTTATATTTATTATAATTATATACTGTGAGCATATTCATACTTATATTAAAATATAAAATTCCATTAAAATTTCTAATTACCCATTTATTAAAAATTCTTCATTAAAATCAACATTTTAGTGTAAACTATTATGTTTACCATGCATGTTTTGGTTTGATGGTTCTAGTCCTTTCACCTTGATCATGGTTTTATCATCTCCATAATATTAATAATGTTATAGTTATCATATTTATTCATTATTTAAAATTCTATAACCTTTCATTTAATTTCATGATGATAAATTAATTACATCACTTCATAGAGAGGTTAGTTTCTACATATGCACGAGAAATGTTTTAATTTTCCAAAAATTGAAATAAAATAGTGGTAAATAATAATATA
Organism: Viscum album; assembly: GCA_963277665.1. Classification (NCBI taxonomy): domain Eukaryota; kingdom Viridiplantae; phylum Streptophyta; class Magnoliopsida; order Santalales; family Viscaceae; genus Viscum; species Viscum album. Next base: position 1,563,970,565 of record OY728161.1, read on the forward strand.
TAATTATATAATAATAAAAATATAATATCCTATATATATTTTTATTAAATCCATCCATATGACTAGTTGTGTATAGTGGATATGAAAATTGATTCACATTGCTTTGTGGGGGTTATATTCTACACATATACACAAACGAACATTTCATTTATCATGGGATGTAAATGAGGTAGAAAGTAATTGTAACATTAACATAAAAATATTTATTAGAGTATTGATAGATATTTGGTAATTTTAATGTGGTTATATAATATTTTTATGAGTTTAATGAATAAAAAAACTCAAAATTGATCAGTAAAGATAATTACCTCTTCTTTGCAAAACCTCATTTAGATTACATGTTAAGCCTTAAAAGGTTGGTATTTTAGGAAGAAAATAATATCTAGGATATGTGTAAGGAATTTAGTAAGATATTTTTTAGGTATTGGTTTATATATATGGCTCAAATATTATTAAGGTGTGAGTGTAAGAGGGCCTCCTTTTATAAGTGAGGGGAGTAGAAGTCTTCTAAGTACTTAAAACATTAATATATAATAAATTCATATTCAAGTTAAATTGTCACCAATGAAATACAAACTAAAATATATGATAAATTTGGGTGAAAATCCACTTAAATATTCTCATTTATCCAAGTTTTAGATATATTTTATGTCTTATCTCTATTTTTAACCCCCTCATTAATCCTTTTAACCCTTATTATGGTGATTTTTTTTACCATGTTGAATGTTCATTACGAAAAAAATAAAATTGAACATATTAATAAATTTGGAAACTGAGATTCTAAATATGTAAACCATTTTACCATATTCAATTTCTATAATTGAAATAAATTCATTTTAAAATAAGCATCCGAACTACAATGAATACTGTTTTTAGAAAAATGTATTTTTATTTATAAAAATGAATTTATTCTCATTAGTTTCCTAGTAACATACATTAAATGAATATTAAAATATTATATTAAATATATTATATACACATTTCATTAAAATTGTTCATTAATAGTGGTTAATTTAATTTATTAAGATTAAAACACATTTCAAGTATAATATTAGTTTTTCATAAAGACATATTATTTTACCTAAAAATTCTTTTATTTTAATTTATAAACAATTTATAAATAATTAATTTATCTTATACATGTGTAACAAATAATTTTTAAAATGTTTAATACTCTAATTTTATTTTTAAATAAAAAATAAGATTAAAACAATGCTCATAAATAAAAAACATTAAAGCATATCTTTATGATCAATATTATTTCCTAAGTGAATTAGATTTTTTTCAATTATGTTTCCTATAAATACCATAAAATTTGATTAATTTAATAATTTATAGGAATTATTCACATAATTTCAAGGTTATTTTCTTCACAAGATATCATACACATTTATTTATTAAATAATTACATTTATTTTAAAATATCGATGAGTTATATTCTACCTCCAGTATAAGAATTTGTTCATTTCTGTTCTATCACTTAGATACAAAATTAGGATACATAGACCTTACCGTATCCTGGAGGTACTATGTTTCTTACTAAAACCACTAAAGAACCTTAGTCAGGTTAGTATTCTTGTTCCTTAACACTTTACCTTTGTGTTTAAAAATTTCTAATCATTGTTATTTATAAGAAAGATCATGATTCGATGGTATAACATCTAATTTTATAATATTTGAATGATTATGTATATAATTCCTTAAAATAAAGACATGAAAGACATTATAAACTTTGGAGAGATTTCAAGTAAGTTCTAGGTAACAATCTACTATCCTGATATGATCAAGAATATCATAGGGACAAATATATATGGGGATTAGATTTCCCTTCTTTCCAAATATCATAAAATTTTTCCAAGGATATATTATACGGAATTAATTATCACCAACTATTAACTCTATATATCACCAATGATTATTAACATAACTTTTCTGTTGACTCAAAGCTATCCTAATATGTTGTTAAATTTCTCAAAATTTCTCTACCATTTACTTAGCTATCTCAAGTCCCAATGGATTTATTTTCAAAACTTTATACCAACATGTTGGAGTTATTCATTTATTTTTATATATGGATTCAAAATGATACATATAAAATCTCAATAGAATGTTATTATTGAATGAAAATTCGACTATAGGAAGGTTCTAATCCCATCCCCCTTTGGAATCCACATAGAAATCTATTAAAAAAAATTCTAGGGTTTGAATTTTCTTCTCAGACTAACCATTTGTCTGATAATTATATAAGTTTCTAAATATTAACTATATATTCAAATATTATTGAATAATTCTCTATAAAATTGAGGATAACCTTAGATATTGATCAGATATGATTGAGAGTGGTACTCCATGAAACCTTATGAATTATTTAATATATAGCCTGGATAGATAATAAAGAGAAAAAATACTACAATAGTAATGGAATGTGATAATTTCACAAGAATATTTACTATAACACATATAAAAATATTCCCTTTAGATGTATTGGAGAGTCCCAAGATGATCTCTACAGTCATTTTTCCCACTTCCACTCAAGTATGGGTCATGTTTGTAATATCCCCTTACACTATTGTCTTCCATACTTGACTTACTGACATACTAAGCATTGAGATACACACAATGTGGTATCATTATTAATGGTGTACCACATATTATTCTATTTAATATCCCTATACATGTTTGTACATCCATTATTAATATAGAAGGATTAATTGTGATATTTAACCAAAAAATGATTTTTTAATTCTAATATTTTCAAGACACAAAATCTAATCCTAAGCCTTATCATTCTATCACTATCATGAGTAAGATAAGGTACATTCCTTAGTTTCTTTTTCATCTCCACATATTCCTCACATTCTTATTCTATATTCACATGAAATTATTATTGAACATTCCTCTAAGAAAGATAGGATATTTCTATTTTCATTATGATCTCAAGGTAAATCCTATAAAAATATTTAAGTATTAGATCTATTTAAATATTAAATATGAAAAAACAATCATGGTCCTTCTGACTCAAAGAAGAATTTACCTTGTTCGCCTTCCTAGAGTGGTAATATATTGAGTAGTCATAATCTTTAATCAGTTCAAACCACCTCCTTTGGTTAATATTAAACCCTTTTTGTGCTAATATATACTTAAAACTTGTATGATCATTATATATGTAACATATTTTACTACAATGATAATTAATCTACATATTTAAAGAAAAATTATCATTTCTAGTTCCAAATCATCAGTTGGGTAACTTTTCTCATTAACCTGCAATGGGCGAGAGGCATAAACTTCCACCATGTAATTTTGTATGAGAACACATATCATTCCATTATTTGATGCATCACTATAGATCAAAAACCCTTATACACTTTGGGGTAGTGCAAACATAGATGCACAAACCAAACATCTCTTCAATTCTATGAAATTATCTTCACATTCATATATCCATAGGATATTGGATCTATTACAAGTAAACTTGGTTAGTGGATCTGATAGATGTGATAATTTTTTCAAAAATAATCAGTAGTATCCATCCAAACCATGAAAACTATAGATTTTGGTCATCATGGTTGGTATGGTCCAATGTTAAATAACTTGTATCTTTGATGTATCCACCAATATACCCTATATTATAATTACATGACCAATAAATAAAACTTTATGTATCCAAGATTCACATTTAATAATTTTTTTATAAAGCTTCTCCTTCCTCGAGGTCTTTAACACATTACTCAAATGATATTCATTCTCTTACTTCCTCTTGAAATATATAATAATACTCTCTATAGATACTACCAAAAACTAATTAAGGTAATATATAAATACACTATTCATTATATTTATAAATATAAAAGGGGAATTTCTAATCCAAAATGGCATCACTATAAATTTATAGTGTCCATGCCTCATTTAAAATATGGTCCTTGATATGTACTCATTTTTAACACTCAATTGATGAAATCTATATTGTATTTAAATCCTTCATAAGTATTTATATCCTTCCAGTTTATCCAAATAATCAAATAGATGAGGTATTAGATACTTTCTCTTGATAGTAATCATACTAAGTTCTAAATAATCAATTAAAATATTCATTAAACCATATTTATTCTTAAAAAAAGTACAGATGCACCCTGTGGTGATTCACTTTTCCAAATGAATCACTTATAAAGTTTCTCTTAAATTTTATTATTCAATTATTTCAACCCAATTGGGTTCATTCAATAAAGATTAATTGACATAGACATATCACCATGTATGATTTCTATTGAGAACACAACTTTATGATTCAAAGTATGACTGGGAAACTCATCAAGAAATACATCAGTATATAATTTTTATTAAAAACTCACCTTTGTGATTTAAGGGAAGAAGAGTGGATGATAAGTGTACTTTTCATCACTCCATTATCATAACCCACTTAAATAGTTGTTATCATATGAGATTTCACTTTATCTCTTGTATTAATATGTTGTTGATGTTGATTGTTATCATTGACACTTTTATTCATACATGATTTATCATTACTCCTATACTCCTTGTAGTTGTCACATTGGAGTATGGGTGGTGCATTTAGTTATGCTTTATCTCTGTTATTTTCATTTTATTACCCCTTTATATCTCTTTGGAACTCACTTTCTTGATGGACTTCCTTTCCAAATATAAAAAATTTAATAATACCTTGGAAATATTTTTCCCATGATTCGTTCCCTTGAAATAGTTGTAGTAGTAGGTATGAGATTTATTGAAAACTTAACTTCAAAATTCAAGGGAAGACTAGGAATCCCTTACCAAAATAAATTCATATATTCTTAAACAATAGGAATATATTAAATTTTTATTTTCTCCCCAAAAAATTAAGATAAAATACCCCGCATGAATAGGTAGTAATAACCATATAGAAGAAGTAATTTTCATTTTAAGTTATTGTTCATCCTCACTACAATATATAATAATAGGTTGATTAATAATATTAAACATTACTTTTCATCCATCAAAATTGATATGTGATATATATATAAGAGAGATATTATATGCACAAAATTGCATAAAATTTAACTAGAGGTAGAATAAAAATATTTTTCAGGAAGAAAATTCCCAAAAAATTATATCAAATAGAATTTATAGACTTGAGATGAAATCATCATACCATTAGGATTTTTCAACATCAAATCATTGAGGTGGTGATATGATAGCCTTATAAAATTCTTAAGAAATAAAAGTGTTGATATAACCAAAATCAAATAATACATTTTCAATTATATAGTGGATGGTAAGTGTACTTTTCACCACTTCATTCTTATGACCAACTTGAATAGTTTTGATTGTATGAGATTTCCCTTTATCTCTTAAATAAGAGGTTTTTGATGTGTATTTTTATAATTAACCTTGAATTCCTATACTATTTTACAAAATTACCATACTCTATACAATTTTAGTATTGCAGTGTGGGTAGTTCATTTATCTATTCTTTATCCCCATTATTTTCATTGGCTACCTCCTTACAACTCTTTAGTATTCAATTTCTCGATATCCTTCCTTTTCTCACATAATAAATTTACTAGTACCTTGAATACAATTTCCCCCATGATTTATTCCATACTTTTATGATAAAGGAAGATTAATTTTATTTAGTCTAGGGGTTTTATTATTAGAATTTATTTGAAACTAAATATTTATCTTCTTATCAGAAACAATATAATGATGGGAATATCCAATCTCTATTTCCACCTTTAGATAAAATTTAAGGATTTATTCATATATACTAATGTCCCTTAAATTCAATTCTATTTAAAGAATATATTTTAAGCCACTGAATAACTGATAATTTTTTTTCAAGGTTAATGATAAAAAATAATCTTACCTCATAAGTCTCATAAAGTTTTATTCATTTGTACCAACAGATTCATCATCCTTCCCCTTAAGCTCAAAGAATTATCTTTCCATTTTCATATGAAGATTTTATTGGAAGTACTTATTGAAAATACCCTCTTAAACTCATACCATTCCATGGTTTCAATTTCTTTTTATTTCATCAAATTATCCATAGTATTCGACCATTGATCAACATTGGCTTCCAAAGAATACACCACCAGGACCTCTTATTTTATGTTTCAAGAATTGGAGAATAGAAAATATATTTATAGTGGTACTGATCCATTTTCCACCCACTGCTATATTAGAGGACCCTTTGAAAGAATATTTTTGTTACCTTAAGAAAGACACAATAGTGAATTGGTCCATCCTTTCCTCATTTTGATGATTGAAATGATTCATGGATTGAGAGAGTTCCATGAAAAGAGCAACATGATTTTGTATTCAAATTACCATTATAATTAGTTTCTCAATAATAAAATAATTTTATTATATGTCACATTCATTATTAACATGATTCCTCCGGGTTATATCCATTTACTAAAACCAATAATCATTTTGTAAGAATAAAACAGCAATAATTAGAGTGAGAAATTGTTTGATCATGAAAATCATTCCAGTGATGTCCTAAATTATGACACCATATTATCAAAATATTACAGTTTTAGGTTGACCCTATATAAATTTAAATTTAGAATAGTTTTTCTTAAGTTATATGACCATATTATCCATAACCTAGTATCTAAAAAATAATTAAACTCTACTCTGATACCAACGTAGGTAGTCCAAGATAAATACTTACATATTTCATTTTATATGAAAACTGGATATATTACGTAATAATTTAGACCCTGTAACTATAAATATTTAGTGTATTTAAATACCAGAAACATAGTCAACTTATTTTATGTAATATCCTAAATATATCACACTAATTTCTTCTCTTATAGTGTTCTTCTTAGACATATCCTTCTTAAAACCGTTCTTCATAACCAGGGGAAAATGAAACATAAAAAATTGTGACCTAAATTACTCAGTAAGGGAAAAATATAAGATATTAATCAAATATCATATTCAAGAATAATATAATCATAAATTTATGAGATCATGATTATAACTCACTAATTTTTTACCCAATCAATCATATCTCATAAATCATAATACTTGACATAAATATTTAGCATTTCAAAATTCACAAGCCATAAGAGTGAGGAATCATCATTAATAAATCATGATTCATAAGAGTATATAGTAATCATAATAACATGTAATAATAATTTTGGAACAATAATAATCATAGAAAATAATTTCATTGGTCAAGGATCTCTACCAAGACAATCATCACATTGTAAAATAGTCCAATAATAGATTAGGTTCACTCCCCAACATCATTTCATTCTTACAATGTGTTAACATACCATCCTATTAAAATTATATCATGATATATTAATAATACCCAATGAATTGTGTGGATTTAATGGACCAACTATTCACATAATTAAAATCATATATTTGTGTTCCACAAGATCATAAAAACATTCATCAATTCATAATAGCATAACCCATGGAAAAGAAATGGGTTTCATAAATATTTAAATATCACATAATCATAATCCATCTAGAGAAATAAAATGTATTGTATCATAATATAATGCCCCCAGTGAATCATAAAAAAATAACAGGATATTCACATAGATGAAAAATAACACTAAAAGATCATTTGAACATTTCTTTAATAACAGGGAAAATATCTTTTTTTATTTTGGTATATTTAAAAACTAAAAATTAATATAATATTGAGAAAAAATATTTTATTTGAGAGTAACCACGGAAATATTTTAAGTAATAATAAAAAAATAATTCATGATAGTCAGAAAATTCATCCATATGGTAAACATTAAAACAAAGATTCCTTACACACTTTTTTGTAAAAAGTCATAAATAAACTTCTTGAAAAAAATTATAAAAATTACATTATGATAATTTGAAAATAATGTAAAATATGGCTGAATGTTACTTTAAATAATCATTTTATCATATAAAACAACATTATATAAATACTTATAAGGAACATGAAAATGGAAGAAAAACATTGTAGACCAAAGTGGAAATAAAGTCAACTTTTCTCAAAAATAATTTCTTGATTGTAAAAAGTTCCATAGAGAGGAACATGTAATATAATCATTAAAAATATATAAATATCCATAGGATAAAAAATATATGAATTTTAATAGATAATGATCATATAATTCCACCAATGTATATTCGAGAATAAATTATCCTGATTAAAAATAGTATTGCAACGTAATACCTTGCCTCGAGTCTTAACTTTCTTCATACATACTCTTAAGTTACAATATAAAAAATTTATATGTATTATAAATCAATAAAATAAAAATATCTATACTTATCTTAAAATATAACAGTTCCTTATAATTTCAAATTTCCCATTTATTAATCATTCTTCATTAAAATCAACATTCGAGTGTGAAATGTTTTGTTTCCCATGCATGTTCTGGTTTGATGATTTTGATCCTTGAAATTTTTTCGGGGTTTAATCATCTACATGATCTCTATAATGTTATAATTATAATATTTATTCATTATATAAAATTTTATACTCATTTATATAAGTTTTTGATGGAAAATTAATTTCATCACTTTGTGGAGACGGTAGTCCATACGTTCGCATGAGTAATGTTTTCATTTTACAATGAATGAAAATAAAGAATGGTAAATAGAACTATATCATTAATAAATCATAATAATATAATAAATTTCATATATATTCATTAAATAAATCCATATTACCACCCATGTTTGGTGGATATGAAAATAAAATCGCATCGCTTCGTGGAGGTGGTTGTCCACACGTACGCATGAACAACATTATCATTTCTTATGGGGTGGAAAGGGGGGTAAAAAATAGATGTACAATTATCATAAAAAATAATTAGATTAATGATACTTATTTAATCATGTTATTATTTTTATAGATTATTTGAGGATGTTATGTAAGAAAAAAACAGAAAATAGATCAATAGATTCAATTACACCTTCTTTGATAAAACCTCCTTTGTCTTACACCTTAAGCCTTCAAAGGTTGGTATTTTGGGAAGAATATAAGTTATATGACATGGTAAGGGAAGGTAATAATATATTTTTACATGTATTGGATAATATAGTTGTATAAAAAGTTGTGAATAAGTGAGGGGAATAAGACCTCTTTTTAAAGGTTGGGTTACAATCACCAAGTGGTGGCTCATGCATGCTACAATGAAAACCCACAAATAAACGGCCTGGGGACTCAACCCAGCTACCGATGCCCCAAAAACCCTCCCCCAACCACCCCAACCATGTGAGGAGGGTAAGAAGAGGACCACCTTTTATAAGTGAGGTAAGTAACACTCTTGTAAATACTTAAAACATTAAAATATAATAAAGTCATATTCCGCTGAAAGTGTCCCAAATGAAACATGAATTAAAATATAAGGAAATTTTGGTTAAAAATACAGTTAACCAATCACATTTATTTTATTTTTTTATATATTGTATTATTTAACTATAAGTTTAACCCTGTGTTATTTATTTTCACCCTTATAATAGTGATAATGTTTTAACATAGTAACTACTCAATATGAACAAAAATAAAAAACAACCTCATTTCTAAATTTGAAAATAATGATTCAAAATATTGGATTTTTTTTTACAATATTAAATTTATATAATTTCTCATAAATATATTTTAAAATAAAAAATAAATTTTCAATGAAAACTAGTTTTTGAAAAATACATTTTTAAGAATAAAACTGAATCTATTAGCATTCTTTGTTGAGTAAAAACCATTACATTAATTTTAAAATATTTTATTGAATATATTATATAAAATATTAATTAAAATATCATCAGTATATATTAATTTAATTTTTTTAAGAAAAAACATGGTGCATGCGTAAAATTAGTTTTTTTTTTCAAAAAACATCTTTTTACCTTCAATTGATTTTATTTTCATTTATAACCAATTAATAACCAATGGATTTATTTTCTACACGTGTAAAAAATAATTTTTTATAAGTTTAATAATATTAATTAATTTATAAGTAAAACTTATATTATACAAATAATTGTCATGAAAAAATATATTTTAAAATAGTTCTTTAGGATCAATAGTATTTCTTACGTGAATTAGAAATTATTTTCGACAATTATATTTGATTTAAATACCATATAATGTTCTTCATTTTATAATGTTTAAGAATTATTCACATGATTTCAAGGTTGTGTGCTTAAAAATATATTAAAAAAATTATTTATTAAAGAAAAATTATATTCTAAGATCTTAGGGTGTTATAAGAAGGACACTTTTTAAATTCAAAATTCACACTTGCAGAAATTGGAATATAATTTCTCCTATCAAATGGTATTTAAAACATTCCTCAAATTACTTCATGTCATTCCTTTATCTTATCATATACGATAATATCATCAAAAGATACTACCATTAATTTCTCAAGGTATTCTATAAATATTTTATTACTCAAATCTATAAAGATAATAGGGTAATTTATATATCCAAATGGCCTCGCAATAAATTCCTAATGTCCATAACTTGTGAGGAAATATTTTTTGAGTATATATTATTGATTTAACCGTAATTGATGGTATCCAGATCGAATATCCACCTTTGATAAATATTGTTCTCCTCTAAGTTGATTAAAAAATCATCAATATGGGGTAGAGGATACTTTCCCTTGAATGTGATCTTGTTAAGCTCATGAAAATCTATGAAAAGATTTATTGATTCATCCTTCTTCATGACAAAGAGGACTGGTTCACCCCATGGTGAAGCCCAAGGGTGTATAAATTTTTTTTCATATTCTAATCACTACTACAAAATGTTCTATAAAGATCATTGGATTTTATCAGTGCTAGCAAAGACAACTAATAAAGGTGTCCTTTATCAGTGCTAAAAAAATAATTCGTAAAGGGTACCTTTTATAATTTCTAAAAAAAGTGCTGATAAAAGGTACCCTTTATCAATGCTTTTTTTAGCACTGATAAGGGATTACCTTTATATGTGTTTTTTAAGTGATGATAAAATGTACCCTTTATCAGTACTTTATTTTTAGCTCTGATGAAGGTCTTGATCTCTTTGTGAATTCCATATCGAAATAGTGCACGAGAGGGCCCTTCTTTATATATCATTTTTTCATATCCATTTCACAAAATCCTTCTATGGGGATGGGCTCTCGCATACAATGTTGACACTTATATGTGCATGCCAGGGGCCTACAAGGGCCTTTGCCCACCCTATGCTTAACATGGACCATCACCCACCTTCGTATTCACTTCCTATAGGACTTGACCCATTCTATTGTCAAATTTTTTATACAAACCAATAAAAAAATACAAGTATTAAAAATAAAAAATTGAAATAATTAAACAAACATAAAACTAAAAAAAAATTAATCAGGTAATTATTAATAAAATTTAATATATATATATATATTATAAATATTAAAAAAATATTATATATTAAATATAGATATATAAAAAAATAAAATCAAATAATTAAACAAATAAAAATTAAAAATGAGTAAATCAAGAAAAATATTAAATAATTATTAATTAAATAATTTTTGATAAAAATGAATAAATTTAATACACACATATATATAAATTATAAATATTAATAAATATTATATATTTAATATAGATATATAAAATTAATAAAATTAAATAATTAAACAAATAAGAATAAAAAATGGGTAAATTAATAAAAATTAAAAAACCAATAATTAAATAATTATTGATAAAAATGAATAAATTTAATATACATATATATACTCTATAAATATTAATAAATATTATATATTAAATATAGATACATAAAATTAATAAATTGTAATAATTAAACAGAAAAATTAAAATGAATAAATTGTAATAATTAAACAAAAAAATTGAAAATGAATAAATTAAAAAAATATTTAAAAAATATTAATGAAACAATTATTAACAAAAATTAGTATGTTTATTATATATAGATATATATTAATTATTAATAGTAATACATAATATCTATTAAATATAAATACATAAAATCAATAAAATGTAATAATTAAAAACATATTAATGTGTTATTCATTTTGAATGGTTGTTTTTACATAATTACACTAATACATTTAATATAGAAATATAATCACATATATATTTCTCTATATAGATACATATATATCAATATAAATAACATTTATTAAAATATGATTTATATAACATAAAATATTTATTATTACATTAAATAAGTTTTATATTTAGTGAAGAATGGTTTATAATTAAAAATTGATATTAATTAAAAATATTGACTAATTGTATTGAGTAATGGATATTAACTAAATATCATTTTATTTTTCAATTTAACATATATCAAACTTGTTTTACATTGATTTGACACATACATATACATAATTAATGCATTATAAAATTCAAATCACACACACAAATAGTTACGTAATCAATGGAATCTTATATAAAAAAACATACACATAATATTTGTGTAATTTATTCAAATTTCATTATCCATTTTAGAATTTCATTTAGTAAAATGATACATTTAATATATTATGTTTTTAAAAGGGAAATTTTATTTATTTTATTTTTAATATTATTACATTTAGGTATTATCTATTCATTTTTTATATTTTAATATTTTTTGTAATTTAATAATTTTCTAATATTTATTTATATTTATTTATTTATAATTTTTTAATAGTTTCAATATGTATTCATATTTATTTATATATATATCCATATTTTTTAGAAATTTGTATTTAATTAATAAAACATATCCATTTTTCAATGTTTTTAAATTTTACTCATTTTTAATTATTTAATTTCACTCATTTTTAACATTCATGGATTTAAGATTATATATTCATTAATAATATTAAAAATATATTTGTAAATTAATATTTGTAAAGAAATATATTTATAAATGTATACATAATATATTTTAAAGTATGTATATTTATAATTATAAATAAAAAATATTATTTTTTTAAAAGTATTTATATAATTATAAATAAATAAATAATTAATTATATATTTAAATAATTATAAAATTAAAATAAATTTATTTAAATAATGAATATATTTACTATATTAATATTTATGTTTATTTTTATATTTATTTATTAAATATATATATTTATTAAATATATATATAATTATATAAAAATATAAAATGATTTAATATATAAATATTGTTTTTTAAAAGGTCTTCAAATAATTATTAGTAAATAATTCTATATTTAAATAATTATAAAATAAGAATAAATATCTTTAAATAATGACTATATTTACAATATTTATATTTATTAATAATTATATAAATATTTTTTTTAAAAGAAATATATTTATTTATTTGTAATTATAAATATATTTATATCATTATATATATTTATATAATTATATATATTTAATAAATATATATAAATATAAATATAGTAAATATATTGTAGTTGGGGTGTGCCTTAGTGGTAGAGGTGCCTCGTGATTCTACATCAGACTCGGGTTCAAATCCAGCTTGGAGTGAATTCTCACTGGTAGCGGGGATGTATGCATAACACAAGAAGGCAGTGATGCAAGCATAATGCAGGAAAACGGTGATTCATGTCTGATGTAGGCATGATGTTGCACTAGGTCATCAGGTCAGATTGTGTGGCTTTGGGCCATGTAATGGGCTTCATATCCAGTAGGCCTTCAAACTATGTATTGAATAAATAAGGTAGGATGAGTGGGGTATCCCTTAGGGGGCTATTACCTACCTTTCTAGCATGTGTATGTGATGTGTTTATGTTTATTGTAATTATACCCCCAAGCACCTAATATATATAAATATAGTAAATCTACCATAATTTAAATTTATTTATTATAATTTTATAATTATTTAAATATATAATTATTTTTTAATAATTATCTAAATAATATTGAAAAATAATATTTATATATTTATATCATTTTATATATTTCTATAATTATATATAAATTTAATATATATATATATATATATATATATATGGAAAAGTTTCATGTGGCAGCCAAGATCGCTCTTAAAAATTTATTAGAAATAGTAAAAGACACATAGAAAGGACGAGGTAAAACAAGGAGACAAACCCACATCCAAAATGAAGAGAATCAGAACCATCCCTATAATCATGATCAAAGATATCATTAGCAAATTACCACTCAGACTGTGAATTCCTCTAGTTGAAAATCACATCATACTTCTCTCTAAGAGTTTTCTACTCCATAGTGAGTTGTCTCGCAAAATGGTCATTCCCTCACGCTACAACCCAATCATCATGACCACGCCCTCGACCACGAAATTTCAGATAACGACCCCATTTCCCAGATTTGGGATGCTAGCATGCCCCTTCCATTTCATCCCTCCCCAATTCAGTTGAGACCATTTGCTCATCCATGATGTGTTCATCATCCATAGTTTGGTCAATCTTCCTGATGTCTTGCATATATATATATATAATAAATATATACAAATATATATATATATATATGAATATAATTATTAATATTAATATTAATATTAATATTAGTATTAGTATAGTAAATATATTAATTACTTAAATAAATTTATTACAAATTTTTATTATTTCAATATATATAATTAATTTTTTATAATTATATAAATAATTTTTAAAAAATAATAGTTACTTATTTATAATTATAAATATATATATTTATAAGTATTGTAAATATACATTTATAATTATTAATTACAAATATATTTTTAACATTATCAATTAATATATAATATTAAATGTATGCATGTTAAAAATGAGTGAAATTGATTAATTAAAAATTGATAGAATTTAATAATATTAGAAAATGGATAAGTATTATTAATTAAATAATAATTAATAAAATATATGGATATATATTGAAATAAAGATGAATACATATTAAAAATATTAAAACATGGTAAATAAATATATATAAATAAATATTAGAAAATGATTGTTCTTATTACAAATAAATAAATAATACCTAATTGTAAATATTGATAATTGTAAACTCAAATTGCCTATTTCCAGCAAGTAATACAAGGACAAAGGTGACCATAATAAAATGTAGGAGGGCCCTTAACTAGGATGAGGATATATTTCCTTTACTGATCTGGTGGGTCCCTGATCATGCACACCAAGCTCGGAAATTCAAGGAGTGAGGAAGGAGTGGTATCATGTGGATACCATGATCCAATGGGATTCTGATTTATCTATATGGGGTGATATAGTTTAATGATCTGAAAATTAGGACTTGGACAGTGATTTAGATGGTGACTCTACTATATTGTTGGATGAGCAATACCTCTCAACTGGTAAGATCACCATTTGTGAACTTTAGACCAGAGGGCCTTATAGATTGAAAAAGATGGGGGTTGTTAAATAGATAGGGGTGGCCTATGTGGATAACCATACTATGTATTTTCTTTAGGTTTTGGGTGCATTATAAGCATGTGAAGTTGGGTGATATATTTAAATTTCTTTTAATAATCATTTTTTTGAAACCAAGAGCAAAGATCAAGCATGTCAAATTTATAATTAATTTATTTAATATTTGAATAAATAAATACATGAGCATAGGAAATTTATTCATTGGTGAATGTTGATCGTCCAAAAATACCCTTTCAAATTACCTTTTTTGTGCTGTGAGGAACCAAGGATATAATCCCTCTAGCGGTGATCAACACATTCTCCAATGATCACTGAGAAACATCACTCGATCTTAGGGTTCTAGCATGGTGAGTCAAATATCTTGTGTTTCTTGTTCTTGATTTCTCATTCTTTGAACTTGAATAAATCTCTCTTACCCTTATCATTCTTGAGAGGGAGTGAGGATGAGGAGTTGAGAGAGAATTTTTTCTTCACAAAAATTATCTATTCTCAATTTTTGGATACCCTGCACTATAGACATAAGCACCTATTTATAGAGATAGGACTTATGTTAAAATATCATTTAATTACATACCATCTTTTGAATAAAATTTGTTACCATTAAAAACTCTATTTCACATTATAATAATTATATTATTATAATTTTACTATTCTCACCAACTTACACTATAAAAATTATTCTGTAATGGTCTTGTTAATTAATATTTGTCACCAGACTCAGTCTTGGTCCAATCAAACTCTTATAGCATTTATTGAAAAACCAAATAAATATTTTAATCATAAATAAATATTTTATTCAAAATCTAGATAATAAATATTTATTGAAATATTCAATAAATAAAATAAATATTGTATTCATAAGTCAGTGAATAAATATATATTTAATTTATACGATCAATATAACTTGAATAAAATTATTACTTGGACTTTAGAATATTATTTATTCCATTAAATAATATCAAGTAGATTTTAATCAAGATCAAAGTAAATGCCTTTTTTGTGACCCTCTTGGATTATTTCTCATTGGAAATATGTGGGATTACCTAAAATCCAATATTACTTTCTAGAAATGGGTCAAGGCACCCAATAGAAATATCTTAATGTCGCAACATCAACAACCACATATGAACACTCTCTGTGTAATATAATTCCTTTTTCATAATATCTCTTCATGAATTTTTCACATCCATGTCACCAACCTATATACTCGATATGTCCTTCTTTGACTATCTAAAATAAACATGTCATTACACCAAGGATATGGAATTTAATGTGATAGTTCTATTCTAATCAATGGGCCAAGATATCAGCTTCCATAAAGAAGGAAGGGACAAATCCTTCCTTGAATTATTCATTAATTACATGTCACTCGTGAAACACACAACTTATCCAACTTCACCATGAACTCTTATTATCATGGTGTAAAAAATACATATAACTTCGTCAGTTGTAACATGTATTAATAATAATCTTAAAGTATTAGGACCATCACACATGCTCGTAGATAGGAATATTTGATGACACTGAAACATGCAGAATTCTTACTGGTGAGTTTGTTATCATAATCTCTCATCTTTGAGATTAAAAAGTATGAACATCATGAGAAGAAGCCTCATCTTCTTACAATTACTTTCACCTAATATTATATGTATTATGTGTCTCGTCATAGTACGTTATCGAACCGCAAAAAAAAATATTTGAGAATATCATCCTAATACATCAAGGTTCTCATCACAATGGGGAACTGCTAGGACCTTATCAATGCTATATATACTCTGGAAGATTATTACCTTAGATTCATAAATAAAAGTAAATAATATGTAATAATAAGTTTTTAATATTAAATACTTCAAATATACATATAATCAAAGTGCACTTGGACTAGATCCAAATGCCTAAAACCTTCAGTCTACTAGACCTCATAGGATAGTCATGTTTCTTCTAAGTCAAGTCTTTGTCCAAGGGGTATGACATGTTGTTTTGTATGGAAATAATTCTCACTACAACTTCAACTATCTGATAAATATATATCAATATATGATACTTCCAAAGTATGTGATTTTTCTGCTGATATGGCCTTGGATCTTTTGCAGGAGTCACTGCTGCAATATTATCACAATAGAGTATCATAGGATCTTTACTACTAGATAACAAATAAAACTATTGGATGAAGTTACACATTCATAATGCTTCTTTAGATGGATAATAATCCACAATACACCTAAACTAATCTTTATAATCTTTATCCCCATCCTTCTTTGAGCTCTTTGAACTCACATCACCTCCATTTAAAGGGTATATTTGTCTAAAATGTGACTTCATTTCATCTTGATTAGTTTGGAAACTAGAATCTATATATCCTCTGATGAATAGTTCCTAATCTCTTCTATAAACTTGAAACACATCCTTATTAAGACTCAGATACTTATGAATAGTCTTGAATTCCATCCAATGGTGGTCACCAAGATCATATTGATATCTTCCTACCACACTTAATGCATAAGAGAAATCTAGCCTAGTGTATAACATAACATACATGATTGACCCAATCGCTAAAGTGTATAGAATAATTTTCATTTTGCTTCTTTCCTCATGTTTCTGAAGACACATTTTCATCAAAAAATGAATTCCATATGACACTGGAAACAATCCCCTCTTGGATTGTTTCATACTGAATATCTTCAGTATCTGGTCAAAGAATATACTTCGAATTACGCCGAGAAACCTCTTGGGTCTATCACAATGGATCTTGATCCCAATAATATATCATGACTATCCCAAGTCCTTCATGTAGAAGGGTTTATTCAACCATGCCTTAATATACTGTAATACTATTATTTCATTTCTAATGAGTAATATTTCGTCAACATATACTATTTTGAAAAATATTTCACTTCCACTAAACCGTTTATAGACACACATTTTATATTCATTATTTATGAAACCATGTTCCATTATTACCTCATCAAAAGAAATTTTACACGCCCTAGATGCTTCATTTAATCCATAAATAAATCTTTTAAACTTTCACACCTTTTTGGAATCCTTTGGAGTCATAAATCCTTCAGTTTATGTCATATATACATCTTTCTTAAGGTTCCCATTATGAAAGTCTATTTTGACATCCAATTTCCAAATATCACAATCATGGAAATTCTTAATGGTAAATATAATTATAATGGATTTAATCATTACAACTGGTGAAAAGGATTCATTGTAGTAAATTCCTTGACATTGTTTAAACCATTTTACAACCATTCAAGCATTATAGGTACTAACTTGTCCTTCCATGTCTAGTTTCTTCTTGAATGCCCATTTTCAACCAATGGGATTCACATCTACTGGATGGTCTACCAAAATCAATACTTGGTTTTGGTATATGGAGTACATTTTAATTTTCTTGGATTCTTACCACTTATAATCATCTGGTCCACTTACAGATTCCTTGTAGGTTAAAGGACCATTATTATCAACTAATAATGATTCACCATCCTTAGTGATGAGAATACCATACCGTTATAGTTCTCTAATCTCTATAGTACTCCTACATAGTAATTATACCTATGGAACAATTTCTTATTCCTTGGGGATTTGTGTAATTTGTATCTATTATATCTCTTGTATATCTTGAGCCTGAATGTCATCGAAGCCAATATCACTCCCACCATATCTTTTAAAGATAAGATCTTTCTCATGAAATGTGGGATGTTTGTCAACCACAACCATTTTTTTGACGGATTTTATATGTAGTATACCTCTCTTTATTTGGGATATCCTATAAAGATACATTTTTTGCCTCATGGTAAAGTCTTGTAATTTGAAGAGGCCTAAACAAATTCTTTTCAACCCCACACATGTAAGTAAGACAACATAGGCTTCTTTCCTTTCCATAATTGGTATAGTATATCATCAATTTCTTTAGTTGTCACTTGGTTTAGTACATATTCTTTTGTAATGTTTATCCCCAAAAGGATAACGGAAGACTCACATGAATCATTATTGATCTCACCATGTGAAACAAGGTGTGGTTCCTCATTATGTTTAAACCATTCCACTAAGGTGTATAAGGAGAATTGAGTCGAGATAAAATCTCAAACTCCTATAAATGTTCAATGAATTATTGATTAAGATATTCTCCACTACAGTATGAGAAAAGTTTCTTAATCTTCTTAACAAGATAGTTCTCAACTTTATTCTTTTATTACTTGAATTTATCAAAAGAATCTAACATATACCTCATTAAGTATACATATCCATATCTACTAAAATCATAATTAAAAGTTATGATGTATGATTAACCAGCCCTTTCTTCAATAGGAAATGGTCCACACACAGAAATATGAACTAATTCAATAATACTTTTTTCCCTTTCACCTTTCCCAGTAAAATGGTAATTTTTTCATTTTTCTTTGGAAACATGTGTGACATACACCAAGTGGTTTTAGTTCAATAGAATATAAATATCCATCTGGGTTTAATTTAGTCAAGTGATTTTAATTTACATGGCCTAGCCAATTATTCCAAAGTTTGTTGTGGTATGATTCATTGGAAGTAAATTCATTATCAATTTCCATTATTTAGTTTATGTAATCCAACACAAAAATACAATTATTTAAATGTTCCTTACCATAAAAATGTTATCGTTATAAAAGAAGAAGTGTTTTCCCAAATTTGAAAATAAATCCATATGTATCAAGTCTGTATAAAGAAATAATTTTTTTGGTAACTGAAGGTATATGATAAAAACACTTTAAAACTAAGATCACTATGGTTGGAAACATGAGGTGGTAGTCCCTGATAGATACAACAACAAGATTGGATTCATTTCCTTCTCAAAGATCTATCTATCCTTGGTTAATATTTCTGGCTCTACATGGTTCTTGTATTTGAATACATATGTGAGAACCACAAGTTGTATGTAATACCCAATTTATTGAAATATATAATTTACAATCGATAACAAATTCACCTGAAGGTTCCCCTTTCTTATTTGGATGGGTTCAATTTTTCTTCCATTTTCCCTTCTTTCCACATGAGAAATAGACAACATCATGTTCCCTTTACTCCCCCTTGATCTTCATCTTCTTAGAAAGGTGTGAAGAATCATTAGTCTTAATGCTCTTCGCTTTCCATTTATTTTTTTCATGGAAATATAGAAGGGTATTCACCCTTCATATCCTTATATACTTAGTGATGAAGAGTATGAATATCTCATAGAGACTTATCAAATGTTTTCGTATTAATATTCACAACAAAGCTGGAGAAGCTCTAGTGGAGTGATCCCATAATGAGTTTGGTGCCCAGTTCTTTGAGGAGTTTAAACCTTTGAACCATTAAGCACTAAATGTAGGCAATGATATTGATAATATGAGGCTTATCTAGGTAACCCTCTCAAAGCCTACTCTGAAAGAGTTCCTTGGAAATATAAAACTTGTCATGTCTTTCTCTATCCTGGTAAAGACCATGGAAGTGATCAATCATGCTATACACATCTATGTTTTCGTAAGACTTTATTAGTTCACAAGCTATCGATGAAAGAATAAAACATTAATCATCTATTGAATTACTCAACTTTTTTCATATATAAGTAACTCATCATCACTCACACCTTTAGTAGGCAGATCAGGTATTGAGGATTGTAGCATTTAGGATTTTTGTTCATGGTGTTGCACAACCCAAAGACGTCTAAACCACTCCTAGAAGTTACAACTAGTTAGGGGGATATCTTTCTCAAATATTGATCGTAGGTATGGTGTGGATAATGAAATTTTCATTTTATTATAAATTAAAAATATAATATTATTATTACTTTTATTGATTACAAAATAAGTTAGATATAATAAATTAAATGTTTTAATTATGTATTTATTTTTTAAATATCCCACTGTTTTATCAAATCTCAATAGCCCTCAACGTTGAACTTGGAATGTCTATTTGATTTAACATTCTAGTGTCATGGATCCTCATTAACTTTCTTAATTATGCATACTTTGTGCATGAAAACTATAATAAATTAATTATGTGGGAGGTTTTTCCAACTACAGACTTGCAGCTCCTTGATCTGTTGAGTGGATTCCCCTATCTGGAAATCCTAACTTGGATTTCCTAAATAGTTACCTCCAAATTTTTATTGAATAGACATTGGCCATTAAAATCAATTCAATTTTGGTTAAGTCAATAAAAAACACTCATGATAACTCCCTGATAAAAGTAAGTGTCTAGACTTTGGTCATTTACTACACTTAGTTCTATGGTTTCATTACAATCAAGTAATGAAAGGCTTAGTCTGAATTAATATTTAATTAATGGATTTTAATTTATTATTCATAAATTTTATCTCTTTTATCATTTACACTTCTTGTTAATATTATGTCCATGTTACTTAATTAATTAACCATATTGGAAAAAAATTATACACAATTTATTTATTTAATTTCCATCTTTGAACATTAATTCATTTATTTTTGTGATCATGACCTTGCATGTATAAAATAAAAAATTTCTTAGATAGAAATAAATAATTAATCAAATGACCCATTCATGAGATTTATCTAACAATTTATTTTATTATGGGACATTAAATCAACATTTGTCTTAGGGGAAATTAATTCTATTGTCGATCTTGGCAGGAGTTACAACATTCCACTTGTCTTCTTACGTATCACCTAGGTTAGATTTCTTATGGTTTCATCTTGAACTTCCTCCATGTTCCTTGGGATACTCCATTAATTAGAAATATATATTACTCACATGTAGGTTAGGGGAACCAAATGATTGGTTAAAGGGGATTTAATAAATATCATTGGAAAAACAAGTCCTACATAAAAATGGAGGGAGGAGTGAAATGGAGGCCATCATTTAATTTAATTTTAAATAATTTAAAAATAATGCAATAAATTCAATTAAAACATCTTATACATACACATGTCTTGGTAAAGCTCATGAGTATTCATACATAAAACTAATATAAAAAATTATATGGATATCATTCATTTCTTTATTCGTTCTTTTATTATTTAAGATAAGAAACCTTTCATTAATTAATTAATTCCCTTTTATATTAATGATCATCCGGTCTTATTTGAATATACCCATCATTAATTGAATTTATCAAAAATAAATGGAAAAAATAATAGTGAAATATTAATTAAAATAAATTAATTGAGTATTTAACATTACTTAAAACCATTATTAAATTTTCAAACACACAATGGTGTGCCAATCAAAAAAATAAGGGTTTAATGTTGTAATTTTCATATTTAATGTAATTTTTATTTTTTCCATTAATATGAGACTACAAGGTGTATACATCTAGCTACACATCGTGTACCTCAGTTTTTGTATATCCAAGTAACATGCCTAGGGATTCGACGTGTTAACTCGGTTAGACGACATGAAATGTACATTCCAACTACACACCCAATATCCACTTTCCATATTCCATTAGGCCAAGTAAACACATTTTCTCTCTATAAAAGAACTAAGTGTAATTAATTTCTCGGTGCATCTTGAGAAAATGTGTATGGGTAGACAACGTATGATCTGGCTACACATCGTGTAACCCAGTTTTATTGGCCAAAGATTTGGAACTTTCCAATGAAATATCTGGTTGTTCTTTATTTTTTCTTAAAACTTTATTAAAATGAAACACTAAATGAATATTATTAATATGTCAATAAAATGTTAAGTCAAGTCATCTTAATGAATGAATAACATGAAATGAAAATCTAACCAAAATTGTGCATAGATCAATATTAAAATAAATAATTATATATTTAAATGTGACTGATCTAATACTAATTATTGGTTTTGGGTCCACTAGAAATGTGTGAAGTTAGAACGTATATTAAAATTTAATTTAATAATCATTGCCTGAAACCAAGAGTGAAGATATTGAAAGTCATATTTATAATTAATTTATTTAATATTTTAAGAAATAAATACATGGGATTATGAACCTTCTTCACTGGTGAATATTGATGATCTGAAAAGACCCTTTCAGATTACCTTCATTGTGATGTGAGGATCCAAGGATAGATTTACTCTAGAGGTGATCCACATGTGATATTACGATCTCTGAGCAACACCACTCGATCTCTAGGTGCTAGGTCATCGAGTCAAATTTATTACATTGTTCGTTCCTTGATCACTCGTTCTTCAGTCTAGAAAAAATATCTATTGCACTTATCATTCATAAAAGGGACAGAGAAGGATGAGTTGATATTAAATTATCTTTGCGCTACAATTCTTTATTTTTAGTTTTTGGATACCCTACATGATAGATATATTTTTATATTTATACAGTTTGGATTTAATTTAATATATTATTTTATTGCATACTAACCATTAAATAACTATTATTACCTTTATTAAACTTCATTCCACATAATAATAATTATATTATTATTATGTTTCTTCACACGTCAACTTGTGCAATAAAAAATATTATGTAATGGTATTGTTTAATATTTGCCACTGGACTCACCTTAATCTATTAAAACTCCTCTTGAATTTATTGAAAATCCGAATAAATGTTTTATTCATAAATGAATATTTTATTCACAATCTAGCAAAAAAATATGTATTAAAATATTCAATAAATAAAATAAATATTTTATTCACAATCCTGATAATAAATATTTATTTAATTTATGCAGTCAATATAACTTGAATAAAATTCTTCCTCGGACATGAGAATAATATTTATCTAATTAATTAAACTCAAAATGAATTTAATCAAGATCAACATAAACACTTATTGTGTGACCCTCTTGGATTCTTTCTCACTGGCATTAGATGGGCTTGCCTAATGTTCAATATTACTATCTAGATATGAGTCAAGACACCAAGAGAAAGAAATTAATGTCGTAACTTTGAGAACCACATATAAATGCTTGTTATGTAAAATAATCCATTTATCACAATATCTCATTAAGTATGTTTCACATACATGTCACCAACATATATTGTCAACATGTATTTCATTGACTATCTGAAATAAACACGTCTTTACACCATGTCCATGTAATTTAATGCAATTGTTCTACTCCAATCAAAGGGATGATATATCAGCTTCCATAAATATGGAAGGTAAAAATACCTCCTTGACTTATTCATTAATGACATGAAACTTGCAACAAACCCAACTTATATAACTTTTCCAGTAAGTTTTATCATCATGTTTTACAAATATAAATCTAAGTACGTGATTTATAACATTCATTAATAATAATCTTAAAGTCTATGAACCATCACAATGCTCATAGATAGGAATATCTGATGACCAGAAAACATGCTAAATTTCTAATAGCAGGTATGTTCTCATAATATCCCATCTTCGACATTACCAACTAAAAACTTCATGATAAGAAGACTCATATTCTTACAAGTAATCACACATTATAGTCTATGTACTGTGTGTCCCATCATTGTATGTTATCAAATCATATAACATTATTTGAGAATATTCTCATAGAAAATCAAGGTTCTCATCACACTGTGGAAATTTTATGACCTTATCAATGCGACATATACTCTCGGATATTATTACATTAGTGTCAAGAAGAACAATAAAAAATATGAAATAAGAAGTTTTATTAATATTCATTTCATTTAATATACATGTAATAAAAGTAAAAATAGTTGGTCCTAGGAAACCAACTCCAACAGTTTACACCTTATCTCGATCAAGGTGAAAGGAGTGCTACTAATGATCAAGGTAAAAGGTGTATTATTGATAATACTTATGTTATAGATAAGGCTTATTTAATGATACAATATGATCAGGGTTTAGAAAAACTACTAATTTTAGTGTTTCTTTGACAACACCTAGAAATGCCTTTTCATTGGAGGTGAAAGCTGGAAACAATGATGGTAAAGTAGATGATAACTCCCTTGTGGAGGTGGACACATCACCTGTATAATAGGGGGTAATGTTTTTTAGAATGGTTTGTATAAGGATGTCTTTGGGGGTCTATCCACTACTATCTATGTACAATCTACTAATTAGAAATGTTCAGATATTATGTTGGAGAATTCCAAAGTATGAAACACACATGTTTCTTTTAATTTTGTGGATCCAACTAGCCTAAGAAATCCATAAACACATTAAATGGGTTTCTATGATTGTGATCAAACTCACCCATAGAAGGGATCTCGTGAATCTTATATTGGAATTGATCAGGTTATTCAATAGGAAATTTTAGCAGAGTTCAAATCTCTATTTCTCATTCCAATTAAGTGGGATCTAAAAGAAGTAAAACTGATGGGATCCATGTTGGTAGTGAAAATTATCAACCTCTACTGGGTGGAACTGAAACATTGATGACTCTAATACAGGTCATTGTCCTATACAAGGCTATTCTTCCCATCTCAAATACTTTTAGATTTCTTAATTTATCTAAAGACATGCCTCTAGAAGCAGTATCTATAGAATCTATGGTAGTGTAAGGTGTTTGTAGTGGGGGAATTAAGATCTTTTTAGGGGATTTGATGTTTAGATCAAATCAAAAAGATATTGGTACAATGGAAATTATGGTATCATCTTCTTATGAAGAACATGAGCCTTGGAAGAGTGTAAAATTATGAAGTGTGGAAGACACCCACGTGGAAGATCCCCTCATGGTAGGGGTAGGTGGGGTCTTAACATTACCCATGCTATTGACTTTACTATTTTTATCACCTTTTTGTTCTTTTGATGTGGGATGTATTTCCATCGTCTCCTCTTTGTATCCTTTTATGTTAATAAAATGAGATTGGTACTTTGTGCCTTATCCCAAACCATTTTAAAAAAATAAAATTCTAAAATTAATAATAAAATTGATTAAATTACATAATTATTATGTGTATGTGTTTCTGTATAAAATTTCATTAATTACGTAAACATTTGTGTGTGTGATTTTTATATAAAAATGTATTAATTACGTATATGTATGTGTGAAAACACTATAACACATGTTTGATATATGTTAAATTGAAAAATAAAACGACATTCAATTAATGTTTGTTACTTGATATAATTAGTCAGTATTTTTAATTAATAATAATTTTTAATTATAAACTATTCTTCAACAAATATATGAATTATTTAATGTAGACATAAATATCTTGTATTATATAAATCATATTTCATGAAATATTTTATATATTGATATATATATATATATATATGAATATATTTCTATATTAAATGTATTAATGAATAATTATGTATAAAAACCATTAAAAATGAATAAGAGAGTAATATGTTTTTAATTATTACATTTTATTTATTTTCAATATTTTTATTCAATATATATTATTTATTAATATTTATAATCAATATATATATATATATATATTTAACTTATTAATTTTTATTAATAATTGATTAATTAATAATTTTTTTAACAAAATTGTAATTTATTCATTTTTAATAATCCTGTTTAATTATTAAAATCTATTTATTTATTAATTTTTTCTTAAATTGTTACAATTTATTCATTTTATATACTTATATTTACTATATACTATTTTTTAATATTTATAATATATATATATATAATTCATTAATTTTTATCAATAATTATTTAATTAATAACTTTTCAATATTTTCCTTAATTTAATCATTTTTATTTTTTATTTGTTTAATTATTTCGTTTTATTACTTTTATATATTTATATTAAATATATAATGTTTATTAATATTTATAATTTATATATATGTATATTAAATTTATTTATTTTTATCAATAATTATTTAATTAATATTTTTTAATATATTTTTCTTAATTTAATCAATTTGAAATTTTATATATTTAATTATTTTATCTTATTCATATTATATATCTATATTTAATATATACTATTTATTAATATTGAAAATTTATATATATATGTATTAAATTTATTAATATTAATTTAATTAAAAAATTAATATTTTTTAAATTTATTGAATTTTAATTTTTATTTGTTTTGTTAATTCGATTTCATATTATTTTTAATACTTTTATTTTCTTTATTTGTTTTTATAACAAATTTGGCAATGGATGGGGTTGGGTCTTATAGGAACCGAATACAAAGGATGGTGAAGGCTCGGGTTAATCATAGGTAGGGAAAATGCCCATGTGGGCCCATGATGGGCATATATATGTGTTAGTAGTGCATGTGGGAGCCCATACCTGTAACAGGATTCTATGAGATTGATGTGGTAAAATGATATATAAAGAAGCACCATCCCATGTGTTGTTTTGCTGTGGGATTCTCTAGGCGATCATGACCTTTATCAGTTCTAGAAATAAAGTGCCGATAAAGGGTACCCTTTATCAACGTTAAATATAAAGTGTTGATAAATGATACCATTTATCAGCAAAAAAATCATAGATAAAGGTAATCCCTTATCAGCGCTTAAAAATAGCACTGTTAAGGGGTACCTTTTATCAGCGTTTTTAGCACATATAAAAGGTACCATTTTTAGTTATTTTTTTAATGCTAATAAAGGAAAAATTTATCAAATCTTTTTTCTAGCACTGATAAAGGCCATCACTATATGTTGCGCATTTTTTAGTAGTGAAACCACTATGTGTTTTCACTGACAATTCCATATCTAAGGTTTTAATTGAAAAATCAACATTTTTAGAAAAGTTTAACTGATAAATCAACATTCATAGCATAACATCATGTTGCCACTATTTTATGGACAAAAGTGAACAGACCAAAAGTCATATATTCTTTGAAGAGGATTGATATCACATGGTATGGAGTAACTTTGAGGATTTTACAACATACTCACCCCAAGCGACCATCAATGACATGTTCCTGGAGTGATGGTTTCAGGTGTCTTAAGGTTTAGAGGTGGAAAAAGTGGTGCATTCCTTAATCTTCAATGTGGGTTGTTGGTGCTTATGGTAAGATAGGAACTGATCCAGGTTCAAGGGGTTTTCATACACTGGTAGTTCCATAGTGGCAAGAGCTTTTTTCATGTTGGTTGATCTAATTTTCTATTTTGTTAACTAGAAGGAGGCACCTTCACTTTGTTTGTTGTGTGTTCATTTGGCTGCAGTTCATCACATCACCTCCAATGGGTGATTGATTTAGTGGGTTCCTCTTGAGGATGGCCTGAAGCTCAACACGGATGGGTCTTGTGTCCTGGGTTACATGCACGGAGGTAGGGTGGTTCACGATGCTAGGGGGACTGTCATCATAGCATTCACAACTCACTTCAAGAGCAGAAGTTCTGTATGGGCGGAGGCCAGAGCTATTCTCTCAGGTTTGTACATCTGTAGAAAAAGAGAAATTCATATTTCTGAGGTGGAGAAAGATTCTATGAATATCCACGATGCATTTCTTGGTAAAGGATTCGTCCCTTGGTCAGTCTCTTACATCATTAGGCAATGCAAGGCCCTACTTAGCAACAACATTATGGTCACCCACACCTGGAGGGAGGGGAACAAAGTAGAAGACTACTTGGCCTCCCTAGAGGCCCTTGGTACCCTTTTTACATGCTTTTTTGATTCTTAATTACTTAAACCTGAGGGGGTGAACTTGATTCGGGTTTATTCCCTTGGTTTTCACTAATTTTGGCCTACATAGGAATTGGTTGTTTTCTTTCCCTATTTCTCTATTTACCAATAAAAAAAATTATAGTGTTGATGATGAAATATTTCAAAGAACCAAAAACAAACAAGACATTTATAGTTCTAGAGTGTAAAATAAGTATAACTTTCATCATTACATTAGCATGACCCACCTTAGTGGCTGTTACTACATAGGATCTTTCTTTTTCTCTTGATCTTGGTGGTTCCTGATGTCAATTATCCTTATTATCCCTTAGGTTAGGGCATAAATTTTCATAATTCTCAAACTCCTTACATTTTAATAATTAATGTGTGTGTGTTGTATTAGTTTGGACCTTATTATCCTCCATTTCATTGATTATAATCTTCATCTCTCTTTCATAATCATGATCTTGATTAACAATCCTTTCACACATAAATATTATCTTATTATTTTTCGGTAAGTTACTAGGATATTTATCCTAATTTATTAGCATGTGGGCGGTTGAAATTTACTTAATCCATGAGGTTTTTTATCTGATTTTACAAAAAAAAATACTTATTTTTTTGTCTATGGGATAATGAGAGTCCCCATCTTCAATTTACAACTTTAGTGCACATCAAACAATCCCCTTATAACTACCAGAAGTCTCGTATAGATAATTACTTTAAATTTGTTAATTTTAGGATAATAAACAATCATTTGATATTACTTTATGGGTAGTTAATAAAACTATAGAAACACATTGGGAGTATCATGAAGTTTTTCTCATAGTTACTAATCGATTCATCCTACGTTTTTTCAATTCTATGAATTATCTATCCATTTTTTTATGAAGAGTTATATGACAATATTTAGTGAATAATATTCTATCGAACTCCTCCCATTTCATAAATTCAACTTCATCCTTTTTAATTATATTCTTAACGAGGATAAAAAATTCATCATCCTCACCTTCCAGATGATAAATAGCTAAAATGACCTTCTCATGGTTCAGTCCTTGGAGGACAT
Source organism: Viscum album (assembly GCA_963277665.1). Lineage (NCBI taxonomy): Eukaryota > Viridiplantae > Streptophyta > Magnoliopsida > Santalales > Viscaceae > Viscum > Viscum album. Next base: position 1,564,000,453 of record OY728161.1, read on the forward strand.
AACATATCTTCTCTATTGTGCTCATCTATAGCTCAGTAATTAGTGGGTTGTGAGACCCACTGAAGGAGAGTAGATGTTTCTGTATTAAAGACATGATATCAAGTTTCTCCTTTATTGATGTGTTCAGGATATCAACATGGTTAGCATTATTGTTCATATCTTGGAAAAGTCAAGAGAGCATTTCCATGATATTTTTTAATACATCTATTGACGCTGAATTTCAGATAGTGTCATGAGTGGCCTCTTTTAAAGAAACCAAAGGCATGATGAGAATGAAAGGATTATTCTGTGACATGAGAGGGAATTGTGTGCAATAATTATAGGGTGCGCTCAAGATTCCCAATGTTCCACAAACCCTTGCGTTCCCAATGTGACGTCAAATGAAGTCTTCTGTGGTGACCCACCACAAACCTTCCAAGTCACTGGTGTGTAAGAGTTTAGGCATGCATGCAAGATTTCCCTCAGCACCCAAACCCTTTTTCAACCAATGTTCCATAAAAGGGAGTCGTTCGTGGTGGCCTTCTCAAAAACCAGCAAAGGAAAGGGCACAAAGGAAGAGATTCTGGTGCGCAAGACTTCCCTAGGTGAAAAAACCCTTCCGTGCCCAATGCGATGTCAAATGGGAACTTGAACGCAACTCCTCTTGCATGATGCCTATGAGGTTTTCATCTATAAATAGAAGCATACCTCCCTCCATTCGGGGATGGTGAAAAAAGACAAGAATAAACTCTATTGTGTGAAATACACCTCTTCCGTGACCGCGCGCACAATACTATGGCCTCAAGGTATTGGATCTTGCACGATAGGTCTCTCAGGGGTCCGCCTTTAGGTGGTCTCACTTGGGATTTATCATCACCCATTTAATTTTTACCCTAAGGAATTTCAATGAAAAAGATCCATCTTGTGCTCAATTTTTTCCTTACATAGGAACTGTTTTGCGTGCAACGATCCCATCATGCATGAAACTGTCCCATCTTGGGCATAACTATCCCCTCTTTCACACAACAATCCCATCCTGCATGCAGATTATGATCTTGAACTCTCCCTTCATGGATTCCATGTGTCATCCTCCCCCTAAGAGTGTTTGAAACCCTCTTATGCACGACAACCCTATCATGCACATCGTTCTCCCGTGTGACCCTACAGGTTCATACAAAGTGATTTCAGGGTCCCTTGGGTGGGGCTTTACAATGCGTTGCTTAGCCTTATGCTTCTTCGTATAGCCACACTAATGTAGGACCCATAGGGGATCACTCCATAAGACCGCCTCACCATGGAATTTTTGATGCCTTACCTTCTCCAATGGTGTATGGGTATCAGCTATGTAAGTCTTAGGGGTGCAGAGTGAACCTGCCTCATCCTAGCTATATAAGTTAAACTGCCAAGGACCATCATACTCAGCGCATGACGTTAAATTATGGCCATGCCCCATGAAATATACATGGGGTGCACCGTCTTATACATTTTCCACACTCTCTCATCTCCACGGGAGTGAGATCTTCCTCACATGGAATGAGATCCTCTTTGGAGGAGCAACATCTTCCTGCAGGGAAGGGTAACCATCTTGGTGTAAGACCTTATCCTTTATTGCAGCAGGTAGCATCCCTTCTCCTTCGATCTTCATCAATTCCAAAGACTAGAGGAGAATGACTCACGTGGGCTTAGAGTAAGTCCAAATATCCACCTCTTTGGGCTGCTAACCACGTGTAAGCCCCACTCCACTTACCGTTGATGCACCTTTCATGATGTGATCATCAGGTCTTTGCAGCCTCTTGTTTCTCACATTGAGAATGACTCACGTGGTCTTAGAGTAAGCATTTACAATGGAATCCTTACATGGAATGCCTTAGTGTGTAAGCCCCAAACCCATTCCAAACTATGTGGAATTTGATCCTTGTCTCATAGGTGAGGTACATAGAAAGCCTCACTAAGGTTCAAGCCCAACACCTACTTGTCCCGACCCCTTCATGTCAGTTCACCTTCATCGAGCATGACATTAAAAATTATCCCTCATTTCAAACTATGAGGAATTTGAACCTTGCCTCCTAGGCAGGGTATGTAGAAAGCCTCCATGAGGTTTAAGTCCAACACCCATCGGTCCCAACCACTCCATGTCAGTCCACCATCTTCCTTCTTGATGTTAAACTGCACACCCCTTTTCATCCTGCATGACGTTAAACTGTACCCATTAGAACTATGTGGGATTTTATCCTTGTCTCCAAGACAGGGCATGTAGGAACCCCTCCCCCTGAGGTCTAATCCCAACAGGCGGTAAGCTGTTGGAACCCCAACCAGTGGTAATCCATTGAAACCATAGTTAGCGGTAATCCATTTTCAACCCCAACCACTAGTAATCCATTATAGCCCCATCCTGCAGTAAGCCGTTGTAGTTCACAATCGATAGTAAGCCATTGTAGTCCCCTTAGTTGGGACCCACATTTCTGGTCTACCCACTTGGAATCAAACCAACCCGAACTTCTAACCATGCATAATCTTGAGTATATCGTCGGGTGATTTTCCTATGCGTACACCACGATTCTATACCCCCATCCTGAACTATGTGGACTTTGATTCCCTACCTCGAGGATACGGAGGAATCCTCCCATAGGTTCAAGCCTATCAATCATGTCCCATAGTGGTCTCTCCCTCGAGCCTATGTGATTTGGGAAGTTCATGCCCCAACCTGGAGTTTCTACTCTCTCCGGATCCCATCCATGCATCCATTCTCACAGATCACCTCCTTAGGTGTCCCATTTCCCTATCGAACTATGTGGACTCTAATTCCCTACCACGGGGATACGTAGGAGGTCTCTTCGAGGCTCAATCCCAAAATCATCATTGTCCTCACGTTAGTTCAGTATCATTCTCCATCTACACTCAACCATCCATATCTTCCATGATTCTTACCTGGGACGCCATATCCTGGTGAGATCATGTCACCCACGTTTTCACTGCTCCTAGCAGCAATTTGGTAACTAACCATGTGTAAGCCCCAACATCAGTGTTCCCTCCTAGGGTTGCACCCATCTGATCCAATCTTATCAGTGTTAAGATCAGTCTAATATGTCTCCACTAGATGTTAAACTCACAGCATACCCTGTGTTAAACATGGGAAGGTGAGAAAAACCTCAAAGACATGTCTGTGGAAAATAATTCCCTGCACTCGATGTGGGATGCCTCAGGCTTCGATGCCCTAGAGAAGCCCTATAATAAGGGGGAGAAACCCATACACATCAGTGTTCCATCATCCAGACATGTCAGTGATGTCAAACGTGACTATTCCCCTGACTGGAGGTTGCTTCACTGACTGTACCCCTCGGAATGTCCTCACATAAGCAACATAATTAACTAGAGTCCATGAAGACATGACACTAGGAAGAGTTTTAAGAACAACATCTTAAGTTTATGAGGGAGACCTAGACTAGGAAAAGAGTTTCGATGAGGAATCCATGGAAGGAGGAATCGATATTCCATCATCCCGTTTTGATCAAGGAGAAAACATCTCTGAATAAGAAATGGATGTCTCCCACCTTTGGAAAGTGAGAATGTGGGGAAACAATCAGTGCATCCTCAAAGAGAATGGATACACGCCCTAGTGAAAGTGTCTAACATAGAAATGGTGACCCCAATTTGAATTTATTCTCATTAATATGGATATTAGTAGCATTAGAGATATTATTGGATTAGCATGTCACTAGATCCAGTTATCCGGCGCCTGGTCTTGCCAAGAAAATAGTGGGCCTGGCGTGAAACTCAATAGAAATTGGGGCAGGTGAAAATTGGACATCCCGGTCTAGGAAGTTGTCATCTTGGATCATTTTTACCAACCATGGATGATGGAACGATGTTGGGGTACTGTACATCACTTTCCTTCTTTCAGTACTAATGGTTAAATCTCCCTACTATTCAGGACTCAAGCTATCATGATAAGAAACCAATCACCATATACCCACCAACATAGGGGTATGGGTGACTTCAACGCAAAAATCCTGGGTAGCCTCATCTCTCCCACAACAGCCTCCATGCCCATGGCTTCTGGGTGCCCACACCCCATCTCCCCATCTTAATTCATTCATAGAAGGGTAATTAACAATCTTGTTTGATGATATGAGGAGGAGGGGATTATCCCAACCTAGGATATGGACCGACATGACCTAGAGGCTTCTATTCCTTGTCATCAGCACTACCCCCAAGGGCCACACAAGGATCCACTACTCCCCACTCCAACATATAATCATTTTGGGAGCCTCTCCCGAGAATGCTTTGATGAATCCCTCCCCTACGCTAATGATGTGAGAGATGTCCAGGCCGACCTAACTGGAATCCCATTCCTAGGGATCCTAAGGAGGACTCCCATGATGCCTCGTCAGCATCATCACCCATCCCCACAGGATGAAGAGAAGGTGAGTTATGCACTTTCACCACCGACCCTAGTCCAGTTAACCCGACACCAGTGTCGGGCGCAGGCTGTGGAGGACACCCGCTGAGGGGAATCAGCATCGATGGCTACCGTGGCCCCCACCGCTGGCACATACCATCTATCCCCTGTTTATTCTGAGAAGGATAACTCATATTCAAAGCCTGGACCGAGGCCCAAACCACCCCACAGGTAAGCTAGGTCGACTCTCCTAGTCACCGAAATAGGTGGCATTTGTCGCGGGCTAACCTGCAGCAATGAAATCCAGTACAGAGGTTCTCCCCGTACCTTCACAAATAAGAGTGCAGGTCCTCCCCGCTCTCAATCTTGGCGTGGAGGTCCACCTCATGCCACCATCAATCCAATAAATGGTCATAACCGCTACATTAACACCTAGTACAAAGGCCTCTTCCGCACCTATGACCTCAGGTATGGAGTTGTTCCTCCTGTCACATGTCGCCGATGCAAAGATGCTACCTTTCTAGACAATCGTCAGTGTGGGGGTCTTCCCCATGTCCTTACAACAACTGACGAACCTCCTCCTCGCCCATGAAATCAGAGAAGTAGAGGTTTTCCTTGCTTCTTGGGCACCCAACACAATGGTCCTACCCATTTTCATCTCGACTAGTATGAGGACCCTCCTCGTACCAACCCTACCAAAGGGAATAAGAATGGAGGCACTACCCATTCTTCTACCAGCTCTGGTGGAGGTCTTACCCACTCCAGCACTTCTCATAGAGATTCCCTCCACATGTCAACTAGTGGACATGGAGGTCCTCCCTGTGTACACTTTGACATTTTTTCTAGGTGCTCCTCGCACCCCATCGCACCCAAGAAGAAGTCCTCTCCACCCCAATACCAATTTGGATGAAGTTCCACCTCAAGAAAAAAATCTACCCTATCTTGAAGAGCCAAACCGGGGTAGGAGGGTGGGTCGCCGACACCATAAAAATAATGTCGAGAAGATTCAGACCACAATTAAACTTATATGCTTCTCAGATTCTAAGGCGGAATGTGATTTGGAAATGGAACCCTCACCTCGATCCTCTATGTTGAGGGATGGGGTAGAAATGAGGCGTATCATCCTCATCCTTATAGAATGTGAGGACCATCATATTACCACCTACCTCTGTAGATACATTCAAGAGGAGGGAGATTTGTCCACCTTTCAGGGTATGTCCATGCAATCCTCTCTATCATTGACATGGTCATTCTCTACCTCAACCAGAGATCATGGAGATTTATTTTGTGGACCGGTAGAGGATGAACAACAACAGGACCCACTGCCCGTTACCTCAGCCCCTGAACTGGAAAACATGGTCTCCATTCCATCGTATTAGGATGTGGTGGCTCAATCGTTTCATTTGTCATAGGACAACCCATGATGTGGGGGCTTTCCAGCCCATTCGTCGTATTCTCCACTGGCCAGTCTACCATCTCAGTGGTCTGCTTCAGTTCCATTACCTGTCTGATAGTCACCCCCAGTTGTTTAATGGGGAAACCAAGGGCCATATCCTGGGTTTGAGGCAAGGATATTTTCGGACATCCTAGCAACATATCATTTCCTAGAGACGTTTTGGCTAATTGCAACCATGAACTTCAGTGTGTCGGAATAGCTTACTCAAGAGAAAGTCATGTGCTTTCTCCAAAAGCTATGGGAAGCACACTTACATATCCGTTATCAGGGAGTGGCTTACCACAAGAGTCAAGCACATTTCGAAGATATTGACTAATAATGTTGTATGGTTGACTGGGCTGCACTCCCTATGGCCCAGCGCCCTGAGTCGCCCGGTCACCACCAGACCCTCCAGAAATGATGTGTTCAAAGAATTAAAGTACTCCATATAATTATAACGGAGGATTCCACTCATGTTCAGGTCCATGGTGGGGGGGTAGTATTATGCCCTCTATTTTAGTTTTATCCATCATCATCTTGACATTCTAGGCGATATTGAGTATATGCCTCTAGCTAGAGTCACGGTTAACATGGCTGATCTGTCAGAGGAAGAGTTGAAGACATAGATCCTTGGAGATAAATTACCCCCCAAGGGAGTGCCACACCTATTGGATCCACTAGGGAGGGTTACTTGCCAATGGAGGAATCTATTAGGTCTTCCTGTGCCCACCGAGTCATTAGTCCTTAGTCGGAATCCCAATAAGGTAAAAGAGCATCTTGGGGAAGGTAAACCCTCTAACCCATTTGGATTAGTGTAAAAAAGGGAGGATGATCCTGAAAAGGCCGTGTTGCATCAACATCTTATGGAGCAAAAAAATTTGTTCAATCAACTCCTTGCTGAATGTTCGGCGGAGCGATGACAAGACTACAGTGATCCTCGGCTGGGGCAGCAGAGGAAGGTACAACAATCCCTTGTTGAGTTGACTCTAGGTGACCCTGACCATCATTTCCAAATAGACATGATAAAATATAGAAATTATGGAAAGAGGGAACAGTATGTATCACCAATTCCACCTGAACGGCAAGATAATCCTCTAGGCGCAACTCAGGTGACCCCATCCGCTCTACAGGTCATCCCACCAGCTGCTCCATGAGCCACTGGTCCTTCTTATCATGTTAAAGAACCTTCCAATGCACATGTTCTTAGGGATCCTCATCAAGAAAAAACCCCTACCCATATGACCCGATAGTGGTGCTCATTGATCACCTTGAGGTGTATGAAACTTGACAGGTGAAAATTCCGCCTGATGGAAAGCCATATCTGGCATTGGTCGATGATGTGCTAAAACCCAAAGGTTTCAAAAACCCCAAATTTTCCCCTTTTAATAGGACAGGTGACCCGTTGATGCAATTGGACCACTTCATATCAAGGTGTGGACCCATGCTGAGAACTATGGTGTAGTAGAAGGCTGCCAAACATAGGTGTTTTTTACGACATTGGAAGGGCCCACATTTGTCTGGTACATCTAGATACCCATTGGGTCAGTCGTTGACTGGGAATATCTTTATAGGTATTTTCTTTACTAGGTCATCTATACCACCCATAAGATGAGTATTTTAGACCTCTTCATGTGTAAATAGATGCCTGATGAGTGCATCGCGAACTTTGTCGCTCAGTGGAAAGGCATCACCTACTCTCTAGATATGCTGCTGACTTAGGAAATGCTACTAAAAATGTGTGTGGAGAATGTCAAAAATGATCTGGTCCCCTCTCTCATTACTTAGAATTACCTCAAGGGATTTTGGATTTTCTCTGATAAGCCCCAACATCTAGAGGAATCCTTGTAGAAGGCCAATCAGACACGTCTGTTGCATCCTGCAGCTCCCTCGAGAAGGGACACTAAGGCCGAGCCCACCGTAGTGGCCCAAATAGAGGCCCCCAAGAAACTGGAGTTATTAATAGTGGAGCCACCTCCACATCCTCATAGAGGTCTGCCACCTCAGGTACAGCCTCCGACCCAGTAGCACCAACCTCAAAATTAGTAGGAGCCCCCGTGTAAAGAACCACCACCACCAAGGTAAGATTACTAGGTTCCACCTCTACGACAGGCTCCTCCAGCCCCTCGTTAGGGCTAGGCTCACAGATCCCCCTTACAAGACAGGAGAAACCAAAACTACTCATTAAATGAGGCTCAAGTACCCTGTTATTTCTGAAGTGCCTTAGAACAAGGACTTCTGCGGCTGCCTGAATGCAGTAGGCCTGAAGAGGCAGATCTCACTGATCTCCTCAATTACTGCCCCTATCACCAGATCCTGGGGTACATCCTCAAACAGTGCTATGTGTTTAATGACTGGCTTCTAGAACAAGTCGATAACAACATAGTTAGGTTAGGACCAACTAAAGCATAGGTGGCATGTGTATTCATGAATCCAGACAGTGGAAGTGACAATGAGGGTGAGTGGCATCAGGTTTCCAACCACAAGTATCAAAAGTATTCTGATGGGATGGCTTGTAAGGTAGTCGCCCATTCCCATAGTATTATCAGTTCTCGTTTGAATCAACATGAGCCTTCAAAAGATGATGTGTCACTACATACACTACTTCTACGTTGACATCTCAGCCTCCCTCTTCTCGTAAGAGAAAGCATCAGTGACACAATGGAAAACAAAGTCCCCTGCAGATGTCATCGTTATACCGTACTCTCGGCAACTTCTCGCCCCCAGAGATGGAGGTTCCCCCCAGAATCCATCTAGTGGTGGAGTATTCATCAAGTTATGATCAAGGGTTTGCTTCGGTTAACACCGTGAATCTAGTAAACCCCCACATGATTTCTGATGACGGAGATACCCAGACGGATAATCCTAACATCCCCAGCCATTGCTAGCATCGATGGGGCCATAGCTATATGAGCCGTCAGAGTGCCTCACCCAGTACTTCCAACCAGGCTGTGCATTCCACCAAAACCAGACAACAGGCCTAGTGTAGAGCCTAACATGCACAACTGTAGAGACCCGAAGCTTGACTTACATGGACAATACATTACTTTTGCAGAATACTTAATACATAACAAAAATAGACACATGTGGATCGTAATAGTTTAGTGTCTTTGGAAACTCGGAATAAAATCTTCTAATCATGGGGAAAGATCTTCGACATCTCCCAATAAAGATCTTCCCCCTTTTGTTTTCTTACCTAAAACCTTTCATTAAATACTGGGGAAAATAAGACATATAAAGGGTGATCTCAAATGCTCTGTAAGGGTAAGCATGGATAAAATAAAAAAATCATATACATTTGAACATCAAAACATGAACATAATATTTAAACATAAGAATCTTGAGCAATGACATAAATCATGGAAGTATGTAATGCATAGATCATAAAGAATCATTAATCATGATAAAATAGCATGGTAATTAAACATGTAATTTTGGAAAACCATTAAGCACATGATATGATTTCAATAGTAGCCAAGGCATTGCTGCCAAGACCATCTTAGTGGACAAAGTCCCTTTCTGAATCGAGTTCACTCCTCATTCTAGTCCTTTATTACTAAATCGGTTTCACTTTCCATTCCATCCATGTTTATCTCATGAGATATAAATCTTTACCCAATGAATTGGAGGGAGATATAGGTCCCACCCATCTCATAATGAAACCATTCTTACTTGTTCCACAAAATAAACATACATCATTCATAAAAACCCAATAAATAAAATGGGTTTCATAAACATCATCCCATCATCAAATAATCCATATAAAAGAAATGGATATCATTTCATAATAAGATAAGTGAAACCATGTAAATCATAGAGACATTAAACTTGAAACATACACATATGAAATAGTTTCATCTTAGATAAAAAAAATGGTTTTGATAAAACACTTGAAATGAATTCTTGAGGAAAATATCCTTTCTTCTTCAAAATCATTTGTTTTTCACAAAATTTCATGCAAATTTAAAAGAAAAGGATTTTGTTGAAACTAGTTATGAAATATTTTGGAGGAATCTTCATGAAAATAAGGCTTTATAAAACCGTAAAAATCCTTTCATGTCATATAAGTTAAAAAAACATTCTGCTCGTACTTTGGACGGAAAAGTCAAAACGTACCTCATAAAAGAAATATTTCATACATAACATGTAGTAAAAGTCAAAAATGGGTAAAAAGGACTTTAAACATACATGAATTCACATTTATAAAACATGTACATGGATGATAGCAATAACCCTAGTAAATACTTACGAATAAGCAATCTCAGATAAAAATGAGATTTAAAAAATTATCCCTCACCTTATGTACGATATGATTCGTATGTATCCGAACCTCCTGTATAATGATTTCAATAATGTCATTGACTTATTAAATAATCATATTCGTTGTTATGATATCATATATGGTTCACTTATGACTTTATATTACCCGTTCTTTTGTAAATTCCATGTTAAAGAGTGTTTTGGGTAAAATCGTTTCATTTGTCGTCCGTGTTTTGACTTGTAATTATTCATATTATTACTTAGATCATGATTACATAATTCCAGAATATAAAACATGATTTATATATAATATATATTCAGAATATACATGTATATAATAGATCGATAAATGGAAAGAAACACACCGTTCATGGAGACGGTAGGCCGTACGTACGCATGAACGCTGTTTTCCTTTCCTTATTGAGTTGAATGGAATTAAGTATATGAAATACATATATATATACATAAATCCAGTATATTTATAATTTCATATATTTCATTATTATTTCTTATATAACCTTTATAATCATTCTTAAATGGTTAACATGGAGAATGAATCTCATCGCGTCGTGGAGACGGTAGTCTGTACGTACGCACGAGCGATGATATCGTTTCCATAATTATTGAATAGAATTCGAGTGGATGGTATAATATATCAGAATCATTTTGATGTTATAATAACCATATATAGTTACTATTTACACCATTATACCCATCGATGTAAGGTGTTGGTGGAAAAACAGATTTCACCACGGCGTGGAGACGGTATTCCATGCGTACGCACGCGTGGTGATTTCATTTTCCGTAGGATGGATAGATGGTGAAATAGGGTTGTTTCATAATTATAATAACATATCAGTATATGATTTATACTTATTTTATTACTTCATAATGAAAAAACTAAATAAGAATAAGTGGAAGAAGAAATAGAGTTGAAAGAATCGGTAACGGACATTACATCTTCTTTGAAGCGCCTCTTTGAGACCTCCTCTTAGGGCACTAAAATTGGTCTTTGAAGAAGACCAAAACCTGTAGGATGTTTCTATGGAAGTGGAGAAGAGAATTTGGCAGGGTTTGGAAGAGCTTTAAGGCTCAAAGTGGTGTGAGGAAGAGAGGGAGGAGGTTCCCTTTTATAAGGGAGGAGAGGGGCACCTTTGGAAAAACTAAAAATATTATTTTATTATAAAGTCATATTCGGTTTTAATAGCTCCAAATTGATTTATTTTGAAGCTAATGTGGGTATGAGTCAAAATCCTCTCATAAAATATAATTTAGACAAGTTTAGGTTTCTATTTTAACATTATCATTTAGATTTAACCTTAAGTTAAATAATTTTACTTTTACCGTGTCTTCTTGTTTTCTTACACTATAAGGTTAATAAACTTACTATAAAAAGCCAAACGAACCCCAAGTTGTTTATTATTAATATATAAAACCTTATCTAAGTCATTTGGAAGAACCTTAGATTTTTAGTAATAAAATAACAATTAATAATATAATATTTGTTTTAAACACTATTTTATGTCAATTTTGAAACTATTTGGTAATTGATTTTTGTGAAAATCATAACAGAATTATTAATTCGAAAACAGTTAATTAAATCAATAATAAAATGTCATATTAACCTAAAAAATTATTGTAATTCATAAAAAGCCTCAAATTAAATTTATTTGGGTATTTATAACATCAATTATGTGAATATTTCATTAATAAGATAATTACTGCATCATCTTTGTGTCATAAATAAATTAAATTATTTAATGTCTAAAAATTATAAATAAAATTTCATTATGTATGAAATCTATTTATAATTATAATTTATATTAATAGTCGAATTTATCTCATGTATAACCCTATATTAAAAATTATTTACTTATAAAACATTGATTTTAACTATTTTAACCCTTCATTAAATAAATTAATAATAAATGTCCTAATCTAATCCAAGTGGACATAAATGGTCATATTTTATTCCTAAGGTTGTGTTTTGTCGAATTAAACTTATCCAATAGAATTAGGACATGTGTTAGGGGAATAATAATATCATTTTTACCCTTAATTACCCTATTTACTTTTAACCGTGGTAAAAAAGTAAAAAGTTACTATTCACCAAAAATTATTTTCATCTCATTGAACCACATTTTAGTCCTTGATATTAACTGTGTTTCTCAAGTTTTCAGAATTCCAATCACAGAAGTAGTAAAATTAAGTTTTATGAAAAATTCGGTTTTTTAACTACCACTTAGTGGTTTCACTATTCATCAAAAAATGAAAGTTTCCAGAAAAATACCAAAAATTAGACCTAAGATATATTTGATATTATGAATTCAAAAATGATGTCTATTTTACCAAATTCAAAACATATCAGTTGGATTAATTAATTTAAAAATTAATTTCCGCCGTCAAAACAAATCGCGTGTTTTTAAAAAACAATAACTATCAAAAGATTGATACTTGTTTATATCCAATTTTAAAGTGAAATTAATTCCAATGAACAACATTCGATTAAATGGTAAAAATATATTCTAATTACACTTTAAAACCAATTAAAAAGATAATCTAACCATATAAATTATTATGATGAAAAAAGTTTTTTTTAATTAAAATATAGAGTGTTTTTACTATTCATTAAAATATGAAAGTTATCAGAATAATATGAAAAATTTATCCAAAGTAAATTTTTATACCTTGATTCCAAAGAAGAATTTTATTGTGTCAAATTTAACTTATAGACATGTCAAAAACAAGATTTAAGGTGGGTGTGCCATCAAAAGGCGGCAAAACTACATTTTTTGAAAAATACTTATTTTACTCAAAAAATTGATTTTGTTCTCATACCTTGTTCTAGAAAATGTGTAAGATGAATAATAATGTTATAAAATTCAAAATATAGTTGATACTATTCATAACGGCTAGTACATAATAATATTATAACCATATATCGTTGTTTAGTGAAACCTGGTATTGTGTACAACACACGCTATCGAGGAAAGTCGTGATTGCATGTAATGCAAGCCAAGTCAGGGTTGCGTGTTGTTCAAGACTCCTCCATTGTTTTGTATAACAAAATACAACCATATTTCATTTATACATTGAATATATATATATATATACACTCAATGTTGCGTAGAATAACTACTATCAAACAAACTTGAAATTGTGTGTAACATGATTCAAGATTAGTTTTGCGTATACTGCAAGCTAATACGGTGTTGCGTATAGTGCAAGATAATATTGGAGTAGTATACAATAGAAGATATGAAATAAATTAAAAGGAATATATCTTATAAAATATCAGGGTGTTACATTCTACCCCCCTTAAAATGAATTTCGCCCTCGAAATTCTTCAGGGTTATAAATGGTTTAATACATGAAATTTTCTTTATTAGAAACCCACATCATAAAAAGGGAATACCAAAACCTATATTTAAAAACTAAAGTATAAAATGTAATGGTTACCCAAATTAACTAATCACTGGGTTTCCACATAGGAGAACATAGGTGAAAATATGGATATGGAAGAAAAATCTAACCACCATGTTCTGATGGAGAGTGGTAGAGAACATGGCTATAAAAAAGACAACAATCATAAAGCAATAAATTTGTGATGATCTAGGGTACCATCTGATTCATCGGATATAAGGGCACTAGGACAACATTTTTGGTTTTTAAGATCATTTCCCTAAAGTTGAATAATTTGAATTAGAATAAATACGTACTTTTTTTGGTACAATCTCACTGTTGTTCGTGCTTTGAACAATTTCCACTTCATCTCTTAAATAAATGAAGTTGAATTTGTTATTCGTGAAGTGTTAACAGATCATGTGATAGAATGATGGGTCATTCCATCTGTTTCAAAAAAAAGGTTAGCAAAAGTTATCAAATATACATAAGTCCATCTATGGAGAGGTTAATTGTATATGATTCCAAAAATGATCTTATACTTCATATATCATGCCTCTTAATAAAATAAAACTATTTTCTACTAACCAGGGACTTCCTGTAGGCCAGTGGTATGCGATAAAGGCTAGCCACACTTCGGTTGTGGGTTCGATTCCCACAGCCTTGTCCGACGCAATGGGATGTCGCCCATCCTACAGGTTGTCCTTTTTCTAAAACTACATTACTATAACATCCCATCAATAATATCGAAAAAAGTTTTATCCTTAAACAATACTAACTTATGTCCAACATAATCGATTCCAATCTTTAGGCTTATCCATAATATTGCAGTCCACTCTCATATTATAGTGAAAACGATTACCAGATATTACATATAACAAGTATGTTAATACCATCGTTGATCCCCATATATCATAAGATATTTCTTGTTGGTCACATTACAAACATTCGAAGGCCTTAATCATGTATTCTCTTGAAAAATGAATACCCATTGAATCTCAGTGAAAACATGAGTGCTGTCAAAAGTTAACTTTTTCCACATACCAAAACCCAAAAATTCTATATACTCAAACCATGATATAACTATTTCCTTATATCAGTCATGAGCTCATGAATACTGTCAAACATTTTAATTTCTCCTTATCACTTCATTATGCGCATATCATATTTTTTCCAAAAATATATCAATCACTTTCCATGGTTACCGGTACCATAAAATTATTGAAAACCACAATAGACCAATACATAAAAATTCTAATACACCATAAAAGTACCTCAACAACATTATTCTTGAATACCAATACATAAACACTTCAATCCATCCTCTTCAATGATTGTCCTGGAATAAGTCCTTCCTTGATTTAGAAGTAACTTTTTAGGTCAGGTCATTGAGTTGGGTAATGCCCATGTTCTCCACAAATAAGATATTGAACTCCATAACAGTCTGTCACTCTATGACCCTTTTTTCCACACAGATAACATTTTTCCCTCCATTTGAGGTAGTCATCAAGGTTCTTCATCCCTTCTTTAGAAATCTCAATCTTCCTTTCTTTATGCTCCTCAACATGCGAACATGCATAAAATTCTATCTTCCTCTTATTTGATGAATTAGGCATACCACTAAATTTCACATTGTTAGTCATATATCGTGATGACTGATTCGGAATAATCACAATATCTTTCTCTCTAGTCATTACGCAATTTTTTTGCTCATAGTCACCAATTTTTCCATTGGATTCAATGTTAACCGAATTTCTTCTGGTTCCCTCCATTGAATAAACACAAAAAAATCTGTGAGAGGCAAAAATCATGATAGGGAAAACAACATAGTAAAGGGGGAGTACCCTCAATATCTAACATCTTAGGTTAAATTCTAAGATCGTTACCATAGTTCTAAGACTATATCCTATACGTATAATTAGCCTTAGGGACATCCCTAGACATACCTTGGAAATATCTATAGGGATCTCACTAACGTTTTCACATCATAGTTTCCAAAGGTTAACTAAACCTTTCCTCTGATACCAACTGTAGAGACCTAAAGCTTGACGTGCATGGACAATACATTACTTTTGCAGAATGATTAATACATAACAAAAACAGACACACGAGAATCGTAATATATTAGTGTCTTTGGAAACTCAGAATAAAATCTTCTAATCGTGGTGAAAGATCTTTAACGTCTCCCAATAAAGATATTCCCCTTTTTGTTTTCTTACCTAAAACCTTTCTTTAAATCCTAGGGAAAAGAAAAAATATAAAGGGTGAGATCAAATGCTCAGTAAGGGTAAGCATGGATAAAATAAAACAAATCATATACATTTTAACATCAAAACATGAACATAATATTTAAACATCAGAATCTTGAGCAATGGCATAAATCATGGAAGTAAGTAATGCTTTGATCATAAAGGAACATTAATCATGATAAAATAGCATGGTAATTAAACATGTAATTGTGTCAAACCATTAAGCACATGATATGATTTCCATAGTAGCCAAGGCATTTCTACTAAGACCATCTTAGTGGGCAATGTCCCTTTCTGAATCGAGTTCACTCCTCATTCCAGTCCTGTATTACTGAACCGGTTTCACTTGCCGTTCCAGCCATGTCTATCTCATGAGATATAAATCTTTACCCAATTAATTGGATGGAGATATAGGTCCCACTCATCTCATAATGAAATCAATCTTAATTGTGCCACAAAATAAACATACATCATTCATAAAAACCCAATAAATAAAATGGGTTTCATAAACATCATCCCATCATGACATAATCCATATAAAAGAAATGGATATCATTTCATAATAAGATAATTTAAACCATGTAAATCATAGAGACATTAAACTTGAAACATAAAAATATGAAATAATGTCATCTTAGATAAAAAAAAATGGTTTTGATAAAACACTTGAAATGAATTCTTGAGGAAAATATCCTTTCTTCTTCAAAATCATTTTCTTTTCAGAAAATGTAATGAAAATTTAAAAGAAAAGGATTTTGTTGAAAATACATATAAAATATTTTGGAGGAAGCTTCATGAAAATAAGGCTTTAGAAAACCGTAAAAATCCTTTCATGCTATATAAGTTAAAAAAACATTCTTCTCGTACTTTGGATAGAAATGTCAAAAAGTACATCGTAAAAGAAATATTGCATACATACCATGTAGTAAAAGTAAAAAATGGGTAAAAAGGACTTTAAACATATATGAATACACTTTTATAAAACATGGACATGAATGATAGCAATAACCCCAGTAAATACTTACGAATAATCAATCTCAGATAAAAATGAGATTTGCAAATTTATCCCTTACATTATGCCTGATATGCTTCGTATGTATCCGAACCTCCTGTATAATTATTTAAATAAGGTAATTTACTTATTAAAGAATCATATTCATTGTTATGATATCATATATGGTTCACTTATGACTTTATATTACCCGTTCTTTTGTAAATTCCATGTTAAAGAGTGTTTTGGGTAAAATCGTTTCATTTGTCATCCGTGTTTTGACTTGTAATTATTCATATGATTACTTAGATCATGATTACTTAATTATAGAATATAAAACATGATTTATATATAATATATATTTAGAATATACATATATATAATAGATCTATAAATGGAAAGAAATACACCGTTCATGGAGACGGTAGGCCGTACGTATGCATGAACGCTGTTTTCGTTTCCTTATTGAGTTGAATGGAATTAAGTAGATGAAATACATATATATATATATACATAAATACAGTAGATTTATAATGTAATATATTTCCTTATTATTTATTATATAACCTTTATAATCATTCTTAAATTGTTAACATGGAGAATGAATCCCATCGCGTCGTGGAGACGGTAGTCCGTACGTACGCACGAGCGATGATATCGTTTCCATAATTATTGAATAGAATTGGAGTGGATGGTATAATATATCAGAATCATTATGATGTTATAATAACAATATATAGTTATTCTTTACACCATTATACCCATCCATGTAAGGTGTTGGTGGAAAAACAGATTTCACCACAGCGTGGAGACGGTATTCCGTACGTACGCACGTGTGGTGATTTCATTTTCCGCAGGATGGATAGATGGTGAAATAGGGTTGTTTCATACTTATAATAAAATATAATTATATGAGTTATACTGATGTTATTACTTCATAATGAAACAACTAAAGAAGAATAAGTGGAAGAAGAAATAGAGTTGAAAAAATCGGTAACGGACATTACCTCTTCTTTGAAGCGCCTCCTTGAGACCTCCTCTTAGGGCACTAAAATTGGTCTTTGAAGAAGACCAAAACATCTAGGATGTTTATATGGAAGTGTAGAAGAGAATTTGGCAGGGTGTTTCCGAGCTTTAATGCTCAAAGTGGTGTCAGGAAGAGATGGAGGAGCTGCCCTTTTATAAGGGAGGAAAGGGGCACCTTTGGAAAAACTAAAAATATTATTTTATTATAAAGTCATATTCGGTTTTTAATAGCTCCAAATTGATTTATTTCAAAGATAATGTGGGTATGGGTCGAAATAATCTCATCAAATAGAATTTAGACAAGTTTAGGTTTATAGTTTAACCTTATCATTTAGATTTTACCTTAAGTTAAATAATTTTACTTTTACCATGTCTTCTTGTTTTCTTACACTATAAGGTTAATAAACTTACTATAAAATGTCAAAAAAACCCCAAGTTGTTTATTATAAATATATATAACCTTATATAAGTTATTTTTTAGAAACTTAGATTTTTAAGAATAAAATAACAATTAATAATATAATATTTTTTAAAAAAAACTATTTTATGTCAATTTTGACACTATTTGGTAATTGATTTTTGTGAAAATCATAACCGAATGATTAGTTCGAAAACCATTAATTAAATCAATAATAAAATGTCATATTAAGCTAGAAAATTAGTGGAATTCATAAAAATCCTCAAAGTAAATTTATTTGGGTATTTATAACATCAATTATGTCAATATTTCATTAATAAGAAAATTACTACATCATCTTTGTGTCATAAAAAAATTACATTATTTAATGTCTAAAAATTATAAATAAAATACCATTATTTAGGAAATATTTTTATCTTTCTAATGAATATTTTTTGTCGAATTTATCTCATGTATAACACTATATTAAATATGATTTACTTATAAACCTTTGATTTTAACTATTTTAACCCTTCTTTAAATAAATTAATAATAAATGTCCTAATCTAATCCAAGTGGACCTAAATGGTCATATTTTCTTCCTAAGGTTATTTTTGGTCGAATTACACTTATCCAATAGAATTAGGACATGTTTTAGGGTAATAATAATATCATTTTTACCCTTAATTACCCTATTTACTTTTAACCGTGGTAAAAGTAATTTAATATTATGAATTAGGCCTAAGCTATATTTGATATTATGAATTAAAAAATGATGTCTATTTTACCAAATTCAAAACATATCAGTTGGATTAATTAATTTAAAAATTAATTCTTGTCGTCAAAACAAATCGTGTGTTTTTAAGAAACATTAACTATCAAAAGATTGATACTTGTTTATATCCAATTTCAAAGTGAAATTAATTCCAATGACCAACATTGGATTAAATGGTAAAAATATATTCTAATTACACTTTAAAACCAATTAAAAAGATAATCTAACCATATAAATTATTGTGATGAAAAAAGTTGTTTTTAATTAAAATATAGCATGTTTTTACTATTCATTAAAATATGAAAGTTATCAGAATAATATGAAAAATGTATCCAAAGTAAATTTTTATACCCTGATTCCAAAGAAGAATTTTATTTTTTCAAATTGAACTTATAAACATGTCAAAAAAAGATTTAAGGTGGGTGCTCCATCAAAAGGCGACAAAACTACATTTTTTAAAAAATACTTATTTTACTCGGAAAATTGATTTTGTTCTCATACCATGTTCTAGAAAATGTGTAAGATGAATAATAATGTTATAAAATTCAAAATTTAGTTGATACTATTCATAATGGCTAGTTCATAATAATATTATAACCATATATCGTTGTTTAGTGAAACCTGGTATTGCGTACAACACACACTATCGAAGAAAGTCGTGATTGCATGTAATGCAAGCCAAGTCAGAGTTGTGTGTTGTTCAAGACTCCTCCGTTGTTTTGTATAACAAAATCCAACCATATTCCATTTATACATTGAATATGTATATATATATACACTCAATGTTGCGTTGAATAACTACTATCAAACAAACTTGAAATTGTGTGTAACACGATCCAAGATTAGTTTTGCATATACTGCAAGCTAATACGGTGTTGCATATAGCGCAAGATAATCTTGGTGTAGCGTAAAACAGAAGATATGAAATAAATTAAAAAGAATATATCTTATAAAATCTCGGGGTGTTACAACAACCTTCTCATCTAGTGTCATCGGGTCCGCCTTCACCACTGTTTGTGTTACTTGATCAGGCAAAGCTTCTCTGACCATTCTGTGTTCAGACACACTTTGTAATAGAATGGTCTCAGTCATCTATCCCACATCTCTTAGTTTCTCCACGAGTTTTGACTTCTGAGAATCAGGACATTCCCAACACTAGTCAGTCGCCAGTTCAGTCAGAAGGGCCCTCCATACCCCTACCGTAGAATGACCTTCTATAAATAGAATTTTACGCTTGGCAGAGAAGTATGATATCCTTGAGAATCTTTCAAAATTTCATGTGAGGCTCTATATCTTTTAGGATCCTCTCCTATCAACAGATATGCATAAATTTCTCTACAAGACTTCATGAAGCCCGCTCTAGTTCGAGACGGAGGTAGTAGCTACAGAATCCTTCCATGTTGAGGCAATCGAGCATTCTGAATGTTAGGACATTATCTCTTTCTTTGGAGAAGATGAAGTATGTCCCATACAGGGAAACATCTACCCACTATACATCACCATCCACTTTAATGGCATGGAGGTTCGTCACTGTCTTGTCAACACAGGCTCTGGGATCAACCAAATCCCGACCCAGACACTTCAAAAAATGGGGTTGTCCGAGGATGATCTGAGTCCCTCCGACCTGAAAATTCAAGGTTATGATAGGATGGAACAAACACCAATTTGAAATATCTGGTTGAAACCCCAATTTGGTGGCCTGGTAGCTAGCACTGAGTTCATGGTTGTCTCATATGACACCACTTACAACACATTGATGTGTAGGCCGTGGATTCACCTGCATGCGACGGTCCCTTCATCGTATCACCAGTTCCTTAAGTACTCCCTTAATAGTAGAGTGGGTGTGCTCCAAGTTGATGCATCTCCATTTACCTCTGGTGAAGCCTTCTACTTAGATTCCAACTATTATAAGACCAAGTACTAGTAGATTCAAGCTAACAAGGTTGAACATAGTATGGATGCGACTGACTCATGGATAGACTTGGATGATGCCTACATTTTTCTGATTCACTGATTAGAGGCTACAACCCAGGATCTGAGGAATTTTTTTTTGTATCTAGAATTAGGGGGAAGCACATTCCAAAGTATAGGGGATTCCAGAAGATCACCTCGTATTCCTATACAAACCAGGTTCGGGTAATCCCAAAGCCCCCTACTCTTATAAGGTATCGGGATATCCACCCCATGGAAACAACAATACGTCATACTTTCTTGTTTCGCTGGGATGGGATAAACTGGATCAATATGACACACCAATATTTCTTTGATATCATCAAGTGTGTCCCCTTGGGCTGAAGACCTAATGGTATCGAATAGACAACCTTTATCGCTATGGTTTTGGTAGCACAAGAGTCCCCCAGTGCAGTGTCTACCGCCATTCAGGTTGGCACCATTTTTCCATTAGGATCTGTTGACTCATATAAATCTCCTCTAGCTAAGGATACCTCCTCCATAAGTGAAGATGATTATTTGGAAGATGAACCTCCTACATTTTAAGAGAGTGTCTCCACCACAGTCAATTAATTGGTACATGTGAACCTCGGTAGCAGGAAAAATCCAAAACTAACATTTATCAGTGCCACTATGCCTACCGAAGAGAAACAGCAGTATGGGGACTTATTGAAGTAGCATCATGATGTGTTTTATTGGATTTATAACGAGTTGTTGAGACTAGATCCTCAGGCCTCTATCCACCGCCTCAGTCTTCCAGCAAATCATCGTGGGTTCAAACAGCCTCCCCAAAAGATACATTCTTCTCACGATGCCCTAGTAGAGGCTGAGGTTGATAATCTCATCAGATCCAATTTTTTCAAGGAGGTCCAACAACCCAGATGGTTAGCCAACACTGTTCCCATTTGGAAAAAGAATGGACAGATCAGAGTTTTCATCAACTTTTGAGATCTCAACCATCACTGTCTGAAGGATTATTTTCCCCGTCCTATGATGGAACCTTTGAATGATGTCATGACTGGGTTTCAGGCTCTCTCTTTCGTGGATGGGTATTCTAGGTATAACTGAATTTGAATATCCCCTAATGATGAAGAGTCTACAACCTTCAGGGCATCACACGGTACATTTTTTTACCAAGTCATGCCCTTCAGTCTAAAGAATGTAGGTTCCACCTATCAGTGTTCCATGTATATCATATTTAAGCCGATCCTCAAGAAATTGGTGGAATACAACATAGAAGATCTGGTGGAAAAATCTTTCTTGTGTCAGGACCATCTCAAATACCTTGAGAAAGTATTTGGCTTCCTTTGTTCTTGCCATCTGAAGATGAACCCATGGAAGTGTGCCTTCGAGGTCACCTTTGGAAATTTTATCGACTGCCTTGTCAGATATAGAGGCATCAAGATTGATCTGGATAAGATTAGGGCCATCAATCAGATGCCTCCTCTGAGCAACATTTGCGATCTACGATTCTTTCAATGCCACTTGTCCTACAAACATCGATTCATCAAAAATTTGGCCGACAAGTGTAATCCATTTTCTTGACTCATGAAGAAAGGAACTATCAATCAATGTGATGAGGAATTTTTGACTTCTTTCGAGGAAATAAAGAAGTACCTATTACAACCTCTGGTCCTGATGCCACCCATTTATGGAAAGTCGCTGGTCCTTTATGTGAGCACTCTAGAATGATCTCTCAGTGCCCTTCTCACCCAGAAGAACAATAAGGGAATAGAGAATAGTTTATACTATCTCAGCCACATGCTCCTCGATATGGAGACCAGATAATCCTCTATTGATAAAATCTTCCTTGCACTGGTACTCACAGTGTTGAAATTACGAAATTACTTGCAGCACTAGGAGGTATAACTAGTGTCTCAAGTGGATCTACTAAACTACATCCTGAACCTTCTGATGTTGACGGGTAATCTAGATCGGTGGACAGTAATCCTCCATTAGTTTGACATCAGGATTTTCACCAAGAAGGATATCAAGGGATAGGCGTTGGAATATTTCCTTGCCGCCCATCCAGCTCTTGCAGACTAGTCTCCGGATCTTTATTTTATTAATGAGGAAATCCTCTTGGTAGACCAGGTCATTCCATGTTGGAAAACGCAGTTTGATGGAACTTCTCAAAGCCCTACCAACAGAAGACTCAATGAACCCGAACTCAATAGAGTGGGCTTGTGCATCATCTTTATCATGCTGACATAAGTGGTTCTTCCATATTCATTACTATTGCCAGAAGTATGTACCAACAATGAGGCAGAGTATCAACCTCTCATTATTGGCCTCAATCTGGCACTTGAGATTGATGTTCCCCACCTCAATGTGAAAGGGTACTTTGAACTTGTCATCAAGTAGAACAATGGTGACTATATTTTCAAGAATCTAGATCTCTTAACACTGTTTGACGGTACCCGCCAGTTGATGGCCAAGTTCCTATCTCGACCAGAATTTACCAATGCCCCTCGATCCCAAAACAGTCGAGTCGATGCCTTGTCTAGCCTAGATGAATCTCTTACAGAGCCTGATAGAGATGATTTTATTATCCACATGTCACACCAGAGATTCAATGATCCCATCACTTCAGAAAAAGGTAAGAGCCTGAATTTAAGCTACCTTACTGCCAGAGCCTCCACATCAGGATCCCTAGGTCCCCTTAATGTTGTGTTGGAAGTAAATCCCGATTGGAGGGCCCACTTTATTGACTGCCTGAAAAATATTAATCTCCTAGCATATCAAGCCATGCGTGAGGGTATCTGACATCATGCATTGTAGTTTAACCTCCAGAGTGGTCCTGGTCTTGAGCATATCCTCTACAAGAGTGGGTTTTATGTAGTTCTCCTTCATTTCATTCAAGTATGTGATATTTCCCAGGTCATGCTGGAGGTTCATGCTGATTCCTTTGAGGCTCATCATAAAGGGTTGAAACTGTCCCACTAGATCCAGAGATTGGGATATTTTTTTCCCTATATGATCCGTGACTGTATCGAGTTTTCTAAGGGATGGAATGCATGCCAAATCCATGCTAAATTTGTGCATCGACCACCAGAGCCTATCCACACTAACAAGTACTCTTGGCCCTTTGTAGTCTAGGGACTCGACATCATGGGACCATATCCACCGGTGATAGTTCGACAGTGCAGATTCATCCTGAATGCTATAGATTTATTTTCCTAGTGGGCAGAGGCAATTCTACTTAAGGAGGTCAAGGCCCTTTCTATCATTGAATTTGTGATCCCCAACATCATCATCCAATTTGGAGCCCCTCACATCATCCTCACTGATAACGACACTAACTTTCGGGCATTTGAGTTGAAGAAATTATACACCAAGTACAACATCCGTTCTAACCATACCTCCCGCTATCACGCACAAGAAAATGAGAAGATCAATGCATTCAACAAAACCCTCCCTAAAATCATGCAAAAATGGTTGGTTAGAATAAGAAGAGTTGTCCAAACAAACTCCCCAGTGCTCTCTGGGTTTATCAGATGAAGACTCATATCTCCCCCAGGTGACCTCGTACTCCATGGTGTACGGAACAAAGGCCATCCTTCCCATTGAGATTCAGTTTCCTTCATTAAACATAGCTATATATGATCAGAAATCACAAGATAAGGTAGTTGAAGTCTGTCTGGATAGACTAGAAGTGCTAAATGAGAATATTCTTTGTGCCCTGCAAAATCTAGAAAGGCATCAAAACAAGATAGCCATATATTTCAATAAGAAAGTTCACCTAGGATATTTATTGTAAGGTGACATGGTGTTGGATCTGAGAACGTCAATGATACCAAGTAGGAAACCACCCAAACTGGATCCCAAATGGGAAAGACCTTACATTATCCACAATGTTTACCCTAATGGCACATACTCCCTGGTTACCATGGATTCTGAGCATATAACTCCTCCCACCAATTCTAAATTCCTCAAGAAATAATTTTCAGGAGTAAATGGTCCTACATGACCTTAAATTATTTCATCATCACCTCAATATTAAACTGGGTTATCCATCCAAGCTAAAGGACATAAAACTACTCAGCACCCATCCTGCATGACATTAAACTACGAGCAGAAGATAAACTATAAAATGGTCCGAGATCGGTGACCATAAACTAAGATCTACCATGTCCTTGGTGAATGACGTTAAATTGCACAATATTTCAAGAACTATGTTTGGCTTAATTCCCATACTAATGGGATGCGTAGGAACTCTTGGATGCTTTGTCTTAGAGTCCATCCCCCAAACTCTTCTCTTTGACTACCCCCTAGGTGTAGTTTTCTTGGAAGATCCCACATGGTGTAGTGTAGGCTTCTTTGGCCCTGCTCATATTGGGGTTACGATGGTTGCATCGTGTCCCCCCCTCATTCTTCTACCCTCCCACGACCTCATCGCATGACATTAAACTGCATGGACCTTTAAAATCTATGTATGATTGATTCCCATCCTCATGGGACCCCCAAATGGCATGGATTCTAGGCCCCCATGCTCTCCTAACATTTTGGGCCAATGTCCTTAGGGATTTTGAATGACAAATTGATACAAGTCCCACATTGCAAATATGTCCAGTGGTCGAAACTATTTTTTTCCCATTTCAGGTCACATGATATGAATGTTATGTTTCAAAAACAGTCAACATCTATCCCACATCTCTAGCACCACCCCGATATGTCTCAAATATTGGGTGCAGTGGTTCATTTTCCCCTTCTATCCCATAATTCATCTGTCTTCCTCGGGCAGGTGTTTTGATTTGGTTTGGATTGACCCAGGATAATCTTCCTCCCTCATTGTCGTACCCTTATATGTTGGTGAGAGCCTGATCTTATTCATTGTTTCCCACATCGATCATTGCTTATGTGGGATTAGGATCTTTGGTAAGGAAATACCTGAATGAAGGGTCATATCTCTCTAGTCTGAGCCTTATGAACTTAAATTAATATCGTTCACCATCCTCACTGCAAGACAATAAACTGAAAACTGGCTAGGACTTCCTATCTCAGGTCCCTTGACCTTTTCGTCCCCCTGGCCTAAGTTCTCATTTTGGATTGTGCGGTGTGTTATGGGATTACGTCCTCATTCACATTGGGATATTTTTTCCACGCCACACATATCCCCTTGAGACATCCCTTCTTAATTCATCATACTTACCACGTGACGTTAAATTGAAAGCTACTTCCCAGAACTATGTGTGGCTTGATTACCATCCCCATTGGATGTATAGGACCACCCAGGCATTTAGTCTTTGGGTCTAGCCCTATTTATTAGAAACCTCCTCATCTTTCTAACCCCCTCGCCTGAGTTTCTCAGGAGGAGGTATGCGGAGTGGTATGGACTCCATGTCCTCATTTACATTGAGTTTGTAATAGCTAGGCCATGTACCTTTCCCTCCTAAGAGATCTTACTTCCCATGTTCTACACTCATCTTTTCGAGTTATATGCTCTTGAATTGGGCCCCTCGACCCTCGTTAGAAGTTCACCAATGTGCCCAAGATCACTCTGGTCAGGACCTAGAGTGTTGGATTCTACATAGACGTGTTATCTATCATTTTCAGGCTTCATGCTCCCCTTAATTTTGTCTTTCATCATCTTTCAATTTAGAAAGGACCCCCGAATGACATGGATGCTAGGCCCTAGTGCTCTCCTACCACCTTGGTCTATTGTCCCCAATAATTTTGAACAAAAAATTGATACAAGTCCCACGTTGTGAATATGGTCAGTGTTCGATGCTCATTTGTTGTTCCCATTTCAGGTCACACAATATAGATGTTGTGTTTCAAAAATGGTCAATAGTTATCCTCCATCATCACACCACCCTCCTAAAGCCCTATATATTGGTTTCATGATTCACATCATTTTCCACTCCATCATGTACAAGTGTAATTTCGATACTCTTGGTGGAATCTCTCAGTGTGTGTTTTCACATTAGGAGGAAAAATCCACAGTGACGTGTCATTTAGGGCTCCACACTGATTTCCCCTTTTCGTGTATTATATGTGTCACAAAGACCTTCTCCTACCTTGTTTCCTATATCGATCATAACTCACGTGGGCTTAGGGATTTGGTGGAGGTTTGTTCTCATTTGGAAGAGTCTCACATCTCTTTGGTTCGAGCTCTAAGACCTTAAAAATAATATCTCTATGTGTCCTTTCCATAGGACGTAAAACTACAAGACACTCCTAGAACTTTGTATAGCTTGATTCCCATCATCATGGGATATGTAGGAATGCCCAGACATCTTGTCTTTGGATCTAGCACAGGTTCAACTAATTACCTCTTCTGTTTGGCCTTTTGGCCCTCACTTTCATAGGATGGAATGGGGTGGTGTGTGTGAGATTATGTCTTCATTCACGCCAGGTTTGCAATAGCTGCATCGCATACTCCCCTTCTAGTAGATAGCCTCTCCTGCCTATTGTCTCGCTTGATGTTAAACTGTACTCTCCGAACTACATATTGATTGATTCCCATCCTCATGGGATACATAGTAATACCTAGACGTTTAATCAATAGGTTAATACCCATATTCTATGAACATTTTTTCCCCTCATCCCGAGGTTTCTTCCCCAGAATCATGTATGGTGTGGTATGGGCTTATGCCCCCATTCACATTGGGTATTCTTTATCACGCCATGCACATCCCCCCTAAAACCTCATTTATTCTATACATTTCAAAGATGTATGACTATAAACTTTTTTTCTTGGTCCCAAATGACTTTAAACTGTTATATATTTACTATACGACGTTAAAATACAGGGGTTGGTCCTATCATACGACCTTAACCTATGAAATTATCATCCTGGCCGCACAACGAAAAATGAAATCACATTGTGATGTCCTGACTCGAGGGGACATCATGTTGGGTGTCGATTATCCACCATAACTTTTTTCAAGACCTACATATGACTTGATTCCTGGAGCTACACCTATATTTTCCATCCTAGGTTTGTTTCTTCACAAAAAAACCATGAATATACCCTAAAGGACAAACAAGATCTATCAAATGCCACTTCTTTGGGTGTATGAGCCAGACCCCCACAATAATGTTGTCCTTGGAAGTGGTACCCTACCATTCCACTTCTTGAACTATGTATGGCTTTATCTCCATTGTGATTTGGTACATAGGAATTCCCACACACTTTTCCTTGGTCCCATCCAACTTTCATTTTCGGTCCCTCGTCCTAAAACCTATTCGAGAAGCACATGGTGTGTTATGGACTCCTACTGTCCTCATTCACATCAAGTTTTATAATTATTGCACCACGTTTCTCCCTTCCTCCTTTACATATATGACTAATCTCTAAGGCCTTAAAACTAAGATCTCTTTGCATCCTTGCTGCAATATGTAAAGCTCCATGACATTTCCCAGAACTATATGTGGCTTGATTCCCATGCTCATGGGATACATAGGAATGCCCAGACATTTTGATCATGGTTCCAACCCCCGAAATCTTAAATCCTGCCCCTTTTTCCCCCTTGGCCATAAATATTTTAGTAGTATGTGGTGTGGTGAGTACCTATGGGGTTCTCGTTCATTTTAGGTTTTTCAACACCGCACCATGTGTCTTCTTGTCTCTCCCCAACCTAGTCTGAGTTTTATAACCATAAAATAAGATCTTCCCACAGGAACTACACGTCATATTTGGATACTTCGTTAGCCTGCACACATTCCATTAAACTAGGTCCCATCTTATTGGTCCACTCTATAAGCTTAAACTAGGAGACCCCATTTTGTGTAACATGTCTTTAAACTGTTAACCTCAGTCTAGGAAGTACGACCTTAAAACTATGTGCAGTGTCATGGTCATATGATGTTAAACTATTCTTTTAATCATATTCATTTGTATGATGTAAAATTTCAAGTCATTCCAGGTCCTCACTAGAGAGGTCCTATCTAGAATAAGGTATGATCCCTAATCAGACTGATGCGCTCAACTAATGTGTCTTCATCATGGTGGCATAATTTCAAGAGTTTCAAAATCTATTCAAACAACCCATCACTCCACCCTCCATGATTTGTGTGACCTTTATTTAGATCCTCATTCTATTTCATGCCTAAAAATAACCCCCTAGCAGTACGGATGATTGGACTATGGCTCACCTACTATCTGGGGCTAATGTTCTGGAAGGCTAATGGATGGCATCTTGAGTCAGGACCCATGTTTCGATCATGGTCAGTGGTCATCTCTCATTTGTTGTCCCCATTTCAAGATAACCTAATTGGGATACTATGTTTAGAACATGGTCAATAGTTATCCTTCATCACCATGTTGCCCCTATAGTGTTCCAAATTTTATGTATTGTGATTCACACTTTCCACTCCCCTATGTTTAGATTGATTCCAACACCCCTAGTGTTACTCCACTCGTGCACTAGAACTCATTGGGAAAACAACAATTTGACTGTTCTGAGAATATCATTCTTCAGTTAGGATTCCCTCTTTCTTCCCAAAATCGCAGATGGTCCCTTTACACCTTGGATGCCCGAATATTGGTTGGCACTCCCACATTAAAATAAAGAAATGATACGACCATCCCTTGTTTCTCACATCAGGCATGACCCACATGATCTTAGGGATCTATTGTTAATCACTTCACGATTGTGGTAAAAAATGCATTGAAATAAACAAGAAAACAAATGATCCTTCCATGTACACAGTTCCTAATAAAAAGAAACAAATAAGGATAGGTTTATGAGATCAACCAAAATAGGGCCCTTATGGATTAGTATCTTTGATAGATTGCTCCAGTGTTGCCACCTTCTGGAATGTTGCCCCTAGGATTGCCTCTTGCCCCCTGATATCCCTCTCTTCATCAGAAGATGAAGAGCATAAATCATTATCCCTATCCTAAACTTAGTATTTTTCATCTTGAACCTCAATCATTTGGTGACTCCCCTATACTACCTACTCCTGGACATCTGCCTAATGGTCCCTCAACTATTCAATGAGCTCAGAATGGGTTGCGATAAATGCCTTCCTTTATTTTGGTTAATCTTCAAAGATTAGAACTTCTTGATCAACCTTATAGAATTACTGTGTATTCCTTGACTCCTTCTAGCACTGGGCGATGTCAAAGCATTGGATATTCTCCCATATTTTCTCATCCATGTAATCACGGATCATTATATGAATATAGTGAGAATCTACCCATCCAGTGCAATGAAATTGTATCCAGGTCCAAAGAGACGCCATCCGGTTTGGCCATTCTACATGTGGATGGATGAGAAGGAATTTGATGCACTTCCATGCCTTATGTCACGTCATGTGGCTCTCTATAGCTGCATTTGGGTCAGAATCGTCAATCTTTTCATGGTCCACTAGCCTGTACTCAAGAAAAGTAGCCAAGAGTTCAGCAACATGGTCCTTTTCTAGAATTATTTCTTCTTTAGTGACTTCATAGTCACCAAACTAGAGTTCCACCCTTATATCATTATCACCCATGACTGAAGCCTCTAGGTAACTGAGTACTAAGGAGGGGCCAGCTCAAATAGTTGGCTCTATAGGAGCTGATGCAATCACTGGAAGGGATCCTACCGATGTTCCAGATTCGATGGTATGTCGATCCTCCAACCTCATGATCAATGAATTGGGAATCAGAATATTGGTTAGCTGAATTTCCTAAAAAAATTGAGAGCCAACAAAGATAAATACTTACATGAGACAAGTGATGTAGTATCCAGTGCCTGTGTCATGGTGGGATCCACTACCATTGGAGATCGCTCGACACTTGTTGACTGGATCCTTAGCACCATCTTCTATTGAATGAAGGTAATGGTAGGAAACTCAAAGTCCTTCATTTCATCTCTTACTTTTGTCTCATCATCACCTACTCCTATCATATTCGGTTCCCCACCTTGCTTAGTTCCAAGGATAGGTTCTTGAGGATTTTCTCTTACCTCTATGGGTACATCGTCGTCCCCTATGGGGAATGATTCTTAGGCACCATCATACATGTGTTCCTAAATAGGATAGAATTGGGTCAATATGTTAGGATTGTATGAAGAGAAAGGCTAGTAGATACAAGAGTTAAAATCACCCTAAGATGCTCAGCCAGTTCTACATCGGAGTCCGCAATTTCACTGCTCTCACAGGGGCTTTGCTAGAAAGTATGTGTTTTTAATGGTCCTTCACCAATTAGACCTTAAAGAACTTATTATTATAATTATTATTATTATTATTCTAGGTCCTCTTCACATTCTTCATCCTCCACTTCCTATTCCTCTTATTCCTCCTCTACATCTTCATCCTCAGATGGAAACTTTTATGGGTCATGTTCCTAGCCGAGCATAACATTCCCCAAGAGATACTACTCTTTATACCACCCCTGCTAAAATGAGTACATATCCATGGATTTCAGTTATGAATGGAGGCGTTGAAATTTTACCCTATCTCCCTCCTGGATGAGCCCCATGTCTAGAATGTCGATCCCGGTACGCACCAGTCTCCGCCACAGCTCTTTAGTAGACATGGATTGTCGTAGTTTCCTCCAGGAAGATAACAGATATGGGAAGATAGCATTGATAGTTTTCTTCTAGAGGTTTCTGATCTTCTTTCAAAGCAGTTCCCTAGCTGGCCCACGAGGTCGCCCACAGGACCAACCCTCCTCGGAAGGTAGAGGCATGTTCTCGCCATGCGATGCTCCTGCCAATGAAGTTTTGGCCCATGTCATGCTAGCCACCTGGCCCACTCTTCATCTCACCTCTCCCGTAGCACTTTTTCTACCCCATCGCTCTTCAGGATCCACACTAGCAACTTTGATTTTCCAGATGTGTTTCAATAGAATTGCCTCAGGGTACGTTTTTTCTAGTGTTCAACATACTCTGTTGATAGGCTAGCACTAACATCGGTAGGGGGAGAGTGATGATTTCACCCAGGCCTATAGTCGTGGGAATAATCCATAGTTAGAGGATAATTAAAGGATTTCCCTATTCCTAAACCTCTGTGTATAATTTATTTGGCAACCACTGTATACACCCGAACTACCTGGAAAACTTGGTCAACACGTATAGTTCGTAAAAGATTTTTCCATTGATTCAGGCTACCCGCACACTGCCCCTGATACTTTGCAGGTATTCCCTCGACTCCAATGGGCCCCGCCCATCATCTACCATCTGACGAACTGGGGTCCGGAATTGGTGAAAGTCGAAATGGGAATGGCTACTGATCTTGTGCTTGATCCCATCTTATCTGAGTATTGGTTGGTAGATTCTAGTAATATTCAAGAGGGATGGTCGAATACGGTCACCTAGAGGATGAATAGAATTCGAGAAGTCGTACCCCCCGCAGTGGGCTATGACCTAGCCATGAAGGATCTAGAATGGTCCATATATCCTCTTGAGTGTACTTCCCCTCGAGATACGCCCCAAAATGTTGTATATCCTAGACAATACTGGCACCCCTAGGTTAACCTTGTTTTTCACCGCCATGATCCTGACCATCACTAGTTGTCCTTGGGCAGACCCCATCTTCCTATCCCTCACTAACAACAGCCACCTGCTCAAGAATGAATCAAGGAACCCAGCATATCGTACATTCGGGTCCTAACTTTTTTTTATGTCGAAGCCCCATGATCAATACTCTCCTACCTCCAGGACTATCCAATATGATCCCACTATTCCCCTATGAGATGTGTTTGGGCATTTCTTCCATCGGCTTGGAATCTTTATAGCCTTTTCCTACGTTAGAAAATGAATAAACCATCAAAAATAAGACATGTCCTTCAGAACGTATTTTATTTTCAACTCCTCCTTAACTATCTCCAGTAGATGCCATGTTAGGATGGGGGTGCACATCCTATCCCCCTAGGCATTCTGTATTGGGAGGAACTCGTCATATTGGTACCCCTACAAGGGGATCCCCCCAATAAAATGAATGTACCATAGACTGATACCTACCTCCCTGTGGTGGAGGGGAAAGGTGTTGGTTTTGGGAGACCAATGACTGAATAGTTTCGGTACCAGGTCCTGCTGCTGGTAGAAGTAAAATTGGGATGTCCAAACAGCATTAAAAATTCCGATAGGCCACAGATCTGGCCCAAACTCCTATCATGTTTGGAATTCCCAGTATTCCCATTCCCATTCACTTGTAAATTTTCCCCTAGACTATAAGTCTCATTCCTACCAACCCTTCATCTCATCGGTAATTCTGCTTCTGAAGGTGCTCTCATAAAGAGAGGGAGATTCCTCGAGAACTGGATCACTCCCTCTAATAGTCCTAGTCTTCTGATTCAAAACATAGATGGATATGTTCTGTGTTTCCCTATAAGTATATCCATTTTTTGTGATGTTAAACTATAGGAGACTATCCTCGTATGTCACCCATGACCACAATGTATCAGTTTCAAAGCAAGGCATCAGTACCTCCTCCAAAATGCTGAAGTTCCATATCGGAAAGCTATCACTCAGGATGTAATCTTTTTGAGCTTGCGTAATTATGCCAAAAATCATTTGATTCTTAGACACAACAATACTCACATGAAGAATATGGGGGTTCAGGATCATCTGAGTCCTCCTTGCAGCTGTAGTATCCTCCCTCTCGGGGTCACTTTGTTGGGCATCCATTTTTGTCAAGTTTTCAGAAATCCAAAGGATTGTGCATAAAAGAATGGAGAATTAGTGTGAAAAATATCTAGTGGTGTACAAGAATGTGCTAAAAATAGTCTGTGTGAATAAATGGAGTACAGTGCGAAAGTGACCCGGGTGCACGCAAAACTCAGAATCAGCCGCTAGAACATGCACACAGAGGTGGTGCTCTTTCGCACATGAGATAAAAATTCGGTCATATGGAAAAGTAAAATTGGGGACCTATGGGGGGACCTTAGCATATTTATAAGTGTGGAATGCACCTTTTGTGTGCGTAGAAGTGGTTTGGACACCAAAACACTATTTTTTGTGCACACCGACCAAGCGCTTCTCTATTTTTTGGCGTGACCCTCAGAATCTGACCATTCGGTCCCCCTTCAGCTCTGATTCTAGGGGGGGAATTTTTTATGCTGAATTTTAGATAGGGCCATGAGTGGGCTCTTTTAGTGATACCAAAGGCATGGTTAGAATGAAAAAAGTATTCCACGACGTGAGAGGGAGTTTCGTGAAAGAATGATGGGGTGCAAAAAAGATTCCCAACGGTGCACAAACCCTTGTGCACCCAATGCGATGTCAAATAAAAGATTTTTTGGTGACCCACCGCAAACCTTCCAAGGAAATGGCGTGCAAGAGTTTAGGAATATGCATATGATTCCCCTCGGCCCAAAAAACCTTGTGTGCCTAATGCACCGTCAAAGGGAGTCATTTACGATGTCATTCTTGAAAACCAGCCAAGGAAAGGGTGGAAAGGAAGAGAGTTTGGCTCACAAGACTCCCCTAGGCACACATACCCTTCCTCTCCCAATGCGATGTCAAATAGGCACTAGCGCACAACTCATCTTGTGCGTTGCCTTTGTGATTTTTGGATATAAATAGAAGCATACCCCCCACCCTTTTGGGATGGTGACAGCAGACAAACCGATTATCTACTACATGAAATACACCTCTTCCGTGACCTCAATCAAAATACTATGGCCTCAAGGTATTGTATCTTGTGCGACAGGTCTTCTAGGGGCCCTGCTTCAGGTGGGCCCACTTGGGCTTGATCCTCGCCCATTTCCTTTTTACCTTAAAGAATTTGCGTGAAACATATCCATCTTGCACGCATGTTTCTCCATACATACGAACATTTTTTCACGTAACTGACCCATCTTTCACACAACTATCCCATATTGCATGCAATTGTCCCCTCTTACACCCAACGATCCAATACTGTGCACAAATTCTCATCTTGTGCGCTCCCCTCATGGGTTCCATGGGTTGTCCTCACCCTAAGACACCATGTCTGAACCCCACTTATGCATGACACTCTTATCATGCATAACCTTCTCCTGTACGACCCTCCGGGTTTGTATGAAGTGTTTTAAAGGTCCCTTGGGTGATGATTTACGTCTCGTTGCTTAGACTTTTGCTTCTTCACATAGGCACACTGTTATTGCTTCTTCTTATAGCCATGCTAATGTGGGACCCTTAGTGGATCACTCCACAACACTGCCTTGACATGGCATTTTTGACACCTTCCCTTCCCCAAGGGTGGGTGGGTATTAGTCATTTATGTCTTAGGGGTGCAGAGTGAACTTGACTCGTCTGAGATACAGGACGTTAAACTGCCAAGCACCATCATCCTCAGTTCAAGACGTTAAACTGTGGAATCACCCCATGCAATATACACGGGGTTCCCCATCTCTGACATTCTCCATGTCTGCTCATCTCCACGAGAGTAATATCTTCCTCACATGGAATGAGATCCTATTTTCTAGAGTAGAATCTATCCGTGGGGAAGGGAAACCATCTTGGTGTAATCTCATAGACATTATTGCTGGAGGTATCATCCCTTCCCCTCCTCTCTTCTTCGGTTCCAAAGAATAGAGGAGATATGGGCACATGAACATTCGTTACCCTGTCTCTCTCCCTATGTTCTTTGTCTTAATCAGGCCTCCATCCTAGAGTATGTCTCAATCTCAACCTCTTTGGTATGCTAACGATGTGTAATCCCCACTCCACTTCCCACGGATGCACCTTTCGTAATGGGACAATTAGGTCTTTGCTGCCTCTTGTTTCTCACACCGATCATGGCTCACGTGGTCTTAGAGTAATCATTAATTGTGGAATTTTTACCTAGGTTTCCTTAGCATGTAATCCCCAAACCCATTCCGAACTACAGGGACATTGATCCTTGTCTCCTAAGTGATGTATATAGGAAGCCTCCCTAAGGTTCAAACAAAACACCTACTTGTCCCGACCCCTTCACATCAATTCACCTTCATCCCACATGATGTTAAACTGTATCTGTCATTTAAAACTATGTGGACATTGATCCTTGTCTCCTAGGAAAGTTATGTAGGAAGCCTCCCTGAGGTTCAATCCCAACACCAATCGGTCCCGACCACTCCACATTGGTCTACCCTCGTCCTGCATGATGTTAAATAGTAAGACCCTTTTTGTCCCGCAAGACATTAAATTGTACCCATTTGAACTATGCTAGATTTGATCCCTATATCCTAGACAAGGTACATAGGATTCCTTAATGAGGTCAAATCCCAATTGACGGTAAGCCAATGGAACCCAAACCAGCGGTAGGCCGTTGGATCCCCAGTCAGTAGTAAGTCATTGTCAACCCCAACCAGCGTTTGGTCGTTGTAGCCCCATCCAGCAGTATGCCATTGTAGTGTGTAATCGATAGTAATCCATTTTATTCCCCTTCTTTGGGACCCATATCTCTAGACTTCCCCCATGGTATCAAACCAACTCAGGCTGCTAACCACACATAAACCCCAATATATTGTCGGGTTGTTGTCCTATGCGTACAACCCATTTCTATACCCCCATCCAGAACTATGTGGACTTTGATTCCATTCCTTGGGGATATGTAGAAAGTGTCCCAAAGGTTTAAGGCCATCATTCATGTCCTATAGTGGTCTCTCCCTATAGCCTATGTGTTTTGGGAAGGTCTTCCCCAACCCGGAGTTTCTACTCCCTCCAGATCCCTTCCATATGTCCATTCTCAAGGGTCAACTCCTCAGGTGTCCCATCACCCCCACTGAACTATGTGGGCTTTGATTTCCTTCCACGGGGCTATGTAGGAGGTATCTTAGAAGACCAAACCCAACATCATCATCTTCCTCACATCGGTTCTATCTTATTATCCATCCAATCTCAAACATCCATATCTATCTGGATTCTTACCCGGGCTGCCATATCTTGATGAGATCATGTCACCCACTTTCTCACTTCTCCTAGAAGCAATCGTGTAACTAACCATGCATTAGCCCCACCATCAGTGTTCCCTCATGGGGTTTCACCCATTTGATACACTCTTATAATTGTTCTAATCAGTCCAATCTATCTGTGCTAGACGTTAAACTCACGGCATACCTTGTGTTAAACATGGTAAGATGAGGAAAACCTTAGAGACACACCTATTCCATATAATTACCCTCACTCGATGTGGGATGCCTCAGGCTTTTGCGCCCTTGATATGACCTATCATTAGGGGAAGAAACCCAAACACATAAGTGCTCTAGAATACAGACACGCCAGAGATGTTAAACATGACTACTCCCTGGACCGAAGTTTGCTACACTGACTGGACCCCTTGGAATGTACTGACAGAAGCATCATAATTAACTGGAATCAATGAAGACATAACACTGGAAAGAGTTTCATGAACAACATCTTAACTCTATGAAGGAGACCCGGACTAGACAACGAGTTCCGAGGAGGAATCCACAAAAGGAGGAACTAATATCCCACAATACTGTTTCAATCAAGGAGAAAACATCCCCGAATAAGCGACGGATACCACCTGCCTTTGGAAAGTAGTAATGTGGGAAAACAATTAGTGTTTCCTCCAAAAGAATGGATGCACACCCCGACGAAAGAGTCGAAAACAACATCCCCTATCTTGTTAGTTTTCTTATTGGGAAAATATCTACATTTTCCATCACACCAATTGTTATCTCAGTTTATCTAATCTCTAACCATTACATTAAATAAATAGAATTTAAGATTTGATAATGTTAATAAATGTATTTATAGAAAACTATAAACATTAAAAATTAACTCATAAATGACTTGTATACCTTATGAATCACTAAGTATCAATCTTATTTATTCATGGTTATATTCTTATTAGGTTCTATAACTTTCCATAAAAATTTATTAAATTCTTTTATAGGGGTTTGTAAAGAGAATATAAATCAACAAAATCGTATCACCCAGGAGTGTCAAACTATGTGCATGGTTAGGCCCACTTATTGTGAACTAGGAGAACATATGTTAATACTCAACCAAATTTTTTCAAGGACAATTACACCTTGGTTTTAACAACCCAGCCTAGTAATTTATCCAAACAAGTGCCCAATCTATGATGTTTTCAACACAAATAGAATCCCGGGTCCCCATGAGGTGATACCAAGCATCATAGGCAATAAAACAATAGTTTGGGATTATTTAATCTTGGTAAAAAAATATTTTAACATGAATAGAATTTTAACATAATTATAGAATGACCATTCTGTGTGTCATAAGTCCACACAAATAAAATAGTGAAAAAAGATATATATTTTAAAAAAAGATGTAGATAAAATATATAAAAAAATAAACTCTTACATCATACTCCAAACACCCTCTCCAATAGAAAAACCACCAACAATACTTATCCTAGACCACCATAATATCACTACCCTCCCAAATCTAGAATGAAAAAAATTCTTACATGGACGATATAAAATAAATTCTTAAAATAAACATTTTCATAGATAAATAAGATTACCCTTGTGTCCTGAGGTCACTCTCCATAAAAAATATCTACTCACTTCTCTAGAAGCCAAGACCAGGAAGCACATTCTCAAAAATTACACTCGGTCTATAGACATTGAGTAGTTTGAGTAATGTTTTAGCTATAATACCAATAGATAATCACCAAAGAATTCATTTTTTTCCATTTATAAATCATTCCAAAAACACTAGTTGTAAATACAATAATTTAAAATAAATAATTTATATATTTTCAATAAAATAACTCAATATATTCACTAAATTTTATTTTAAATTCTAAAAAAACATTTTAATGAATCTTGAAAATTACCTTGAAGAATTTTATTTAGAAAAAAACATTAAAATTTACTTTTTAAGTCTTTATTTTCTCCAAAACACCTTTTTAAATTGTTATTTTAGGAAATCATGTTATAAAGGAAATGAAAAACATTTTACCCAATCAATCACAACACAAAAATAACCAAGTGAATCTAACAAGGTAGTAAACCAACAAATAAATAACAATAAATAAAATAAATGTGAGTATGGGAAAAACATCAAATTCATTATCACAAGCATGATATATAAAACATCATATGAGACCTAAATTAAAGTTACTTTAGGAAACTAACTCACTTACAAAATAAGATTTGTATAAGTGACCTGATAATAAATACAACATAGGCCTCTAGAGGACATTGGAATTGGACTCTAGCTATCACCTCATGTCTAACTAGAATAGTACTTTTCATGTCACCCACCAACCTAATGTCTCCCATGTTCCAACCATAAACGATCTAGTAATCCAATATAGAATAAGAATCAATCCCCCCCTCCCACACACAATGAAACATACCACACAAATGCATATTTAAAAACTCCCCTTGAAAGTTAATTTTAAAACCAAGAATCATTTAAACTCATTTTGAATCCCCATTGGAAATCCCCCTGTTTAAAAACCAAGAAATGATTTAGGAAATCATGTTTTAAAAAGATAATATATGAAATTTTTATATATACAAGTAAATATATATATGCACACACACACATATATATAGTTACCTATCACTTTTATACATTTAAATATCTATAAATGATTCCCAGGTATCCAATGAATGGATGTAGAATAAATAATTTCCCAAGAATACATAAATTTCCAATAAAAATCACCAAACCATAAAAGAAGACAATTCTGATATTAATAAACATTTACCAAAATACTATAAATATGTAAAACTAAGGACAAATATAAAACAATATAAAAAACATGTTTATAAGTCTGGTTTAGTGGAAATAACCCTTTAAAACTCATAAAATTTTCTTTGAAATATTATTAAATTTTCAAAAAAGTATTTGAAACACCAAAATATTTTGAGAAATGATCATAAAAATTTAAGTAATCACTAATGACATTTAATTTATAAGAACCATAAACTAATAAATCCAAGTACAACTCATAAATCTATGAAAAGGGAGAAAACAATAAGAGAACAACCTCAACAGTGTCCAAAAGTGATGAAATTTGTTGATTTTGGAAGAAACAAGGTCCAGGGAACACTTCATATACCCGATAAAAAAGAAACGAAATTAGTAAAAATTGTAAAACATCATAGGGTTCATCCTAGGGTGATGTATAGTAAGGGGGAGGGGATGAGATAAATGAATGAAACATCGGATAATAAATCCATACCTAGGAAGAACACACCTAAAATCCAGAAAAATAGAGTCTGTATGGAGAGGGGAAGGGGGTGGTGTGCATAAGGAATACATCCAAGGGTGTTTCATTTCTTAGCTGAGATAGGGAGGGGAGAGGGTGAAAAGGTGTATTTTTATTTTATTTTCATTTAGGGTATTTTTTCTATTTTGATAAAAAATCAACTTGGGAAACTCACACTATTTATCCAAATAGTTTTTCAAACCATACGGTAACCGTGTGGACCACACTAGACAACCCAAACACCTCAAATAGTTTTCCTTGGAGCCTTTCATGTCTCGATAACTGTGCATTGACTTTTAAAAATGTTATTATCTAGTTATAGACTCATATATAAAAAATATTCAAACAATATTGGATAACCAGGCGATAATGAGAAAAAATTAAAATTCCAAAAATTTAAAACAGTATGGTATGAAACTAAAAAAAATAAATAAATATAAAAAATAAATAAATTAAAATAAATAAAAAAGGTTGGGATGTAAAAATTATCCCCAAAATAATTATTTCACCCCCAAGAAATCCTTATGTTTGAAAGGAAATGAAAACATTGTTGAGGTTTAATCTCCACTTCTAATAATCAACTCCAAAAACTATGGGACACCTTAATATTGGTCACAACTACATAGAAAGGTTGTAAAGAATGAGGATGAAAAATAAATATAATAAAATATCCAATGTGAAAGTTTAGTTTTTTAAGGTACTAAACATTCTCTGTGTATATAAAACTATAATAGACCCTTAACCAACCCATTAAAATAGATTCAAATCCCATGAGACTAAAACTAATCCACATGGTTGGGATAGGGAAATCAAACACCGCTAGATTCAAAAGATGGGTAAGAACCAAATATAAAAGGAAACATTCATGTTGGTATCCCCTACATTTATGAATGTTGCAAGAATTCCATTTTTTAGTCAACTAATACTCCAAAAACTTATAGATGACTAGATTCTTATAAAATGTCTTAGAAAGGGATAGAGGGATCTAAAGTAAAATCACTAACAACCAATAAAATCATGAGCATATCTCACTATGACAAAGGATTTCTCAACTAGGAAATATTAGTAAAAAATAATTGAGTGCTCTACCAAAAATAAAACCTCAAAAGAGATACCTAAATCAACACACTCAAGACCCACTAGGGAATAGAGGTAATACTTAACTAAAAAACCTCACATAATAGAATGTATAATAAAGAACAACATGGAATCCAACCCTAGTACTAGTGAGGGTAACTTGGGACACTATCCTTAGGACACCGGCCTTTTTTGAACCCTACTAAACAATATAACACCAACCATAGTAGTATCTAAGATGAGAGTAATATCAATCCAATTCACACAAACATACCCCCATGACATCTTACACACAAATCCTTAGAAATAGAATCTCATCACTTGGTTGTCATTACACTAAAAAACAAGGGTCAAAACCACCCTTGATTCATTATATCATTAACAAGACCACATCCCTAATGAATAATCAATGATATTTTCATAGTACACATCAAACAAGAATATCCTTAATATCTTCAACTGTTCTAAACTCTTCATACATAAATTACAAACATCCCATAACTAAAACCAAAATGGATACCCACCCCAAAATCTAAAAATAATTTACAATGAAACAAGGAGGAAGAATCTATAGGAATCTATCATAAGTGTTGAATATATGCCTATCATCAAGCCTTTTCAAGGGAATACATAAAAAACACAAAGCATGAACCACCCAATCATCCTTCTTGATACAAACCAAGTGTCTCCAATACAAACCATGAGATGAAATAAAATACATAGACTCATAAAACAAAAACATTTCAAATAATATTTATTTATAAACCATTTCAAATTTTAAAAATGAAAATAATTATTTTTCTCAAACCCATGAAAGGATAACCCATATAATAGTAAAAACACCCCATTTAATTAATAAAACTAATTAAAACCCCTCTTTAGAAAACCAATCTATAAAACTTTTCCACACTAAAATATCATATGTTTATTAAAAATTTAAAACATATAGAATCTCTTACCAAATCCAAAATAAAATTTTTCCAAATAACATTAAAATATAATAAAATACTTGCAGGTAATTAATATCACTCAAATTTTGAAATTAAAATTTTCAAAACACCCAAAAAAAATTTTATAAACTTCAAAAAATTCTTACTTAGAATTATTTTCCATCCATTTAGGATATAATTTTTTTTAATAAAATATTAAATTTTTTAAAATTTACCATCCCATTTTTGAATTTTTTTTAAAACTACCATGAAAACTATTTTTCAAAACATTTGATATAACTTTCCCCTTTTCCATCACCCCAAAAAAAATTCACAAAAACACGCACAATAAACGACACTCCTCAACTCCAAACACAATTAGTAAACCAATATTATCAACACATAACATGGCCTAGTTTAGAAGTTGTAACATTTCTTGATTTAGACACATGGTTTTATGGTACATAGGATAGTCTTGAAACAATTCCCAAAAATTTTTGGGATCAAACATGACATGGTTGTAGTTATCAAGATGTGAAAACCGACCTTACTCCACAGATTCTTCTTCCATTTAAATACCAAATAAAATATAGTATCCCTATGGTAACTCACCATGACAATGAAGATCAATATCATAAAAATAATAAAAAATCAGAAATTAAAAATTTAAACCCCTACTACCTATAGTAACTCAAGCATTGTTATGATGGGTGGTGATCTAGAAACCAGTCATAATTAATTTCTTATGTCCTTATGATACTATCATGGTACTACAAGACTACACAAAAAACAATAAGGTATTATATAAACCTAAGACCCATTTAAGAATCTATACCTTTAATTCCATTTTTAACTACCTGGCCTCAACCACCAATGGAACTGGAACCTGAGTAGAACCTCTACTAACCTGAGGGGAATCTCTAACCCCCCAAAGATGATGAAAAGAATAATAACTATCCACAGAAATCATTGAGTGTAATTTTCCAAAGAATATAAATATTTAAAGAGTGATATAATTCTACCAGAACACTAACACAGTCCATCCATATTTTAGATTTACATGCCAAAAAAATCATTAGAGTAAACAAGATACATAATATTACACAGTGAAGAAGATAATATAGATGAAAAAATAAAATCACAGATCACACTCCAAACACCCTTCCCTATAAATGTTTTTCTAAAAATGACTATCCTTGGCCATTTTAATATCACGACACCTACAAACATAGAAATCTAAAAAAGGCATACATTATCAATATGAACTAAACACTGAAAATTAATATTGTTATGCATGAATAAGGTAACACATGTGACATGAGTTCACTCTCCATCCAAAATATCTTCTTAATGATCAATTAACCAAGAAGAGGATCTACATATACGAAAGGCCACTCAGTCTACATACACTAAGTGGTGTAATTTGGGTGTGGGCTACAATCCTGGTAGGTAATTACCAAGGAATATATGTTTTTCCCTTTACAAAGTATTCAAAAAATACTAGTTATAAATATAATAATTTAAGATAAGTATTTTCATTATTTTGAATAAAATTAATCAACAGATTTACTAAATTTAATATTAAAATCCAAAAAAATATTTTAAAGAATCATTAAAAGTATTTATAAGTATTTAATTTTTAAAAACACTTTGAATACCCATTTTAAATCATGTTTTCCCCAAAAAACCATTTTTTAAAATTATTTTAGGAAAGAAGATGAAAAATGAATGTAAAACCATTTTACCCAAGAAGTGTTAATATATAAAT
Organism: Viscum album; assembly: GCA_963277665.1. NCBI lineage: Eukaryota > Viridiplantae > Streptophyta > Magnoliopsida > Santalales > Viscaceae > Viscum > Viscum album. Next base: position 1,564,044,143 of record OY728161.1, read on the forward strand.
AATCAAGTGAAACCAACAACATATAAAAACAATAGGTAAGTCACAATAATGAAAATAAATATCTGTGTGGGAACAACATAAAATTCATCATCTCAAGCATAATGAAAATAACATGAGATGATCTATGAACTATAGGTTCCAAAGGCAACTGAATTGCTTATAGAACACTAGATCGATAAGTTAATCAACAATCATTATAACACGAGCCTCTTGAAGAAACTAGAACTGGACTCTATCTAGAACCTCATGCCTAACTAGAGAAACATCTATCCTTTTCACACCTACCCAATGCCTCCCATGTGCTAACTATAAACCATCCAACAATACAATCTAGAATAAGCATCAATCCAACATGTACACAACATGATATAACACATAAATTATCCTTTAAAAAGTATCATTAATATTCATTTAAAACCCAATAAACATTTAAACTTGTCTAAAATCCCCTTTGGAAATAACCATTTTTAAAAAACCAAGAAACTATTTAAGAAATCATGATTTAAAAATACATTATGGGAAATTTATATATATAAAAGTCCACACATATATATATTTACACATACATGTATATATAAATATGTAACTATCACTTATATATATATATAATGAATTCTCAAGTATCAAATGAATGGATTAAGCTTAAATCATTTTTCAAGAACATTGGAATTTCCAAGAAAAATCACCAAACCAAAAAGAATAAAGTTCCAATATTAATAGACATTCACCAAAATACCATAAATTTTTAAACCAATAATCAAAATAAAACAATGTTGAAAACAATATTAGAATCCATTGTATTGGAAATCCCTTTTTAAAACTCGTAATTTTTTTAAAAAAAATTAATTAATGACTCAAACATTATTTAAAACACACGGATCCTTTTATAAATACTCTTAAACATTTAATTTATCACTATAAAATTTAATTTATAATAACCATAAATCAATAAATCCAAGAAAAACTCAGAATTCTATAAAATGGGAGAAAATAGGGAGACCCCTACCTCAATGGTGTGAAGATTCAATAAAATACTTGATTTCATAACAAGAAAAGACCAAGGAACACTTTACATGCCCTAACAACAAGAACTGAATTTGGTAAAAATTGTAATACGACCTAGGGTTTAGCCTATGGTGGTGAATGGTAGGAGATAGGGGTAAACAATATAAATAAAGTCAATAGAGGAGAATAAATCCATACCTAAGAAGATTGCAGCTAAAATTAGGAAAAAAAGGCTAAATACATAGGAGAGGAGGAGTGTTGAAACACATGAGGGATCCGACCTGGGTTGTTCTAGGTCTTAGCTGAGAGTGGGAGGGGAGGGAATGAGGTGGTGGGTTTTTATTTTATTTTCATTAAGGGGATTTTTGTAATTTTTCAAAAAAAAATCCATGTAAATTTGCATGGTTTACCAATATGTTTTTCCAAACTATGTAGTAACCATATCTCCCAACCTAGATAACCCAAACACCTCATAGAGTTTTCCATAGAACCCCAAATCGTTTTTTTAACTGTAACATTCTGCATTTTTAACTATATGAAAAATTCTAGGGGATTTTAATTTTTTTTACATAGGCCGTTTTTTAAACCATGTTTTGTAATGCTTTTTAAAGACTTGGAACACTACAATGTGTTTTTATTAAAGAAGTTAAATCAATTAAATAAAAAAGAATGAAAATTAATTAAATGTAATTAAATTAAAAATGAAAGAAATAATAAAGAAATATTTTAATAAAAATTATTATTATTATTGTTATTATTATTATTGTTATTATTTAATTTTGTTTTAAGAGAAAACTAAAAGGGGTTATCTTCCTCATCCTTACATGACCCCCTGGATGAACACCTCTTGTGTGACCCCCCCCCCCCCCCCGACAGCGCAACCTCCTCCTCCTCCTCTCCCTCTATGCAGACCATTTCCACCATGTTTCTTGATGAATCTTGTTTGAATATCTGAGGTAATCCCTTATCCACCCTTTTCCTCATTCACTTTGACCAATTTAGGTAACCACATCACCCTATTCAGTTTTAACGAACCTATGGTTTGGGTAACTTGAGTTTCTGTATTCCTCTTTCGATATTTGGGCTTGAAATGGGTTCCTATGGTCAGATTCATTAAGTTATGGCATCCGCCACAGAAGGAGAGGTGGATGGGTTTGATTTTGCTCACTGCCATCATTTTAGGTAAGGTTCTAAACCCTCTAATTAGTTTCACACCCTTTATTTGATATTATTAAGGTATTTATGGGTTCTTAATAATTTAGTTGAGGTGTTTTGAACCTTTCCGCTGAGTTTTTATGGTTCATAGTAATTGTTGTGTAGTGCATTGGACTGTTCTGAGTGGTTTCAAGTTGCTGAGTCTAAGGCAACTCGCCTGCATGTTCATAGGTTAGTATATATATATATATATATATAGGTTTCCCTATTATGTGTATATTCTTCCATGATAGTTAATATACATGTATGGGGATAGGTGTTCCTATGTATAAATATGAAAATGCATATATTGGTGAGTGGAGGCTAGTATATGAATAAAATCATATGTGTAAGGATCCCCTTGTATATGTTCATGGCCATGTAGATTGTGAAACCCTAAACATATTTATTTTTGTAATAATAATATTTTCTTAATTATTAGTATTAATTTTATTTTTTTGATTAATAATGGTGTCATTCAAATTAATGCTTGTAGAATAAAAATAATACTTGTTTTATTCAATATAAATTCTGAAACCTTACATTTCTATAAGAACCAAAATACCCTCACTAACCTATAATAACTACTATGAGACCTATCATAATCACTGGAAGACCAAAAAACAAAACGAACATACCAAGAAAATAATGAAAGTCCTTCAGGTCTGTCATAATAAAAAACAGTACGGAAAGAACAATGGAAACCATACATAGCATCAAGGGGATGTAGAGAACCATATTCATTGAATTGGTTTTTGAAGTTTGGAACACCCTAAAAAAGTATTTATAAGGAATTGAAGTTAAATATGATTTTTGTTGGTCGTTGATGTCTTTAGATGACCATTGGTTTTTTTAATTGTTATAAAATTTTATAACTGTTAGGTATTTTAAGTGTTTTTATTATTTAAAGCATACTAAGTATTTAAGGATATTTATAATTTCAAATGTTTTTAAATGTTTCAAATTTATAAAATTTTTATCTATAGTTGAAATAAAATATGGTTGTAAATTGAAGACGTATTTCATATATGGATTTTTAAAATACAACACTAATAACCATGGTGTTTCTTTTAAAATGAGTTAAATGAATATAAATGTTTTAATTGAATTTGAAATTTAGATTTTGAAATTTAATGTTTTGAAACTAAAAATGAATACAAACATATTAAAATAATGTATTTTGGGAAAATAAATAATATATGTATATATATTCCTTAATATATAAGTTCTTTTTTTTAATACGCATTGTGTTTTTTTGGGTTTCTACAAAAATAGCCCTTGGATGGACAAGCCAACTAGCCAGTCGAGGGAGCCAACATGCACCACGATTGAGTGGGGTGGTCAATCCATGACTCCCCAGTGATATGGCTTAGGCCAGCCATGTGGATCGCTAGTGCATGCCTACAAGGGGTTTAAGGAAGAACCTAGGCAGTGCCACCGTGCGGGGTGGTATAGTGGAAAAGGGTGGGTGTAGATCACGCCACAAGAGAACCAGTATAGGGAGGTATCAGGGAGGGGGAAGGGAGTTAATTAGCTTAGGGACAGAGCATTAAGGTATTTATGGCGGTCCAAGGTCACTCTCTGTTTTGATGTGGGACACGATTTTTTTATGGAAATCTAACTTGAGCCATTAAATCGAGACAAAGTTGATCTCAGCCACTCATTCTTTTTAAAACTCATGGTTTACCCGTGACCGTCTGATTAAATACAAATTATAATCTAAACCATTCATCTGTTTTTAAAAATGCAGAAATCACCTAAGTTGTCTGATCAATCCGCACCAAATCTGAACCTTCCATTTTATTCCACATCTTCTCCCTTTCTTCTTATTCTTCATCGTGACACACCAGTGGCCATCACCATCATCTCTGTTGTGTTTTCTTCTCCCATGAGTCCTCCTATACCTCTCCGCACCCATTTTTCCACTTTTATTATTTCCACAAGTCCACCGAGTGCACATTCGTTTAATAAAAATCTCTTTGGTGAATCATACAAGTATTATATAATATATATATATTATTAGAGAACCGATCCACTTAAGATTTTTCATGATTAATGTTTTTGTTTTTCTTAATATTTATATCCAGTTCTTTGGGTCTCTTTGTTCATTTTTTTATATTGAACCATTTTATATATAAAATATATATAAATAGTTATATAACCCTCTTATTTAAACCTTAAATTTGTACCATAACCCTATGGGTTTTTCTCCTCCCAACTCCTCTACAACCTCCGCTGGGCTCAATCCCTACACTTGAGTTAAGGTAGGGGATTATTTTGTTTTGTGATTGATTAAAACAAACATATATATATATACTTATATATGTATATATGTTTATAAAACAAACCTATTCTGGTTTTTATGATTTTTTAATGATGAATATTTGTTCTTAAATGATTATCCTAATGCATGTAAATCATGTAAGGGTTGTTCATTTAGTCTTGTATTTATTTGATTAACCCATATATACAAATAAGTGTATATACATTTAAAATAAATACCAAATTTTTTAGTTTTTATGAATTTTTTTACTTTAGTTATGTTCATAATTCACATTATTTATGTAAGATCTATATTAGTTTTGATTTTAACAAACAATACCCATTTATACACCTTGGGTATATACAGTTATATGTATATATATATATAAAGGTTTTAATCTGAACTAGGATTTCATATAATTGATATAAAGTGATGAAATAATGTTTTTTAAGTGTATCATACTTATAAGGGTATATCAAACCTTGTTTTGATTGTGCAAATACCATGTATACACTTTGTGTATATATGGTTTTATATAATTTTCAAACTGACATGTATATATATATTACAAATATGTATGTCTTGATTTATTCTAAGAAGTTTTGATGGTATTAACCTGGTAATGATTTTACACAGTACACATGATACAATTTTATATTGGAAAACAATAACAAAACCTTGTTTTGTTATTCTGTGCCTAAAAATTCAAAAGAATTCATCACCTAGTTAATGCAATTGACATTACATACATCTTGAATTTTAATTTTAGGATAAGTAGTTGGAAGTGTCTTTTGTTTAATAGATACACAAATACATGGATAGTGAAGTGTGTTTAATTGTTTATGAATCAATCCCTCACATGTAATAAATGTTATACATATAAAAATTTTATACTTTAATTCATGATAAATCTACCACAAAACACTATTAATAATTAAATTTTATGCTTAACTGACACTTTGATTTATCAGTGTATGGATGGAACATGAATTATAACTATCTTAAATTAAAAAGCATATATTTCAATATATAAAATATTTAATTTCATGTAATAAGGGTTCTTGAATTTAAGAGTTATTATTTCATGTGACAAACCCAAACAATCTATTATAACATATCATAATTTATTGAATAAGAATTTAATTATTCAAAGTGGTATGGGACACTTTGAATAAGAGGATCAATTTAATTATTCAAATTGGTATGAGACACTTTGAATATGAGAAATAATTTAATTATTCAAGGTGGTACGAGACACTTTGAATAAAAGAAATAATTTAATAAATCAAAGTGGTATGGGAAACATTGATTTAATGAAATTTAGACATATGGGGAAAGAATTGGACTAATTATGTGATGGGTGAGTCCCGTTATAGCCTCTCGATGCATCATAAGGTCTCGTGAGACAAACTAGGTCATGACATGAGGCCTTGACAGAATTATTATATATGGTCTTGGCATGAGGCCTTGACACAATGTTTTAGAATGTCTGACATATGCATTTTCCTCAATATGCATTTAATATTTTACCAACCATGGGATTATTCTACTAGTATAATGTCCCTTGGTTGAGAATCCTTTACTTACGATAATGGTAATAAATGCACAAAAAACAATTAAGAATGTACTTGGAATGTTTTTATAAAGTAAGTGTAGCCTATATTTTCATAACTTTGACAGAAAAGTTAATATTTCATCTTTTATTTCATGAATTCCATTTTAAGTGTTAAGTGAATCATGCTATTTTTACTTATGTAATTCTAAAGCAAGTATTATTTCATGATCTATTTTGTACCTGCATCCTTGCATGTCACCCTTAAATTATTCTAATCAATTTATGGGTTATATATAGAATTCCATGCATTTTTATACAAGTATGTGTACTATGATATATGTTTTATCCTTTAAATAAATAAGTTCGTGAGTATGTGGTTTTTCTAAAAATAATTTTAGTGAAACTTTGAAAAATGTTGATGAAATGCTATAGGAAATGTTGTTTTCCATTTAAGAAAACATTTTATAATTATTATAAATGGATGTTTTTAAAAATGGATTTCATTAATTTGTTTTAAAACCCCTTAATGAGTGTTTTAAATGATCACCCTACGTTTTAAATTTATTTTTATAGGATTAGTATATTTTTCAGTGGTGTATTCTTTATGAAGCTTATCTCATTCACTTTTGAAGAAATGTATCAGCTGTATCTGGTTTTCCAGAATCTAGACTGGGAAGATTTTCTTTGATGGAATGTGATGTGTAATTTTATCAGCGTCTTTTTATAAAAAAATTACACACCATGTTTTAGACACTGAATCTGGGCTTCTAGGGTCAGTTACTCACAATTGGTATAAGAGGAATGGTCTAGACAATTCTGGAAAATTAGAACAGAACAAATTTTTTTATGCTTCGCTGAATAGAATCTTTTCTTAAAATTTTTTAGAATGAAGGTGAGGGTTCACCAACAAACCTCTCATCTCTTCATACTAGGTACTAAAAACCATAATTTTTATGTCAAGTATGGATGACTTTGATTCCTTTTGAATCCTTCATTTGACCAGCAAACATATTTACCAACTATCAAACACTCATATTATACTTCACCTCCATTGACGATCAGGCATTCTTTATTTCCTCATGGTGTATGCTCAACTCCCATTCTATGCACATTGGGGAAAGTACCTTTAGGGCCTTTTTATATGTTTCACCCAAGCCTATATTTTTCTATCCCTGAGGGATTTCCAAGAAGTTGTGAGATAGGGTGACCTTCACATAGCTTACCTTTTTCAAATCTTGTCCTACGATCTATATGGACGAGTTAGTGACTTTGAAATTATTTAGGTCGAGCCTTCTCATTCATTTTATAGACATCAAGTCCATAACTATGTCTCCAAACTTTACAACCCTCACGCCACTCTCTCGAGATACTATAGTTGTGTACACGAGTTTTACCCAAGTTGCCCATGCTACATCTTCACCAGAGAAATCAAGGAGTTTGAAATTGTTATGGATATTCATTTAACTAGAAGGAACTGGGAAAATCGCTGAAATCGGTGGAACTGGTGAAGGTATAAAATAAAATTTTTGCAATCAAAATTTTTTAATTAATAATAAATAAAACATATCTTGTCATGAACCAGCCGAGGTACCCTGGTAACCCGATAACCGAGCCGGCCCTGACATAGCCTAAAGGGCCTTCCCAATCCCCATGGGTCGACGACTAAAACCTAGCATCATACAACATACAAGTGGGAATGAATTTGCCACAAGGACGTGGAAGCAAGAGTAAAACAAACAGTATGCATAACATAGAAACTCCACTGAGAGCATTGTACCATAAAACAAAGAGGCACAGAAAGCCCAAAGTACTATAACCCAAGTACATAAAATAAGAAAACAGACCCAAGGTCTTTAAGGACACAACTCACCATGTCCAGAGATAAACAACTGGATCCACCTATAAAAAATCCCTTCCCTTTTCTCGAACCTAGAAGGGGAAAGTCTACAAACACCCGAAGGAAAAAAGTAGGGTGTGAGCCTAAGCCCAGTATGATATCACCAAAGATTCCATAATAGATACCAAATATGGATTATTCAAAGAAAACCTTTCAATTTTCAAATAAACAGGTTTGGAAATACAAAAGAATATTTTAACAAAACATGCTAAACATTTTCAAATGATGGAAATAAATACCTTAAGCAAAGACTTTACAAATGATGGAATATTTCAAAAAAAATGGATTAAATAAAACAGTTACATAAAACAGTTTATGTAAAATTAGCAGGCATATAAGTAGTTCAAAAGCATTGGAATACATTTATATCTCACATATAAATAAACAAGCGCACAACATGGTCATCTGCCAAAAGGTACAATAGTATTAACCAGCTATAGGATTTCACACTCTCTATGTGAAACGTCCCTATGACATTGGCCAAAGGAGACTCGTCACCAACCCGACGGGGATGTGACCCGCCACAAGTATGTTTTAGAACGTTGTCGTAGCGTAGAGTGTATCCAAATAAGTAACTAACTACCTAAGGCTTGAATGATCTCTTATATGATGGGAGAACTATTTTAAGAATGATTAAAATACGATCATTCCCATTCTTCCATTTATAAAGTGCCAATCTCTCTCCATTTGATACCAAAACAGGTTTTATTCAAAACATGCCTTTTTCACAATATAAATCCAATGGGTTTATATCAAATCATTTTAATCCATTTCACCAGTTTTAAAATCCATTCAAAACCAATTCCATAATTTCAAAAATTCATTTCCAAAATTAAATTCAACAATTTAATTGAAAACATTTCCATCAAATCCACCAATTAAATTAAACAATTTAAATCAACTAATTTCCATAAACACAACCAATTCAATGGAATCGGGGTTTTCCAAATATCCATGCCAAAACCATTACAAATATCTTGATTCAAAGGAATCAAGTTTTTATCAATTTAATTGAAAAAATATTAAAACAATTGAATTTAAATCAACTATTGAAATAAACCAAGCAATACAAGGATAATCAATTTGGAAAGACGGGACAGAACCACATACCTCGATTTATTGATGGGAGTTAGCCCAATGAGAAACCCCAAAAACTGAGCGGCACAACGATGTCGATTAAAAACTGGATCTAAATCCTTAAAACCAAAATTAAGATCAAAGGAATCAAGATCTTGCAAAACTAGATCCAGATTCACAATCTTAGATATATACCTCAACTCATAGGTATAGATCCATGGAAACAAAGGAAATCTCCCATGACAAGATCAAGGAAAGATAGAGGAATAAATTAGAAATGCAACGTGATGAAATCCACTTACCAGGAGGGGAGAGGATCATCAATCCGAGTCTTCAATCTTGAAGCAAGATATTAGGATCACCTTGGAATCTCTCTAGGAAGCTTTGGAAAGACCTAAAAAGAATCAAGCCCGAGCCAAGGTCGAACATATGGGAGTCCTGGTGGTTCGAGTGGTTTTAAAAGGAATTTTTGGAATTAAAAACCACGCACACAGTTTACCAGGGCAGAGGCGCACGGTTTTTCAAACCGTGCGCACATCGTGTGGCCCTCACTGTCCAGAGATGCTCGGTCCGCATGGTTTGTCAAAACGTGCGCACACCGTGCGTACCTCTCTGTCCAGTGATACTTGGTTGGCACGGTTTGGTCGCACGGTTTGTCAAACAGTGCACAAAATGTGCACAAGCCATTTCCCTTTTGTTTTACTAAAAAGTTCACCCAAACGCACCCCCAAGTCACTAATCCAAATCACAGGTACTTAGAAACGTCAAAAAGTACCTGAAAACGTAACGTGATGTTACAACCTCCCCACCATAAGAACTTTCTGTCCCCAGAGAGCCTATGAAGAAACCTCCACATCAAAAAGATGGGGGCACTGATCTCTCCTTAGTGCCTCCCTTTCCCACGTCTCATGAGAATCTGAACCATTCATCCAAAGTACACAGACCAGAGGTATCGTTCTCCCATGAAGTACCTTGGTCTTGGAATCAATAACCCTGACTGGTCGTTCAGTCACAGATAAATCTGGTTCAATTTCAAGATCACTTCAGCTCACAACATGAGATGGATCAGAGAGATTCTTTCGCAGTTGCGATACATGGAACATGTTATGTATCGATGTCAGCTATGGTGGTAGAGCTAGACGGTAAGAAACATCCCCCACAAGACCAATAACCTCAAAAGGTCCCACAAAATGAGGAGCAATCTTCCCTTTCCTCCCTAGTCGTCGATGACCTAAACAGTGTGAAACCTTCAAGAACACCTGGTAACCAACTGAGAATTCTAAAGGTCTATGGCGACGATCAGCATAAGACTTTTACCAACTCTATGTTGTCAACATTCTCTGACGAATCAACTGGATCTTAGTTGTCATCTCTTGGACAAAACTCGGTCCTACCAAAGAGCTTTCACCAATTTCCGACCAACATAAAGGAGATTTACAAGGACGTCCATACAAAGCCTCAAAAGGATACATTTTGATTGCAAACTGATAACTATTATTTTAAGAAAACTCAACTATCCCTAGATGATCATCCCAAGACCCACCAAAGTCAAGAACAAAAGCGTGGAGCATATCCTCAAGGATCCGAATAGCTCTTTTTGTCTGGCCATCTGATTGTGGATGGTAGGTCATGCTCAAATGAACCTGAGATCCCAGTGCCTCTTGAAGGCCTCTCCAAAAGCAAGAAGTAAACCGAGGATACCTATCAGAGACTATAGTAGACAGAACTCCGTGCAAACGAACAATTTCTTTCACATAGATATTTCCCAACTCCTCAACTTTGGTTGTATCTCGAATAGGTATAAAGTGAGCCGACTTGGTCAGCCTTCCGATCACAACCCATATCGCGTTTTTCTTTATCTGGGTTTGAGGTAACCCAAACACAAAGTCCATAGAGATTTCATACCACTTCCATGTAAGTACTGTAAGTGGTTGAAGAAAACCCGAAGGTTTCGGGTGCTCAGTTTTCACCTGCTGGCATGTATTGCAAAGAGATACAAACTCAGAAATGTCTCATCTCATACCTAGCCACCAAAACTGTCGCCGCATATCATAGAACATCTTTTTGGTCCCCGGGTGCACATCCCACTGAGAGTTAGGGCAATCCCTCATCACATCTTTCCTTGACGATAACGGCACAATGTAATAGTTTTGATAACACAGAACACCCTCTTTGAAAAACTACCACAAGGAGTCAGTCTTCCCACCATAAAGAGAGTCCTTATTGCCACATAATTCATCATCCAGTTTTTTTTTCTGAAGAATTGACTCGTGGAGAGCAGAAGTCAACTGAACACTGGCTAAAGAAACTTCATTCCCCTTCCACTAAACTCCAAAATGCAACTGAGCAAAAAGATCCATCAAACTCCACTCTTCTGAAAATTCTTTCACATCCTAAGATGAAGGTTTCTTGCTTAACGCATCTACAACTACATTTACTTTCCCTGGGGTATAGGCAATGTCAAAGTTGAAAGATTGCAGGTACTCCACCCAACGCCTTTGGCGGAGATTCAAATATTTTTTATTGAAGATATAACTCAAGCTCTTGTGGTCTGAATACACAGGAACCTTTCTCTGTTAAGGTAATGTTTCCAACACTTGAGTGCGTGAATTACAGCTGCAATTTCAAGGTCATGGGTAGGGTAGTTCTTCTCATGAGGCTTAAGCTGACGTGATCCACAAGCAACAACATGATTAACATGCATAAGGACACATCCCAAACCTGAGCCTGATGCATCACAGAAGACCAGATAACCTGCCCCAGCCTCAGGAAGAGTTAACACAGGCGTAGTAGTCAAAAGAAGCTTTAACTCAACAAAAGAACTCTGATATTTGTCATTCCAGGAGAACATCACTCCCTTTCGAGTCAGAGCATTCATTGGAGAAGATAACTTAGAGAAGTCTTTAACAAAACAACGATAATATCATGCTAAGCCCAAGAAGCTCAGAATCTCGAAAACATTTTGTGGTTGTTCCCAAGTCATAACAGCCTTCACCTTCTCAGGATGAATTGATATTCCTTGTTCTGACACGACATGTCCCTATAATTTCACTTCCCAAATCAAAAAATCACACTTTGAAAGCTTGGCATAAAGTCAGTGATTCCTTAGAAGACTCAGAACTGTTCTCAAATGATGCACATGATCCTCCTCAGACATGGAGTATACAAGAATTTCATCCACAAAGACTACCACAAAAGTATCTAGATACTCATTGAAAACTCTATACATCAAATCAATAAAAACTGCAACAGCATTTGTTAGTCCAAAGGGCATAACAAGGTACTCATAATGGCCATACCTACATCGAAAGGCAGTTTTTTTAAGGTCATATTCCTTTATCCTACACTGATGGTAACCAGATCGAATATCGATTTTTGAAAACCACATTTCCCCTTTCAATTGGTCAAACAAATCATCAATTTGGGGTAATGGATAGTTGTTTATTATCGTAACTCGATTGAGCTTTTGATAATCAACACATAAGCATAGAGAACCATCGGCCTTCTTGGAGAAGAGAACTGGTGATGCCCAAGGTGACACGCTCGGGCGTATAAAACCTTTCTCAAGAAGATCGTCCAACTGAGACTTCAGTTCTTTTAATTTGGCTGGATCCATTAGGTAAGAAGGGATAGAAATCGGTTGAGTACCAGGCATTAACTCAATTGAAAAATCGATCTCCCTTACCGATGGAATACCATAGAAGTCAGAAGGAAACACGTCTGGAAACTCAACGACGAATGGAAGAATATCACCAATCATTGGATCTTTCTCTAGATCAAAATCAAACACTGATATAACTTTCCCCAACTCTGGATAAGAGGGTCTGACTCTGCTTGACCTTGGGTCCCATTCTCCTTGAAAAACAAGAGGCACACCACTGGGTGTAGTAAGGTAGACCCATCGAAGGTAACAATCGATCAGGAATTTATTGGCAATGAGCCAATCCATCCTGAATATGATGTCAAAAGATTTCATGTCAAGAACCAAAAAACTCCAAGCATGTTCAACATCTGATAGAGAGAAAACACAAGTTGGACTACGAAGACCCTTCTCTCTCATTGTACCAAGGGGTGTAGTAATATCCCTCACACAAGATAAAAGCTCCATAGGTAGATTAAGAATATTAAAAATATGGGTTGAAATAAAAGAGTGATATGCACCAGTATCAAAAAATACTGGTCACTAAAGATGAATCTATAGTAATGGTACCTCTCACAGTTGCAGGACCTATATCAGCTACCTCTAGTGACTCTTCCACTGCGTGAATAAGCTTTGTTCTGGATTCTTGTGGATGGAACCCTTTTGTACGTGAAGCATTTGATTGCCCTACTATTTCTGGAGGTGCTGATGGTCCTGTTCCACCACCTGGAGTAGAGAAGTGCTGGCAGAATCTCTACAGGTGCCCTTAAAGTCCGCAGGAGCTACAGTTCTTGGGTGCCTCAGTGCAAACCCTCTTAGAATTTCCTGGCTTTCCACACTGATAGAAAGTCAATGAAGCCCCTCCTGGTGCTACTAGAGGTCAGGAATGACTCTGTTGTCAATAACTACCATGAGAAACATCACGCTTCTGTTTTCCTTTAAAGGAACCAACACTGCCACTAGGTGGAAAAGGAACTCCCTTCAACCCTGAATTTCCTGCTAGATCCATCTCAACCATAATCTCTCTATCCAGCACATCATCATAAGTGGGTAGATTTAGTAATAAAACCTGAGAACTGATATCCGATCGAAGTCCCAACTCGAATCGTCGAGCCTTCATCTTCTCATTTGACACAATCTCAAGAGCAAACTGTACCAACTCAGAAAAGCGATTTGAGAACTCAATCACTATTTTGTTGGCCTGATCAAGCTTGAAAAACTCCACATCCTTGGCCAACACCATTGATTCTAGATAGAACTGGTTAGTGAAAAGAACCCTAAAGTCTTTCCAATCCAAATCCTCATGTTTCCCAGCCATCACCATTGTGTTCCACCATCTCCTACTTGGTCCCTCCAGTACGAAGGTGGCACACTTCACCTTGATCACTTCAGGTGTCTCCAAGAACCCAAAAATACATTCAATCTTACTCAACCATTCCTCAGAATGTTGAGGGTCAGTGGAGCCTTTGAAAACTAGCGGCTTCTGGTGTAGAAAATCTTGAGAATGACATCGGAGAATATCACTTTGAGGATCTAAAGCTGGAGTCTGAACAGGAACTGGAGGTTGTGCCTGTCCTAGAGCTTGGACAGTGCGAACGATCACCTCATCTAGACTCGGATCCATAATAGGTCTCACTTGCTGAGGTTCAACATCAGCCTCTTTTTGGATTTTATTCCCACATCTTTTCGGAGGCATGATGCTACACAACACCCGAAAAGAAAGAGATTAAGACACCAACTGAGTAATAAGGAAAACTATGCATAAAATAATGAATAAACAAGATTTGGATTCCACTATTTCCAAATGAAAATAGGGAAAATACTAGAACTAATCCCTAAGTAGTATTTCCCTAACTACCACTGGTTACTTAAGGTTCATTACGGTGAGAGCTTGCCAGACACTCAATCACAACTACCTCCTACGTCCTGACAAGAAAACTCAAATGCATACTGTCATCAAGGAAAGATGTTCAACAAACCCCCCTTTGATACCAATTTGTCACGAACCAGCCCGGGTACCTTGGTAACCCGATAACCGAGACGACCCTGAAATAGCCCGAAGGGCGTTCCCGATCCCCATGGGTCGACGACTAGCACCTAGCATCATACAACATACAAGTGGGAATGAATTTTCCACAAGGACGTGGAAGCAAGAGTAAAACAAAACGTATGCATAACAAAGAAACTCCACTGGGAGCATTGTACCAGAAAACAAAGCGGCACAGAAATCCCAAAGTACTACAACCCATGTACTTAAAATAGGAAAACAGACCCAAGGTCCCTAAGGACACAACTCACCAAGTCCAGATATCAACAACTGGATCCACCTCTAAAATATCCCTTCCCTTTCCTCAAACCTGGAAGGGGAAAGTCTATAAACACCCGAAGGAAAAAGTAGGGTGTGAGCCTAAGCCCAGTAGTATATCACCAAAGATTCCATAATAGATGCCAAATATGGATTATCCAAAGAACAACTTTCAATTTTCAAATAAACAGGTTTGGAAATTCATAAGCATATTTTAACAAAACATGCTAAACATTTTCAAATGATGGAAATTAATACCTTAAGAAATGAATTTACAAATGATGGAATATTTCAAAAACAATGGCTTAAATAAAACAGTTACATAAAACAGTTTATGTAAAATCAGCAGGCATGTAAGCAGTTCAAAAGCATTGGCATACATTTATATCTCATATAAAAATAAACAAGCGAGCAACATAGTCATCTGCCAAAAGGTACGATAGTATTAACCAGCTATAGGATTCCGCACTCTCTATGTGAACTCAGCAAAAATGTGTATACACACGTCGCTATGACACTGGCCAAAGGAGACTCGTCACCAACCCATCGGGGATGTGACCCACCGCAAGTATGTTTTAGAACGTTGTCATAGCGTAGAGTGTATCCAAATAACTCACTAACTACCTAAGGATTGCATGCGCTCTTATATGATGGGAAAACTATTTTAAGAATGTTTGAAACAAGATCATTCCCATTCTTCCATTTCAAAAGTTCCAATCTCTTTCCATTTAAAACCAAAACAGGCTTTATTCAAAACATGCCTTTTTCACAAGATAAATCCAATGGGTTTCTATCAAATCATTTTAAGCCATTTCACCAATTTGAAAATCCATTCATAACCAATTCCATCATTTAACAAATTCATTTCCACAATTAATTTCAATAATTTAATTGAAAACATTTCCATCAAATCCACCAATTAAGTTAAACAATTTAAATCGTCCAATTTCCATAAACACACCCAAATCAATGGAATCAGGGTTTTCCAAATATCCATTACAAAACCATTAAAAATATCTTGATTGAATGGAATCTAGTTTTAATCAATTTAATTGAAAGCATATTAAAGCAATTGAATTTAAATCAACTATTGAAATAAACGAAGAAATACAAGGATAATCAATTTGGAAAGATGGGATATAACCACCTACCTCAATTTATTGACGGGAGTTAGCCCAACGAGAAACCCGAAAAACTAAGCGGCACAAAGATATCGATTCAAAACTGGATCTAAATCCTTAAAACCAAAATTAAGATCAAAGGAATAAATATCTTGCAAAACAAGATCCAGATTCATAATCTTATATCTATACCTCAACTCATAGGTATAGATCCATGCAAACAAATGAAATCTCCCATGACAAGATCAAGGAAATATAGAGGAATAAACAAGAAACACAACGGGATGAAATCCACTTACTGGGAGGAGAGAAGATCTTCAATCCAAGTCTTCAATCTCGAAGTAAGATGTTCGGATCGCCTTGGAATCTCTCTAGGAATATTTGGAAAGACCTAAAAAGAGTCAAGCTCGAGGAAAGGTTGAACATATGGGATTCCTAGGGGTTCGGGTGGTTTTAAAAGTAATTTTTGGAATTAAAAAACGCGTGCACAGTTTACCAGGGCAGAGGTACACGGTTTGTCAAACCGTGTGCACACCATACATACCTCTCTGTCCAGTGTTGCTTGGTTGGCACGGTTTGGTCGCACGGTTTGTCAAACCATGCGCAAACCGTGCACAAGCCATTTCCCATTTTTTTACTAAAAAGTTCACCCAAACGCACCCCCAAGTCACTACTCCAAATCATAGGAACTTAGAAACATCAAAAAGTACCTGAAAACGTAACGTGATGTTACATATCTTGTTGGGACATCGAGGTTAATGTCAAAAGTTGGTGCTTTGGAAATATAAGAGTACAATGGATTTTCTAGGATGGAATTATTTTGAGGGGGGGAATAATGTGACGCCCCAAACATATTTATTTTTGTAATAATAATATTTTGTTAATTATTAGTATTAATATTATTATTTTTGGATTATTAATGGTTCCATCGAAATAAATGATTTCTGAATAAAAATAATAAATGTTTTATTCAATTCAAATGTTTAAACCTTGCATTTCCATAAGGCCAAAAGACCCTCACTAACCTGGAATACCAACTAAGAGCCCTATTAGAATCACCGGGAGACCACCAAACACAACAAACATACCAAGAAAATAATGAAATTCCTTTGGGTCTGTCACAATGTAAAACATTATGGAAATAACAATGGAAATTTTACTATGCATCAAGTGGATGTAGAGCACCTTCTTCACCGAATTGATTTTTGATGTTGGGAACACCCTAAACAAGTATTTATAAGGCCTTGAAGTAAAATATGAACGTTGCTGTCTATTTAGGTTTTTATATGACTGTTTTTTTTGTAGGAGTAATAAAATTTTATAACCGTTAGGTATTTTAAGTATTTTGATTATTTAAAGTATACTAACTATTTAATTATATTAATAATTTCAAATGTTTTTAAATGTATTAAATTTATAAAATTGTTATCTTTAGTTGAAATAAAATATGTTTGTAAATTAATGATGTATTTCATATTTGGATTTTAAAAATATAACACTAATAACCATGGAGTTTCTTTTAAAATGAGTTCAAATGAATATAAATGTTTTAATTGAAGTTGAAATTTAGATTTTGAAATTTAATGTTTTGAAACAAAAAATGAATACCAACATATTAAAATAAAGTCCTTTGGTAAAATAAAGAATATATGTATATATATTCATTAATATATATGTTCTATTTTTTAAATTATGTGTTGGGTATTTTATGGGTTTCTACAAAAAATATCCCTTGGATGGCCAAGCCAACTTGCTAGTCGGGGGAGGTAGCACACACCACTATAGAGTGGGGCAGCCGAGCCTTGACTCCGCAGTGAGCCTACTTATGCCAGCTGTGTGGAGTGCTACTGCACACCCATGGGGGTGCAAGGAAGAACCCAGGTGGTGCCACCGTGTGGGTAAACACAACGACAAATAGTGGGCACAGAGGGTGCCCACAAGAGCACAAGTACGGGGTGGTAATGGGGACGAGGAAGGGAGTTAATTGGCTTAGGGATGGAGCATTGGGGTATTTATGGTGGTCCAAGGTCGCTGCCAATTTCTATGTGGGACATAGTTTTTTTATAGAAATCTAATATGATTTATTAAATCGAGACACGGTTGATCTGGGCCACTTATGCTTTTTAAAACTTATGGTTTCCCTATCATCGTCCGATCAAAGCCACGTTATTATCTCAAATGTTCAGCCATTTTTAAAACCATGGAAATCATCTAAACCATCTGATTGATCCATTCCCAATCTAAACCAACCATTTCTTTCCACATATTCTCCCTTTCTTCTTCTTCTTCCTCGCATCGCACCAGTGACCTTCACCATCCTCTCCATTCTGTCTTCCACTCCCATGTGTCCTCCCATCCATCTCTGCACCCAATTGTCCACTTTTATTCTTTTCACAAGTCCACTGAGGGTGCAATAGTTTAATACAAATCTATTTGGTGTATCATTAAAGTTTTATATAATATATATATATTATTAGACAACTGATCCATTTAATATTTGACTTGTTTAAGGTTTTTATTTTGTCTAAATATTTAGATCTGGTTCTTTAGGTCTCTTCGTTTATTTTATTATTCTGAACCATTGTATCTATAAAATATACATAAACAGTTATATATCCCACTTATTTAAACCATCATTTTCACCATAACCCTATGGGGTTTTCTCCTTCGAACTCCTCTCCAACCTCTACTCGGCTCAATCCCTACCTTTGAGTTAAGGTGAGGGATTATTTATTTTTGTTTTATTAAACCATATATATACTTATATATGTACATAGATTTATAAATCAAACCTATTCTAATTTTTATGATTTTTGAATGATAAATATTTTTTTTAAATGAAGTTTTTAATTCATGTAAATCATGTATGGTTTGTTCATTTAGTCTTATGTTGATTCGATTAACCCATATATACACATTAGTGTATATACATTTAAAATAAATACCAAATTTGTTATTTTTTATGAATTTTTGTATTTAAGTAATGTTATTAATTCACATAATTTAGGTAAGAGTTATTTTAGCTTTTATTTTGGAAAAATAAAACCTATTTATACAGATTGGGTATATACAGTTATATGTATATTGTAACACCCAAAAATTTTATGAGAAATATTCTTTTTAATTTTTTTGATGGCTTGTGTAATATTCTACACAAAGATTATCTTGTGTTATATTAAACATTGTATTAGCTAGTAGTATACACAAACACTATTCTTGCATTTTGTTGCACACAAAAGTGACCTTCCTCAATAGCTTGTGTTGTACGCAAACCGAGTTTCACTAAACAATAATATACTGTTTTAATATTACTATGAACTAGTCATTATGAGTAGTATTAACCACATTTTTAATTTTATAACATTATCATTCATCTTACACCTATTCTATTACATGGTATGAGAACAAAATAAATTTTTCAGGTCACATAAGTATTTTTAAAAAAATGCAGTTTTTCCGCTTTTTAACGGCGCACCCACTTTAAATCTAGTTTTGACACGTTTATAAGTTCAGTTTGACAAAATAAACTTATTAATTTCAATAAGGATATAAAAAATAACTTTGGATAAATTTTTAATATTTTTCTGTTAACTTTCATATTTTGATGAATTGTAAAAATACTCTAAATTTTAATTTAAAAAAACTTTTTTCATCTATATGAATTATATAGTAATATTATAATATAGAATGGTTTTAAATTATAAATAGAATATAATTTTACCATTTAATGTTATGTATGTCATTATCATTAATTTTACATTGAATTCATAGGTAAAAACATTTCAATCTTTTGCAATGTTCTAACTTTTAGAACCCGTTTTATCAACAGCGGGATTAATTTTAAATTAAATAATGCAACGTATGTGTTTTGAATTTGGAAAAATGGATTCCATATTTGGAATCAGTAGTTCCAAATTATTTTAATAGGCTACTTTTTATTTTTAGGCATTATGAATAGTAACTACGGTAAATTTTATTTACAACAGATAAAGGTAAATCAGGTAATTATGGGTAAAAATAATATTATTAAATTACCCTAACACTTTTATTAATATAATTGGATGATTAAATTTCATCCCAAAATATTCTTGGGTCGAAATTG
This sequence comes from Viscum album, assembly GCA_963277665.1. Lineage (NCBI taxonomy): Eukaryota > Viridiplantae > Streptophyta > Magnoliopsida > Santalales > Viscaceae > Viscum > Viscum album. The sequence continues at coordinate 1,564,064,302 of OY728161.1, forward strand.
TATCTTTTGGAATCTACTTGGATGTGATTAAGACCTTTAATTTATTTTATTTAAAGAAAGTGAAATTTGTATCACTCAAACATTAATAATTAAAGTGTTTTTAATATAAGGTTATATAGAATATAAATTCAATTATAAATACTAATTTGAAAGATAAAACGTTTTTCTTCATCATGGTAATTTATTTGTGATTTTTAAGAATTATATAATTACCTTAATAGCTTATACATTAATGTTGCATAAATTATTTATTTAGTGAAAAATCAATAATATAGTTTTTATGAAAATAATAATACCCATAAGAAATACCAAACACTTGACCAAACCTAATTGGTAGAATATATATAATCCATAATCATCCAATTGTCGACTTGTGGACCATTCAGATCTTTATAAAACCGATTTTGACATTTATATTATATTATTTGAAATGATGTCAAAGTTGTCACCTTCATAATTTAATAAACATAACATTTTAAAAGTTGGATGTTTTAGAAGATAAATTAAACTAAAAGTGTTCTTATGAAATATATTATATTTATATTAATCATAGTATTTTATTTTTAATTTTTATGCAACAAATATGTATATTAAATAATTATACAAAAATGTTGTAGTAATTATTTTATTAAGAGAAATATCAAATAAATGGTTTTAAAAATATTTAAATAAATATTATATAAACTAATTAATGTGATCCACGAATTTTATAGATTAATATGACATGTTATGAATCTACTAAATATTTTTTTTCTAATATATCCTCTGTATGGATTTTATTTAAATTCAAATAAATGAATAGTGTCAAAATTGACACTATTGATATTTTATAAAAATAACATATTATTAAATTGTTTAAAAATAAATAAGATATTTAAAAATTATAAATTGAAATTTATATTGTCTAAAATTTCATAAATTATCCAATTATGTACAATTAAAAACAAATAATTAAGTATTTATAACCACTTAAAATTTATAACATTATTACCACAAAAAAATTAAATAAATTAAATAAGGATGAATAAAAATGATAAGGTTTAAAATAAAATAGAAACATGTCTAAATTTTATTGTTTGATGATATTACTACCCTATCTTATCTCATATCTTAATTTGTGTCTCTTTGGAAGTTCTTATGTGGGGTTTGAGTTTGTTATTAATTATTATTTGTGAGGTTTCCAAAAGTGCCCCTCCCATCTCTTATAAAAGGGCACCTCCTCCCTATTCTCTTAACTCCATTTTAAGCCTTAAAGCTCGGAAAAACCCTGAAAATTACTATTATAAACCTCTCTAGTTACATTATATAGGTTTTGGTCTTCTCAAAAAACCATCTCTAGTGCCCTAAGAGGAAGTTTAAAGGAGGCACTTCGAAGAGGTAATATCTTCTACTGATCCATTCAAATTTATTTCTTCTTCTACTTCCTCTTCTTTAGTTGTTTCATTATGAAGTAATAAAATCGGTATAAATCATATACTGATATTTTAGTATAAATATGAAACAAACTTATTTCACCTTCTATCCATCCTACGAAAAATGAAATCACAGCGCGTGCGTACGTACGAAATACCCTCTCCACGCCGTGGTGTAATCTGTTTTTCATAACAAACCTACTTGGATGGGTATAATAATGGAAGAAATAACTATATATGATTATTATAACATCATAATAATTCTGAGATTTTATATCATCCACTCCAATTCCATTCAATAATTATGGGAATGATATCATTGCTCGTGCGTATGTACGAATTACTGTCCCCACAACGCGATTAGATTCATTCTCCATGTTAACCATTCTAGAATGATTATAAATTATATATAATAAATTATCACAAAATATAAGATATAATAATGATACGGAATTTATGTATATGTTATTTACTTACTTCCATTCAATTTAATAAGGAAAGAAAAACTGCATTTATGCGTACGTACGACCTACCATCTCCATAAACGGAATATTTCATTCCATTTATCGATATATTATATATATATTCTAAATATATATTATATATAAATCATGTTTTACATTCTGTAAATAAGTAATCATGATCTAAGTAATCATATGAATATTTAAAAGTCAAAACACGTACGATAAATGAAATGATTTTACCCAAAACCCTGCTTTAACATGGAATTGACAAATGAACGGGTAATATAAAGTCATAAGTGAATCATATATGATATCATAAATATTATTATGGTTCTTTTAAAATTTAATATTATGTTCAAACCCATTGTACAGGAGTCTTGGACACATACAGAAGAAATTGGACATAAGATAAGGGATAATTATTCCAATCTCGTTCTTATCTGGGATAGTTTATTCGTAAGTATTTACTGGGGTTATGTTTATCATCCATGTCCATGTTTTCTAAAAATGTTTTCATAAAATGTTTACTATTCCTCCTTGTGTGTTTAAATTCATTTTACCCTTTTTGACTTTTACCACATGGTATGGAAGGAATCTTTCTTTTGTTTACCATACAAAGTACTTTTTTACTTTTCTGGTGAAAGTACGAGAAGAATTTTTTTTTAACTTATACGACATGAACAGATTTTTGAAGTTTTATAACACCTTATTTTGATGAATATTACTCTACAAGATTTCATTATTATTTTCAAAAAAAAACTTTTAGTTTAAAATTTCATGGAATTTTCTGAAAATAAAATTATTTTGAAGAAGAAAGGACATTTTCCTCAAGAATTCATTTCAAGTGTTTTGTCAAAACTATTTTTCATATAAGATGACAATATTTAATATGTTTCTATTTCAACTATATAATGTATCTATTATTTACATTGTTTTATTTTTCTTATGATGAAATGATATCCACTTGTTTTATATGGATTATGTTATGATGGGATGATGTTTACAAAACCCATTTTATTCTTTGGGTTATGATGAATGATTTATGATTGTTTTGTGGCACACGTAAGAATGATTTCAATATGAGATGGGTGGGACCTATATCTCCCTGAAATTAATTGGGTAATGATTCATATCTCATGATATAGACATGGCTGGAATGGAAGGTAAAATCTGAATCAGTAATACCAGGTAGGAACGACTGGTATACCCGGTTCAGTAATGGACTTTGTCCACTATAATGGTCTTGGCTACAATGCCTTGGCTAATATGGAAATAATATCATGTGATTTATGGTTTTCCATAATTACATGTTTTATTCCCATGATATATTATCATGATTATTGTTTATTTATGATCTATGCCTTACATACTGACAAGATTTATTTCACAACTCAAGATTTTGATGTTGAAACTTTATGTTCATGGTTTTAAGTTCAAATATATTTGTTTTGTTTTATTTTCTCCAGGATTACCTTTACTGAGAATTTGAACTCACCCTTTTTATGTTTTATTTTCCCCAGGATATAAATAATGGTTTTAGTTAAGAAAAAAAGGGGGAAGAACTTTATGAGAGATGTTGAAGATCTTTCACCATGATTAGAGGATTTTGTTCCAAGTTTCCAAAGACACTGAACTAATACAGTATTTGGGAATCTGTTTTTGTCATGTATTAAGTATTCCATAAAAGTAATTTAATGTTTATATACATCATGTTTGGGTCTCTACAGTTGGTATCAGAGTGAAGGTTTAGTTAACCTTTGGAAACTAGGATGCAAAAACTTTAGTGATATTCCTAAAGATATTTCTAAGGTATGTCTAGGGATGTCTATAAGGTTAAGTATAAAGTATAGGTTACAATCCTATAATAATGATAACAATCATGAATAACCTAGGATTAAACCTAAGATGTTAGATAATGATTTTATTCCCCCTTTATTTTTTTTTTCCTAGAATGATTTTTTCCTCTCACACTATTCATTTTGGATTTTAGAAAAATGGCTGGAAATAGGAATATTCATGATAATGGAGGATATGATGGACAATGGAATGATATTCTACCTGACCAACCAAATTAAATGGGATTTGGATGTCCAAACATCATTATTATGCCAAATCAGCAATATCATAATATGATCAATAATCTCAACTTTGGTAAGTTTCCTGACTCAGCTTGTAAGAGAAAGATGGAGTTTCATGATGATCATAGAGGAAAGAAAGTTCAATTTACTTCATGTAAATCATGTGGTAAGAGGAATCAAGAAAAATGTTTCAAAGGAACTGGAAGATGTTTTGGGTGTAGAAAAGAAGGACACAAAGCAAATAATTGCAAAGGAAAAGGTTCATTTAACACAATGGACAAGGATAACAGTAATACTAAGATATCAACAACGGTTAAATTTTTTAAATGTGGAATGTATGGGCATTATGAAAATCGATGCCCTAAGAGAAAATCTCATGATGGGAATCAGCATGGTCGTATGGGTAGTATTTATGTTGCTGATGATAAAGAGACTACAAATGATATATCATATGAAAGAAGTGTTGAGGAATAAAATGATTAAGCTCAGTCAATGGTTTAATAAGTAAGTAGAATGATTAAATTTTTATCAAGAATAATGTATGGTACTATCGAATAAAGTAAAATATAAGGATTGTTACACTATTGTTTTTCCTTGAGTATTTGAAAGTATATATTGAATGGTACTGGTAACCATGAAAGGTGATTGAAATATTTTTGGAAAGTAGACGATATGTGCATAATGAAAGCATAAGGAAAAAATAATATGTTTGATAGTATTAATGTGCTCATGACTGATATAAGGATAAATTGATATCATGGTTTGAGTATATATAAATTTTGGGATTTTGGTATGTGGAAATAATTAAATTTTGACTGAATTCATGTTTTCACTGAGGTTCTATGGTAATTTATGTTTCAAGATTACATGATTAATGTATTCACGTATTTGGAATGTGACCATAAAGATATATCTTATGATATATGGGGTATAAATGATGGTATTCACATGATTGGTAGATGACCTCTCTAGTAATCTTTTTCAATATACTATGAGATTAGATAGAAGTATTTTGGATAAGCCTAAAGAATGGATTGAATAAAGTTAGACATCAGATAGTATAGTTTAAGGCTATAACTTTTTTATATTATTTATGAAATGTTATAATAGTATAGTTTTAGAAAAATGACAACCCGTAGGACATGTGACAACCCGTCACGTCGGACAAGGATGCAGGAATCAAGTAACTATTTCTTCTAATATTAACCTTTTGTTTGAGATAGATGGAATGACCCATCATTCTATCACATGATCTGCTAACACTTCATGAATGACAAATTCAACTTCATTTCATTAAGATATGAAGTGTAAATTGTTCAAGGAAAGACCAACGGTGAGATTGTACCAAAATCAAGTAAGTATTTCTTCTAATTCAAAATTTTAAAATTTATGGAAAGGATCTTGAAAACCAAAAATGTTGTCCTAGAACCCTCATATCTGATGAATCATATGGTACCTTAGATCATCACAAATTTATGGCCTTGTGATTGTTGTATTTTTCATAGCCATTATCTCTACTACTCTCCATCAGAACTTGATGGTTAAATTTCTCTTCCATATCCATGTTTTCACCAATGTTGTCCTATGTAGAAACCATGTGATGAGTTAATTTGAGTAACCATTACATTTCTTACTTTCCTTTATAAAATTAAGTTTTAGTATTACTTTTTACAATATGGGTTTTTAGGAAAGAAACTTTCAAGTAGTGAATGATTTATAACCCCGACGAATTTTGAGGGCGAAATTCATTTTAAGGTGAGTAGAATGTAACACCCTGAGATTTTATGAGAAATATTCTTTTTAATTTCTTTAATGTATTGTGTTTTACGCTACACCAATATTATCTTGCAAAATACGGAACACTATATTAGCTTGTAGTATATGCAAACACTGTTCTTGGCTTTTGTTGCACGCAAGAGCGACCTTCCTCAATAGCTTTTGTTGTACGCAATACCGAGTTTCACTAAACAATGATATATTGTTATAATATTATTATGAACTATATGTTATGAGCAGTAATAACCAAATTATAAATTTTATAACATTATCATTCATCTTAAACATATTCTAGAACACGGTTTGAGAACAAAATAAATTTTTCAGGTAAAATAAGTATTTTAAAAAAATGCAGTTTTGCCGCCTTTTAATGGCGCACCCACTTTAAATCTATTTTTTACAAGTTCATAAGTTCAATTTGAAAAAGTAAACTTATTAATTTCATTAATGATATAAAAATTAACTTTGGACAATTTTTTAATATTTTTCGGTTAACTTTCATATTTTGATGAATTGTAAAAATACGCTAAATTTTAATTAAAAACAACTTTTTTCATCTAGATAATTTATATGGTTAAATTATAATATAGAATGGTTTTAAAGTATAAATATAATATATCTTTAATATTTAATATTATGTATGTCATTATCATTAATTTTACATTGAATTAATAGGTAAAAACATTTCAATCTTTTTGCAATGTTTTAACCTTTAGAAACTGTTTTCTCAATAGCGGGATTAATTTTAAATTAAATACTTCAAATTATGTGTTTGGAGTTTATAAGAATGGATTCAATATTTGGAATAAGTAGTTCAAAATTATTTTAATTTGATACTTTTTATTTTTAGGCATTATGAATAGTAACTACGGTAAATTTTATATACAATAGTTAAAGGTAAATTAGGTAATTAAGGGTAAAAATAATAATATTAGGTTACCATAAAACTTGTATTAATATAACTAGAAGATTATATTTCGTCCAAAAATATACTTGGGTTTAAATGGTATCTTTTTGAATCCACTTGGATGTGATTAAGACATTTAATTTATTTTATTTAAAGAAAGTGAAATATGTCTCACTCAAACATTAATAATTAAAGTATTTTTAATATAAGGTTATACAGAATATAAATTCAATTATAAATAATAATTTTAAATATAAAATGTTCTTTATTCATCATGGTAATTTATTTGTGATTTTTAAGAAATACATAATTACCTTAATAGCTTATACAATAATGATGCAGAAATTATTTATTTAGTGAAAAATCAATAATATAGTTTTTATGAAAATAATAATACCCATAAAAAAGACCAAACCTTATTGGTCGATTATATATAACCCATAAGCATCCAAGTGTCGACTTGGGGACCATTTGGAGCTTTATAAAACATATTTTGACATTTATATTATTTTATTTTAAATGATGTCAAAGTTGTCACCTTCATAATTTAATAAACATAACATTTTAAAAGATGTATGTTTTAGTAGATAAATTATACTAAAAGTGTTATTATGAAATATATTATATTTATATCCATCATAGTATTTTAATTTTAATTTTTATGAAAGAAATATGTATATTAAATAATTATACAAAAATGTTGTAGTAATTATTTCATTAAGAGAAATATCGAATAAATGGTTTTAAAAATGTTAAAATAAATATTATATGAACTAATTAATGTACTCCACGAATTTTATAGATTAATATGACATGTTATAAATCTATTAAATACTTTTTTTCGAATATATCCTCTGTGTGTATTTTATTTAAATTCAAATAAATAAATAGTGTCAAAATTGACACTATTGATATTTTATAAAAATAACTTATTATTAAATTGTTTAAAAATCACAAATATATTTTAAAATTATAAATTGAAATTTATATGGTCTAAAATGTCATAAAGGTTCCAATTATGTACAATTAACAACACATAATTAAGTATTTATAACCATTTAAAATTTATAACATTATTATCGTAAATAAAATTAAATAGATTAAATAAGGATCAATAAAAAAGATAAGGTTTAAAATAAAATAAAAACATGTCTAAATTTTACTTTTCGATGTTATTACCACCCTATATTATCTCATATCATAATTTTAGTCACTTTGGATGTTTTTAAGTGGGTTTTGAGTTTATTAAAAATTAATATTTGTGAGGTTTCCAAAAGTGCCCCTCTTCTCTCTTATAAAAGGGCACCTCCTCCCTCTTCTAATCACTCCATTTTAATACTTAAAGAACAGAAAAACCCTACCAATTCCTCTTCTCAACCTGTCTAGTAACATTATATAGGTTCGGGTCTTCTCAAAAGTCAAACTCTAGTGCCCTAAGAGGAAGTTTAAAGGAGGCACTTCGAAGAGGTAATATCTTCTACTGATCCATTCAAATTTATTTATTCTTCTACTTCCTCTTCTTTAGTTGTTTCATTATAAAGTAATAACATCAGTATCAATAATATACTGATATGTTATTATAAATATGAAACAACATTATTTCATCTTCTACCCATCCTATGAAAAATAAATCACCGCGCGTGCGTACGTACGGAATACCGTCTCCACGCCGTGGTGTAATTTTTTTTCATAACCAACCTACTTGGATGGGTATAATAATGGAAGAAATAAATATATATGATTATTATAACATCATATTGATTATGAAATATTATATCAACCACTCAAATTCCATTCAATAATTATGGGAATGATACCATCGCTCATGCGTACGTACGGATTACCCTCTCCACGACGCGATGAGATTCATTCTCCATGTTAACCATTCCAGAATGATTATAAAGTATATATAATAAATAATCATGAAATATACGACAAAATAATGATATTGGATTTATGTATATGTTATTTACTTACTTCCAATCAATTTAATAAGGAAACGAAAATAGAGTTAATGCGTATGTACGACCTACCGACTCAATGAATGGTGTATTTCATTCCATTTATCAATCTATTATATATATATATTCCGAATATATATTATATATAAATCTTGTTTTACATTATGGAAGTTATTAATCATGATCTATGTAATCATATGAATAATTACAATCCAAAACACATGCGATAAATGAAATGATTTTACCCAAAAGGCTGCTTTCACATGGAATTAACAAATGAACGGGTAATATACAGTCATAAGTGAATCATATATGGTATCTTAAATATAATTATGGTTTTATTATAAGTTAATAATATGTTTAAACCCACTATATAAGAGTCTCATACACATATGAAAGAAATAGGACATAACGTAAGGGATAATTATTCCAATCTCGTTCTTATCTGGGATTGTTTATTTGTAAGTATTTACTAGGGTTATGTTTATCATTTATGTCCATGTTTTCTAAAAAAAAATTCATAAAATTTTTACTATTCTTCCATGTATTTTTAAAGTCATTTTTACCCTTTTTGACTTTTACCATATGGTATGGAAGGAATCTTTCTTTTGTTTACCATACGAGATACTTTTTGACTTTTCCTGTGAAAGTACAAAAAGAATGTTTATTTATACAGCATGATCGGATTTTTACGGTTTCATAACGCCTTATTTTCATGAAGCTTCCTCTAAAAAATTTCATTATTATTTTCAACAAAATCTTTTTCTTTTAAAATTGCATGGAATTTTGTCAAAAGAAAATTATTTTGAAGAGTAAAGGATATTTTCCTCAAGAATTCTGTTCAAGTGTTTTATCATAAATATTTTCCATCTAAGATGACATTATTTAATATGTTTATGTTTCAAGTATAATGTGTATATTATTTAAATGGTTTTATTTTTCTTATTGTGAAATTATATCCATTTGTTTTATATGGATTATGTTATAATGGGATGATGTTTTCGAAACCCATTTTATTCATTGGGTTATGAAGAATGATTTATGATTGTTTTGTGGCACACGGAAGAATGATTTCAATATAAGAGGGGTGGGAACTATATCTCCTTCCAATGCATTAGGTAATGATTTATATCTCATGAGATAGGCATGGCTGTAATGGAAAGTAAAATCCGGTTTAGTAATAAAGGGCTAGAACGGCTGGTAAACCTGGTTCAGTAATGGACTTTGTCCACTATAATTGTCTTGGAAGAAATATCTTGGATACTATAGAAATCATATCATGTGCTTTATAGTTTTCCAAAATTACATGTTTTATTCCCATTATATTTTACCATGATTAATGATCCTTTATAATCTATACCTTACGTACTTCCAAGATTTATTTCACAACTCAACATTTTGGTGTTTAAACTATATGTTCATGTTTTTAAGTTCAAATGTATCTGTTTTTTTTCTCCATTCTTACCATTACTAAGCATTTGAGCTCCCCATTTTTATGTTTTATTTTCTCCAGGATATAAATAAAGGTTTTAGGTAAGAAGAAAAGGGGGAAGAACATTATAGGAGATGTTGAACATCTTTCACCATGATTAGAAGATTTTGTTCTAAGTTTCCAAAGACACTAAACTAATACAGTCTTTGGGAATATGTTTTTGTCATGTATTAAGTATTACAAAAAAGTAATGTCATGTCCATGTATGTCAAGTTTGGGTATCTATAGTTGGTATTAGAGAAAATGTTTAGTTAACCTTTGGAAACTAGGATGCAAAAACTTTTTTGAGATTTCTAGAGATATTTCTAAGGTATGTCTAGGGATGTCTGTAAGGTTAAGTATAAAGTATAGTTTACAATCCTAGAATTATGATAACAATCATGAATTACCTAGGATTAAACCTAAGATGTTATATATTGAAAGTAATCCCCCTTTATTATGTTGTTTTCCTAGAATTCTTTTTTCCTCCCACACTCTTCGTTTTGGATTTTAGAAAAATTGATGTAAATAGGAAGATTCATTATAATGGAGGATATGATGGACAATGGAATTATATTCTTCATGGGAAACCAAATGAAATGGGATTTGGAAGTCCAAAAATCCTTATTATTCCTAATCATCAATCTCATAATGTGATCAATAATCTCAACTTTGGTAAGTTTCTTAAATCAACTAATAAGAGAAAGATGAAGTTTCAAGATGATCATAGTGGAAAGAAAGTTCAATTTACATCATGTAAATCATGTGGGAAGAGGCATCAAGGAGAATGTTTAAAAGGAACTTGAAGATGTTTTGGGTGTGGAAAAGAAGGACACAAAGCCAATAATTGAAAAATAAAAGGTTCATTTAACATAATGGACAAGGATAAAAGTATTGCTAAGACATCAACAATGGTTAAATGTTTTAAAAGTGGAGTGTGTGGGCATTATTCAAATCTATTCCCTAAGGGAAAATCGCATGAGGAGAATCATTATGGTCGTATGGGTAGTATTTATGTTGTTTATTATGAAGAGACTAAAAATGATGTATGAGATGAAAGAAGTGTTGAGGAATAAAATGATGAAGCTCAGTCAATGGTTTAAGAAGGTTGTAGAATGATTTCATGTTTATCAAGAATAATGTATGGTACTATGGAATAAAGAAAAATATAAGGATTGTTAAACTATTTTTTTTCTTGAGTATTTGAAAGTATATGTTGAATGGTACTGGTAACCATGAAAAGTGATTGAAATATTTTTAGAAAGCATATGATATGCACATAATGAAAGGATAAGGAAAAAAATAATATTTTTGATAGTATTAATGAGCTCGTGGCTGATATAAGGACAAAGTGATATCATGGTTTGAGTATATAGAAATTTAGGGATTTTAGTATGTGGAAATAATTAACATTTGATATCATTTATGTTTTCACTAAGGTTCTATGGTAATTTATGTTTCAATAATACATGATTAAGGTATTCGCATGTTTGGAATGTGACCAACAAGATATATCTTATGATATATGGGGGATAAATGATTGTATTCACATGATTGGTAGATGACCTCTCTAGTAATCATTTTCATTATACAATGAGATTGGACAGAAGTATTTTGGATAAGCCTAAAGATTAGAATGGATTAATTTAGACATCAGATAGTATTGTCTAAAGACATAACTTTTTAATATTATTTATGAAATGTTATAGAATTATATTTTTAGAAAAAGGACAACCCGTAGGACGAGCGACAACCCGTCGCGTCAGAGAAGGATGTGGGAATCGAATCCACAACCAAAGTTTGACAGGCCTTTATCGCTTACCAATGGCCTACAAGAAGTCCCTAGTTTGTATAAATTAGTTTTATTTTATTAATTGGTATGATATATGAAGTATAAGTCCATTTTTGGAGCCATATATGATTAAAAAAACCATATATGGACTTATGTATATTTAATAACTTTTCCTAACCTTTTGTTTGAGATAGATGGAATGACCCATCATTATATCACATGATCTGCTAAAACTTCATGAATGACAAATTCAACTTCATTTATTTAAGGTATGAAGTGGAAATTGTTCAAGTAATTACCAGTGGTGATATTGTACCAAAATCAAGTAAGTATTTATTCTAATTAAAAAATTTCAAATTTGCGGAAAGGATCTTAAAAACCAAAAATGTTGTCCTAGAACCCCCATATTCGATGAATCATATGGAACCCTATATCATCACAAATTTATGGCATTGTGATTTTTGGATTTTTCCTTGCCATGTTCTCTACCACTCTCCATCAGAACATGATGGTTATATTTCTCTTCCATATCCATGTTTTCACATATGTTCTCCTATGTGGAAACCCAGTGAAGAGTTAATTTGGGTAATAGTTAAATTTATTACTTTCCTTTTTGAAATTAAGTTTTAGTATTACTTTTTACAATGTGGGTTTCTATAAAAGAAACTATCAAGTAGTAAACGATTTATAACCCCGACGAATTTTGAGGGCGAAATTCATTTTAAGGGTGGTAGAATGTAACACCTCGAGATTTTATGAGAAATATTATTTTTAATTTCATTGATGTCTTGTGTTTTATGCTACACCAAGATTAGATTGTGCTATACGCAACACCATATTATCTTTTAGTATACACAAACACTATTCTTAGCTTTTGTTCAATGCAAGAGTGTCCATCCTCAATAGCTTGAGTTGTATGCAATACCGAGTTTCACTAAACTACGATATATTCTTATAATATTATTATGAAATATCCATTATGAGTAATATTAACCACATTTTTAATTTTATAACATTATCATTCATCTTACACATATTCTAGAACATGGTATGAGAACAAAATAAATTTTTTGGGTAAAATATGTATTTTTCAAAAAAATGCAGTTTTGCCACCTTTTGATGGCGCACCCACTTTAAATTTAGTTTTGACATGTTTATAAGTTCAATTTGAAAAAAATAAACTTATTAATTTCAATAAGGATATAAAAATTAACTTTGGATAATTTTTTTATATTTTTCTTTTAACTTTCATATTTTGATTAATAGTAAAAATATGCTAAATTTTATTTAAAAACTACTTTTTTCATCTAGATAATTTATATAGTTAAATTATAATATATAATGGTTTTAAAGTATAAATAGAATATATTTTTACCAATTAATATTATTTATGTCATTATAATTAATTTTACATTGAGTTCATAGGTAAAAACATTTCAATCTTTTGCAATGTTTTAACTTTTAGAACCCATTTTCTCAACAGCGAAATTAATTTTAAATTAAATGCAACAAATTTTGTATTTTGAATTTGGAAAAATGGATTCTATATTTATAATTAGTAGTTTTAAATTATGTTAATAGGATAATTTTTATTTTTATGCATTATGAATTGTAACTATGGTAAATTTTACTTACAATAGTTAAAGGTAAATCTGGTAATTAAGGGTACAAATAATATTATTAAATTATCCTAACACTTGTATTAATATAATTTAATGACTAAATTTAGTCATAAAATATAATTGGGTAGAAATGGTATCTTTTGGAACCAACTTGGATGTGATTAAGACCTTTAATTTATTTTATTTAAATAAAGTGAAATATGTCTCACTCAAACTTTAATAATTAAAGTATTTGTAATATAAGGTTATACAAAATATAAATTCAATTATAAATACTCATTTGAAATATAAAATGTTTTTCTTCATCATGGTAATAAATTTTAAATTTTTAAGAAATATATAATTTCTTTAATAGCTTATACATTAATGATGCAGAAATTATTTATTTAGTGAAAAATCAGTAATATTGTTTTTATTAAAATAATAATACACATAAAAAAGACCAAAAACTGGACAAAACCTTATTTTTAGAGTATATATAACCCATAAGAATCAAATTTTCGACTTGTGGGCTTTTTTAAGCCTTATAAAATAGATTCTGACAATTATATTATTTTATTTAAAATGATGTCAAAGTTGCCAGCATCATAATTTAATAAACATAACACTTTGAAAGTTGGGTGTTTTAGAATATAAATTGGTATAAAAGTATTCTTATAGAATATATTTTATTTATATTCATAATATTATTTTGTTTTTAATTTTTATGCAACAAATATTTATATTAAATAATTATACAAAAATGTTGTAGTAATTATTTTATTAAGAGAAATATCAACTAAATGGTCTTAAAAATATTAAAATAAATATTATATGAACTATTTAATGTTCTCCACTAATTTTGTAGATGCATATTACATGTTATTAATCTATTAAATATTTTGGTTCGAATATATCCTCTGTGTGTATTTTATTTAAATTCAAATAAATGAATAGTGTCAAAATTGACACTATTGATATTTTATTAAAATAACATATTATTAAAGTGTTTTAAAATCAAAAATATATTTAAAAATTATAAATTTAAATTTATATGGTAGAAAATGTCATAAAGTATACAATTATGTACAATTAACAACACATAAGTATTTATTACCTTTTAAAATTTATAACATTATTACCACAAATAAATTTAAATAGATTAAATAAGGATAAATCAAAATGATAAGGTTTAAAATAAAATAAAAAACATTTCTAAATTTAATTGGTTGATGAGATTACAAACCTATATTATCTCATATCTTAATTTGAGTCACTTTGGAAGTTTCTAAGTGGGGTTTGAGTTTATTATAAATTAATATTTGTGAGGTTTTCAAAAAGTACCCCTCTCCTCTCTTATAAAAGAGAACCTCCTCCCTCTTCTCTTCACTCTATTTTAAGCCTTCAAGGTCATCCAAACACTAAAAATTCCTCTTTTAAACCTCTCTAGTTACATTATATAGGTTCTTGTATTCTCAAAAGACCAACTCTAATGCCCTAAGAGGAATTTTAAAGGAGGCACTTCGAAGAGATAATATCTTCTACCGATCCATTCAAATTTGTTTCTTCTTCTACTTACTCTTCTATAGTTGTTTCGTTATAAAGTAATAACATCAGTATAAATAATATAATTATATGTTATTATAAATAATAAAAAACCATATTTCACTTTCTACCCATCCTACGAAAAACAAAATCACAACGCATGCATACGTACGGAATATTGTCTCCACGTCGTGGTCTAATCTGTTTTTCATAACCAACCTACTTGGATGGATATAATAATGGAAGAAATAACTATATATGATTATTATAACATAATTATGATTCTGAGATATTATATCATCCACTCTAATTCCATTCAATAATTATGGGAATGATATCATCGCTCGTGCGTACGTACGGATTACTGTCTCCACGACGCAAAGAGATTTATTCTCCATGTTAACCATTCCAGAATGATTATAAAAATTATCATGGAATATACAAAATAATAATGATACTGGATTTATTTATATGTTATTTACTTACTTCGATTCAATTTAATAAGGAGACGAAAAAAATGTTCATCCGTACGTACGACCTATCGTCTCCATAAATGGTGTATTTCATTCCATTTATCGATCTATTATATATATATATGTAACACACCAAGCTTCTACGGTACGTTTCCCTTTGAATAATGCGATAGCGTGTGTTGTACGCAACCTCGAGTTCTAACACACACCACAACTAATTAAACTAGCCGTTGTGAATAGTAATACCTAATTTTTGAAATTATATATATTTTATATTTGAAAATGGACTTCATTTTTGGACTCGGAATATCGAATTTAGCCAAAGGTGAAATTTTGGTACTTTTCGGATAACTTTCATATGTTGATGAATAGTGAAAATTACTAAATTTTAATTAAAAACAACTTTTTTAATCAAAATAATTAATAGTGATAAATTATGAATTTTAGTAGTTTTAAAGTATATTTAGAATATATTTTTACCATTTAATATAATGTTGGTCATTGGACATAATTTTACAATTAAACCGAACATAAACAAGTGTCAATCTTTTGATAGTTATTATCTCTTAAAAACACGCTTTTTGTTTTGACAGCGGGAATTAATTTTAAATTAATTTCTGCCACTTATGTGTTTTGAATTTAGGAAAATTGATTCCATATTTGGAATCAGGATGTTCAAATTGTGTAAATAGGTAACTTTTATTTTTAGACATTTTGAATAATTATTGCGGTAAATATTTTATTTACCATGGTTAAGGGTAAATCCGGTAAATAAGGGTTAAAAAAATAATATTATAATAATACTAAATTACCCTAAAAACGTGTCTTAACCCTATTGGTTGATAGATGGTCGACCATGGACATCTTTGTGTCAATTTTGGGACCCCATGGATCCACTTGTAAGTGATAATGACACTTTATTTTAATTTAGTTAAAATGAATACAAAAATGACACAAGCATATATCTTTTAGAACAACAATTTTTACATAGGGTTATATATGTTGGATTTTAGATTATAAATATTCATTAGAAAGATAAAAATATTTACTACATAATGATATTTTATTTATAATTTTTAGACATTAAATAATTTATTTTATTTATGACACAATGATGATGCAGTAATTACTATAATAGTGAAAAATTAGAATAATTGATATTATAAATACCCAAATAAATATAATATGAAACTTTTAATGAATTAAACTAATTTTCTAGGCTAATATGATATATTAGGATTGATTTAATGGACTTTGTTCGAAGTAATCAATCTGTTATGAGTTTCACAAAAATCAACTATTGAATAGTGTCAAAATTGACATAAAAGAGTTCTTAAAACAAATATTATATTATTAATTGATATTAAATTCCTAAAAATCTACGGTTCGGCCAAGAGACTTATATTATGATAGGTTAATCATTAATGGACCACTTGGGGGTCGCTTGGATGTATATAGTAAGTTTATTAACCATATTATATAAAAATACAAAGAGACATTGTAAAAGTGAAACTAATTAACTTAGAGTTAATACTTAAAGATAAGGTTAATATAAGTACCCAAACCTGTCTAAATTCTATTTGTTGAGTGGTTTTCGACCTATCCCCACCTTAACCTTTGAATAATAAGCTTTGGAGCCATTAGAAACCGAATATGAATTTATTATAAATTAATATTTCTAGCTTTTCCAAAGGTGCCCCTCACCCCTCTTATAAAAGGGCACTCCTCCTTCTCATTTCTTCACACCTTCAAAGCCTTTTGGTTCGGCCAAACTCTGCCCAAATAATCTCCCAACATCCCTCACTACAACCTAGAGGCCTTAGTTTGATCAGAAAGCCAACCTATGGAGCCCTTTTGATCAAATCAAAAGGAAGAACCCGAAGAAGAGGTAATGATTTCACCACCCTTTTCTAAGTTCATTTCTTCTTCCACTTCTTCTTCCTTTGTTCTTACCATTCTAAAATAATAACTCCAGTATCTCACATATACTGTGATGTTATTATAAGTATGGTACAACCATATTCAGTATTCTATCCACCCTTTGAATAACATGTCACCATGTGTGCGTACGTACGGCTTACCGTCTCCACGTCGTGGTGTAATTGTTATTCAATATAATATTATTTGGATGGGTATAATAATGATGTGTAACTCATGTAAATAATAAATATAACATGTTAATGATTCTGTATATATGATATACCATTCATTTATATATTATTTTAATATCAAAAGAATGATATTGTCGCTCGTGCGTACGTACGGACTACCGTCTCCACGAACGCGATGAGATTCATTCTCCATCGTATCCATTCAAGTATAATTATCATTTTATGATTTAAAAATGATGTTTAAGGACTTGATATCATTCTGGATATGAATAAGATACAACAAACATGGCTTATGTAACAAAACATATAAAATAAAATGAAGAAGTTAACACCCGAAACGATGATAATTCTAAGATATTATTAATAAATCAATGTTAAAAGATCATATATGATATCATATTAATATATATGATTATTGTATAATTTAATAACAATTATTTCACCATTATACAGGAGGTTAACCTACCCCAACCAAGGAAAAGTACAAGGTAAGGGTTATTTCACAATCTCTTCATTATCCGAGGTTGTTTATATGTAATAATCTACTGGGATCTCTTTATCATCCACATCCATGTTTCTTAAAAATGTATTTCAAAACATTTTTACTATTTACAAGAATATGGGTTAAAGTCATTTATACCCTTTTTTGACTTTTTATAAGAGGTTTATAAAGGAATCTTTCCGTCGTTTTCAAAACAAGGTCCTTTTTAACCTTTTCGACAGAATTGAGGTAAGAATGTTTTTTTTAACTTATACGGCGGGTGCGGTTATTTTACGCCGTTATAAAATCTTCAAAGCTTTCCTTACAAGCTTATAAGAATATTTTCAAAGAAAATGTTTTATTTTATATGGATCTTAAATGATTTCAAAATAAAAGGAGATATTTCTTTAAAAAGAATTTTGATTTCATCTATGTCAACATCCTTTGATGGATTTTAAGATTATTTGAAGTTGATTTATTATGATACAAAAATTCTATATTGTATTGAAGGTTTTGTGATATGTTTGACTGTGGATGTGCTATTTTTATACCATTCATAGTTTATTGTGAAAGTATTGACATTTCGTATGCTAGTTTTAATACGAATGTTTATGTTATGTTTAAACCTTTTCATATGGGAATGCATTGGACTTAATAAGTGACGGGTGGAGCCCGCTATAGCTCCTCGATGCATCGGTAGGTCTCATTAGACAAACTAGTGTCTTGGCACAAGGCCTTGACAAAATCTTATTTGTAGTCTTGGCACGAGGCCTTGGCTATGTGGTTATGATAGTCTGACATTATGCATTCCAACATTATGAAAGTGGTTATTGATATTGCATGTGATTATTCGATTAGTAGAATATCCATGTGAATAAGTAAATGGCATTATTTCATTTTTATTTTTGCCATACTATGTTGAAGTTCAATTTTAAAAGGCTTTTGTTTTAGTAATTCATTGCCTTAAATGTTTATGCTTATTATGAATGTTCCGCTATATTGTTATCCTTACTGGGCATTTGAGCTCACCCCTTTTCTATGTTTTATTTTTCCCAGGCAGTGAACAAGTAAATTATGAATAAATTGCAGGGATATTATGAGGGGTTAATAGTGTGGATATGAAGACTTTGTTGTTGTAGTAGTTTTTCACTTTGAAATGTAATGTAAAACTTTATGATTATATCTAGTGTTTCCAAGGCTACTAAACCAATCGGTCTTTCGAGATTTGATCTTTCTTGTGATCATGCCAATGTTATGTAATTAATGCACCGACTCCGGGCAACTGGGGTCGGGGCGTTACAGTTGGTATCAGAGGAAGTTTAGTACAAACCTTGGAAACTAGATTTAGATAAACTCTGATTAGAGCACGTAGACCTAAGATGAACTTTGAGGATTATTATAGAAGAACTTCCTAGAATTTTGGTATTGTAGAGACTTTGTGAGTTTTCTGAGCAATACATCCATGTCTGGATACGAGTAGGTAGAGGCGGCTCTGGCACAGATGTACCTAGGGGTAAAACCCGAAAACACCGCTTTGAGCTAGACTCGAACGGGAACTGGTGCACGACAACGGGCCTTGTTGCACTCTTGGTTACGACACTCCCGGGGGATATGCTTAGGATAACTCTCACTTTCTTTACAAATCATTATGAAGGGTTTATGAGTATATACTTCCTCAAAGAAAACATATTTATGATTATGGATTATATCCATAGATAGTTCAATTTATGTTTAGTGTTTTATAAGTATGGGATTATGTATTTTGATGCATAAACTGATCTAGTTTATGCCATTTTTTTAGAAATGGCGCCTAGTGGAAGAAATGGAAATCGTATCAATGCACGCACTCCATGTAGGGATTGCGCTCCTGCTCAAGATAATTATAGTGGGGCTGGTGATGCAACTGGTGCTGATCAGCTAATCACCGTACTGGGACAACTTACTCAGGTTATGAATAATAACCTTACCCGTATGGAGCACCCTGATCCGCAGCGTGGAGGATCAATGTTAGATCGATTCATGAGACAACAACCACCAACGTTCAATGGGAGTACAAATCCCTTAGTAGCTGAGCAATGGATATTTTCCCTAGAGAAAATATTTCAGGCTTTGGGGAGTAGTGAAAGGGAAAAAGTTACCATGGCAGTTTACCGCCTCACTGGAGATGCTGATCAATGGTGGTCATTGATTCAAAACATGAAGGAAGATGATAAAGTATCAAACATGGAATGGAGGGAGTTCAAAGATCTGTTTTTAGAAAAATACTTTCCTCGCGACCATCGAGCAGATATGGAAAGACAATTTCTGAGTCCGAGACAAAAGGAGGATGAGAATGTCACAAAGTATGAGGCTAACTTTACAAGGTTAGCGAGGTACGCTGGTGATTATATTCGCAACCCAAGAAGTAAGATTGATCGTTTCTTTGATGGGTTAAAACCATTTCTCCGTCGAGCATTAGTCTCACAATCCTTTTCATCGTATGAAGACATTGTCTCATGTGCTATCAAGACCGAAAAGGAATTCTCTAAGTCTTATGACTTTAAAGCAAAGCAAGAGAAGAAGAGACCTGCTGATCAATCTGGGAATGGAAATAAGGGGAAGAAGGGAAAGGTTGAATATCCATCTTGTGGTAAGTGCGGGAAGAAACACCCCGGTGCTTGCCTGAAGGGAATGGGAGTCTGTTACAAGTGTGGTGAAAAAGGCCACCAAGCTCATGATTGCAAGGGGAAGAAGGAAGCTACCAACGTTCAGTGCTACAATTGCAGGGAGATGGGGCATTATGCAAATGCATGTCCTAAGCGTCAGGAGAACTTACCTCAGAAAAGGCCAAGGGATCAAGGCCAGGCTTATGCTATCACTACTGCTAAGGTAGAAGCACCGAAAGACGTGGTGGCAGGTAATTTAATGGTTTCCTCAAGTTTAGCAAATGCATTATTTGATTCTGGATCATCGCATTGTTTCATATCTTCCCAGTTTTCTAAGAAAATTAGATATTTCCAATTTGATTTAATAAGGGAGTTGTCAGTTAAAACTCCTAAGGGATGTATCGTTGCAACAATGTTTTGTGAATCAGTCCCCATTAGAGCACATAAATTTTCTTTATCTGTTGATTTCATCGTCATACCTATGATTGAGTTTGATATAATCCTCGGTATGGACTGGCTTTCGGACTATGATGCGAAGATTTATTGTAAGAAGAAAGAGGTTACGATTCTTGATGATAATGATAAGGAGCACCTTATTTTTAGAGCAGAATCGTCACCACCTAATTCTTATTTAGATCCACCCCCTGTAGCTCAACTTAATTCAATTATCGGAGAGGAAGAGAATGAAATAACTGTCGTTGAGGAAAGGAATGTTCAAATAGAGGATGTACCTGTTGTGAAAGAATTTGTTGATGTATTTCCAGAAGATTTACCTGGACATCCTCCAGAATGAGAAGTTGAGTTTTCTATTGATTTGATTCCTGGATCAAGGCCTATATCGAAGACCCCTTATAGAATGGCCACTGTAGAGTTAGTCAAACTAAAGAAACAACTAGAGGAATTGAGTAATAAGGGATTTATTCGCCCTAGTGTTTCTCCATGGGGAGCCCTTATTCTTTTTGTTAAAAAGAAAGATGGATCTATGAGGTTATGTATCGACTACAGGGAGATCAATGCTATAACAATAAAGAACAAGTATCCCCTACCTCGTATTGATGATTTATTTGACCAACTGCATGGAGCTCAATACTTTTCAAAGATTGACCTTCGATCTGGATACCATCAGTTGTGTGTGAAGAAGGAAGACATTCTGAAAACAGCATTTCGAACCAGGTATGGGCATTACGAGTTTACTGTAATGCCGTTTGGATTGACTAATGCACCATCTGTATTCGTGGATCTGATGAATAGAGTTTTCAAGGAGTATCTCGATGAATTTGTGGTAGTATTTATTGATGATATATTGGTATACTCCAAAACCTATGAAGATCATGAAAATCACTTGCACATTATCTTGAAGACTCTGAGGAGGTATGAATTATATGGAAGGTTTAGCAAGTGTGAATTCTGGCTTCAGGAGATTTATTTTCTTGGCCATATTGTCTCTAAAGATGGAATCTCTGTTGATCCTTCTAAGACCAAGGCAATCCAAGAATGGCCAGCACCTACGAGTATAACTGAGGTACGTAGTTTTATTGGTTTGGCAGGTTATTATCGACGTTTCGTCCAGAATTTTGCCCGATTGGCTAACCCATTAACGAAGCTCACACGTAAAGGGGTTAAATTTGTTTGGACAAAAGAGTGTGAAGAATGTTTCGAAGAACTGAAGAGAAGATTAGTCAATGCTCCTATATTGACTCTACCATCAGGGAATGATGGGTTCGTTATTTATAGTGATGCATCAAAGAAAGGACTTGGTTGTGTCCTTATGCAGAATGATAGAGTTATTGCCTATGTATCACGACAGTTGAAAATTCATGAACAAAACTATCCTACTCATGATCTCGAGTTAGCAGCAGTGATCTTTGCTTTGAAAATATGGAGGCACTACCTCTATGGTGAAAAATGTGAGATTTATACTGATCACAAGAGTTTGAAGTATATTTTCTCACAAAAAGAACTCAACATGAGGCAAAGGAGATGGCTTGAATTACTCAAGGATTATGATTGTACGATACACTACCACCCGGGGAAGGCAAACAAGGTGGCAGATTCTTTGAGTAGAAAATACCATGGAGTTTTGAACAATATGAGAATTGAAAGGGATCCAATTTTCATGGATCTAGTGAAAATGGACATGGGAATAACCAGGGAAGGTGAAACATCAATGCTTTTTCAAATGGTTGCCAAACCATCTTTAATAGAAAGGATTAAGAGTTCTCAGACCGATGATGACGAATTCCAAAAGAAGATTAAAGCTGTGAATGATGGGAGATTGAGAGACTTTGTGTATGAAGATGGAATTTTGAAATTCGGGAAGAGACTTTGTGTTCCCAATATACCTGATCTAAAAAGGGAATTGCTGGATGATGCTCATAGTTCCAATTTCTCTATACACCCTGGGAGCACCAAAATGTATAGAGATTTGAAGGAACATTTTTGGTGGGACAACATGAAGAGGGAGATTGCTGATTTTGTGTCAAGATGTATGGTTTGTCAACAAGTGAAAGCTGGAAGGCAACAGCCTGGAGGAGTCATGCAACCTCTTCCCATACCGGAGTGGAAATGGGACAATGTTACGATGGACTTTGTCATGGGGCTACCGAAGACTCCTAGAAGGAACGATGCAATATGGGTTATTGTTGATTGTCTTACCAAGTCAGCACATTTTCTTGCTATAAGAGAAGATCTACCCCTGGAACGTCTAGCAAGACTATACATTAATGAAGTTGTGAGACTTCATGGAGTACCCCTATCAATTGTTTCTGATCGTGATCCCCGTTTTACTTCATGATTATGGAAAAGTCTTCAGAAATCCCTGGATACAGAACTTCATTTGAGCACTGCTTACCACCCTCAGACAGACGGACAATCAGAACGGACTATTCAAACCTTAGAAGACATGTTGAGATCTTGCTCACTTGACTTTCAGGGTATGTGGGATCAATATTTACCA
Source organism: Viscum album (assembly GCA_963277665.1). Taxonomy (NCBI): domain Eukaryota; kingdom Viridiplantae; phylum Streptophyta; class Magnoliopsida; order Santalales; family Viscaceae; genus Viscum; species Viscum album. Next base: position 1,564,087,975 of record OY728161.1, read on the forward strand.
CTGGTAGAATTTTCCTATAACAATAGCTTCCATTCGAGTATACAGATGGCACCATATGAAGCGTTATACGGAAAGAGATGTCGTCCACCAACCTGTTGGGATGACGTTGGTGAAAGAAAACTTGTAGGCCCAGAGCTGGTGGAGGAAACGGTGGAAAAGGTAAAAGTAATCCAAAATGACATCAAAGCAGCTCAAAGTAGGCAGAAGAGCTATGCCGATAATCGAAGGAAGGATTTGGAATTTCAAGTCGGTGATCATGTTTTTCTGAAGGTATCTCCGTGGAAGGGAGTCATACGTTTTGGTAAGAAAGGTAAATTGAGTCCCAGGTACATCGGACCTTTCGAAATTCTAGAACGAATTGGGGTTGTAGCTTACCGATTGGCAATGCCGCCAAGTCTCTCCAAAGTTCACGATGTGTTCCACGTATCTCTATTGAGGAAATACATGCCTGATCCGACGCATGTAATCACCTATGAAGATTTAGAACTGGAACCCGATCTGTCTTATTGCGAAGAGCCCATCAAGATTCTTGATACGAGAGAACAAGTGCTGAGAAACCGGACGACGCGTCTGGTAAAAGTTTTGTGGAGGAATCATAAGATGGAAGAGGCAACGTGGGAACCCGAGGAACTTATGATGAAGAACCACCCGAGTCTTTTTATGCAGTAATACCCTAGAAATAGCGAGGACGCAATTATTTGAAGGAGGGGAGAATGTAACACCCCAAGCTTCTACGGTACGTTTCCCTTTGAATAATGCGATAGCGTGTGTTGTACGCAACCTCGAGTTCTAACACACACCACAACTAATTAAACTAGCCGTTGTGAATAGTAATACCTAATTTTTGAAATTATATATATTTTATATTTGAAAATGGACTTCATTTTTGGACTCGGAATATCGAATTTAGCCTAAGGTGAAATTTTGGTACTTTTCGGATAACTTTCATATGTTGATGAATAGTGAAAATTACTAAATTTTAATTAAAAACAACTTTTTTAATCAAAATAATTAATAGTGATAAATTATGAATTTTAGTATTTTTAAAGTATATTTAGAATATAGTTTTACCATTTAATATAATGTTGGTCATTGGACATAATTTTACAATTAAACCGAACATAAACAAGTGTCAATCTTTTGATAGTTATTATCTCTTAAAAACACGCTTTTTGTTTTGACAGCGGGAATTAATTTTAAATTAATTTCTGCCACTTCTGTGTTTTGAATTTAGGAAAATGGATTTCATATTTAGAATCAGGATGTTCAAATTGTGTAAATAGGTAACTTTTATTTTTAGACATTTTGAATAATTACTGCGGTAAATATTTTATTTACCATGGTTAAGGGTAAATCCGGTAAATAAGGGTTAAAAAAATAATATTATAATAATACTAAATTACCCTAAAAACGTGTCTTAACCCTATTGGTAGATATATGGTCGACCATGGACATCTTTTTGTCAATTTTGGGACCCCATGGATCCACTTGTAAGTGATAATGACACTTTATTTTAATTTAGTTAAAATGAATACAAAAATGACACAAGCATATATCTTTTAGAAAAACAATTTTTACATAGGGTTATATATGTTGGATTTTAGATTATAAATATTCATTAAGAAGCTAAAAATATTTCCTACATAATGATATTTTATTTATAATTTTTAGACATTAAATAATTTATTTTATTTATGACACAATGATGATGCAGTAATTACTATAATAGTGAAAAATTAAAATAATTGATATTATAAATACCCAAATAAATATAATATGAAACTTTTAATGAATTAAACTAATTTTCTAGGCTAATATGATATATTAGGATTGATTTAATGGACTTTTGCGAAGTAATAAATCTGTTATGAGTTTCACAAAAATCAACTATTGAATAGTGTCAAAATTGACATAAAAGAGTTCTTAAAACAAATATTATATTATTAATTGATATTAAATTCCTAAAAATCTAAGGTTCGGCCAAGAGACTTATATTATGATAGGTTAATCATTAATGGACCACTTGGGGGTCTCTTGGATGTATATAGTAAGTTTATTAACCATATTATATAAAAATACAAAGAGACATTGTAAAAGTGAAACTAATTAACTTAGAGTTAATACTTAAAGATAAGGTTAATATAAGTACCCAAACCTGTCTAAATTATATTGGTTGAGTGGTTTTCGACCTATCCCCACCTTAAACTTTGAATAATAAGCTTTGGAGCCATTAGAAACCGAATATGAATTTATTATAAATTAATATTTCTAGCTTTTCCAAAGGTGCCCCTCACCCCTCTTATAAAAGGGCACTCCTCCTTCTCATTTCTTCACACCTTCAAAGCCTTTTGGTTCGGCCAAACTCTGCCCAAATAATCTCCCAACATCTCTCACTACAACCTAGAGGCTTTAGTTTGATCAGAAAGCCAACCTAAGGAGCCCTTTTGATCAAATCAAAAGGAAGAACCCGAAGAAGAGGTAATGATTTCACCACCCTTTTCTAAGTTCATTTCTTCTTCCACTTCTTCTTCCTTTGTTCTTACCATTCTAAAATAATAACTCCAGTATCTCACATATACTGTGATGTTATTATAAGTATGGTACAACCATATTCAGTATTCTATCCACCCTTTGAATAACATGTCACCATACGTGCGTACGTACGGCTTACCGTCTCCACGTCGTGGTGTAATTGTTATTCAATAAAATATTATTTGGATGGGTATAATAATGATGTGTAACTCATGTAAATAATAAATATAACATGTTAATGATTCTGTATATATGATATACCATTCATTTATATATTATTTTAATATCAAAAGAATGATATTGTCGCTCGTGCGTACGTACGGACTACCGTCTCCACGAACGCGATGAGATTCATTCTCCATCGTATCCATTCAAGTATAATTATCATTTTATGATTTAAAAATGATGTTTAAGGACTTGATATCATTCTGGATATGAATAAGATACAACAAACATGGCTTATGTAACAAAACATATAAAAGAAAATGAGTAAGTTAACACCCGAAACGATGATAATTCTAAGATATTATTAATAAATCAATGTTAAAAGATCATATATGATATCATATTAATATATATGATTCTTGTATAATTTAATAACAATTATTTCACCATTATACAGGATGTTAACCTACCCCAACCAAGGAAAAGTACAAGGTAAGGGTTATTTCACAATCTCTTCATTATCCGAGGTTGTTTATATGTAATAATCTACTGGGATCTCTTTATCATCCACATCCATGTTTCTTAAAAATGTATTTCAAAACATTTTTACTATTTACAAGAATATGGGTTAAAGTCATTTATACCCTTTTTTGACTTTTTATAAGAGGTTTATAAAGGAATCTTTCCGTCGTTTTCAAAACAAGGTCCTTTTTAACCTTTTCGACAGAATTGAGGTAAGAATGTTTTTTTTAACTTATATGGCGGGTGCGGTTATTTTACGCCGTTATAAAATCTTCAAAGCTTTACTTACAAGCTTATAAGAATATTTTCAAAGAAAATGTTTTATTTTATATGGATCTTAAATGATTTCAAAATAAAAGGAGATATTTCTTTAAAAAGAATTTTGATTTCATCTATGTCAACATCCTTTGATGGATTTTAAGATTATTTGAAGTTGATTTATTATGATACAAAACTTCTATATTGTATTGAAGGTTTTGTGATATGTTTGACTGTGGATGTGCTATTTTTATACCATTCATAGTTTATTGTGAAAGTATTGACATTTCGTATGCTAGTTTTAATACGAATGTTTATGTTATGTTTAAACCTTTTCATATGGGAATGCATTGGACTTAATAAGTGACGGGTGGAGCCCGCTATAGCTCCTCGATGCATCGGTAGGTCTCATGAGACAAACTAGTGTCTTGGCATAAGGCCTTGACAAAATCTTATTTGTAGTCTTGGCACGAGGCCTTGGCTATGTGGTTATGATAGTCTGGCATTATGCATTCCAACATTATGAAAGTGGTTATTGATATTGCATGTGATTATTCGATTAGTAGAATATCCATGTGAATAAGTAAATGGCATTATTTCATTTTTATTTTTGCCATACTATGTTGAAGTTCAATTTTAAAAGGCTTTTGTTTTAGTAATTCATTGCCTTAAATGTTTATGCTTATTATGAATGTTCCGCTATATTGTTATCCTTACTGGGCATTTGAGCTCACCCCTTTTCTATGTTTTATTTTTCCCAGGTAGTGAACAAGTAAATTATGAATGACTTGCAGGGATATTATGAGGGGTTAATAGTGTGGATATGAAGACTTTGTTGTTGTAGTAGTTTTTCACTTTGAAATGTAATGTAAAACTTTATGATTATATCTAGTGTTTCCAAGGCTACTAAACCAATCGGTCTTTCGAGATTTGATCTTTCTTGTGATCATGCCAATGTTATGTAATTAATGCACCGACTCTGGGCAACTGGGGTCGGGGCGTTACATATAAATATATATATTCTGAATATATATTATATATAAATCATTTTCTTCATTCTGGAAGTAATTAATCACCATCTAAGTAAACATATGAATAATTACAAGTCAAAACACGTACGATAAATGAAATGATTTTACCCAAAATGCTGCTTTAACATGGAATTGACAGATGAACGGGTAATATAAATTCATAAGTGAATCATATATGATATCATAAATATTATTATAGTTCTTTTATAAGTTAATAATATACTTAATCCCACTATACAGGAGTCTCAGACACATATAGAAGAAATTGTACATAAGGTAATGGATAATTATTCCAATCTTGTTCTTATCCGGGATTGTTTATTCGTAAGTATTTACTGGGGTTATGTTTATCATCCATGTCCATGTTTTCTAAATAATTTTCATAAAATGTTTACTATTCTTCCATGTATGTGTAAAGTCATTTTTACCCTTTTTGAATTTTACCACATGGTATGGAAGGAATCTTTCGTTTGTTTACCATACGAGGTACCTTTTGACTTTTCCGGTGAAAGTATGAGAAGAATGTTTTTAACTTATATGGAATGAACATATTTTTACCGTTTCATAATGACCTTTTTTCATCAAGATTCCTATACAATATTTCACTATTATTTTCAACAAAATTCTTTTCTTTTAAAATTTCATGGCATTTTGTGAAAATAAAATTATTTTGAAGAAGAAAGGATATTTTTCTCAAAAATTAATTTCAAGTGTTTTATCAAAACTATTTTCCATCTAAGATGACATTTTTTAATATGTTTATGTTTCAAGTATAATGTGTCTATTATTTACATGGTTTTATTTTTCTTATGATTAAATGATATCCATTTGTTTTATATGGATTATGTTATGATGGGATGATGTTTATGAAACCCATTTTATTCATTAGATTATGATGAATGATTTATGATTGATTTGTGGAACATGTAAGAATGATTTAAATATGAGATGGGTGGGACCTATATCTATCTTCAATGCATTGAGTAATGATTCATATCTCATTAGACAGACATGATTGGTATGAAAAGTAAAATCTGGTTTAGTAATACAGGGCTGGAACAGCTGGTAATCCAGGTTCAGTAATGGACTTTGTCCACTGTGATGGACTTGGCAGCAATGCCTTGGGTACTATGGAAATCATATCATGTGATTTACGGTTTTCCACAATTACATGTTTTATTCCCATGATATTTTATCATGATTAATGTTCCTTTATGATCTATGCCTTACGTACTGCCAAGATTTATTTCACAACTCAAGATTTTGATGTTTAAACTTTATGTTCATGTTTTTAAGTTCAAATATATATGGTTTATTTTATTTTCTCCATGCTTACCCTTACTGAGCATTTGAGATCACCCTTTTTATATTTTTTTTCCCCTGGATATAAATAAAGGTTTTAGGTAGGAAAAAAGGGGGAAGAACTTTATGGGAGATGTTGAAGATCTTTCACCATGATTAGAAGATTTTGTTTCAAGTTTCCAAGGACACTAAACTAATACGGTCTTTGGGCATCTGTTTTTTGTCATGTATTAAGTACTCTGAAAAAGTAATGTAATTTCCATGTATGTCAAGTTTAGGTCTTCACATAAATATATACATATAAAAGATTTAATTTGAAATAGGATTCATATAATTGATATTAAATGATGAAATAATGTTTTTTTGAATTATAAGATACTTATAAGGGTTTATCAAACCTTATTTTGATTGTGTGAATCCCATGTATACACTTTGCGTATATATTGTTTTATATAATTTTCAAACCCACATGTATATATATATATTACATATATGTATGTCGTGATTTATTTTGAGATTTTTTTATGGTATTAACCTAGTGATGATTTTATACAATACACATGATACAATTTTATATTGGAAGACAATAAAAACCTTATTTTGTTATAGTGTGTGTAAAAATTATAAAATAATTCATCACCTTGTTAAGGAAATTTAATTTACATAAATCTTGAATTTTAATTTTAGGATAAGTAGTTGGAAGTGTCTTTTGTTTAATAAATCCACACAAACATGCATAGTGAAGTGTGTTTATTTTTTTATACATCAATCCCTCACATGTAATAAATGTTATACATCTATAAATTTCATACTTTAATTCATGATGAATCTGCCACAAAACACTATTAATTATTAAAATTTATGCTTAACTGACACTTCCATTTAGCAGTGTATGGATTGAATATGAATGATAGCTATCCTAAATTTAAAAGCACATATTTCTATATATAAAATGTTTAATTTCTTGAAACAAAGGTTCTTGAATTTAAGAGTTATTATTTTATATGACAAACCCAAACAATATATTATCACCCATGATAATTTATGGATTAAGAATTTAATTATTCAAAGTGGTATGGCGTACTTTGAATGAGAGGCTTAATTTAATTATTCAATGTGCTATGTGACACTTTTAAGAAGAGACATAATTTAATTATTCAAGGTGGTATGGGACACTTTGAATAGGATACATACTTTAATAATTTAAAGTTGTATAGGAAACTTTGCTTTAAAGACATTGATATATATAAGGAATGTATTAAACTAATTATGTGATGTGTGAGGCCTTCTATAGCCTCTTGATGCTTTGGCAGGTATCGTGAGACAAAATAGATCATGACATGATGGCTTGACAAAATGACTATGTATGGTCTTGGCATGAGGACTCGACATAAATTTTTAGAATGGTTGGTATATGCATTTTCCTCAATTTGTGTGTAATAATTAACCAAACACTGGATTATTTGACTAGTAGAATATCCCTTGGTTGAGAACCCTTTACTTATGATAATGGTAATAAATGAACATAACATAATGAAGTATAGACTTGGAAATTTTTTATAAATAAAGTGTAGCATCTATTTTCAGAACATTGACACATAAGTTAATATTACATCTGTAATTTCATGAATTACATGTTAAGTGTTAAGTGAATCATGATATTTTTACTTTTGAAATTCTACAAAAAGTGTTATTTCATGAGCTATTTTGTACCTACATCCTTTCATATCACCCTTAAATTAGTCAAATCAATTTATCGATTATATAAATAATTCCATGAATTTTTTTTTACAAGTATGTGTACTATAATATATGTTTTATCCTTTAAATAAATAATTTATTGGGTATGTGGTTTTCCAAAAAATAATTTTAGTTAACCTTTGAAAATGTTGATGGCGTGCTACAAGAAATGTTGTTTTCCTTTTAATAAAATGTTTTATAATTATTTTAAAATGATTTTTTTGAAAAGGAATTTCATTAATTGGTTTTAAAAACCCTTATAAATAATTTTAAATTCTCAACCTATGCTTTGAATTTATTTTTACATAATTAATAGATTTTTTAGTGGTGGCTACTTTATAATTCTTATCTCGTTCAGTTTTGAAAAAATGTATCAGATGTATCTACTTTTCCAAAACCAAGACAGGGAATAATATTTGTGATGGAATGTGATATGTAATTTTATCTGCATCTTATTAAAATTAAAAAAATTACACCCCATGTTTTAGGCATCGACTCTGGGATTCTAGGGTTGGGTCCTCACAGTTGGTATCACAAGAATGGTCTAGACAATTCTGGAAAATTAGAACAGAAAAAAATTCAGGCTTCATTGAATTGAATCTTTTATTAAAATTGTTAGATGGAAAGATAGTTTTCACCAACAAACCTCTTGTCTCTTCCTACTGAGGCACTAGAAACCATTATTTTAAAGTCATGTATAGACTAATTTGAGCCCTTTGGAAACCTTATTTTGACTTTCAAAAATCTTAACCACATATCTAACACTACCTGTATACTTCACCTCCATGGAGGATCCAGAATTGTTTATTTCCTCATGGTGCATGCTCAAATCCCATTCTATGTACGTTGAGAAAATTAATTTGAGGGCCTCTTTAAATGTTTCACCATAGCCGATAGTTTTCTATCCCTGAAAAATTTTCATGAAGCTATGAGATAGGGCGACCTTCACTCATCTTACCTTTGTCAAATCTTATCCTACGGTCTATATGGATGAGTTAGTGACTTTGAAATTCTTGAGGTTGAACCTTTTCGTTTGTTTTACAGACATCAAGTCCATACCAATTTCTACCAATTTTACACCCCTCATTCCACTATCTTGAGATACTATAGTTGTGTACATGATTTTGACCCAAGTTTCTCATGCTTCATCTGAACCAGAGAAATTGAATATTTTGAAAATTTTCTCACGATTCGTTTAACCGGAAAAAACTGGGAAAATCGCCGACACCAGTGGAACTGGTGAAGGTGTAAACTAAATTTTTTGTCAATGAAATTTTGTTAAATGGAAGTTGGTGTAAACTAAATTTTTTTCTTGTATGTGAATTGAGGTTAATATCTGAAGTTGGTGTTGTGGAAGTCTAATAGTTCAATGGAATTGCGAGGATGCAATTATTTTGAGGGTGGAATAACATGACACCCCGAATATATTTATTTTTTTAATAATAATATTTTTTAAATTATTAGTATTAATGTTATTTTGTTTTGGTTTAATAATGGTTACATCTAAATAAATGCTTGCAGAATAAATATAAGACATGTTTTATTCAATAGAAATGCTGAAACCTTACATTTCCATAAGGACAAAAGACCCTCACTAACCATGAATACCTTATAGGAGACCTTTTAGAATCACCGAGAGACCACCAAACAAAACAAATAGACTAAGAAAATATTGAATGTCCTTTTGGATCAATCATAATGAAATACATTATGGAATGAACAATGTAAACTTTACTAAGAATCAAGGGGATATATAGCACTGTCTTTACCAAATTGGTTTTTGAAGTTGGGAACACCCTAAAAAAGTATTTATAAGTCCTTGAAGTTAAATATGATTGTTGTAGTCCGTTGAGGTCATTAGATGACTGTTTTCTTTTGCAACAGTCATAAAATTTTATAACCTTTAGGAATTTTAAGTATTTTGATTATTTAATGTATACTAATTATTTAAGTATATTAAGAATTTCCAATGTTTTTAAATGTTTTAAATTTATAAAAGTGATAACTTTAGTTGAAAGAAAATATGGTTGTGAATTTAATATGTATTTCATATTTGTATTTTAAAAATATAACACTAATAACCATGGTGTTTCTTTTAAAACGAGTTAAAATGAATATAAATGTATTAATTGAAGTTGAAATTTAGATTTTTAAATTTGATGTTTTGGGAATAAAATTAAATACAAAAAATTAAAATAATGGCCTTTGGGAAAACAAATAATATATGTATATATATTCATTAATATATAAGTTCTGTTTTTTAAATATGTGTTGTGTTTTTTTGGTTTCTACAAAAAATAGCCATTGGCTGGCCAAGAAAACTAGCCAGTCGAGGGAGCCAGCACGCACCACTATTGAGTGGGGTGGCCAAGCCTTTAATACCTTGCAAGACAGCCTAGGCCAGCTGTGTGGAGATCTTGTGCACACCCACAGGGGGTGCAAGGAAGAACCTAGGTAGTGAAACCTTGTGGGGCAGCACGACGGCGAAGGGTGGGCACAGAGCACGCACAAAAGAGAACCTATATGTGGAAGTACTATGGAGGGGGAGGGAGTTACTTGGATTAGGGATGGAGAATCAATGTATTTATGGTAGTCCAAGTTCTCTCCCCATTTCGATGTGGGATGCAATTTTTTGAAGGAAACTAATCTGGGTCATTGAATCAAGATGCAGTTGGTCTCAGTCGCTCATCCTTTTTAAAACTTCTGGTTTCCCCACCACCGTCTGATCAAAGTCACATTATAATCTCAAATATTAATTCATTTTTAAAACCACAGAAATCACCTAATTCGTCTGATCGATCTGCACCCAATCCAAACCGTCCATTTCTTTCCACAACTTCTCCATTTCTTTTTCTTCTCCATCGCACTACACCAGTGTCCATTCCCATCCTGTCCACAATGTCTTCCTTTCCTATGAGTCCTCATATCCCTCTTTGCACCCGGTTGTCCACTTTTCTTCTTTCCACAAGTCCACCGAGGGTGCAGTATTTTAATACAAATCTCTTTCATTTATCATGAAAGTTTTATATAGAATATATATATTATTAGACAACCAGTCCACTTAATATTTGTCTTGATTAAGGTTTTTTTGTCTAAATAGTAATATTGGGTTCTTTTGGTATCTTTGTTTATTTTTTTTATGTTGAACCGTTGTATATATAAAATATATATAAACAGTTATATAACCAGCTTATTTAAACCTTCATTTTCACCATAACCCTATGGGGTTTTCTCCTCCCAACTCCTCTCTAGCCTCTGCTCAGTCCAATCCCTTCCTTTGAGTTTTGGTAAGTTATTAGTTTTCTTTGTGTTTGATTAAACCATATATATATATACACTTATATATATATATAAATTTATAAAACAAACCTATTCTAGTTTTTATGATTCTAAAATGATGAATATTTGTTTTTAAATGATGTTCTTGATGCATGTCAATCATGTAATAGTTGTTCATTTAGTCTTATGTTGATTTGATTAACCCATATATACACATAAGTGTGTATACATTTAAAATAAATACCAAAATTATTCTGTTTTATGAATTCTATTATTTAAGTAATGTTCTTAATTCACATAATTCATATAAGAGTTATTTTAGCTTATATTTTAGCAAAAAAAAATTATAAACCATGGGTATATACAGTTATATGTATATATATAAAGGTTTTAATCTAAAATAGGTTTTCATATAATTGATATTAATTGATGAAATAATGTTATTTTTGAAGAGTATGATACTTGTAAGGGTTTATCAAACCTTTTTTTGATTGGGAAAATCACATGTATACACTTTTCATATATATGGTTTTAAATAATTTTGAAAACCATATGTATATATATATTACATATATGTATGTCTTGATTTATTTTAAGAAGTTTTGATGGTATTAACCTGGTGATGATTTCATACAATACACATGATACAATTTTATGTTGGCAAAGAATAACAAAACCATGTTTTGTTACTGTGTGCCTAAAAATTCTAAAAGAAGTAATCACCTAGTTAATGAAATTGAATTTACATACATCTTGAATTTTAATTTTAGGATAAGTAGTTGGAAGTGTATTTTGTTTAATACATACACACATACATGGATAGTGAAGTGTGTTTAATTGTTTATGCATCAATCCCTCAAATGTAATAAATGTTATAAATCAAAAAAAAATTATACATTAATTCATGCTGAATCTACCACAAAACACTATTAATTATTAAAGTTTATGCTTAATTGAAACTTCCATTTATTAGTTTTTGGATTGAACATAAATGATAACTATATTAAATTCATAATCATGTATTTCTGTATATAAAATGTTTAATTTCATGTAACAATGGTTTTTAAATTTAAGAGTTATTATTTCATGTGACAAACCCAAACAATCTATTATCACTTATGATAATTTGTGGATTAAGAATTTAATTATTCAAAGTGGTATGGGACAATTTGAATAAGAGGATTAATTTAATTATTAAAAGTGGTATGAGACACTTTGAATAGGAGACGTAATTTAATTATTCAAGGTAGTGTGGAAGAATTTGAATAAGAGGCATAATTTAATAAATCAAAGTGGTATGTGAAACTTTGATTTAATTTTTTGAGACATATAAGGAATGCATTGGACTGATTATGTGATAGGATAGGCATGTTATAGCCTATATATGCATTAGAAAGTCTCATGATACAAACTAGGTCATGACATGAGGCCTTGGCAGAACGATTATGTATGGTCTTGGCACAAGGCCTTAACAAAATGTTTTAGAATTTCCAGAATATGCATTTTCCTCAATATGTATTTAATATTTAACCAACCATTGGATTATTTTACAAGTATAATATCCCTTGGTTGAGAATCCATTACTTATGATAATGGAAATAAATTCACATAGAATAATGAATAATTTACTTGGGAAGTTTTTATAATGAAAGTGTAGCATCTATTTTTCATAACTTTGACCCGGAAGTTAATATTACATCTGCAATTTCATGAATTTCATTTTAAGGGTTAAGTGAATCATGCTATTTTTACGTATTCAATTATAACGCAAGTGTTTTTTATGATCTATTTTGTACCTTCATCGTTGCATGTCAACCTTAAATTTGTCTAATCAATTTATGGCTTATATAAAGCATTCCATGCATTTTTGTACAAGTATGTGTACTCTGATATATGTTTTAGACTTTAAATAAATAATTTCTTGAGTATGTGGTCTTCCTAAAAATAATTTCAGTTAACTTTTCAAAAATGTCGATAAAATGTTACTAGAAATGTTGTTTTCCTTTTAAGAAAATATTTTAAAATTATCTTAAAAGGATTTTTTTTCAAAAGGAATTTCATTAATTGGTTTTAAAACCCCTTATTGAGTGTTTTAAATTCTCACACTATGTTTTCAATTTATTTTTACAGGATTAGTGGATTTTTCAGTGGTGGTTGCTTTATGAAGCATATCTTGTTCATTTTTGAAGAAATGTATCAGTTGTATCTGGTTTTCCAAATCCTAGACCGGGAAGATTCTCTATGACAGAATGTAATGTGTTATTTTATCAACATATTTTTATAAAAAAAATTACACACCATGTTTTAAGCACCGAATTCGGGATTTTGGGGTTGGGTCATCACACAGATGTGTGTATAGGGGCTAGGTATCCTTATATGTATGTAAAGGTGAATATGCTTACTGGGGGAGCAGTAGATTCTAGTTCGAAATTGATAAGAGATGAAATTTTTGGTTGGGTTCCACCCTGGGGTTGGTTTCCTTTCCTTTCCCCTTTAATTTTAGTAGGGCATTAATTAATTACTTAATGCACCATTCTTAGTTTTTAATTAACGTTATTTTGTTTTAAATTTAAAATCATTCTTGATAAAGTTAGTGAAATTCACAAAAGGGATATATGTTTTGTTTGATATCAAAGTATCATTTTTGTAATAAAATCCCTCTAATAGAGGTGTTTTTTCTTCAATCTAAAAATGCAGAGCCAAAATTTTATAGTGCCTGCCTTATTACATTATTGTTTTATTTTTTCTTGAGTTATAATTGATGAATTTAATGTTTAGGTGCTTTAACCCTTTTAATGTAGTACCTATGTATCAATGAATTAAATGAAATGGTTTAGGTGAATGGAATGGTTAAAATGAATTAGGAAAGTTGGTATCATCCATTAAGGGAAATGAACATGAACCCTTTGGAACTTTTACCATAAAATAAATTTTCTATGTTTAAGAAAATTGAGTGAGAATTACCTTTAGTATGATGGATCATACCAAATGGAATGCCTTGAATAAATGGTTTATCCATAATGACTTTTTTTTACTTGTATTAAATTGGTTGGTTTGTTCTATTTTGACTGTTGTGGCCTTCGCTTTTGGAGAAATCTGTTTGGGGTGTTCGTTGTGCCCACCCCTTTGGGTGATCCATCATAAATAGCCTAAGTTTATTTTATATAAAATGTGAAAATTTTCCATGGGTTGTGTGTGGAACCTTAGTAATGCATTAAATTTATTAATGAAAAATGAATTATGAATTGGGTCCCTCTTGATAATGCCCCAGCTTTAACATAATCTTTTATCCCATGTGTGGTGCCTCCCACTTATGGAATACTTGATTTTTATTTTAATGAAATATAACATACATGAAAATTACTCATTTCAAGTTACATGAGTACCTTTCTTATTAATGAACTCCTTATACCTTTTTTGGTGCTCCTTTCTTATTCCTTTTTAAATGGTTTGGATTTATTGTGACACTTAGGAAAGCTTGATAGCTTGAGATGATGAAATGTCATTGATGAAATATCGGTAAGAGGCACATTGATTCCACATACATTGTTTATAATTCCTTGATTATGAAATTTTCTTTATTGCTTTTTCCCTTGTTAGTGGCTTAAGCCATATAAAATGCCTTATTAACGTTGCTAGATTTTCAAATTGAGTTGCGTGTGTTGACATGCAATTGATTAAGGCATATTACATGTAGCTTAAGCCGCATACCTTGCTTTCTCTATGATATATATGTATATATATATATATATTAATATGTTGTTGTTTTAAATAAACAATGTACAAGGAGAGAATGTGGGTCCTATATTAAGAACCTACAATTAGATACTCTATGCTCGATTGGTCACAGTACAACATGTTGGGAAAGCTATGTTTTAGGCTCACTAGGCAAGGGCTTCCCCAGAATTTCTAATATAATATTGAGTGATATCGGTTCCCTCAGGGGTAACCAAGGATAAACCTATTTGAAAAATTGGTATGTCAATCCTCAGTTGATACTTGGTCCCTTACATGCGATACCCAGGATTGACTCAATGTTACCATACCATGAGTGATACTTAGACTTTATAAAGTTTCACCTTGGACAGGCTTGTGGCATTGGATATAATTTAATGGAGGTATCATAGTGATAATTTTGGGATGATATCAGACTCCACCTCTAAAATTTATGTCTTTTAATGTAAATGCTTCAGATTCATCATTCTTTAATATTATGTATTCTGATTTTACTTGATATGTTTCCCTTATTTTACTAGTTTACTTATGTGATGACATGAGATTTAGACCCCCATGGTAAAGAAACATCTTGGGGAGAAGACTTCCTTGGTTTTCTATGTTACTATTGACCCCTATTTATATATTCTTCCTTGATGCAACTATACTTTTTAGACATCTGGCTTAAGATGAAGTAGGTGATATGGGTTGGGTGTTCGTTTAGGAACCTATACCAAGTTTCTATTATTTAATTTATCATCTTTATGCATTTACTATATATATGGATCACTTCTAAATTTATAATGCATTTTTTGGATTGGGATAGACACAAATGGTGCCGACCTATATAGATTTATATATCACAAGTTACTCGGGTTTCCATTTCTCTGGGGTACCCGAGTATACTTTTCTTGTTCACTTGAATGCAAACCATGATTGATTGGTTGTTTTGGGTTGTTTGAACCTATATTTTTGGAGAAAAGGACTAAGCTGGAGCTCAAGATGCTCGTGGTGATCTCCCTTGGGGATTTGGTGTATTTTCTTTATTCTTGATATGTATTGAAAGGTATGATTTATTATTTACTACTTTTAGTTATGTATCATCACCATGACATGCATTAATCTATTGTATAATCTTGCGTTGGCCACTTTTATTAAATTGTTAATTATTTTCTTTCCATGCTTTGTCAATTATTTATTACTGTTTCTACTATTGTCTGTTTAGGTTATGCTTCTTCTATCTATTATATATTTTCAATAATTGTTCATACTCTAAATATGAGGTAATAGTATCCCCATGGACACACCCTAGGCCCTTACATCTAGTTGGAAGCCTCTGGAATTTGGGGATATGCGTTTGAGGTCATGTGACCCATGGTTCCGGCTACCAGTATAGTGGTAAGACAGGTCGGGACCTTATTAAGTGGTACCAGAGGGGTTATTTTCCTTTGTGTTACTGTTTTGGGTTGCTAGATAGGATAATAAGAATGTGTCGACACATGGTTAATATCCATGCTTGGGACTGATCACCCCAAGTATGGGAAATGAAAAAGTGGTCAGGGCTAGGAATTGATGTGCATGATTTTCAATATTACAATAGATATGATTACACCTTGAGTGATTGGTGTAATTTCCACGACTTATGGATTTATGAGGTTTATGGTATTTTACCCTTGACCTATTAAGGTAATTATAAATCATTACATGCATCATAATAGGCACATAGGGATTCATATGTCATGCATATGCCATACCATGTAACTGTATTCATAGGTTGCCGGTTGATATGATTGAGTGCCTTGAATGTCATGCCATGTTGTTATTTTTATTAGTATTCTTATTTTTTATAACCTACTTAGGTATTAATATGAAATTTTTATGTTCCTATATCATGTCTTCCTTGTGTTATATACTTGTAATGACATGCTAGTTTTGTTTTGAAGTAATTTATTTCATGGGATTATTGGGTTGTTTGCAATTAAATGGGATCTAAATGCCTCCTATAAAGTGTATGGGTACATTATGGATTGGTAGATGGCCGCCCATATGACTGGACTATTTAACATATGCATGTTGTATTATGAAATGGTTTTAAATATAGAGGGCTTGGAAATGGAACCTGTAGTGGTGTCATCTATTTAAGACCCTCGTGTAAGGGTAGACAAAGCTTCTTTAAGTTTCCTTGGAATGAAAATATGATAATTTTCCATAGTCTCTCTCTATCTTAGCAATGGATTATAGAATCATATTTTGAGCCTAGTGACTTCTTTTAGCATGGCCTGATGTTAGGGTCGACACTTGTTCTTTGTAAGGGGCTATCTCGTGGTGGGTTGAACCCTTATAACTTAAAATCCTTGATAATACTATGAGTTTTCTACCTTTTGGTGTCATCCAGATTCCATTTTCCCTAGTCGGATCCTCTTTCTTAAAATGACACCCTTGTTCAAATGGGTGGTCA
The DNA here is from genome assembly GCA_963277665.1 of Viscum album. Taxonomy (NCBI): domain Eukaryota; kingdom Viridiplantae; phylum Streptophyta; class Magnoliopsida; order Santalales; family Viscaceae; genus Viscum; species Viscum album. The sequence continues at coordinate 1,564,104,976 of OY728161.1, forward strand.
TTTTTTCCTTGGCCTATTTATGGGTGTGAACATTGATCAATTATCATTTTGACTTTGTTAGACATGCCTCAAGAATGGTCAGCCACTTTGCAGGCTACTTGAATCTTTCATTTCTTCAGTGATGGACAACTTGGTATGTCTTCATCTAGGTAAATCCTTTTTTATAGACCATATGAGGCTTGAATCCATAGGTTGGATAGTCTATGGGTGGTATTTAAGAAGTTCCATTCCTTGTAAAAATCTTGGGGTAGTATGCTTCAGTATATGCAGTACCCATCGAGTTCTTAATGAAGTAACATACCATTTGAGTTTGATAGTCTTGTTGAGCCTTGTGTTATTGAGTATGGTCTCAGGTTATCTTCATAGTAGATTAACTTGGACATAAAGAAATCTAGTTCTTCCCAAGTCTCAAGAGTACTTTCTCAAGACTCAGGTATTTTGACATGCTAGTCGATTCGATTTTTTCCCTTGTCTAATGTCTTGACGTTGTGAGTGTGACTCGGGTAAATGTCAAATGTACATTCAAGGTAGTTTTGATCTAGCATGCTTGTGGGAAGCTATTCTATCTTCTCTATATTCAATTATGACACACATAATGTGAGAAGTGTCATGTCAATTATATTAAATACTTATCATTTTGGGTAGAAGGAAAATAAACAAATAGGTCCATTTGAGAATGGTCAGTCTTACTTAAATGTCGTGAGGCTTGTGAGCATTAAATTGTGTTGGTTGTTACTCGGAAACACAATGTTAGTGTGGTTGAAGGTGTATGAGAACTTTGAGTAATACTTTTGGTCGTGGTAATACTTCAATGGTGAACCTTGTTTGATAATGGAATTCCTTTGGTGGTGAAGACATTGTGGGTTAGTTAATGGTGTTGCATCAGTAGGTGAAGTCGAGCTTCTTCTTCGAAGTTGACCAGTGGTGGTTTGATAGTTTTTCTTTCCATTAATTGGGTATGATTTACTGGAAACCGTTTTAACCCTCTTAGTGTATTCGGTTAACTGATGAGCATGTCCCATATCTTGAAATTTTCTTTGATGCACTAAGAGAGCATCAGTCTTATATTGTGATAATTTTTAAAAGATGTTGGGTAATCTCTATTTGGTTGCATGCTGAATGTGTGGTTCTTATCAATTCTTGGTTAGTCTTGAGTGACCCAGGGATTCTCATGTAGGAATGACTTAGAAGAACTCTTGTACACTCTCCATTTAATCTAACTTGACTGTTAGGTCGATTCCACTATAGGCTCGATCAATGTTTTGATGTGGGCATCTTCTTGATTTATTCATCCAAAAGGAACGACTCTTTTCCTTTATTGCTAAATTTTTACGGTTGTTGAAAGACCATTTTCAGGAATGTCATCATGTGAAGAAGAGTGCGGTTGGTGTCATCCAATACTTTTCGTGAACACTAATCTCTACTTGGCCTTTGAGGTCAATGGGGATTAATCATTTTAACCATTTTAGAAATCACACCAAGGGAATCATAAAAACTCTGGTGGGAATACTCTTTAGGGATGTTCTGATGGTTTTTTGAACCATGGTTTGGAATTAGTCTCATAACATTAAAGGCTAAGGTGGTAATTACATTTTTACAAATTTTTAATGAGATGAAGACATGATCGTGTCTCTATCTAAATGGGATAAGGTGAGTGTAATATTGGTGTTTCAATTAGAAAATGAGCATTTCCTCAGGCTTTGACAACTTAAGTGTCGTTTATTTAAGAAGTATTAAAAGGTGTGTTGGTTGTTGGGAAATGAAACACAACCATTTGAATAATACTTCATGAAACCAATCGGTTAGGTGATGTTTTTGTTATTCCCGAAGGCTTCTCTGGGAAGATAAGTTCTAAGGTGGGAAGGTTGTAACATCCAACATTTTAAAACGGATGAAAAATTCCTGGGGATTTTATATTTTTCATTTATTTTATGAGCCATTTTTGAAACCAGGTTTTGTAATGCTTTTTCGATACTTGGAACACTATAATAAATTTTTATTAAATAAGTTAAATGAATTAAATAAAAAAATTAGAATGAAAATGAATTAAATGAAAATAAATGAAAAATTAAAGAAATAATAAAGAAATACTTTTATGATAATATTATTATTATTTATGTTGTTGTTAGTATTATTATTATTATTATTATTATTCACTTTTTTTAAGAGAAACCGAAAAGGGGTTCTCTTCCTCACCCTCGTGTGACCCCCCTGGCTGAGCACATCTCACGTGACCCCCCAACGAAGTGGCCTCCTCCTCCAGGGATCCCTCTACGCACACCATTTCCACCCGGTTTCTTGATGATTCTTGTCATAATTTCTTAGGTAAGCCATTATCCACCTTTTTCTACCTTCACTTCGGCTGATTTAGGACTCTACATTGCCCTATTTAGTTCATACGAACCTAGGGTTTTTCTAACTTGATGTTTTGTTTTTCTCTATAAATGTTTGGGAATGAAATGGGTTCCTCAGATCAGATTCATTGTGTTTCGGCTTCTTTTACCGAAGTCAAGGCGAATGGGTTAGATTTCACTCACTACCATCATTTTGGGTAAAGTTCTAAACCTTATGATTGGTTTCACACCCTTTATTTGATAGTATTAAGGTGTTTATAGGTTCTTAATAATTTAGTTATGGTGTGTTGAACCTTACAATTGAGTTTTTATGGTTCCTAATAATTTTCGTGTAGCGTGTTGGATTATTCTGACTGGTTTCGAGTTGTCGGGTCTAAGGAAACTCACATGCTTGTGCATAGGTAAGTATATCTATATATATATTGGTTCCCCCATTATGTGTATATTCATCCATGGAAGTGAATATACATGTATGGGGACAGGTGTGCCTATGTATGTTTATGAAAATGTATATGTACGTTAGTGGAGGCTAGTATATGCATATAACTATATATGTATGGATCCCCTTTCACATGTTCATGGCCATGGGGATGTGTGCATAGGCATTAGTTTTCGTTATGTGCATTTGATGGTGGATATGCTCAGTGGGGTAGTAGTAGATTATAGTTAGAAAGTGAAAAGATTCGAAATGTTTGGTTTGGTTCCACCCTGAGGAAGGGTCCCTTTCCTTGCCCCATTAATTTTAGTAATGTATTAATTAATTACTTAATGCACCATTCTTAGTTTTTAATTAATGCAGCTCAGTTTTCTATTTAAAATATTCCTTGATAGAGTTATTTAAATGCCTAAATGTGATGTATTATTTTTTATAACATAGTCATGTTTTTGTAATAAAACCCCTCCAATGGAGGTATTATCCCTTCAAGATAAAAATGAAGAGATAAACTTTTATGCGACCTTCTTTATTACATTTCTATTTTCTTATTTCTTGAGTTATATTGATGAATGACATGTTTAGGTGCTTGATCCCTTTTAATGTAGTTTCTATGTATAAATGAGTTAAATTAAATGGTTGAGGTGAATGGAATGGTTAGGATGAATTATGAAAGTTGGTAGTATCCCTAAGGGTAATGAACATGAACCCTTTGAAAATTTTACTTTAAAATCAATTTTCCATGTTTAGGAAAATTGAGTGAGAATGGCCTTTAGCAGGATGAATCATACCAAAGTTAATGCCTTGAATAAATGGTTTGTCCATAATGAATTGTATGACTTGTATTAAATTTTTTGGTTTGTTCTGTCATGTATGTTGTTGCCTTCACTTATAAAGATACTTGTTTGGGGTGTTTTTCGTGCCTCTCAACCACCCCATTCAGTGATCCATCCTAAATGGCCTAAGATTCCTTTATATAAAATGTAAAAAATTGTCATGGGTTGTGCATGGAACCTTAGTAATTCCTTAAATTGATTAATGAGAAATGAATTATGAATTAGGTCCCTCTTGATAATTCCTATGCTTGAGTATAATATTTTATACCATGTGTGGTGCCTCCCACCTAGGGAACACTTGAGGTTTATTTGAATGTAATATTCCTTAAAAGAAAAATTACTCGTTTCATGTTACATGAGTAACTTTCCTATTAATTAACTCCTTGTTCCTTATTTGGTGCTCCTTGCTTGTGCCTTTTTAAATGGTTTGGATGGATTGTGAAACTTGGGAAATCTTGATAGCATGAGATGATGAAATTTAATTGATGACATATTGGTAAGAGGCACATTTATTCCACATGACTTGTTTATAATTCTTTGATTAGGCATGTTTCTTTATTTTTAATGCCCTTGTTAGTGTATCGAACCATATGAAACTCCTTGTTAACATTTATAGCTTGTGAAATTGAGTTTCATGTGTTGAAATGCAATTGTTTATGGATTATTCCATGTAGATTAAGCCTCATATCTTTCTTGATATGTGATATATATGTATATATATATATGCCTCACTTGTTTTTTTAAATAAACTCGGGGTAAGGAGAGAAAGTTGACCCCGTATTAATAACTCACAATTGGATTCTCCATGCTCGATATGTTACAACAAAACATGTCTAGAAAAGTGATTTTTAGGCTTGCTTGGAAGGGGCTTTCCCTAGGCTTTCTAATATACTATTGAGTGATACCAGTTCTCTATGGGGTAACTGAGGATGGACTTGTTGGAAAAATGGCTACGCCAAGACTTGTTTGATACTCATTCCCTTACGTGAAATACTTGAAACAAACTTATAGTTACCATACCATGAGAAATAAAAGAAATTTCAATAGGATCTACTTGTATAGTCTCTTGATATTGGATATAATTGAATGGATGTACCATAGAGATACCTTCAAGAGGGGCTCAAACTCCACCTTCAAAATTGACGTTTTAATCTAAATGATCGAGATGCTTTATTATTTATTATTATGTTTTATTATTGAACATGAGATGTTTCCCTTACTTTACTAATTTACTTATGTGATGAGATGAGCTTTATCCCCCAAGTTAAATAATGATCTCGGGGATATTCCTTCATTGGATTTCCATGTTACTATTGACTCTAGTTTATATATTCCTCCTTTATGCAACTATACTTTTTGTACTTTTGGATTAGGCTAAAGCAAGTGGTATGGGACAGGTGTCTGTTTAGGAACCCCAATAAAGTTGCTATTATTTAATTTATCACATTTCTTTGTTTATTATATATACATAACACTTCTAAATTTATAATGCATTTTTGGAATTGTGCTAAACAATGGTGGTGCTGGCCTATTGAGATTTATATCTCACACCTTATTTGGATGTCATTACATTGGGGTATGTGAGTAAACCTTTTTTGTTCATAGGACTGTAGACCATGATTGATTTCTTATGTTGTACTATTTTTACCTAGAAGTTAAGAGAAAAGGACTGAGCTGGAGCTCAATAGGCTCATGGAGATCACCCTAAGGGATTTGGTGACTTTTTTTATTCTTGATCTGTATTGAAAGGCATGATTTATTATTTACTTATTTTGGTTATGTATCATCCCCATGACATGCATTCATATGTTTTATAATATGGCATTAGACACTTTTATTAAATTGTTAATTGTTGTATTTTTGTTCTTGGTCAATTATTTTTTACTATTCCGGTTACTTTCTATTCTAGTTATGCTTCCGCTATATAATATATATTGTTAATCATTGTGCATATTCTGATCTTTGAGGAAATAGTCTCTCCACAGACAAACCATAGGCCCTCGCTACTAGTTGGAAGCCTCTGGAATTCGGGTAGATTCACTTGAGGTTATGTGACCCACCGGTATAGTGACTGATTTAGTAGTATGTCTGCTCTGAATGTTACACTAACCATTCAATAACTGTTCCAAATGGAATTGTCTATTTAAGACTCAAAATAATAGTTTCCACATGATTTTCCAAACCATGTTGGCCAACCCTATGACACCCAAAATAATTTTAAAATTGAAAAATTTAAATTTTTGTGTCCAAAAATCAAGATAAAAAATTAAAACCAATAAATATATAAAATAAAATTAATAAATATGTTTATGATGTCATATAGTTTCATCTGTGCCAGATACTACATGCATTTGTTTCTATACAGATAGGTATTTCATTATTAATAAACCACACACTATGTACTTCATGAAAATTTTAGGATTGTTTTCTATATTTAGATTTATACCTAATGTTATCTAGTAATAATATTCAAAAATAAAAAATCTCTCTACTGATTCTAACTGAGATTCCATAGACTAACACTCTCAAATTCGGTGCTAAAAACATATACTTTACAAACTATCTTTGATACCAAGTGAGATGAACCAAACCGAAATTGGACATATTTAACAGACTTTTCATAACTTAGACATTATACCTCAAAATTAATATCAAAATCTTGGAACCCAAAGGTTTTGTGTATTTTTAGACTATCTATATAAATAAATTATTTTACCATACAATGAAAATTTCACTATAATCATACCACACTAGACCCCCTTCTAGACATCTCATATGTTATTCTCAACTTTATATCCTAGGGAATAAGAAAATAAAAAGGGGTGATCTTGAATTCTTGGTAAGGTAAAAACATACCAATGAGTCATAATAATTTAGATCATAAGCTTATACTAAAACATGATCATGGGAGGAGTATCTAATAAAAAGAAACATGTACAACAAGAGTTTTTCATAAGGCATGATAGAAGGTAATGTAACCTCAAATAATCACACATATACCATGAAATAAGAGTGTGGAATCAAGATATGTTAATCATGATACATGGAGAATAATATAGTCATATAACATAGAAGTGTGATATAATAATAATAATTGGAAATCATAACATGGTAAACATAGCTACTCATTATCATGTCCATGTAAGGTCTTATTAATATAGAAAATTGTAATCACATACAAGCACAAATATTGAGAACATAGCTAACCATAATCATATACATGCATAGATCTTGTAAACATAGCTAACTACGATCACATACATACAGAACATCATTATCTCATGAGACAAAAAAACAATAACCAATGCATTGGAGGGTGATATTGGACCCCACCCTTCATATTATAATAATCATCCATACACATGTGTTTTATATGAAATCAGTCATCATATCATGAAAACCCCATATAAATAAAATGGGCATCATAAAATTTTAAAATGGTATCACATAAAATGACATCAATAATTAGATTAGATGATAACCAAAAAGAAAATAATCAAAAATATTATTTCATAGTGTAATTTAGAGGGTATTTAATGCAAAATAACTCAAAAAGGATATATATATTTTGGTTCATATGAGTAAAATAAAAATTGAAACATGAAAAAATAGTTTTTATAAAACATTTATTAAAAATTTCGTAAAGATATGAAGTTATAAGACACTTTTAAAAATCATTTTCATGAATGTACAGAAAAATATTTTTAAAACACCACTTTTAAAAAAATCCTAAAAATGGATCCATGAAAGGAAATAATGGTTAAATTAAAAAATGTGGAGTATAAGATAAATTTTTTGATAATAATAACGAAATTCAACTTTAATATTTTAAAATTATAGTTATTCAAACCCACACTGTCAAAAGTGTAATAATGATTCATTTTGAAAAGAGGCAAGGAGAAGTATTAAGATAATAAGAGACAATCCCTATTTCTGTTTTTAATTAATAAAATAAAAAATTCGTCGGGATAAATAATATGGGAAAGGAATATAAAATTCCATTATATAAGATGATAATTATTCTTTACAACGTCATAATTTTATAGGAAATTAATCCATTAAATAAGAATTCTTTGATGTGAAAATTTAAATTATCTACAAAAAAAGTAAATAATCCAATATAATATCATAATGGGATAGAATAAACCAATATTATAATAATTAATTTAAATGATAAATATTATGACACAATAAAAGGGATTTGAGTTAACATAAACCCTTATAACTTTGGAATCATTTGAATTAAAATCCCTTCAAAAAAAACTTGAGATGGATTTACAAATCCATTTAATTTAATGAAATACATGATAAAAAGAAGAAGAGAGAGAATTATATACACCACAAAAAATAAAAAAAAGTGGTGAATATTGAATACATATTAATTAAATTAAATTCACATGAGAAAGCCTTAGATTTACTCTTGACTTCATGAAAGCACTTTAACCTCGTTGAGGACTTGAACCTTCTCTTATAAAAACTCTTAGAAGTGTAGGATTCAAGGATTTTTATTAGGACCATAGGTTATTAAATGTGGAATGTGGTATAAGGGAGGTAAATTGGGAAAATTTTCAAGGAAATTTAAAAGGATAAGTGATGATTTAATTGAGGGGGAGTGATATCCTTTTATAGTTGAAAAAGAGTGACATTCCCTTGGAAACTAAATTTCGGTTAAGGGTAAAATTGAATCAGGTGGGATTTAGGTGAGTTATGTGAAGAAATATTGGTGAGACATGTGGATATTAATTTTCTACATAAAAAGGTCTTCTAAAATGTCTATGTATAATTTTTAGTTTGTAAAATTAAATCCATAATAAATTACTTTCATTATACCCTTTAACTTTGATTAAATATTTTCTACAGTAATTATCCTTTTTACAAAAAAAATATGACCCCTCATACTCAATTTCAACCTTCTGACTCTAAATTTAGAATACATATATTTTAATTCTATTTCTAAATATAAGAAAATTTTCTTCTAAATTGAAATAATATATAGATATATAATAGTTTTTTATAAAAATGGCTTTTTAAATATTAACTGTTCTTTTGATTTTTTCCAATAAATTACTAATTATGTAAAGACCCCAATCCTAGTATCCCAGATATGGTGGTTACATTATTAAATTGTTTCTAGATATATGTGATCGCATCCCAAATGATTTAATAGTTCATAAGTCTAGGTAAACTAGATACCTACTTTAGTCTTGAATTGTATTTTAAAAAAAGAAATACAACATAGTAAAATTAAAAAAATAAATTATTTATCCTTTAACTCATTCAAATATTCCTTATTTATATTCTAGGGAAAAGAAATAAAATAAGGGTAAGATCAGATTCTTAGTAATATTTATATAAAATGGAAGCTATCATGAATAAATTAAGCATAACAAATAAGTAATAATCAATATAGCAGGGTAAATATCTGAACACTCATTCCATTTAATTAATAACTTGACTATCATGATTAGATAAGGAAAAATCAATATAGAAAGGTAAATATCTAAACATGCATTACATTTAATTAATAACTTGAATACAAAATGAATCCATGGATAATATCAGTACGATAATATCATGGATAATAATAACTAAATTTTTAATAAAGGAAATGCTTACTATTAAACATCATGATCTCAGAAATCATGATATCTATAACATCAATACCTATCACAATATGGTTTAAATCTATGTAAAAAACCTCATTTAATAGAATGTTTCTCATTTTACTCTTGATATTATCAATGCATTGAGGGGATATGTAATTATAGGCCCCATTCATAATGGCATGCCCAATGCATCCTCATATATCAAATGATCAATTTAATTCATGAACAATATGTCTTATCAATAAATATTTATATTGAACAAAGAGTATGGAATATCAATATTTCCTTAGTAAATAAAATAACTTTCAAAGTAAAACAACACATTCAAAAAATTTATATGTTTTAATCAATAAGCATATACATGATAAATAATATGTATATTTAGGGTAAATTTAAGTCCATATGATCATAAGATGGTGAATATTTCAAGGGAAAGTAAATGAATATAAAATTAATGAAGAAAGTGAATATCCATACTTTACCTGGTCAAAAAATCATAAAAATTCCATAAAAATAATAATTATGGAATCATTACAATATATACTCAGTAAAGTTAACTAAAATATAGGGTTTTTGTCCTTGATGAATATAAATACCATGAAAATAACATTAAATCAATTTGAGGAAAATATTATTTTCACTTTGAAAATAAATTTTAAAAACTATAAAATTATAAAATATTACGGAAAAATTTTCTTTGAAAACAATATATTTAAATTATAAATGAAAATTTAAATCAATTATAGGTCATCTTGGTAGAAGTTTCCATTCATGATGAGTATGTAAAAAACCAATATTCCATTCACATTTTTTAGAAAATTCAAAAGTAACTTGTTTGTAAAATGATGGAAAGATTTATTTATTTTTTGTAAAAACCAAATATGGTTAAAAATTAATTTAAACAACTATTGTAAAATATTTCTGAAAACATTTTTAAAAATAATGGATTTAGAAGAAAATTTATTTTCGACTCAAGAGAAAAATGAAGTCATATTTTATTAAAACATAATCTCCATCATTTTAAGTACCAAATAGAGAAAATGGTACTATTACTTAAAAAATCATGAATAAAAAATTAAGAATAAAATTAAATGTTTTTATTGTACAATTATTAAATAACTTACTTCAATATAAATTCAAGCATAAACATTCCTGATTAAAATTAAATCAAAACATAAATCTCTTACCACTTTCATAACCTTTGAATCATAAGACCCAGGATAGGAATAATATCAAATGAATCATTAAATATCATTAATATAAATAGAGTCATTATATAAAATATAAAATTTTTGGTAGGTAAACCTCATAAAATAATATAGGTGTATAACATAACATATGTCCCAAAGAAAACAATTTGAGATGAGAAACCATTACAAGGATCATAACATTGAAGTGAAAATTAATAAATGAATAAATTATGTGTATCAAATGTCAATACACCTAAATAAATTGTAAATAAAATAAAATATAATTAAATTAATTCCATCCATAATCTTATAATATCAACGACAATGAATAAGTAATATAACCCAATGAAAAGAAATTGAGTTATGAAATTATTTACCACATGGTAATTTTCAAGTCAAATCACTTTGTTTGAAATAATTAAAATTGAAACTTAATATTATAATGAAGTGTTAAGGATTCATTATATTACATTTATATGGTTAAGTATATTCACTGTATATAATAAACTAGGTATATAATATTAAAATATGTCTTAATAAAGGGAAATTGAGACGAAATCTCATACCTCAGGCTTCATTTTGGTTGAACATGTTTTAAACTCATGTATAATGGAATTAATAATGTTATTAATTTATAAAATATCCATATTAATTTTTATAATATAATATATTATCCACTTACAACATCTTACTACCTATTTTTTGAAAATCTTTTATTATTATTATTATTGTTTCGTGTGTTAATTATTTGTTTTCTCATGCAAGTTTTGTCCTGAAAGTTCTATTTATTGTGTATAAGATATATTTCCATAATATTAATAATTATATTAATGTTATAAATATCATATTTTATTATATTTTTAAATTTTAAAACCATTATTTAAATTTGTACATTGAAAATGAGTCTCACCGCTTCATAGAGATTGTAGGTTGTGCATACGCATGAGTGACGAAATCATTCCCTTATTGAGTGAAAGTGGATGGAAGTGGATGGTATATTAATTTTAAAGATTTAATATCATTTCATGTATATTATATATTCATTATTTCCATCATTATTTCTATCTATGTGAGTGGATGGTGTAAAAAAATTACATCAATTTGCGAGGCGTTAGTACGTCGTACACACGAGCTAGGGATTTGTTTCACATTTTATGGAGGAGGAGATGAATAAATATTATACCATCACCAAAATTACATATTAGTATATTTTATATACTTTAATTATTATATTTTATGTTTTAATACATAATTTAAGGTGTAAATTGATAATTACAAAGAAAGATCATAGTGAAGACAATTACCTTCCCTGAGAAGAACAACCTTTGGATCACTTATTAAGGACCCTAGGGTCGGTATTTTAAGATGGAAAATGAATATATAATGTGTATAAGGATGTTTAGGAGATATTTTGGTAGTATGTTTTTGATAAAAATGGTTTTATAGGTGTGAACAAGTGGGGGGTCCCTTCTATAATTGAGGAGGAAGACACATATGGAGGTTTTAAAAAGAATAAATAATACCCACATTCTACACATGAAAAAGGATCCAATATGCATAATTCTTGAACATTAGATATTATGAGTTCAAAATAAGGTCATAAAATATTATTTAGAAAACGTTTTAGGTCATTTCAACTCTTATCTTCTTAGTTTAACACCCTAATAAACTCATTTTCACTTTAGTCGCGGTAAAATATTTTTACTATTTTCATTATTCTTTATGAAAAAAATTATGTTTAAGTTTTTATATAGTATAAATAATTCTAAATAAAAACATGGAATCAATTTTTTCAAATTCATTTCATATTGGTGGAATAATTTAAATTAAAATTAAACTGATAGATGTGTCGAAAAATTGGTTTTTCAAGAAATGCATTTTCAAGAATCAGATGATATTATATTAACTATTTTACTAATAATCATCATGAGTTGGATTTAAATTTATATATTTATATATATGATATATTAAATTTATTTAAATAATTCATCATTACAAATTATGTTAATTAATTAAAATAGAGTAACATTATGCATTTAAAAATTGTTTTCATAAAATTATGTTTATAAGTTTAAAAATAAACTTATATCAAAATCTTGTATAAATATAATTTAAATGTAATTAATTATTTTAAATGTAACTAAATAATAATTTTTTATTTTAATTAAAATTTAAATATAATAGGACTTTAAAATTACTTAATATAATGAAAATACATAACATTATTTGAAAAATAAATATTTTTTATTATTGGCTTGAAAATCAACCTTTTTAGAAAAATACCAAAATATAATAATAAGATAATTTCAATTTGATGATTGAAAAAATTATATCATTTTTATAAAATAAAATTTTTTAAATTGGTATTGATTAATTATAATTTCTAAACATAAATTTAAAAATAAAACCATTTTGGAATAAAATGTATTTTAAATCATAAAATAATGTTACTAACAATTTGAGTGACTGTTTACTAATAATTTATCAATAAATTTGTATTTATTAATACTATTATATATGTATTTTATCATTTATTTAATTCTATTCATACCCACCAATTCAATAGTTATGTTTTAATGGTCATATTTAAATAATATATTGTGTGGGTTGTTTAGGATTGGTGTTTTAGGTCATATATGTTATCAAACATAATTTTATTCACTTAAAATATTAGGATTTCCTATATCATAAGCTATCTAAGATATTACATTTACTTAAAATAAATATACTATAAATTATCATGGTGTTACATTCTCTCCACCTTCAATAAATTTCATCATCAAAATTTTAACTTACACTTGAAAATCATTGGTTAGATATTTGAAAACTATTTTATTGAAAACCCAAATAATAAAAAGGATTAAATAACTTATACTTAAAAAGAGGGAAATAGAAATAAAAAGGTCATATGGAAAACACATAACTAGGTTTCCATGTAAGTGAAATTCCATGGGAAGTGAAATTATATATGTGGAAGAAAATTTTAAATAATTATAGAGAGTGATAGAAATTAATGATCATAAGAAATTAAATGATCAAGATAAATTCAAAAACCAAAAAACCATAAATATATGATGAGTTAAAAGACCGTTGATTCATTATATATGATGGTGACATGATACTTGTTTTTATTTATTATCCTTTTCTTAAATGTGAGGATCTCTTTTATTTTCAAATAACATAAGGAAATATACTTACTTGATATCTTTCTACTTCATAATTTTAACCTTTGGTTATGATTTAATTAATTTACACTTCACCTCTTACTATAAAGAGTAAGTATCAAATATGATTTTTTTAATTCTGAATCACTAAAATAAACTTCTAATGGATTGCATAATTCACAAAAGTATATCAAGTTATTCTTATATTTCTTACTAAAATGAAAATGATTATAAATGGTCATCCAGAATGGGTAAATATAATATATTAATCTCTAAAACCTCAATAGTGAAAACCAAGATTCAATGTAATTCACTCCATAAGTATATATTAATCAAATATTTTAAGTAAAAAAAATTCCATACTAACCAATGCATCATGTAGTCTAGTGGTAGTAGTTTCACCCTTATTGCCCTTCGGTTGTGGGGCCATGCCTCATGTAATTTCTAGATGTGGTGAGTTTTCATCAGGCAAGAAGGTTGAATTTTTTTTAAAACTATATTAACATATTTCTTATATCATTCCAAAATTTTGATGACCCATAATTACCACAAAATCAAAGATAATGTAAACCTTAAATTTTAACAATACCATTAATATTAGGTCTATAAAATGTAAATGCATTCTTCCTTAAATAAATCATTTTGATATAAAACCAGTGGTTGAATTTCCGTAAACCTCACCAAGAATATCAATGATCTTGATGAAATCCCCATCATGTGAAACCTCAAAACTGTTTTTTATAACATTGAAGTTATTACCAACCTTAAACTCATAAACCCATGATGGTGTCCCTGATTTTAGGGTTAATCTTATATAAAGACATATATGCTTACCAAAAATAACACAATCTTTAGATGTTTAATGATTTTTATGACCAAAATAACATTGCTAAAAATAATTCTAATATTTAATTATTGGATCCCAATACATAAATACTTCAACATATGTCCTTCTTTGGTCTAGGTGTTAAACTTTTAAAAATATAATTGAATTAGATAATTCCCAAGTTCCCCATATTCAAGATAATGAACTATAAATAGATTCCTCAGATGAAATTTATTTATCTCCACTGAATTCATCACTCTATTCCCTTATTTCCCACACATAAAACATTTTCTCATTCATTTGACATATTTTCATGGGTGCACCTTTATAAATTTATGAAATAAAGGAAACCAAGAAATTTTTCTTCTATGGTCTCCATGACTCAAGCTCTCAAAGGGCTCCATCCTTATCTTCTTTAGTGATTCTGGGAGTTGGTTGATGTATATATTGTTAATAACATATCATCATAACTAATTTGAAATAATCATGATATCATTCATTATAGTCATCATCCCATTTGTTTTCTTCTATTCACTATATTATCCATCATATTCAATATTAACATGATTCATTTAGGTTCCATCCAATGACTAAAAGAAAAAAACATAGTGTGAGTAATATTAATATAGTGGTGAAACCATATAATAATTTATAGTATGATGAAATCATGACACCTTATTTTAAATATGAGACACATTAGGTTTAACCTAGTTTATTCATTGTCAAAATCTATTCAAATCCTTCATAATGGTTTTTAAAAAAAATTAAATTTTCCAAAGAATATCCCATGGGTGTTTCAAACTAGGTGAAAGGTAAGGTCTATTTTCATGAACCTGGTATAAAATGAGTCAAATCCCAATACACGTTTTTCAGAGTTATTACCCCTAGGTTCAACTATTCTTAAACAACGTCCAATTTTAGTTTCCAGACTAGGATGTATTACTATAAAAACTACATAATCTCTTCCTCACCAAAACATTAGTAAGTTCTTATATAATTATTCTCGCAGTCTATCATAGGGTTATTTTCCCTAATCTATGTTTTCCTCAATATAATTTCCATGATTTCTACTAAACTTTTCTAATACCAATAGTAAATACCTTGACCCTAGTAACCCATATTTGGTGATTAATTTTTTACATTGGTTCTAGATACAAGCGATCACATCCTAAAGTACCAAATAGTTTTGTAGTCTTGGTAAACTTGATACATACTTGAGTCTTACATTATATTTGAAAAAATGAAATATAGAATAGTGATAGAAAAAACTAGAATCCTTAAAATAATTCAAATTTCCCTTCCTCATATCATGGGAAAATGAAACAAAATAAGGTTGAGATTAGATGCTCAGCAAGAGTTATGCAAAGAGGAATGTATGTGGAAAAAATAAATCATAATAAATAAGGAATATTAGATAGTTTAAGCTAAATATCTAAACACACGTTCCATTTGATCAAATAACTTGAATATTATTATTTGATAAGGCATAATCAATATGGAAAGGTAAATATGTAAACATACATTTCTTTTAATCAATAAATTGAGACCAAATTGCATCCATTGATAATATCAATGCAATAATCTCATAGAAAATAATAACTAAATTATTAATGAAGGAAATAGTTAATATAAGACATCATGATAACATACATCACAATATCTCTATCATCAAGACTTTTCCAAATAAGTTTTAAAATAATGTGTAAAACCCCATTTAATGGTAGCTTTTTATTTAGCTCTCCAGAATATTGATGTATAATGGGGATATATAATTATGTATCCCACCCTTCATTTCATGTCCAAGGAATTCCTCATATATCAAATGATCGACATAATTCATGAATAATATGCCTTATAAATAAATGTCTATATTGAATTAAGAATACAAAATGACAATTTTTTCCCAGTCAATCGGTTAACTTTCAATGTAAAATATCATACATATAAATGATTTATGGTTTAAGCAATAATCATATACATGATAAATAATATTGATATTTAGGATAAATTTAATGTCTAATGATCACATGAAATTGAATAATTCAAGGAAAATTTAATTAATACAAAATTAATCAAGAAATTGAACAAAAATACTTTACCTGGTAAAACTGATAATAAACCATCCTCATAAAGGATAAGGATTGTATCCTTATAATATATACCCATTGGATTGCAGGTATTATAAATGGTTTTCATCATTGATGAATAAAAATACCATGAAAATATCATTAAAACATTATTGAGGAAAATACCTTTTTTAATTTGAAAATCACTTTTAAAAACTAAATATTTCCAAAAAAAATTAGAAAAAACATTTTCATTAAAAATAACCTTCTAAAATATTAAATATATATTCAAAATATTGAGTGATCATGATGCCATAAGGTACTATTCATTTCTTGTATGTTAAAAATAAATATTACATTCACTTATTTAAAGAAAAGTTAATAGTACCTTGTTTGGAAAACAACAAGAATAATCCTTTTAAAATATTTTGTAAAAAAATACAATTATTGGTAGAAATTACTGTAAAAATCAAATTAAAATTTTTGTAAAACATTTTTACAAAGAATTCATTTGGATGAAAAATTATTTTCAACCAAAGAGAGAAATGAAGTCATATTTTATTAAAACAATTCTCAATCATTTTATGTAAAAAAGAAAAAAATGGTACTATTTCTTAAAAAATTCATGAATATCCCTTAGAGAATAAAATTAAAGGGTTTTATTAGATAATGGTATAACAATTTCCTTTAATTGAAATTCAAGAATAAAAAATCCCAATTATAATTTAGATTTAAACTTAAATCTCTTACAACTTTGGTAACTATTGAATCATAAATCCCATTAAAGGAAAAACATCAAATGAAACCATATATAATAAGAATATAATTACATTCATTATATAAAATAGAAAATGGGATGTAGATACAACTCATAGATTAATAAATTTTTATAATATAATATATGTATCAAAGAAGACAGTTTGAGACGTGAAACCCTTACATTGATCATAACATTGAAGTGAGAATTAATCAATGAATAAATAATTTGTATCAATTGTAAATCTGCATAAAACAAGTGGAAATAAAAACTAAAATAATAAAAATTAATTACTAATATAATATTAGAATATCAAATAAAATTAAGAAGTAATATAACCCAATGAAAACAAATTGAGTTATGAAATTCTTTACCACATGGAAACTTTCAAGTAAAATACCCTTGTATGAAATAATTCAAATTTAAATATAAATAACCATTAATTATGAAGGATTTATGATATTACATGTAAAAAGGGTAGTATATACTCAATATAAAATAAATTAGGTGAATAATATTAATATATTCCTCAGTGAATGGAAATTGAGAAGAAGTCCCTAACATAATTATTATTTTTTGTTGAACGCACTTTAAACTTTTATATAATGGTTTTAAGAATAATATTAATATATAACATAACTATATTCATGTTTATAGTATCATATATAAAAATTTAATAACATCTTACCACCCTTTTCTTGAAAATATTTATTATTATTCTTTGGGTGTTAATTACCTCACTTTCTCATGCGTGTTTTGTCATGAAAGTTTTAGTTCTTGTGTATAGGATATTATCTCATATTCTCTATAATGATAATAATTTTATCAATATAATATTTAATTATTAGGTTTATTTTTTAAACTATTATTTAATTTTGTTCTTGTAAAATGAGTCACATCACTTTGTAGAGATGGTAGGTAGTTTGTATACATGAGCGGTGATATCATTCCCTTAATATGTTAAAGGGTAAGGGAGTGTGTCACATATGTGATTTTATTTTAAGGTATTTCTATTTTTAATTTTTTTTCTTTTCCTTATTACATAGAATTCCCATGTTCTTTAGGTGAAAAATTTAGTGTTTAGACCCACTATAAAGTTGTGCACAGTTGGTGCATGGTTAATAGAAACCATGTGGCGGCCTAGAGGAGAATATACACCCTAGATAATGGCACTATCCATAGTGCATGGCCCATGCATGAGTGTGTGGACTAACCATACACCCATACTAGTGGGTCTGTTAGAGGTGAACGGTTGGCCGCATGGGTGTGAACCCTTCCCTAAGATACCATTTATCCTTTGTTATCATTGGAAGGAGGTATGACATAGTATCTTAATGGGTTGGAAAACCTTGATCCAAACTATGCATCCTACCCAAAACCATAAAAATAATGAATTTCCTAAACTACCATTCCACATTTTTAATCCTAATCTATCCCTAATTCGACCCATTTGTGATCTCCTGCTCTAGTCTCCTCTCCCCTCCCACTTGGATCTCTTAGAGACCAATTTCTTGGTGGATTTGGACTTATAGCTTCAAGAAATATTTAAGTAAGCCCATCCTCTCTTATTTTCTTCCATCTTATGGCCAATCTACCTTCCTTTTTGGGTTATTCTTTCTCTAGAGGATTGGTTTCCATAAAATTGTCTAATCCTTACTTCATTGGGTTGAATATTGATGGTTATGGTTTTTCATTTCATTTCTAGGGTCTCCAAATGGTGCAATTATGGTTCTCCACTAGATTTTGGAAGTTTCCAAGTGAAAGGTATGTAATTCCATGCTTTACCACTTTTGGATAATTTTGGTATGATTTTGGTGTTTTCAAATTGAGTTCATTGGATTGTGGTATTGGTGAAAAATATGTTTTAAAATTGTTTTGGTGCGTGTATGGGTTAAGATAATATTTTCCAATTAAAAATGTTGGTTTTCCTTGGGTGTTCCTAATGTTGTAAATGTGTGTGTACATGGGGTGGTTCTTGTGAAATAAAAAAATTAATTTATCACAAATTAAATGATAGGTAACTAGGTAGGGCATACTAGGTCTAGTACGCTTGTGGGCCTAGCTGGTCCAAGGCTCGGTTACCTAATAAGGATTGATTCTATAACACTAATTAACATTTTATGATGATCAGAGGCTACTAGAACTTTGTATGTGACTCCTCTCTAGTAACTTGTGTATGAGGATGTTGTTGGTTGTGGTTTTTAATCCATATCTTTGTTTTATGAGGATACTATGACCCCAATAAACCTAGTACTTTAAGGATTAACCATGTTTCTCATGTGATTTTTTTCTTATGATTCAGCGTGTTCATGTGTTTACTATCCCACTATAATTTCAATGTGTGTTTCATTTAAAAAAATCTTTTATTTAATTTTCATTAAAATATTGCGTGTTTATTTCTCTTGTAATTTTATATCATGGAATATATTTTTTTGATATTCTATTAGTCATTGTATCACACCCTAAAAACACCTGAGGGTGTATGTAGACCTTGTTATGTTTGACCTGGGTAAGGGAAAGATGTTCTGAGGTGATGACGATGGTTCTAATTTCTAGTTTTCCTCTTCTAGTAGGTGTTGGTGGAGGTGGCTTGAGGGTGATGTCCCTATTGTTGCATGGATACATGTGGTATAGTTGGTTATCCTCCCCATTTTGGAATTTTGGTTATTGGTTTAAATTATAAATATATAAAATTTATGATAGTTATATTACTTTGATTAATGGTTAATGATTATGTGGTGATGTTTTATTCTCAATGGTTGTTCATTTGTGATTCTCATGGGAGAAATCATTCCCAAAAGTGATATTTGATTCCTAGAAACTAGATTCCAACTAGTGGGGATTGAGAATTCCCTTCGGTCCATTCTAAAATCCAGGTCGGGTGTTGGGTTGGAAGGAATCCTAGGCTTGTTTGTGAAAAAATGTTATCATAGAAAGTTTCTCCATTTCATTAAGTCATGTTATTTGGGAGATTATAGAGAGATTGAAGATATGGATTTTAGGGCTTAAGGTTCATGTTGTGAGTACGGTGTCTAGACAAAACACCTCTTGATAGGCTTTAGGTCACCATGGGATATTTGGATTCGGTTTGATTCCTCCTCTAGGTGAGATGTATAGGCTACAGATTGTGCATAGACACTGAGTGGGGGTTGAGTGGTCTGACTTTTGATTATTCTTGTTATGGTTTTGGTATTGATTTATAAAGGTGTTTTAAATGTTGTTGTTAATTATTTTTAGATATTTTGTGATTAGGGTCTATTTGGTTTGTTAAATGTTTTAATATCATGCCTCCCAAGATACTTCATGTGTAACTATGGGAAGATTCAAGAGGGATTTCTCCCTTAGTGGTTGATAAGAGACTAGTGTAAGTGGTGTCTTAGGATTTCTAGGAATTATATCAAGGAGTAGGCTCCGGTCTTTCTCATGTTAGTGAAGTCAAACCAGGTCTGGAAATGGAAAAAACTCAATATTTCCTCAAGAACAAGCTTACTTCCATTCAGGGTAGCATGAATCCCTAAGAATATGGGGATTGGATTAAGAATATCTAAAGGATTTTTAGGTTTCTTGATACTCCTAAGGTAGTTAAAGTGAAATGTGTTTCATTATTGTTGGAAGGTCCTGGTCACAGGTGGTAGGACCTAGTGGTTTAGGCTGGGAAGCATGAGAAAATGGGTTAGAAGGACTTCAAAGTTGTTTTCAATGGGAATTATTACCCTGATAACTTAGCCTTCCCCAAGACCTGAAAGTTTTTGGACCTCTATATAGGGGGTTAGGCTATGTTGAAGTTTTCTAAATTTTTCACTGAGTTGGCTCAATTATCACCCAAGGTAGTTTTTAAAGATCAGCTGAAGGCTCAACTATTTTAAATGGAGATGTGACTGTACATTTGATCTCAAGTCTTCTTGTTTAAGATGAAAAATCATGTTGAGGTTGTTGATTATGCCTTGATAGTCGAGACTGATCATGATTGAAATTCTGGTTTCTATGGGGTAGTTTCATTAATGGACCAGGGTAGTGTTAGGTCATATAAAATGAAGAGGATGCATGATAAGAAAGAGAATAAAGAAGGTGGTAGTTCATGACATCCCTCCCGACCAGCTTCATCTATAGCTTTAGATGTTGGACCAGTCTTATTCAATTAGTGTGGGAGTTTGGGGAATATATAGACAACATGTGAAAACCCACCATCACATTTTCATCAGTGTTAACATGTGAAAAAAATATACAATGGTTTTTTAGATATACACGTCCATATCCGGGTGGTGTGGGTTTCACAGTATCTTGAGGAAAGACATCCCAGTTATAACATCCCAGGGCATTGGGTTCTTGTTTTGGTGGTCATGTAAGGATGGAAAGATCTCATTCTGGATAGATTAATCTTAAGGTAGAGCCATGGCTTTATAGTCACTCCCAAACACAGGTAGCGATGATCCATCTCCATGCTATGGATCAAGAACTAGTGGAATTAGATGTAGGACCTTACAAGGTTCATGGTATGATTCTTACTACATCATCCATAGTTGATGCCTTGTTTGACATGGGTGATTCTAATTATTTTATCTCTACTTTTAGTGTGGATTTGTTGAAATTTACTACTGAGATCGTGCCATATATCAAACAGTTAGTGATTTCTCTTGGTAAGAATATGGAGAAGGGTTTCATGTACCCGTCTTGTGCACATAACGGGTCAAGGGTTGAGTTGGAATGGTATTTATTCGTTATATAAATGGATCTCTTTTATTTTATCCTCATTATGGATTGGATGATGCATTTTCATGCACATGTTGACTGCTACCTTCATTGAGTGAGCTATGGGGCATCTGATGAGAGTACCCAGGTCTTCCAAGGTGAATGAGATCCTCAATCAGGATGTGTAGATCTTCTTCATCTATAATCAGGCAGTCCTATTTTTTATGTCTCATTACTCATATTGTATGGTGATGGTAGTGTTCTTGCAGGTGGATTACCTATTGTGGTGGATGAGTTCCCATTGGCATTTCTAGATGATTTTTTTGGGTTTCCTCCAGAGTGGGATGTGGAGTTCATCATTGATCTCACATAAAGAACACATTTTATATATCTTAACTCATACCATATAGCCCCCACAAAGTTGAGGTAATTAAATATACAACTGTATGATTTGGAATCTAAAATATTCATTCACCCGAACATCTCACCTTGGTCCACCCTAATTCTATTATCAAAGAAGGCTAATAGATCTCTCTAGTTGTGCATCAATTATCGAATCTAATTATGGTAACACTAAAGAATAAATATCCATTATATTTTATTGAATACCTTTTTGATTGGATCAAGGGGAAAAGTGGTTCTCTATGATCAATTTACTTTATGGGTATCATCAGGTCAAATTTAGAGTGGAGTACATTCCATAGACTTCTTTCTAAAGTAGGTTCAACTACATTGAGTATTTAGTCATACCTTTTAAGTTGTCGAATATTCCAAAAGTTTTTATGGAGATTAAGAATAGAGTGTTTCTTCAATACCTTAATTCTCCCATCTTTATATTTTTGGATGAAATCATGGCCTATTCTGAGACTGAGGAAGAGCATGAGAAAAATTTTAGGATCATGTTGGGAACTCTTAGGGAGCATCGCCTCTATGCTAAGTTATCTAAGTCTAAATTCTAGATCAGGGAGCTAAGTTTAATAGTTTATGTGATTTTGTAAGGAAGGGTATTAGTGGAACCCGAGAAGATCACATCGGTGATGTCATGGGAGTACCCGAAAAAAATCTTCAAGATCTAGATCTTTTTGGGCCTAGTAAGGTATTACAAGATGTTTTTCAAGGATTTATCGTTGATTTCTTCACCCATGATTGTGCTTACTTAGAAAGGGGTAATGTTTGAATATATAACAGAATGTGAGGAATCCAATGAGGAGATTAATAGGCTTTTTTCCACATCCCCTATTTTGATCTTGGCTGAATATAGAAGGGATACGTGGTCTATTGTGATGCCTAAGGTATGGGTTTTGGGTGTGTGTTGGTGCAGGATGATCATGTTGTGGAATTTGGTTCTCATTATATCTGAACATATGAAAATAAATACCCTACCCATGACTTTGAATTAGAAGAATTGATTAATTCATTGACTACATGGTGTCATTACCTCTTTGAGGAAAAGTTTGTATTCTATTCAGATCATACATGTTTGGATTATATTTTCTCCCAAAGGATCTAAATTTGAGGTAGTTTCATTGGGTCAAGTACCTTAAGGGGTTCTATTTCAATATAATTTATGCCTCAGGAAATTTTAATGTGGTAGAATATTTTCTAATAAAGAAGATGATGGTGAAACATATAAAAGAGTCCAGTGATGAGTGAAATTTTATGGGGTATTTTTTCAAGATGAATCTAGAGACCAAGGAGTGTAGTGAAAGTTTGTTCTTGAATAGTTTAAGTTAAATCACTCCCTTCATGAGGTCATTTAGTAATATAATAATGGTGATGATATTTTCAAGTGGTATATGAATAATTTTCATGGTGGGGAGGTGTTGAGTGAGTGGACTCTATCTCCAGAGGAGATATTTTGTTCAAGGGTTGTGTTGTGGTGTTGTTGTCATTGTGGAATGCAGTGATGAAGGATTTCCATCATTATTAGTGTTTCATTAATCTCAGGACTACCAAGATGTTTTATGATGTGCATCATCAGTTCTAGTGACTAGGGATGAGATGGGATATAGTTTACTTCATATCCAGGTGTTATACCAGTCAATAGGTTGCAAAAAAGCACTAAAGGACATACAGTTTGCTTCAAATACTACCAAATTTTACCTAGAAGAAGGAAAATTTCACCAAAGAATTTATTATTTTCAATCCTTATAAACCTCAGGGAAGGGATGTAATTTGGGTTGTGATTGGATGTCTGACCAAATCATCCAATTTCATTCTAATCAAGGACTCGACCAAAGTAGACAAGTTGGGTTGACTGTATATTTAGTAGATAATGAGGCTTCAATTTGTGATGTCAGTTATTATTTTAGATAGGTTCCATTATTTTAATTCTTGGTTTTGGGAAGTCCTTCGTAAGGAAATGGGGTCATAGGAGAGTCGGTCACATCATAGCATCCTCAAACTGATGATCAGACAGAGTGGGAAAATCAGATCTTGGAAGTCATGCTTCAGGAATGTGTGTTGGATTTTGGAGGCTAATGCAATATCCATTTAGGGTTTGTGTAATTTTCTTATAATAATAATTACCAATCCTTGATAATAATGGATTCCTTTGGGGTGATTTATGGTTTTCTATGTAGGTCACCTTTTTGCTAAGAATAGGTGGGTGAGACCTCATTGTTGGAATTGTGACATGTGAATGAGTTTTTTGACAAGGTTTATTTGATCAGGCAGTGGTTGTTGATAGTGGAGAGCTGCCATAAGTCTTATGTTGATTATTGGAACTGACCCTTGTTGTAACATCCCAAGTAAGTAATGAATAATAGATAATTTTATCTATGTCTATTAATGATTAAGATAGTGTCATAGATGCTTAAAATGAAAATAAATACAATCTTATGCATGGAATACACTAATATTCTTAAAAGATTGTTTTACTGCCTTTTGATGGCAAACCATTTTTGAATCTATATTTTGACAATTTTATAAACTATGTTTGTCAAAATAAACTTATTCTTTATGATTGGGACATCAAAATTTACCTTGTGTGAATTTTTGGTATTTTTCTGACAATGTTCATTTTTTAATGAATAGTGAAAAATACAGCATTTTACATCAAAACTGCTTTTTAATCTAATTTATTTATATGATTAGATTATGTTTTGAATTGGTTTGGAAGTGAAATTAGAATATATTTTTACCATTTTATCCAATGGTGGTCATTGGAATCAATTTCACTTTGAAATTAGACTTAAACTGGTGTCAATCTTTTGATACTTATTGTTTTGTAAAAACACGCTATTTGCTCTGGCAGCGGGAATTAATTATTAAATTAATTAATGTGACTTATATGATTTGAATTTTGTAAAATAGACTTCATTTTTGAATTCGGAATATCACATATAGCTTAGAGTGAATTTTTGGTAATTTTCTGAAAAACTTCAATTTTTGATGAATAGTGAAACCACTAAGTGGTAATCAAGCAAACTGATTTTTCAGTTAAATGAAAGTTTACCACTAATGTGTACTGAATTTTGAAAATCCGACATACATGGTTGTCATTAAGAAGTAAAATGTGGTTCAATGAGATTAAAATAATTTTTTGGTGAATAGTAACTTATTAAGTTTTTAATCGCGATTAGTGGTAATTAGTGTAGTTTAAGGAATAAATAATGCTTTAATAATATAAAATGACCTAGACACATGTCCCAACCTTATTGGTTGTGTCATGGCCGACCAAGACAAGCCATGGGTCAACTTGGGGACCCCATGGATCCACTTTTGTTGGGAAATGACATAAATTACTTTTTATTAAATATTAAAGTGAAAATGACACAAACATAATATGTTTTGCGAAAACAATTTTTAAGTGGGGTTATACAAGTCCAAATTTTGATTATAAATATTCAAGGGAAATATAAAAAGATTTACTACATCATAGTAATTTTTTTATAATTTTTAGACACTAAATAAATTTAATTATTTATGACATAATAATGATGCAGCGATGACATCATTATTTGACGATTTAAATAAAATGGAAAGATAATGTAAAATCTATGAACTACACATGTCCAAAACCAATTGGATGAGTGGATTTCGAACCCTTATCACCTTATCCACGAATTCTATCAATGTGGGACCTTTTAAAACCGAATCACATTTTCAAATAATGTAATGTTTCTTAACTTTCCAAAAGTGCCCCTCCTCTCCCCTTATAAAAGGCCCCCACCTCTACCTCATTTCACACACTCTTCAAGCCTTTGGCTCGGCCAACCCCTGCCCATTTGCTCTCTCCACATCCCTCTACTCATCCTAGAGGATTCCCTTTTGGAAGAATCCTTTCAAAGGAAGCCTTTAGGCTCAAACCAAAAGGAGTTACACTTTTTAAGGTAATTCATTCTCTAATGTTCATTTGTTTTATTTTGCTTCTCCAACCCCCTAAACTCTTTTTATTTACTTATTTTGTAACAACACCAGTATCTTCAATATACTAGGATGTTGTTATAAGATTTATTTGAGCTACACTTCCACACAACTACATCAAATGGTTAAAGAACATAAGGTTTCCGTGGATGGCGAAATTCTGCCTCCCGAAACGATGATTGTTCAACACTCATTTAACACCTTCAAAGGTGGCCATTATGATGTCACTATTTTTATATATGATATATAATATGTTTATTTTTTCCTTAATCTTCTGTTTTTTTTTCATTTTGGGCAGACCTTTATGGTTTCCATTATGGGTAAAACACGATATCTTCATTTTAGGAAGTGCGGACTACCGCCTCCTGAAAGTGATTTGATTCGTTAATACCATATGTGGGATGTGTAAAGGATAAAGTTAATGATATTATATATGTTATTATACTGGAATTATAATATACTCTTATATCATTATGATTCCATTCCAGAAAATATGAAATAGAAATGGAAGTAGCGTTCATGCGTACGTACGGCTTACCGTCTCCATGAACGGTGCATTTCATTTCTTACCTCTAAATGATTATGTAATATTTTAAATACATGTATTTACTGGATATATATGACATATATGATATCTACATCATGAATACCATTCTGGATATAATGAAACATTGAACAAATTAACAACATGTAAGTGTAAGAAGTCTATTTTTGACTTAAGAACCAAATACCGACAAAATGAACATTATTAACTTAAATGATTACATGATGTTCATAACATGGTATAAAAGGAATAATGAACTTGGAAAAGATTCATAATCAAGTAGAGATTAACTAAAGTTTATTATTCAGGAGTTTAAAGAACGGTCGGGTCAAGTCAGATACGAGGTATGGGAACTTCTTAACCCAATTTCCATTCTTTGGGTTAATCTCGTACTTTCAAAGTATGTCATTATATTATTATGTCATATCTTGTATTTGTACTTTATTTATGTGTACTTATAGAGAATGCACATAATATATCTATTTTATTTTAAAAATTATCTTTGTATGGGACTTCGTCTCAATCTCCTTTCGTTGAGGCATATTTTATTTTATACACAACTTTCTTTTATACGGTGTATAAACCCCTTTGACTTTTACGTTTATTCAAAAGGAATTTTTTTTATACGAAGCGTTTACTAAACGACAAAAGGGAATGTTTTTTTCGTACGTATGCGGCGACAACGACTTCTCCGCCGTCGTAACCGTTATTTGAATTTCGGCTTCCTCTACAAGCCATTCCTTCTTTTTAAAAGAAAAATAAATACCATGTTGTACTTTTCTTTTATTTTAGTATTGAAAATGGTTTTCATAATGTTTTTTTTATGTATCAATGTGTTGTATTGATATCTCGTGATTGAAATGTGGAAATGTTTTGTTTCCTTTATGCATGTTTTATGTGATATGATTATGTTATGGTTCTTGGGCATTATTATGAAGACGGGTGGTTCCGTGATAAACTAAGGGCGGGTGAGCCCGTTATAGCTCTCCAATGCATTGGGTAACGCGAAGGAGTGAAACGTTAAGGTTTCTCCGAAGAGATTTTAGGGAATATACTGTGATGGGTATTCCAAACGTAACCAAGAGGGTTACTCCCTACATAAGAATGTTATGAATGCCTCAAGTTACCTTTACATATTATGATTTCTATGATTTATTCATGATTTTATGAGGTATGTTAAAGTGCCTATGTTTTATGGGTAAAGTATGATTTCATTCTTATGTATATATGAACTCATGTTTCCTTTCCATGTTTTTTTTATAACCCATACTGAGTTTTTATGCTCATCCCAAGTTTTTGAAATGTTTTTCACAGGTCAAGGGAAAGGTACATGATAAGATGATAGAGTCAAGGATGTGTCAAGAAATAATCCATGTTTTATTTTAAATATGTTTCCATTGATGGGAATGAAGAATACTATCTTTATGTAACCAATTTGTTTATATGTGGAATGTAATGCAAGTTTTATGATCTAATTCTCTAAAACTCTAAACCCGAAAAGATCCTCAATGTGTAATCTTGTAATAACTCAAGATTAAGTAAGGTTTAAGGCTGGGGCCTTATAGTTGGTATCAGAGGTCGGTTTAGATAACTTTAGGAGTTAGAAAAGTGTTAAATTATAATATGATTGAAATGATATAGCATTTACGGATTACCATGTTGCTTCGCCTAAGATATTTCGGTGTTCAGAATGGTTTTCCGCAGAGGAAACAAAGCAGCTATGTTGGGACGACATCAGGAGGAAGACAACCTTCCAAATCAGCAACCTGAGATGGTCGGAATCGGAACTGAACAGTTTGTTGCAGTGATGGCACAGTTGACACAGGCTATAAATGGTGGTGGTATCCATGCACGAGATCATCCAGATCAACCGCAGAGGAACATGTCAGTGGTGTAACATTTCATGAGGCAACATCCACCATCATTCAGAGGATCATCTGACCCTGTGCTAGCTGAAGGGTGGATTAAAGCACTGGAGAAGATTTTTGATGTCATGGGGTGTTCATACAATCAAAAGGTTAGTCTTGCTATTTACCGTTTGGAGGGTGAAGCAGATCAGTGGTGGTCTATGGTTAAAAATATCAGGGATGCCGATGAGATTGATGCTCTTGACTGGGATGAATTCAAAGGTATGTTTCTTGAGAAGTATTTTCCTAAGGCTGTTCGACTTAGGATGGAAAAGCAATTCTTGGAATTGAGGCAAGAGGAAGACTCAGTGGCTGCCTATGAAGAAAGGTTCACTCGATTGGCAAGGTATGCTCCAAATTTTATCCGGGACCTTGATAGTAAAATCAATCGTTTTTACTCAGGATTAAAGCCAAAGTATCGAAGGGCATTAGCTTCTCGTGAGTTTAAAAGTTATGAAAAGCTTGTTCGATGTGCTAAGAAGGTGTAAATGGAGTTTGCCGATGACCAAGTTTTCTATAACAACCAGCAAAAGAAGAGACCGAGGTGGCAGGAGAAAGGTAAGAATTCTTCAAAAAAGTCTGATGGTAAGAAAACTAAGTTTCCAGTTTGTGATAAATGTGGAAAAAGGCATGATGGGGAATGTCTTCTGAATTCTGGAAAGTGCTACCGATGTGGTAAGATGGGACATAATGCTCGTGATTGCACTGAAAAGGATCAAGGTGAAGGTAAGAACAAATTTGATTTACAGTTAGTGAAATGTTATAAGTGCAATGAGATGGGTCACTATGCAAACGAGTGTCCGGCAAAGAGCTTGAGTGATGGGAAGCAGTTAGACTACAAGCAGAAAGGGGTGGTGAAATCCTTTGCAACTACTTCAGCAGATGTTGGGCCATCGAATGAAGTGGTGTCAGCTCTAGGGAGCTCAGTATTTTTCGAAGATTGACTTGAGGTCGGGGTACCATCAGTTGAAAGTAAAAGAAGCAGATGTTCCGAAGATTGTGTTCCATACTAGATATGTCCATTATAAATTTGTAGTTATGCCTTTGGGGTTAACCAATGCACCTGTTGTATTCATGGACCTTATGAAAAAAAAATTTCCATGAGTTCTTGGATAAGTTTGTGTTTGTGTTTTGAGGTTTGTGAAGAGGTTATGTGTGCCTTGTGATTCACAGTTGAAGAATGAGTTGTTTTTTCATCCTGGCAGTACTAAGATGTATGGAGATCTGCGGGAGTATTACTGGTGGGATGGAATGAAAAGTGATATTGCTGATTTTACTATGAAGTGTTTGACTTGTTAGCAGGTTAAAGCAGAGCGGCAGTTACCGAAAGGGATGCTTCAGCCTTTACCAGTTCCAGAGTGGGAATGGGAGAATATATCCATGGACTTTGTTGTTGGATTACCAAAGACATCTCGAGGTAATAATGCAATCTGGGTTATTGTTGATCGCTTGACCAAATCTGCTCATTTCTTTGCTATACGAGATACTTTCTCTCTTGATCAACTTTCCCGTTTGTATCTTAAAGAGATAGTCAGGTTACATGGAGTTCCTCTCTCCATTGTATCGGATCGTGATCCCAGGTTTACTTCTAACTTTTGGAAAGGCCTTCAGAAGTCGTTGGGTACTGAATTAAATTTTAGTACAGCTTTTCATCCTCAATCAGATGGGCAGTCAGAACGAACAATTCAGACATTGGAGGATATGCTACGAGCTTGTTCTATGGATTATCAGGGAAGTTGGGACCAACATCTTTCTTTGGTTGAGTTTTCATATAATAACAGTTTTCATTCCAGTATACCGATGGCACCATTTCAGGCATTATATGGGAAGCGGTGTCGAACTCCAGCTTTCTGGGATGAAGTGGGTGAAAGGAAGTTGATGGGACCAGAATTGGTAGAAGAGATGGCAGAAAAATTTCAGTTGATTCAGAAACACATGAGAACAGCTCAGAGCAGGCAGAAGAGTTATGCGGATAACCGGAGGAAGGATCTATCTTTCGAGGTAGGTGATCATGTTTTTCTCAAGGTTTATCCTTGGAAAAGTGTGATGAGATTTGGTAAGAAAGGAAAGTTGAGTCCAAGGTTCATTGGACCATACGAAATTCTAGAGAGAGTTGGATCAGTTGCATACCGAGTGGCTTTACCTCCGAGTTTATCTCAGGTACACAATGTTTTTCACGTTTCGATGTTGAGAAAGTATATGCCAGATCCATCTCATGTTTTGAGTCCAGAGGTAGTTCAGCTGGAAGAGAACCTATCTTATGAGGAACAACCAGTCCAGATTCTTGACCATAAGGAGCAAGTGTTACGGAATAAGGTGATTCATCAGGTAAAGGTTTTTTGGAAAAACCATGTGATTGAAGAGGCAACGTGGGAATCTGAAAATGCTATGAGGGTTAAATACCCCCACTTATTTTGATAAGTGAATAAAATTGCGAGGACGCAATTCCCAAAAGGGGGGAAGGATGTAACATCCCAAGTAAGTAATGAATAATAGATATTTTTATCTATGTCTATTAATGATTAAGATAGTGTCATATATGCTTAAAATGAAAATAAATACAATCTTATGCATGGAATACACTAATATTCTTAAAAGATTGTTTTACTGCCTTTTGATGGCAAACCATTTTTGAATCTATATTTTGACAATTTTATAAACTATGTTTGTCAAAATAAACTTATTCATTATGATTGGGACATCAAAATTTACCTTGTGTGAATTTTTGGTATTTTTCTGACAATGTTCATTTTTTAATGAATAGTGAAAAATACAGTATTTTACATCAAAACTGCTTTTTAATCTAATTTATTTATATGATTAGATTATGTTTTGAATTGGTTTGGAAGTGAAATTAGAATATATTTTTACCATTTTATCCAATGGTGGTCATTGGAATCAATTTCACTTTGAAATTAGACTTAAACTGGTGTCAATCTTTTGATACTTATTGTTTTGTAAAAACACGCTATTTGCTCTGGCAGCGGGAATTAATTATTAAATTAATTAATGTGACTTATATGATTTGAATTTTGCAAAATAGACTTCATTTTTGAATTCGGAATATCACATATAGCTTAGAGTGAATTTTTGGTAATTTTCTGAAAAACTTCAATTTTTGATGAATAGTGAAACCACTAAGTGGTAATCAAGCAAACTGATTTTTCAGTTAAATGAAAGTTTACCACTAATGTGTACTGAATTTTGAAAATCCGACATACATGGTTGTCATTATGAAGTAAAATGTGGTTCAATGAGATTAAAATAATTTTTTTGGTGAATAGTAACTTATTAAGTTTTTAATCGCGATTAGTGGTAATTAGTGTAGTTTAAGGAATAAATAATGCTTTAATAATATAAAATGACCTAGACACATGTCCCAACCTTATTGGTTGTGTCATGGCCGACCAAGACAAGCCATGGGTCAACTTGGGGACCCCATGGATCCACTTTTGTTGGGAAATGACATAAATTACTTTTTATTAAATATTAAAGTGAAAATGACACAAACATAATATGTTTTGCGAAAACAATTTTTAAGTGGGGTTATACAAGTCCAAATTTTGATTATAAATATTCAAGGGAAATATAAAACGATTTAATACATCATAGTAATTGTTTTATAATTTTTAGACATTAAATAAATTTAATTATTTATGACATAATAATGATGCAGCGATGACATCATTATTTGACGATTTAAATAAAATGGAAAGATAATGTAAAATCTATGAACTACACATGTCCAAAACCAATTGGATGAGTGGATTTCGAACCCTTATCACCTTATGCACGAATTCTATCAATGTGGGACCTTTTAAAACCGAATCACATTTTCAAATAATGTAATGTTTCTTAACTTTCCAAAAGTGCCCCTCCTCTCCCCTTATAAAAGGCCCCCACCTCTACCTCATTTCACACACTCTTAAAGCCTTTGGCTCGGCCAACCCCTGCCCATTTGCTCTCTCCACATCCCTCTCCTCATCCTAGAGGATTCCCTTTTGGAAGAAGCCTTTCAAAGGAAGCCTTTAGGCTCAAACCAAAAGGAGTTACACTTTTTAAGGTAATTCATTCTCTAATGTTCATTTGTTTTATTTTGCTTCTCCAACCCCCTAAACTCTTTTTATTTACTTATTTTGTAACAACACCAGTATCTTAAATATACTAGGATGTTGTTATAAGATTTATTTGAGCTACACTTCCACACAACTACATCAAATGGTTAAATAACATAAGGTTTCCGTGGATGGCGAAATTCTGCCTCCCGAAACGATGATTGTTCAACACTCATTTAACACCTTCAAAGGTGGCCATTATGATGTCACTATTTTTATATATGATATATAATATGTTTATGTTTTCCTTAAGCTTCTGTTTTTTTTTCATTTTGGGCATACCTTTATGGTTTCCATTATGGGTAAAACACGATATCTTCATTTTAGGAAGTGCGGACTACCGCCTCCTGAAAGTGATTTGATTCGTTAATACCATATGTGGGATGTGTAAAGGATAAAGTTAATGATATTATATATGTTATTATACTGGAATTATAATATACTCTTATATAATTATGATTCCATTCCAGAAAATACGAAATAGAAATGGAAGTAGCGTTCATGCGTACGTACGGCTTACCGTCTCCATGAACGGTACATTTCATTTCTTACCACTAAATGATTATGTAATATTTTAAATACATGTATGTACTGGATATATATGACATATATGATATCTACATCATGAATACCATTCTGGATATAATGAAACATTGACCAAATTAACAACATGTAAGTGTAAGAAGTCTATTTTTGACTTAAGAACCAAATACCGACAAAATGAACATTATTAACTTAAATGATTACATGATGTTCATAACATGGTATAAAAGGAATAATGAACTTGGAAAAGATTCATAATCAAGTAGAGATTAACTAAAGTTTATTATTCAGGAGTTTAAAGAACGGTCGGGTCAAGTCAGATACGAGGTATGGGAACTTCTTAACCCAATTTCCATTCTTTGGGTTAATCTCGTACTTTCAAAGTATGTCATTATATTATTATGTCATATCTTGTATTTGTACTTTATTTATGTGTACTTATAGAGAATGCACATAATATATCTATTTTATTTTAAAAATTATCTTTGTATGGGACTTCGTCTCAATCTCCTTTCGTTGAGGCATATTTTATTTTATACACAACTTTCTTTTATACGGTGTATAAACCCCTTTGACTTTTACGTTTATTCAAAAGGAATTTTTTTTATACGAAGCGTTTACTAAAAGACAAAAGGGAATGTTTTTTTAGTACGTATGCGGCGACAACGACTTCTCCGCCGTCGTAACCGTTATTTGAATTTCGGCTTCCTCTACAAGCCATTCCTTCTTTTTAAAAGAAAAATAAATACCATGTTGTACTTTTCTTTTATTTTAGTATTGAAAATGGTTTTCATAATGTTTTTTTTATGTATCAATGTGTTGTATTGATATCTCGTGATTGAAATGTGGAAATGTTTTGTTTCCTTTATGCATGTTTTATGTGATATGATTATGTTATGGTTCTTGGGCATTATTATGAAGACGGGTGGTTCCGTGATAAACTAAGGGCGGGTGAGCCCGTTATAGATCTCCAATGCATTGGGTAACGCGAAGGAGTGAAACGTTAAGGTTTCTCCGAAGAGATTTTAGGGAATATACTGTGATGGGTATTCCAAACGTAACCAAGAGGGTTACTCCCTACATAAGAATGTTATGAATGCCTCAAGTTACCTTTACATATTATGATTTCTATGATTTATTCATGATTTTATGAGGTATGTTAAAGTGCCTATGTTTTATGGGTAAAGTATGATTTCATTCTTATGTATATATGAACTCATGTTTCCTTTCCATGTTTTTTTTTATAACCCATACTAAGTTTTGATGCTCATCCCAAGTTTTTGAAATGTTTTTCACAGGTCAAGGGAAAGGTACATGATAAGATGATAGAGTCAAGGATGTGTCAAGAAATAATCCATGTTTTATTTTAAATATGTTTCCATTGATGGGAATGAAGAATACTATCTTTATGTAACCACTTTGTTTATATGTGGAATGTAATGCAAGTTTTATGATCTAATTCTCTAAAACTCTAAACCCGAAAAGATCCTCAATGTGTAATCTTGTAATAACTCAAGATTAAGTAAGGTTTAAGGCTGGGGCCTTATACTTGTAATTCTTAGTTAGTGATCAGGTGTTTTTGAAAGTGGACCCTCTCTTAGGTTACCATCATCTTGGTAAGCAAGGGAAGCTAATGTTGGGGTATCTTGGACCTTTTGATATTAGTGATAGGTTTTGTAATGTGGAATATCAGTTTCCTTTTATATCCTAGTTGAGGTCAATAAATGATATGTTCCCTGTCTTTTAGCAGAAAAATTATAACCTCGATCCCTCTCATGAGCTAAATTGGGAATATTTGGAGATGGAACCTAATTTTTCTTTATTCGAGAAACTAGTACGAATAGTGGATTCCCAAGATAAAGTGATCTAAGAGAAATATATAATATTTTTTCAGGTTATTTGTAAGAATGGTAATGATGAGAATGATACTTGGGAGTATAATTCTTTGTTGGATGAGCAATACTTGTTATTATTCTCTGATCAGACATTGGAATGACTTTCTGAGGGAGAAAGGTTTTCGCGGTGGGGAGAATTGTCACATTCGTGATTTTATTATTGAGATAATTATCTTATTTATTTTGTTCTTGTATTTATTACATATATTCCCCTATTATTTTAGGTGAAAATGCATTATATGGACCTGAAATTAGTTGGATCACAGTTAGTAAAAACTAATCACCATCCCATAGGAGACTGTGCACTGTGGAAAGTGGCACTGTTCAGGGCGCACGACCCACACATGGATGTACGGATAGACCAATGGGTCTTTTTGAGGTTCACGGTTGGCCACACAAGCATGAACCCTTCCCCAAGAGACTGTTCAGCCTCCTTTTCCTTTAGAAGGTTGTGTTTCCGGGATTCCACACAGTTCTGCAAACTCTGTGGGCAAATAGTGTGGTCTGGCCAGAACCATAAACATGTTGAATTTTCTAAACTAAACTTCCCAACTTTTAACCCCAATCCACCCCTAATTTTATACACTTGGGATATATAAAACTAGTAACGTATCCATACCCTTCTTGTATCTCTTGGACCCTAATTTATTAGTGGATCCAGCCTTAGATCTTCAATAACACTTCAAGTAAGCTCATACTCTCTTGTTTTCTTCCATCTTCTTGGTCCACTCTGCCTTCCTTTTTGGGTTCTCCTTCTGCTAGAGGATTGGTTTCCCAAAAGTGGGTTTAACCTTTCTTATTTGGGTTGACACTTTATATTTATGGTTTTCTATTTTCATTCTAGTGTCTCCTTGTGGTGCAGTTGTGGTTTTCCACTGGATTCCAAAAGTTTTCAAGTGAAAGGTTGTTGATTCCATGATTGAACACTATTGAATTATTTAGGTATACTTTACATGTTTTAAATTTTACTTCATTGGATTGTGTGAGTGGTGAAATGTTTTTTAAGGGTTTTAATGTGAATATGGTATCAGAGATGATCTTCCATTTGAAATTGGTGGTTTTCCTTGGGATTTTCTAATGTTAGAAGTGTGTTTGTGCATGGGGTTATTTTTATGACATTGTAAAAATGAATTGAAAACAAAAGAAATCTTAGGTAACTAGGTAGGGAATATTAGGTCCAGTAATCTAGTGTGTTTAGTAGGCCCAAGTCCTGGTTCCCCAAGTAGGATTGACACTACAACACTAACTAAACATTTGATCATGATCAAAGACCACTAGAACTTTGGATTTGGATCCTCTCTGGTAGATCAAGAATGATGACACCGTGGGTTGTGTTTTTAAGCCATATCACCAAGTTATGGAGATATTAGGACCCAACTAACCCTAGTTCCTAAGTTATTACTAGTTATTCTCATGTGATGCTATGTTTATCATTCAACTTGTTGACATGTTTACTTTCCCTTTAAAATTTAAAAGAATGTTTCATTTAAAAATGTTTTTTTTATTTTATTTTCATTAAAATATTGCATTTTTATTTTTATTATAATGTTATATAATGGGATATATTTTATTTATATCCTTCTGGGCATTATCAAACACCCTACATACACCATAAAGTGTATATAGACCTTGTTATCTTTGACCTAGGAAAGGAAAGATGTTCTAAGGTGGTGGTGGTGGATATGGTTTCTAGTTTTCCACTTCTTGTAGGTGTTGGTGAATGTGGATTGAGGGTGATTTCTCTCTTTTTTGTATAGAGACATGTGGTCTAGTTTTTTCTCCTCCCCATATTTTTATTTTGGGTTTTGTTTAAAAGTATAAAACTTTTAAACATATGATAATTGTATTGCATTGATTTATGTTTAATGATTATGTCATGATTTTTTATTCACTTTGGTTGTTTTTGGATGTTTCTAATGGGTAAAATAATTCCCAAAAGTGATTTTTGATTCCTAGGCACTAGTTGGCAGCTTGTGGCGATCGAGAATTCCCTTGGGGCCTTACCACAGGCCAGGTCGGGTGTTTTTGTTGGCTAGAATCTCAGGCTGGTTTGTGATAGAGTGGATAGTATATTAATTTTCTAGAAGAAATATCATGTCATATTGGTTATATATTATTTATTTCCCTTAGTATGACTATATTTGTGATTCAGTGATAGAAAAAAATTATATCAATTCGTGAGGTGGTAGTTCACGATACGCATGAGTGATGACTTTCTTTCCCATTTGATGGATGAGGAGAAGGATAAACATTATTTCACAAACATATTAACCCAAATATATATGGGATATGCCAGTTTTATAATAATTTTAATTTTTAATAAATAATTTAAATTGTAAAAATAATAATTAAAAATAAATATCTTAGTGAAGATAATTACATTCTCTTAGAATAACCTCCATTGGATCTCTAACCAAGGACCCTGGCATTGGTATTTTGGGAAGTAAATAATCTATAAAATGTGGATAACGTTTTTTGGGAGATATTTCTATAATTTTTTGTTAATTAAAATTTTTTGAGAGCTGTGAATAAGTGAGGGGATCAAATTCCCTTTTTTAATTAAGGAGGAGGACACATATGGAATTTTTTAACAGAATAAATCATACCCATGTTTTTCACATGAAAAAAGGATCTAAAATATATAATTATAGAACCTTAGATGTGATAAGTTATAAATATGGATATAAAATATGAATTATACATGTTTTCATTTTATTTTATCACTTATCTTCTTAGTTTTACCCTTGGTAAAACCATTTTCACTTTAACTATGGTAAAATATTTTTATTATTTTCACTATTCATTGTGAACAAAAATTAAGTTGAAAATAATAAATAATACAAATGATTTTTATTTCAGATATTTAATCCATTGTTACAAATTCAATTCACATAATTGGAAGAATTTAATTTAAAATTAAAGCTGCAAATGTGTTGAAAACACAGTTTATCAAGAAATGCATTTTCAAGCATAAAATAACCTTATATTAACTATATGACATGTATTAATTATGAGATGGATTTAATTTCCTATAGTTAGATATATAATTTAAATACTTCATTTAAATAATTCATCATTAAATATTGCATTAATTAATTAAAATGGAGGAACATTATGAATTTAAACATAGTTTTCAAAAATAGCATTTTTAAGCCTAAAAATAAACTTATATAAAAATTTGGTATAAATATGATTAAAATGTAAATAATTATTTTAAATATAATTATATAATATTTTTTTACTTTTAAATTAAATTTAAATCATAATGGAGATTTAAAATTACTTAATTTAATGAAAACAAATAAGAGTAATTGAAAATTTAGTATTTTTTATTATTCAATAAAAACTCAACCTTTTCTGAAAAGTCCCAAGATTTAATCCATAGATAATTTTGATATGTTAATTTAGAAAATTATCTTATTTTATAAAATAAAATTTTTAAATTTTTTATAATTTAATTATAATTTCTACATGTAAAATGAAAAAGAAACCCATCTTTGAAGAAAATAAATTTTGATGAATAAAATGGAGTTTCTAAATATTTGAGTGATTGTTTAATAATAATTTTTCAAAAAATTTGTAATGATTAATAACTATATATATATATATATTTCACAATTTGGTTAATCCTGTTCATACCCACCATTTCAATAGTTAGGTTTTAATTGTCATATTTAAATAATATATTTCATGAGTCATTTAAGATTACTGTTGTGTTTTGTAAACACTATCGAAATGTTTTTTCTTCTTTTAAAAACTTATGTTTTTATCTACCAAAATCTATCAATGAGATTAAATTTATTTAAAATAAATAAACTATATAATATCATGGTGTTACAAATTAAATGAGCATTAATATATTATTCATTTGAAATATATATTTTAATAAAACCATATTTTAACCAAGATATATTTAGTTTTATTAAAATAAGAAACATTGAATATAAAAAGGAAAATTTACAATTTTAATCATAAAATTATTTTTTTGGTTATTTAGAAACATTATTTGAATAGATTTGTATTAAAATTGACCTTTATTTTTATTTAGAAGTATGAATGGAAAATTTATAAACATATACATGATATATAAAATTTATTAAATTGATAATTACATGTTTATTTCACCATATCTACTTCTTATAAAACCACTTAGGAACTATGTATAAGACATAAGAATAAGATAAGCAACAGTGGTAGTTGCAGGTGGTGATTCCACTAGCATAGATATTATAGTGACTTCCAGGGGATTTTATTTCTCCCATAAATTATTTCTCTCTAGTTATACTTATTATAGTTCATCTTGCGCTTAGTGTTAGACAAACACTAGTAAAGCTACCACTATTCCAAGCATAAAAAAATAACCCTTATAAGGAATAATTAAACTACTTGATTCCATTTATTATATTATCTATATTGATTACATAATATATTCATTTCTATTTAGACCTTCTAATTTATAAGTTATGATACAGTGGTCATTTTTTTAATTAAAAAATAGTTCAATTTCATTCAGTGTTGTGTGTAAAATAATCTATCAACTCCATCTTTTGATCTTCATATTTAGATCAACCAAGATCAACTTATCAGCTTAATCTAATTTAAAATTATTCATATTCATAACCTCTGATCATCTATAATTTTTCAGATAATTTAAAAAGAAACACCTTATTGGTTGAAATCAAAATAAATCCTCTATAACTCTGAATTATCAGAGTTATTATTTCATATGACTAAATCCATCAGACTTCACTTTTTCTCCTGGATTTTTTTATCATCAATATCGGTCAATTAAACTTTAAATACACTAATAAATTGGATTTTTTTCAACCAAAGTAAACAAAAATACATACTTATTCAACTTCCCATGCTCAGAATTTTCCTTCTTAACTTTTATTTCTTTAGCTTTCAGCTACACCTTCTAAAACATCTCAAGATCATTCTTATAAATAATATACCTTCATAACTTTTTATCATCTCAGTTTGAATCTTCTCATTCTCCACCATTGGTCTTGTTAACTTAACTCAACTTGAATCATAGTTTATTCTCAAATCTCCATGATTTTTCTTACATTAAGGAATATTGTAGCATCGTGGGTCTTTATCTTGCGAAAATTCCAAAACTCTGAACACTTCTTCAAATATATAACCATCATATAAGGAATAATTATTTCTATATACATCAATTCACTAAATTACTTTTAAAAAATCATTCTACTGAGTTACTCATATTTATTCAATGAGCTTTCAATACTTTTTCATTTCACAACTCCTATGAAATCCTCACGTGTGAAAAATATATTACCTACCAATGTAAGATTCATTACTTTTTCAATTTTATAATACTCTAAAAAACATAATAAATACCAAATTCATTAAACATATAACAACCAGATGCCTTCAAAATCAACTTATTATTTTCAATTTTATAACATAGTAACTTCTTAATATAAGCATCTCGATCAAAAACTCTGAAACCAAATTTGAACCTATCTTCCATGGTTGTAACTTATAATTTCAAGAATTTGTGTAACCTTTAAATATTAAATCAGGTCACATAAACTTATATTATCTCGATTCAAACCACTAAAAATAATAATTTTTTCTTCTAATATTTCTCAAAAACATTCTCTCATACAATGTTGACAATAAATACAAAATATCTTAAATACTTCAATAATTATATTGGGTTCTTTAGTCTCATCATTTGGATTTTTTTATAAAAACCATCAACTCTAATCTAAATAAATTTTTCAATTTTTCATAAAACCATGTCCTATATTAAATATAATATTACTAACACAATGTTTTTGGATAAATAAGTGTTTCTGAGATAATTTAATCCCTTGGTGACTATAAATTTTGGGACATGATTTTGATGTTCTCTCATTTAATCAATAAACTTAACTCTTCTCAAACATTTTCCAAAACTAGATTCTTTGGATCAAAAAAATATAACGTATAAAGTTGTGTGTTTCTACCCCTTTGATAACAGAATCTAAAGTAAAAAATAGTTAAACTCATAACTTCCTTAAGTGAAAGGGGAAGGTTAAACAATAGGTTTCACCCTTAACTCTTTGAATATTTCACTTGGTATAGATTTTTTGAACATATTAACAATCTTATATTTTGAAGAAATACAATCCAAAACATATCTCCATTAGTAAGTTTATCCTTCGTGAAATAATATTTGATATCAATATATATATATATATATTATTTCATTAGATTCTTGAAAAAATCAATCACACTCTAATTATCAAAATCAATCCCAAATGGGATTTTAAATTCCATCTTCAAATATTCCACTTTTACTTTAATCCATGGTATTCATGTACAAGAATACATGGTAGAAACATATTTAGTTTTTGTTATATGTAAAGGTACATAAATCTATTTCTTACTATCCCGGCTCACAGAAATTTCTAACAAAAATAATTTTCACCTTGATATTGACTTTTTATCTTTTCAATCACCAATCCAATAAGCATTAGTGACACTTAGTAGGTTTAGTTATTCACCTCTTCTATACATCATACCATAATTCAATATTACTTTGATATATTTTAGAATTCATTTTTGACCTAACATGTGTGGTTCCTTTGGATCACTTTGATTCCTTACACACAAGGATAACATATATAAAATATATAGTTTTGGTTTAGTGAGAAAAATAAATCTCCCAATGAAATTTATAATGTTATTATAATTCAAACTTTTCCATGCTTCTTCTTTACTCTACTTCAAACCAACTATAATAAATTTGGATACCTGTTATGAATCTTCAATTATATACTTCTTCAACAATTATATAGAATATTTCTCCTTAGATAGGAACATGTATCTTATTTTATATACAAATTGTAAACCAAAAAATAAATTCATCTCTCCGAGGATTAACATATCAAAGTGAATCTTCATTTGTTCTAAAAACTCTTGACAAGTATACTCTATCACTTGTAAAAATTATTCCATCAACATAGACAACGGAAATTAGAGAACCTATACTCATCTCCTTAAAATATATGTTTATATTAACATTTCCTTTAGAAAATTTAAATATTTTAGACAACTATCGAGTTGGGAATATCATGATCTAGTGGCCTATTTTAATCCATATAAGGATTTGTTATGTTTTACACCATAGTACAATCACTATCAATAATAAAACCTCTAGTTTTATCAATAAAAAATTATTCTTCAATATCTCCACTAAATAAAGAAAAATTCACATATATTTCATAATCTTTGTGAAGTTTGTGAGATACAACTATAAAAAACATTCTAATGGATTAAATTCTCACGTAAGGATAAAAATTTTCTTCAAATTACATATCTTCCACTTGTGAATAACTTTTTAAAACTAATATATATTTATTCCTTGAAACCTTTCCTTTTATTGAGTTTATTTATTAACAGTCACACTGTTTTTATAAAAT
Source organism: Viscum album (assembly GCA_963277665.1). NCBI lineage: Eukaryota > Viridiplantae > Streptophyta > Magnoliopsida > Santalales > Viscaceae > Viscum > Viscum album. The sequence continues at coordinate 1,564,147,705 of OY728161.1, forward strand.
TATTTCCTTACAATATAAGAACAAGATCCCCAGGTCCATTTTTCTCAATTTGATATAACTTCTCATTCATAAAGTTTATCCACTCCAAATGCTCAAAGAATTATGAAACTAATAGTTGTTTAACTTGTGAGGTAATAACTATTTAATATTTAAGCCAAAAATTTCTTCTAACACAACCCAAATATTCCTAATTTATTATTATGTTTTTAGGATCAATATGCATATATAACATCCAAATTTTTAGAGTCCTACTTTCATAAATTATTTTATTATCATTGGATTGATTAGAATAAGTATTAACCTAAATAGGTTCACAATATTCTTACTTTTCATTGATTTTTTCATAATTTATCATGTTCGAACCCTTTAATTTTTAAAAATATTCTTCACCTATATTTTTTAAGGTGAATTTATTTTCAGTAGCTTTCACATCACAGGAATCAACCAGTTTATGTGTATTTTCATTCCAACACATGTAACTTATTCCTTTTGAAATATATCCCATGAATACTCGTTCCTTATCTTTTTCATCAAACTTTCCCAAATCCAGAATTTTTTACTTTCATTAAACATGGACTCCCAAAAACATTTAATTTTATCCCTTTAGGTTTATTATTTCACCATATATCATAAGGATTCATATTTTATTTCTTTCTCAACAATAATATATTATGAATATACAAAATGACCCTTCTAGATTCCCATAAAATTAATTTTGAGATTTTGTATTCAAAAAGAATCGTTCTTTCCATATAAACTGATTTTTTTTATTTCTATGAATCCAATATACTAGGTATTATAAGGATCACTATATTGATGTTTAACTACATGTTTCACTGGATAAATTTTAAAAAGAGTTACTAGTGAAATCATTCAAATTAGCAATTATGAACTTAAAAATATATTCTCCCAATTATTTATCAAATTATCTTATAAATATTTTATACATCTCCATAGATTAAGAATTGTGTTTCATGAAAATAATATTTTTTTCAAGGTGAATTCATCATTTAAATTGATAAATTAAGTATCACATTTTATGGATTGATGTCTCATTAGTCTATATAAATCAAAATACATAAGTTAAATTAATCCCTTAGACAAAAACTCTACCCTTTTGAAATTTCCATATTCCATCTTCCCCTTATTACATGTTTCATATATAATTTCTATTTATCTTTCTAGTTGGGGTAGGTGTCTCACCCCATCTTCCTTTTTTATTTTACTACAATTTATTCAAAAAATGTGGCCAAGTCTTCTATGTCATAATTTATTTTTATCTCTATCTTTTTGATTTCATGGATTACTAACATTTCCAATTCAGAATAAGTTATCAATTGTTCCCTATCCTTTAGAGATAAATCTTACATATTTTGAGCATTTTATCATGCAATATTTTTTTAAGACAACTTCATTCTCATTATCAAAAATTTTTCTTACACTAAGTATGTTTTGTTTAATCCTATCAAAAAATTAAACATATTTAGATTTCAGTATTTTAGTTTTAATCTCAATCCTATTGATTCCTCTATTTTTAAAGGACTGTCATTCCCAAACTTAACTACTCCTCTATAATTTTATTTAATGTTTATCAAAATGTTCATATAACCTATCATATGAGAGGAAAAATTTATATAAAGTATCCATGACTTCCATTTCTTAATATATTTTTGGAGTAACTTAAACAATAAATGAATTTACTTCATTCTTAATACTTTTTCAATATAAGGAAACTATCCTAGAAGAGTAGTCATATATTATTTATCATAGTGACCCTATTAGTCACATATTTTGAAAATTTTCTCCATGTATTCCAATATATTATGAGTATATGTGAATCCCTATACACACGCTACCAAATCTGGCTCCATAAACACATAATTTATATACTCACTTTGACACCAATTTTAACAGATTAGATATAACCATACTTAATTAAAAATCAACAAGGATTATAGTGACTCTTATATATGAAATGTGTTTTTAGGTTTAGAAAATTATTGAATTATGAAAAACATAAACTAACAAAATCCATGTTCTTTATATCAAACTGAGTTTCTTTTAATATATATATGAAATTTCTTAATCCATAACAAGTTTCAACATCTCCCATAAATTATTTCACACGTTTTATCCTTAAAAAAATTTCATGTGTATTACTTTTATTCATAACATGGGGAAATAGAAACATAATAATTATTTATCTCAAAATTTTAGTAAGGGAAAACATATAACTGAGTCAATCATGAAATAAACATGGCATAAATATTATAAAAGGAATAAGTAAACAACATGAATCTATAATCAATTTGAAATAGGGATTACTTTATATCAATGAAAATAACAAGAACATGTATATTAATAATTATAATCTCATACTAATGGAATTCATAGATTCATCCATCAAATAATATGTTTTCATGTCCTTATTCCATGAAATTATCCTATTATGGGAAGAGGCATGAACCAAAAACCAACTTGTATTATCTCATGAGACATGTTGATGCATCAAGGGGATATATAATTTTTATCCCCATCCATTACTTTTTTAACTATAATTTATTCACCATATGAGTAAAAAATTGTTCATATAGTTCTCTTAGGAGCCAATTATTAAATAAAGCATGGATATTCATATTATGAAATATATAGAATAAAAATATATGATCAATTTGTGTTAGAATTAAATAATAATAAATAATATTAATACTTTTTCTCATGTCAATAAAAGGGATAATAGGTTCATAACCCATACAAAGAAATAGTTTGGTTAGTCAAACAACACATACTCAACATGATATTAATCATCCATATTGTAAAAGTGACATATAGAATGCCAATAGTTTTCCCCATGTCAATAGAAGGGATAAAATGGTCAGAGCTCATCTTGATAAAGAAGGTGGATAATAAAAAAAATTGTATACTTTATAATAATAATACTTATTGTAATATCAATATATTAAATTCCAATACTTTTCCACGTGTTAATATAATAACATTATTTCTAGGTGAACATCATACAATCAGAATTAAGTAAATATGTGATGTTCACACCATAAAGTAAAATGAGTATATAGATAAGTTAATAATAGAATAACATGATAATAATCCATACATAGAAATAAGGTATATGGTTTTTAAATAATATAACACCCATGTACAAAAGGAAAATTAGAAGGATGTTGATATACATGAAAAACATCCTCTCAAAAAGAATGCTTCAAATGGAGAAAATAAGGGATAAATAAATGAATTGTTTGATACAAAAAGTTATTTTTACCAAATTATAACATATATATATATATTATAGAAAAACGAGGAAACATAAACCCAATTAAGTTAAATAATTTTTAAAATAAAAAGGTAATTATAAATGAAAACATTATAGATCTTTTTTTAAAAAATAATATTTGTGTAAAATACAAATTTAAATTTTGATTTCAAAGGTAAATTTTGAAAAAGTGATATGATTTTTTTTTTGAAAAAAAATTAATTTTAAATCGAATCACTAATAATGGAAACTTGAAAATAAAAAATATTTATCTTTTAGAAATAATGATATGGGGAAAACATATGAATGTGAAAGGAGAAATCCTTTTTATTATTTTGAAAATTACTTTTTCAAAACTCACATTGTAAGAAGAGTCAAAAAACATTCATTAGTATTATAACTTCATTTTTCCAAATGGGATTATAAAATACCATATAATAAAATATTATTTTTCGTTAACCCAAGATCATAAGAAATAATTTTAAGACAAAACAATATAACTAAAAGGAAAAGGGACTTGAGTTATCAATATCACTTATGGGAAACATACTCTAAGAGGCATAAAACATTTAAAAAGGGGTTTATGTGGTGAAAAAGTAAAAAATTATACAATACCATATAATAAAATAAAATGGGTATAATATACCCAACTTATATTAAATAAGTTCAAGTGAATGTGTCGCAAACCAAGATAGGTTGTCATCTGTACTAGCACCCAACCTGGTCTATGGCATGGTCTGAAGGGCATTCTTGATCCACATAGGTAGGAACAAGTTCTTGGGTACCATGAAAATTCATGGGGATGATTTCACACAACTCTAAAACTATAAACCACCAACCAAAATAAATAAGTTGAAACTAAAAATGCACAAAAAAACAGGGCATAACACTTTCTAGATTTAATGTTTTCAACTTTGAACAAAACCCCAAAAAAGGAACTGCAATAAAAAGGGAACTAAAAAACCATCCCAAAACTCCATGTAATGTTAAGATAAAGACCCTAAATCCACCACCACCAACATTTTCAAGAGATACCACTAGAATCCACAAACCACCATCCCGGTGCACCAAGCCTTTACGTGAGTCAAACACATAGAAAGGTCTATATTCACCCAAAGGTGTATGTAGGGTGTGAGGAAAAGACCAGTAGGATGTCACTCAGATAAATATATTCCATTAAAAAACATTTAGGGGATAATCTAACTTTCATATTTAAGGAAGTTTATTTAAAACGGTTCTAGGAAAAACATTTATTGGGAAAACATTTTAAAAAAGGAACACTTCTAAAGAAATCCATTTCATAACCACTTTCTTAAATGAAAAATGGAATTTATAAAAACTCACACACTCAAGAGGTCCACTATATTATGATGGATGGAACCACATCATATAAAGTAGAGCACCATGGGTGAATCCTTAAGGGTGATCTAGCTTGAGTGAATCACAAGAACCTCATACCTTAGTGAAACATGGTAAAATAACCACAACTTTTAGCATCCACATGCACGAGCCACTATAAATGAGAAACATCCAAAATTACAGTGGTGATCAATAATTTTCATAGTTTAGTTAATGTTATAATTGTCAATATAGCTATGTGAAATCAAGAAAATCCGTTTTTGTATCACTAGTGAATTACTTCTATTCTTCCCACTTAGATACCTGAAATTACCTTATGCTCAATCCCATTTCACATGTTACACAAAACACCCTTTTCTTATACACATGCCAAGAAATATAAACATGCCAAGAAATCATGATTTTCTATAAATTAGTCCACTTTCAATTTTACACACAGTAAAAAAAACTTTCAAATACATTTACCATCACTTACATAATTCATAAATCCCTATTAGATAAAGAAAAATAAAAACACACAATTGAACAACTAATTCCATGGGTCAAGCCTCTTTTAAAATCCACATATAAACCAAGATCATTTTCCAAACATGATTTTCATTATTTAGATAATTTAAAATAGATATCTAAAGGTGTAAAATAAAAAAAATATTCCAAAGTATTACATTTTCATTTAAAAATAACTACTTATAAACTCATTCGCACCTTAAGTGACTTTGAAAACATGATTCTTACCCTTCAAACAACCCATAAAACACCATAATAAATCACACATAAAAACATATACATTTACTTTTATAAAATTCATTCACATCACATGAGCATTCAAATATCTTCTAAAACACATTTTCCGCACAAAAATAAGACATAGAAGATGTGAAAATTAACCAATAAAGAAAATTAAATAATCTAAAAATGCTAGATCATGGAACCACCTACATCTTATTAAGAAACTTTCAAAAAATGATGTGAAATCCCATACACACCACCACGAGACCCTAACAAGGAAATATCTGACCAAAGAAAACAAGATTAAACCCTATTGTGCAATAAGCCACCATAAAATGAACACCCTACCCACTATAAAACTAAAAACCCAAAGGAGAAGAGATGAAAACCTAAAAATAAAGAGTAATAAAGGGAGATATGGACTTACTTGGAGGTTCTTTGAAGAATCTAATACATTAACACCCAAAAAAGGGAGCCCAAGGGGGGAGAGGATGGGGGAACACCTAGGGGTGGGAAGGCTATGAGGGTTAAGAAAAGGGGAAGAAAGGGGGTTAAAATCAGGGAGAGAGAAAATGAAACCCCCAAATTTTAATGAGATGTCAAGCCACACAGTTAGTCTGCACAGTTTATCAAACTGTGTAGAGATAATGTGACTGCATCTACCAAGGAGGACACCTATCACACAGTTTCTAGTCCAAGACGCATGGTTGTTCATTGTCCATGCGATAGATACTACTTCAACCTACCACTGCAACATGGTTCCTAGGGAAGGAGAATGGTTACTACTAACTATACACCAACCATGTTCCCTGTAATGCCCAACCAAAAACATCCATTTTCGTGGAAATAAATGGGTAGAATCAATGGAAAGAACTAGGATAAGGGTAACCAAGTAAAATACCTCAAAATTTCATACTCGTCACACCTGGTTCCTGAGAAGAAAAACCTATGACCAAACCCAAACCCAAACCAAATATTAATCCAAAAACCTAGGTCAGACAATTCTCCCCACTATAATGGTTTCCAGCCCTAAAAAGTCATCCCAAGGTTTATTTTAAAAGAAGATATGGTACTCTTTCTCAGATTAAGGATATTCCAAAAAATGAAAATTGGGAATAAGGCAATTACACTACCCACAAGGTAAGAGAAACACAAGTCGAACACGATGGGCCAAAGTGGACTCCCCGCTAGGTGCCAACCACCCCCAAAAGTTTAGACACCACTATTTGATTGATCAAAGGAAGGAACTATCACAATTTACAATCCAACCTCTTGAGACAACACACCATAACCATTACCAAATGAAGATCATGTAATTTACCTAAACAAACAATGAACCCAAATGAGGCTACTACAACTTTTATTCAAAAAAACCACTGGGTGAGCTCCAATCCCAATGCTTACCCAAGGGAGGATCTTGGGGTTAGATAGCTCTAAATGAGACTTACTACCACCAATACAATATCATGAATAAAACTGAATTAGTGACATAGGGAGGTCCGAACAGACTCCCCACCATAAGAAAAAAACTAACACCCGAGACCAAATCCAGAATACCAACATGGGGAGGCCCAAAATGACTCCCCGTCCTAAGGAATAGGCTAGCCCTGGTTGATTTTAGAGGTAACTTAGCGAGTTCCATGGTGGGTATCCCCAATATAAGAACTAACCCACATAGATAGATGCAAAAAAACCTAACCCAAACCCTCACCGTAAGGGGTTCAATAGAAAAGACTCTAAACCAACAGAAAACACTAAATGGTTCAATATTCTCATGGGGCATCATCATCCTTGGATGATCATAAATCAAAAATGAAATCAAAATAGACATAAAAGGTCATTCATACATAGGAAACCACATGGAGAGTTTCACCCACAAGGGTAAAAGCACTAAGGTTCACAAAAATGAGATAACCAAACCTCCTTATAACCAAGGAGGAACTCTTCCACCCATGTGGTTTGTAACAATGAAATAGGTTCTCCATGTCTCATTCCACCAAACAGGGCCATTTAGAACTAAACAGCTACACAATATTCTTAAACTATCTTCATCTCCCACACTGTGGATAGAAGTTATACTGAGATCCCTTACTTTCTTGGGGGTTCCTGAATATGTTCTAGATTCACTCCTAGACCTATGGTTGGAGCTATGTGGATTGAATCATCTTCTACCTCACAGTCATGCATTAAAAACCCATGATCAAAACTTCTCCTACTGGTTCTACATGAAACCACACTATACTTGAGAAAAATCCCATAGAACACAACACACCACAAGACCCACTTTTCCTTAGTATGGAATTTCACTATGATGAGAACTCATAAGATGAACATGAATCATTTCCTTTCACATTGATTAATAAAAAATGAAGGAAAGGACAGTTAGAAATACTCCTTAACTTAGAATAGATATTTTTTTGGAATTCCCCCAAAGACGGACATGCTTCAGTTAAAACAAAAGCTCTTGAAAGGTTCCACAACATCTACCTTTTCACTTAAAAGAGAACATAACTTTGAAAGATACCACCAAACATGACCCTTTCACCCGATAGAAACATTTCAAGTAGAGGGACCTTATATCGAGTCCCAAGTAGAACATAATTCCTGAAAACTCCATAACAGCCTCTTACAACCAAACTGTCCACACTAGAGGCCTAGAAATAACACTTTCTTAGATGAATCCAATGAAAGGTCCAAAGGCCCTTTAAGACAATGACCAACACCAACAACCCAAACTTCTTTCCACTTCTCTCACTGGAATTCCCTCCATCGCTTCCAGACAGGACATTCAAGATTATAGGTGTCTAAATTAACCTTTGACAACCTAAAAAACTCAACGAAACTAAATATTCATTCAAATCCTACCACATTCACTCTCCCTCTACGAGAGGATCTTGTTAACCAAAAAATAAAAGAGGTGGATTCAATTGGAGATGCTCAAGAGGAAGGTCCTTATGTTAATCAACTAGAGGGTCGGCCAATGAAGATCACCCATGGTAGCACTTAAAACGTGCATTAATTATTTATAGGGGTGCACACTATCCATCATAGAAACACAAAGGACCCAATTAAAATGGTCCATTGGCCCTAAAGTAACACAAACAGATGTTAAGTGCAAAATGGAACCACCACAAAGGCTCCCTGAAACATCTCTCAAAAGAAACCACTAGCCATTGTCCCAAAACTAACTCATCTATATGAACTCAACTTGGAAAACCCCTTCATACATGTAGGACTATCAAACTCAAAAGACATCACAAACAACATTCCCAAAATACAAGGAGACACACTACACAACTTCAAGTTATCAAAATACCACATTCTCCATTAAAGACATTCTTTGAAAATAAAATAGGATTGGTGGGATTCACATTCACCAATGGTATCCCATGGGGTCTCAGACATGCATCTCTCGTGCCATACTAGGAACCCACCCACATTTCTACACATAACCCTTGCATGTGTTCACCCATGATAATACCAAAGATCAAAACAAAACCATTCCCTTTTTCCAAAATAATCATTCAACCCACCCTTACATCTTCATATCCCACTTAATGTTTCCAAAAATTCATAAAACTTTTCAAAAACTCACTAGTTAACAAATCAAATTCCATTTTCAAACTCCACACATAATCTCCAAAACATTTCATCCCATTAAAACCATTTTTTAAACACCAATCTATCCTATTAAAAACTATTTTCAATATTTTAGAAAATCCTATTTAAATCAGACATCCAAAACCCGCTTTAACATAATTTATGATTTCCAAATAATTAATTTTAGAAAACTAAAAGTTTATATAATAAAAATCCAATCATGATTAACTCATCCCCATTCATTCAAACCATTTCATAAAAATATACCTTTCCAAAGATTCTTTCAAAATAAATTAGAAAACACACTTTCTAATTTTTGAGAATCAAACCAATTTTACTTTAAAAACTAGTTTTTATAGTCCTTCAAAAGGGGATTTCCAAATAATTTTTCAGAACCCAGGGTGACACAATAAAATTCTCAAAGGGGGAAACTAGTGTCGATGGGTGTCTTTGACATATGGTTGGTGGCCATACGCCAGTCACACCACCATCATAGAGAGTGTTTTAGGACCATGTCCCCAGCTCCACATGGCTTTCCCTTCCCAACAATCTCATTGGGAATGTTGACCCAACTCATATTTCATTTCCCAAAACATTAATGAAACCAAATGGCTATATGGCAACAAATAAAACCTTAATTCCCATGGAAACTCATGTATCGTCATGAGGTGTGTTGGCTAGGCACCGTACTCATAATCAAAACATCAAGTCCTGGAAATTCTAGCTCTATTATACATATAATATTTCCCAAAGAACATGGCACAAAAGGGGGAAACCTCCTTTGATATAATTTTTTCATAAACCAATATGTGTCATCATCTGAACTGGTGCCTGGCCCGGTCTGTGTCATGGACCAAATGGCATTCCCAGTCCCCACGGGCTATCAAAAGTTCTCGGGTACAAACAAAATTCATGGGAACAATTTCACCCAACTCTAAAACTATAAACAACCAACCAAAATAAATAATATGAAACTAAAAATTTACAAAAAACATTTCATAACACTTTCCAGGTTTAATGTTTAGAACATTGAACAAAAACCCCCCAAAAAGTAACTAAAAAAAGAGAACTAAAACTCCATACTAAACCTCTATGTAATAAGAGAAGCAACGTCCTAAAGCCACTACCACCAAGATCCACAAGAGAGTCCACTATAAACCCTGAACCACAATCCCAATTCACCAAGCCATTAACTGAGTCAAACACATATCAAGTTCTATAAACACCCAAATTTGTATTTAGGGTGTGATCCAAAGCCCAGTAGGATGCCACCCATATAAATAGATTCCATCCCCAAACATTTATAATATTATATAACATGATTATTTAAGGAAATACAATTGATACATTTTTAGGAAAAACATTTATTGGGTAAACATTTTTAAAAAGGATCCCTTCTAAAGAAATACATTTCACAACAACTTTCTTAAAAGAAAAATGGAATTTATAAAAAAACACACACACAAGAGGTCTACCGTATAATAGCAGATGGTACCAAATCATATAAAGTATTGCACCATGGGTGATCCCTAAGGGTGATATAGCTCAAGTGAGTCACTAAAAACTCATACCTCAGTGAAACGTGGCATAACAACCACAACTATCAGCATCCTCATGAATATTTTACTAGAGAGTTAAAACATCCATAATTCTAGTGGTGATCAATCATCATTATAGTCTAGTTAGTGTTGTAATTTTCATTCCAGATTAGTGAAACCGGGACAAGCCACTTCTGTATCAGTAGCACACTAGTTCTAGTCTGCCCACCTAGATATACATGATTCCCATGTGCTCAATCCCATTTCACATGCTACACAAAACACCCTTTTTCACATAAACATCCAAGCATTATAACATTCTAGGAAATCACCATTTTCTATAAACTAGTCCACTTTCCATTTTACACACACCAAAAACCATTTTCAAATAAAATTACCATCACAAACACAATTCATAAATCCCCATTTGAAAAACCATAAAAAACACCATTGATCAACCAATTCCATGGGCCAGTCCCATTTTAAATCCATACATAATCCAATATCATTTTAAAAACATGATTTTCATCATTTAGAAAATTTAATATAAATATATTAGGGTGTACAATAAAAACCAAAATGCCAATGTATTACATTTTCCTTTAAAAATAACTACTTTCAAACCCATTCTCACCTTAATTACTTTGAAAACATGCTTCACACCCTACAAAAAACCACTAAAACACCTCCATGAAACACCAAAATAAATCACACACAAAAAATAGAGATTTTATTTTATAAAATCCATTCCAATCACCTAATAATACCAAGATCTTCTAAAACACATTTTTCACCACACAAAAAAGATACAGAACATGTAAAAATTAACCAAGAAAGTAAATAAAATCATCAAAAGATTATAGAACATTGAACCACATACCTCTTATGAAGAAACGTTTTGAAAATTATGTGAAACCCCATATGTACCACCATGATACCCGAACAAGGAAAAATCCGACCAAATGTAACTATATTAAACCCTATTATGCAATAAATCTCACCTAAATGAACACCCTACCTGCTGGAAAACAGAAACCCCAAAGTAGAAGAGAGAAAACCCTTAAAATAAAGAGGAATAAAGGGAGATAGGGACTTACATAAAGGTTACTTGAATAATTCCATCCAAAAACACCCAAAGGAGGGAGCCCATGGTTAGTCTATATGTTTTGTCAAACAGTGCAGAGACCGTGCAACCACCTCTGCCAAGGAGGATACCTACCACATGATTTCTAGGCCGAGGTGCACGGTCATTCACTTGTAATGGGGTAGTTACTTATTCAACCTGTAACTATCATACAATTACCTGGGGATGGAATAAGGTTACTAGTAATAGTGTTCCAACCATGCGCCATGGACCTCTCAACCAAAAAATTCCATTTTCTTGAAAATCACAGGGTAGACTCAAGGGAAGGAACTAGGTTGAGGAAAAAAGGGAAATACATCAAAATTTAATACCCATCAAACCCAGTTCCAGAGAAAAAAAACCAAGGAACATACCCAAACAGGAAGAAAAGATCAATCCAAAAACCCGAGTGTGACAGAATGATCATAACTCTATGAACTAAAATTGAGTTACCGAAAACTTTTATGATTGGTGTAACACTTAAGTCAAAAGGAATTTTAAAAAAATAAATTGATTTGGGTTAGTTTATCAGTTGAATTACAATGAAAAAATGTATATAATATGCATGGAATAGTAGATCAATAAAACACTATACAAAAAAATCATTGTGTATAACATTTTACATGTCCCAAAGAATCAAAATTAACACAAAACTAACTCTTATAGGTTGAGTAACACTTTAATCAAAACCGCTTTAAAAATAGGTCTTGTAATTCAATATAAAATATTATTATTAAAATATAATTCATGATATGATATCTTAAATTGGAAGTATATAAATCACATAAATGAAATCAAGTACAAAATACCAAACAAGTATCAAAGAAAGGAATTTGAAATGAAAACACATACCTCGGTATGTATCCGTTATGAACTTGCAAAAATCATCCAGAATAATTAAATTTAATTTAATAAATACATAAACAATAACGTGATTCATAACTATAAAAATTTATAATCTTAATTTATGGTTACTCTAAACATATATATATATATATATATTAGTTAGTTTTTTTTATTTTCAACATCGGGTGTACATAATCTTTGTTTCATTAAACTAGTTTCATAAAAATGTTATTAGTATTAATTATTGTTAGAAATTTAATCATTATAAGACAATTAAAGGTAATTTAATTTATTTTAAAAGATATTTTATAAAGATATAATTTTATTTCATGTTATTTTTTGTTATGATCCATAAGGTTAAATTCAGAGATGACCATGTTTCGGTGTTTCTTAATGAATGAAGGGTGATTTTTTAATTAATGATTTAAATATTCATATAACCATGAAAAAACTAAAAAAATATTGAAATATTTATATCATATTATACCAGTATATAATTTCTCATAGTCATCCATGGTATAAATGAATACAATTGTTCAAGTGGGTGATTAAACCAACCCAAACATGATCCTATCATGATTAATGGATGATTATAATGTGGTTTAGTTGTAATATCATTATAATAGAAGCCTAATGATCTTATTTAGTTATTATTATTGTTAAATGTTAAAATTTAAATTAATTATAAGAATGATTGATGGATATAAAAATATTATGTAGTATGAATAAAAATATTTTCCTCATAGTATGCTTGTTTAAGATAGTTAATATTGCAGGGATCACTTATTTATAATATTAATTATAGAATTCCTAATTTATATTTATAGAATATATATCATGACATAAATAACATATATATTCACTAAATCCATTTCTATAACCATAGAAGAAAGTTGGTCCTAAAAAATAAAACATGTTGTTCATCGAGATGGTTGTCTACACACAAGCATGAGTAACTTTTTCAATTTTTTTCCATTGAATGGGAGGGGAATAGATAATGCTTATTCCATAAATATAATAAAATTTTAATATATCATTTATATTTATTTAATTATATACATATGATTATAATTTGTTTATTGGATGGTGGATGTGAAGGATAAAGAATAAATTTAAAAGGGTAAGCAATACTTACATTGATAATTTTGATCTTCTCTTAAAGTATCCTTTGGAAATGAAGTACATTAGGAAATTTTTGAGGCTTGGGGATTCCGAACGTGTATAGGGGGTATGGAAGAAGTAATTATAGTATATTTTCATTATAACTTTTTACTATATTAGTGGATTGAATTTGGAGGAAGTGAGATCCTTTTATAAGTGAAAATGAATGGAAAATATTTGGAAAAGAATGTTAGGTAAGGGATAAGAATGGAATTTAATGAGAGTTAGGTGAGTTATGTGGAGAAATGTTATGTGAGATATATGGGTATGACTTTGATACCTAAAAAGGATTTTTATAATTTGTATGTAACCTTTTAATTATTAAAATTTCATGATACCAAATTTAACAATTTTACCCTTATTAATATTAATTAAAATTTAACTATATTAATTATTTTATTACTAAAAAAATAATATGTTCCACCCTAAAAAATTTAGATGTTATTAATATGAATTTGGAATCCATTTAACCTATTTAAATTTAGAAGTATTAGAAAATGCACTTTTAAATTAAAACATAAGATATTTGGAAAAATATTATTATAAAAAATATATTTTATATATTAAGTGGTTTATATCCATATTTAATATTTATTATTAATTTAATGAGTTTTTATATATTTATTTATATGATAAAATATTATATTAGAGACAAATTTTAAATTATATTAATCTAATTTATTTAGATACCAATTATATAACTATTATGAAAACTATTATTTTTAAATAACCATTTTACTTTAATCATGGTAATTAATATCTATCCTAAGTAATTTATTTTCAATGACTAAAAATATGATTTTAATAGTTACATAATTTTTACCATATGATTGTAAATAGAAATTTCATTTTATCAAAAATAATATGTTTAGTTAAAATGAATTTTAACTTTTTTTGTGTAAAACCAATTTTTTAGAAAAATACAAAAAATTAATCTTAGGTAATTATTGTTATTCTTAATCCATAAATGATGTTAAATTTTTAAAATTAAATTTATAAAATTTGATAATTCGATATTTATAAAAATCCTAAAATATAGTGGAGAACTATTCATGTTGGAAAATTTAAACTATTCACCATTCTAATTTTCTATCAATTACTAATTTATTTATTAGTAGTTTTTATTTATATTATCAATATATTTTATTATTATCTAATAGTAGCATACTTAGTTTCTTAGAATAAAAAAACAAATTTAGAAAGTATATTTTTTTCATAAAACTATTTTTTTTAGTTTTGTAATCTATATTAATTGAATTATATTTATATTAAAAGTATAAATTATATTTTATCTATTATTATTTAATAAAGTGGATAATAATATTTATTCATTCTAATTAAAAAAGTAGGTTTTAATTTTCATAATTAATATTTAAAATTTTAACTAAATATACCATGGTTTGGTTTATATTCAATGTTGTGTGTCGAGTAAGCTATATAACACATTGTATTTTATAAAGGTAATCATATATTAATATCTTAGGGTGTTATATCTCCACCCCCTAAATAAATAGAATCCTAAAAAATAATTATTATTAATTTAAGTGAGGTTATTCATAAAATATTCATCATTTTGGGTATAACATCTAATATGATCTCTACTATATGGTATTAAACTATATCAAGCCAGTTATCATTTCTCTAACAACATTAATCATTCCTAAAATCATACACCAGAGCATGTATATAACCTAATTATATACTATCAATAACATACCTTTCCTCAAACCATTTTAATCTCCAAGAAATTAAAACATAATGAGATTATATATTTTTCCAAAAATTAACTATGTCTTTGTCCCTCAAATGTATTAATGACTAGTTCATGAGTCATAAATCTATTAATATATATCATAATTCCAAAAATTGGATAATCATAACAAAAAATATCATGAATTAATTATCAATCCCAAGGTTACTAATTTTATATAACTCACTTATTCAAAATCAAACCACCCCTTATTATCTCAACATTAAGCATATATTAAATTTTAGATTTATTCATATCTTAATCTCGTGTTCTCTAATAATTCCACCCATGAATATAACCTTCTCATAAAATACATTTTCACGGTTATTAATAACTTATAATATATTTTCCATACCTTTAAAGTAAAAATATTGAATAATAATCCTTAGTTATTTCTCATAATCCTCATAACTTTTAAAATATATTATAATATCATCGATAAATATCACTCAGTAATGAGAATATATAAGAGTTTAAATACTGTTAAAATATAAATTTCATTACTTTAGGTAAGACTATGATACTCACATATTCCATCATAACAAGAAAATAATAATATTCCCAACCATTTAAATATGCTTCCTTATTCTATTATAAGACATAATGGTTTCTTAAAAGATATATTTACTAGGTTCATTTACATGATCTTGTTTCAACCAAATACTAAAATCAAAATGGTTATGATAATATCCAAAATATTAATTTGAAAAAATAAAACTAAATATTTCTTACCTTATAAAACCTTTGTTTTTAACACATGATAATTTTGTATCAATCTATGACTCTTCTTGTTAAATCATTAGTTATCCATGGTCATTTTCATATTAGTTTATCTAACCCGAACATATTCAAATTACTTATAGTAGATTACAAGTTGAATGTGAATTAACCAAAGTGTATCCTACAAGAGTTTATTGTAATATAATGATATTTCTAAAGAAATATGACTTTCAATAGTGTACAAGATACAAAACATCGAGATTAAATGAACCATTAAATATTATTATTTATATAAAATCATTATAGCTTAGCCATTGAATTAGAGTGAATGAATAGGATTAAACAAATTATTAAATATATATAAATTAAATACTCAATAAAAATTTATTGATTAGTTATTAGGAAATAAGTACTCAATTTTTAGTAAATTCGCTTTATATTATTGACTAATTGAAAATTAAATTTTTTATTCCAAAATCACTTTTGTGGAAAAAGTGGGAAACCTTATAAGAACTTAATAGAAGGTCATTAAACACAAAAAAAATTAAAAAATAATTAAATAAAAGGATAATATTATTAGAATAAATCACCCTATATAATCCCCATTGCAGTATATATAACTTAGTATATGGGACTTCATTGGTAATATCTTTAAAATGATAGACCATCTTGTCACAATTATGGGTAAATTTCTCAAAATTGATCTTATTTTTGTTGAATCTATCGGCCTAAATTCTATCTTTTTTGTTGATCCACACCCATTTATCCTCATTAGCATCAAATAAAATAATTATTTCACATATTCAGTTAACATCATCCTTTTTAGAATTGATATGGATAACTCCTTCAAGAATTTATTATTTCAAGTGGAGAATGAGCTCTAAAAAATATTATTTTTCTACTTCCACCATTATAGACATTAACTTCAAGTCATTAACAAGAACTAATTCTTGAGACACTAAGCTATTGGATACTTAGGTAAGTTTAAGTTGGATAGCACTTTTTACTTCACCCACAACAATAGATCCTCTATGAACCTAATGCGAAACTTCCATCCTCTCACTACTCTACTCTTGTTCCTTCGATAGATCACCCTCATTTATTTGTTTTATATGAAAGAGATTAATGTTCTTATTGTGATCCTAATCCTGCATAGTGAATATGCATTTAAGTTCCTTTTTGCTCCAACCTTATTCTAATACCTTGTCTCTATGGGTTTAGGTATGTAATAATAGTCTTTAAACCCTTTGGATTTCTTCCCCTTAACAACTGTGTGACTCTCTGAGTCTCAGGTTCCCTTCTACCACCTATTCCTCATTGGGCTGTAAAGTCCTCTACCATGAATTATCTCAAAACATTCCACTGATACCTAACTTGATATTTCATTACCATTCATGCGAAGATCTATCTCACTATCTAAAATAGATAGGGTATTTTTTTTACTTTATCACTCACCACTAGATCAACCTGGTTCTTGGAACCGGTAAACCTCGCTTTTCACTTGGGAATAACCATCATCCACCCTTATTGGTCAGTATAACCAACCAAAGGTTCATCCAAGCCTGGAGAAATATTATTAAGATGTGTTGAGTCATGGGATCCCATTGGTAAGAAGGCTTCTAAATTGGACACACTCTTTCATCCGGTTGGATCAATGCAAGCCCAACTGATTCATGGGGAGTCAACATACTAAAAAGTCATTGTTAAAACAAATGATCAAATAAAATTCACAATAAATATCATAAATTTAATACCCTAATACATTTAAATATTTAAATCATTGTTTCAAAATTATATTAGAGAAAATATATAGGATTTCTCTGAAAAGATTGATTTTCTAGTGAATAGTGAAAAATACTATTTTTTATTGAAAAATATTTTCTTAATTCAAGAAATTTCAAAGTTCCATTTTATTTTAAAATAGTTTTAAATTAAAATTATTTATCTTCTATGATTAAATAATCTAATTAATTTTATTTGAATCAATTTTATGGTTGAATTTGGTATAAAAAATTATACTTAAAAGGAATTTTTCCAAAAAAAAACTATTTTTCATTGCGTTTGGATTTTTTATCTTAAATTATTTTATATCTCTTATATAAATTTAATATTGAAAAGTTTATTTAATATTTGGAATCATAATGTCCAAATTTTTAAATATTTTCCTTTTATTTTTTGTCATTATGAATAGTAACAATAATAAATTTTTATAATCATGGTAAAGGTAAAATGTGTTAATTAGGGTTAAAAATAATGTGATAAGCCTTAAAATTCATTAAAACACTTAAATATATTTCATTTTATCATCATATTTTATCCATAATCATCCAAACTTAGAAAATATGGCATTTTACCTTTTGTATTTTATTTTTACCTTTATAATATTTAAGTAGAAGATAGTAAAAAATGTCACTTTCTTGCTTCTAATATCTATAATATTTTTTGATAGGGATAAATATAAAATATGTTCATTTATAAATGGTTATTTAAAATTTTAATTTTGTATTATGGTAATTTATTTTTAATTTTTAGTGATAAATTAATTACCTTAAATGCTTAGGTAATGCTAAAGCAGTGCTTCTACAAGCACTAAAAAACCAAGTAAATGATTTTAAAAAGTCTAAAAGTAATAACTTTGGTGTAAATTATTGTTTTATATGAATGTTTTTGATAAATATAAAATATTTTAGATTTTTTAAGGGTTTATATTTTAATTCCATTTCTTTTATGTTGTCTTAAAAGTCAAATTATATGAATAGTTATATAAATTAAATTAATAGTATTTTATGTTAAATATAGTTTATTAAATAGTTTAAAAGTCATAAAAATTTTAAAAGAGGAAAATTAGAATGATAAAAGTTCAAAAATTTCATCCCTTGGTCATTTATGAGAAAATTTTCACCTTAAAGTCAAATTATAACCCTTTAATATATAAAAATTTATTACTATGGTTAAGATTAAAATTGGTTTAAAAATGGGTTAAACCAAAAGATAATATTTAAAATGATATTTAACCCTGTAAAAATTTAATTGGATAATTATATTGAGATTATATTTTACTTATCTTCAATTACATGTCATTTTTAAACCATTTTACATGAATTAGACACGTATTATATTATAATATTTCATGTATTTTCAAAAATGACAAAAATGATATTTTATAATATATAATATTTTATTAAATGAATTAAAATTCATAAAATAATATCTTTGGCTAAGTAAACTGGATATGGTTTCAACTTTTAACCAATTTCCATTTATGGGTCACTTGTATTTTTATGGAAACTTTGTTGTCCCAGAAATAATAAAAAACATTGATATCATAATGATTTTTAAAAGGGTTGATGGTGGATTAAAACATAGAGAAAAGGGTAAATACATAACCCAAACTTATCACAATTTTATTTTATGAGAGTATTTTGGATAATACTAATTTTATATTATATTTATATCAATTTTGATCCATTTTTCTTAGAAATTTATTTATATTAATTTAATACTTGAAGTAATTACTAGAGTGAAACTCCCCTCACTTATAAACATGCACCCCTCCTCAATTATTGTACACACCTTTGATTTATTTATCTCAACACACCATTTCCTAATTATCTTCTAAAATTATCTAAACAATAAGTATTGGTTTTTGTCTTTTAAAATACTATTCTATGTGTCCTTAAGAAGGAATCTAAAGGAGTTATACTGAAAAAGAAGAGGTTAAAAGCACTTATGAATCATGTCGGATCTGAGGTAAGGATTTCGTCTCAATTTTCCTTCATTGAGAAATATTTTAATGTTTTTCTAATAATTTATTTTATATAGTTTATATGAAGACCTTTTACATGTAATATCAGGATTACTTCATACTTCATGGTATTTTATGTTTTAATACAAATTATTTCATCCAAGGGGATTTGGATTGAAATTTACCAAGTGATAAGGGGTTTCTTAATTGAATTCCATTCATTGGGTTATAATTATACTTAATTAACTATGTTATGTAATTATTATGTGTAAAATGACCTCGAAATGTATCATAATGTATTTCCACATGTTTAATTTGGATTTAAAATTTTTACACATAATCACTTCATTGATTATTTATAACTTAAATGATATGATATTTGTAAGGGATCTTCATTTAAATTTCATATCCTTGAGACATATTTTATGTTATGTGACTATTTATGTTTATGAGGTATATATACTAATACTTTGACATTATATATCATGAATATTATTTTCTTCATGATATTTAATGTTTCATTTGAAGTTATTATTTCATCAGGCTTACGATTGAAAAGTTACCAAAGAGGTAATGTTTATTTCACAGTCTCATCATTATTCAGAATTACTTAAGATTAAGTATCTCCTAGGGTAATTTTTTGGTCTTTCTATCTTAAACACAATATATTTTATTATCCTCTGGTTATTTCTATAAATTATAAGTTTCCCTATCAATTTTCTCTCTTTAATTACTTAAGATATTGAAATAATGTTTTAAGAAAAAATGACTTTATTTTGTATTCAGTTGAGAATTTTTTATTCCATGAACATGTTTTCTTTAAAATGTTTTAAATGATTTTTTTACTATTCTCTTATAAAATTTTAAAGTAATTTTTACCCATGTTTTACTTTCAATAAAAACTCTTCAAAGGAATCGTTTTTTTATTCTTAGAATGAGGTATTTTTTTACTTTTAAAAAAATGTGAAAGGAATATCTGTTTTAACATATTCAGAATAAAGAGAGTTTCCTTCCATAATGACCACTCAATGATTTAAAGATTCCTTTAAAATTTCCATGGCTCTTTTAAATGAATTTTTTTCTTAATATTATGGAAATTTTTAGTTTTTAAATGTTATTTTCAAAGTGAAAGGGTCTTTCCAAAAGAATGGTTTTAATGATATTTTTATGTTATTTCTATAAATAAATTACAATAAAAATTTATTTTAATTATACTCCATTGGGGTAATGTTGTAAATATACCATTTGTATTATTCTTATGGATAGTCTACGGTCAGTTTTACTTGGGAAGTTATTGAAATTTCTTATGCTAATTATCCATATATGAATAGTTTATTATTATTAAGGTATGTAGATTATATTGTATTATTTATTCATATGATGAATGCCTTAAACATATTAAGTGATTGGAGGGGCACATTATAGCCCCTCAATGCATCGGTGGGTCTCATGAGTCAAACTATTTTGAGTTTTTGGCCGATTCCATATCCATTTATATAAGATTTCATATCACGAGGTTTCGAGTAAATGTTTAAGATGTCGGTATAAGATTCCAAAATTTTCTAGAGATGTATTGTGCTCTTTTATAGGTAGTCTTTTACCCTTGTTTTGGTATATCTTAGGTGTGTTTTGGTTTTGAGGTGTTTTCAGTGAAGATTATGAATTTTAGATGAAAAAGAAGTAGTTCATGGTTGGTGCATGGTTTTCCTAAACTATGTGTCTACCCCTAGAAAACCATGAAAACCTAGATAGATGAGGATTTCATGTTTGGCAGACGTTTTTTCAAACTGTGTTCCCTCTTTTTAGAAATCATGTGCCCCTTCCTAGGAAACCATTCATATGGGATTTTAATCCCCCAAAAAATTATTAAAAATTTCCCAAACCTTTAGTATTAAATCCCAATCAACCCAAATCAGCCCTAAACCCATTACTCGATATTTTAAAGATCCTAAGAGGGTTACAAGGCTGCTCAAACCCTATTATTTACAAATCAAAGATCTAATCAAATAATCATCTTTCTATTGGTAAGTTTTTTCTTCTTCATGTGGTTTACTCTATCTCTTATCTCTCTTTATAGATTTAGAGAAATGTTTTATTCTCTGTTAGAAATGGTTTAGATCTTGGTTTTCATGGATATTATTATATTGGATCATGTTTCCAGGATTTGGATCTAGATCTTCTACAGTATTTTGATCTTGATCATTCTAATTTAATTTTAGGATTTTCCTATTTGGAAAATGACCATCAACGATCATGAGTTTGTTGGTGAAAATTTCAATTCCCATAGTCTTAGATTATAATTTCATGTATGTAATTTTTAACTTTCTATTTCACATTAGCAAATCATACCTTTAATGAGATTAATTAATTTTTCAGATAATTAATTAATGTTATTGTGAAATTGTATGATTGATGTGATTATGAATTGGTTGATAATAGGATCTAATATATATTTGGATTAACCTTGAAGGTTTAATGGATTATATGATTAAATGTTTATAAATGGTTAGTGGTGAATTTTTTATATTATTCCATGTGAATTAAAATGATGAAACTTTATTGGTTGATAAATAGAAATGGTATACCATGATGAGAATTTTTGACAAGGAGGTTAATGAAGATTAACCTTAATAAATTAGTTAAATGTAATATATGTGATATTGTGATATATGTGATGATGAGTGTGGGACAATAAATTCTTCTCAGAATACCAATGTGGTAACTATGAGTGTGGGATATGGATTGATGTTTAAAAATTCCATATGTGATAACAATGAGGTGTGGGATATAGATTGATTCTCCAAATACTCATGGGGTACTAGACATGATATTATATTCCCAAAATATTAACATTGCACTATGGTTACAATTTTCAGTGATTTGAAAGTGAAATGAATTGATAAATGAAAAACCATGATGTAATGAAATGTTATATCCCTTGATAATGGTTCAAAAAATAACATGGGATGAAATATGTAGTGATGGTTAGGGTGTCATCGTGAACCGGGGAAATTATGTGGTTAATTAAATAATAACGAAATGTGATAATTTTTTACGATATTGTACTTTATTATTTATACAATGGCATGCATTATTATAGACTGGATATTATTTTAGACACCATTGTTGGTGGCCTACTGAGTTATACTCATTCCCTACTCGGGTCTTTTGATTGGTGGCTAAATAGACTTCATGTTTTTAGGATAGGATATAGGCAATAGATCTATGTTAGATTGCTAAGCTGGGATGGATCATGGATGAGAGAACCAAACATGATGGCCCAGAATGGAATGAGGTTTTTGTAATCATGCATCATTCTAGGAACTGTATATTTTTATGTCATATGCATCATTTTAGGCATGCATTGAAAATTAGTTTTTGGGGTGAGTTTTTTTAAAGGAAAATAATTTTATTTCAAGTGTAATTTTAATGTGAAATGTGCCTCATTTAAAATTGAGACATTTTAAATGATGCAAAATGTGATGATTTAAAATGGATAAATGCGATTCAAATGAGAAATTTGAATTATAAAAATGTTTACCCTATGTGAGTCACAACCCATGTGAGGTATCGTTGAGGGTAGTAATAGTAACTCAAAACTCACCGTGTGGAAGGGTATGGTGGATGAATTGTTATGGATTTATTTTGAATCCATCTTACATAAATTTGATAATTTTGTGTTAAGTGTCCAAAGATTTCTATTTGAAACTATATATTTATTCATCCACAATAACACTTATTTATCGGATGATAGGAATAAATGGATAGAAATGATCCTTTAGTAGTGGAACCTGAGGCTCTAATAGTTCTATGAGAGGAATCCGGAGATCAGTTCCATTATAAATTTTCTCACTTTATACAGTTTATGGAAGGAGAACTTAGGTGGGTTTTAAAGATTATATCTAACTTTACATGCGATTTCCAGTTGCATCACCCTCCGAATTTCACTACAAAGGGTGGATCTAAGGAAACTGAGTTATGAATTGAATCTATCTAGATCATTATTGACCACATAGGGACTCTTTTTAAGAATAGAGTCAAGTTTGTAGCTTATATTTCATGTGTTTAGGTGAAATTTTGGTGGGACATTCCATACATGATATGGATAGATGAAGAATATGGAGTGATAAGACTTTAAAAATAAGTTCTTGGAAAATTTTTACAATGAGATTCTCAAGTGGGAGAGGGAATATGAGTTTATGAGGCTGAACTAGGGGAGTATATCTGGGATGGAATATGAGGGATTCATTATTGATTTTCATTACTTTGTTCCAATTCTGGTGGGGTATGAGGGTATTGTGGAGAAACATTTCTAGGAAGGGATTAAATGTGACATAAAGTCCCAGATTAATGTCTATAGGCTAAATAAGTTTTCAAAAGTGTTGAATCAGACTATCATATAAGAGGGGAACTAGTATAAGGCTTCTAATGGAGGACAGGTCGTTTATACTAGATGACATGGAGGTTTGCCTTATGAGATAAGGAATCATCGCTTTGAAAATGTTAACTAGGGAGATAGAAAGAAGAGTGTCCTGGTGAAGGATTATTTTTGTAGTACAATACTAAAATGATTTTCCACTAGTGTGGTAGGATGAGTCAGCTTTGTAGATAGTTCCCCCATCCATCATTATAGTGTCAGGATTTTCATGGGATGGGACATATACAATGGTTCTATAGGAACCCATGATAGATTGGTAATGACGGAGGACCTAAGAAGAACCAGAGTGCTTGAAGGGGCTACTCTACCCCCTATCAGTCTAGAAGTTGGAGTTATACTAGTTGTGGCAGTCGAGGTAGTGGATTTGGTACTTCTAGGAAAGACATCCTATATTATCAGAGTAGTGTAACATAGAGGACTCATTCTATATCATAGTAAAGAGGGGGAAGATAGTTTCATGCATTTCATCCTACACTTGTGGATAGTGAGGTTGGATCCTCGATATTTAGATTTACTATTCTTTTAGATTCTACACTTGTTAGTGCCTTATTTGATATTGGATCCTCTCATTCTTCTATATCTCCACAACTTGTGAACAGTTTGAGTCTAATAGGGGAGTTTGTGAGCAGGGTTATGATAATTAATATGGAATTGGAGTGTATTCATGAGATATCTATTTATACAAGGGGATTTCTATCTAGGATGGGGAGTATCATTTTCTATGGGATCCATACATCCTTGATATTCCAATATTTTAATTGATTTTTGGTTTGGACTATTTGGTAGTCCACTGATCCCATATAGATTGTTATCACAGGTGAGTGACCTTTACTTCTCCTGAGGGTGAAAATTATGTTCATCATGCAGAGTGGGATATCCAAATAGGCCACACTGGTCCAGTTCATTATAAACTAGGGGAGATTAACTCCTAGGATTAAAGTCTATTTTTTTTAATGGAGGTGTTAAGCATGATGTCTTTCCACCTGTAGAAGAATGGTTATAGGAGGTGTTTCTTGTGGACTTCTCAGGGCTTCCACCTAAGAGGGATGTGGATTTTATGATTGATATCATACCTAAAACTAAGATTGTTTCCAGTCCACAATATATAATGGCACAAAAAAGGGATTCAAGAGATCAAGAATTTACTAGAATAGTTTATGAATGAGGGATTTATTCATATGAGTATGTATCCTTGGGGTTCTCTAATTTTCTTTAAAAATAGGGATGATGGTAATTTGTGCTTATTTTTTTATTACCGGAATTTGAACTTGATGATAGTGAAGAATAGATATCATCTTCTATGTATCAATGACTGTATTAATTTAGAGGATCTTGTGTGTTATCTAAGATTGACTTAAGATCAGGGAATCCTCAGTTAAGATTTCAACCTTATTATATACCACTAATAGCTTTACAAAAGAGGTATAGGATATATTAGTTCATCATGATAGATTTTAGGATCATGAATGCCCATGTTGTGTTTATAGACTTGATTAACTAAATATTCCACCCATAGTTGGATCAGTTTTTGGTTATTTTTTAGATGTCGTCTTGGTGTACTCTAAGTATCATGAAGATCATTCTCAATATCTTTACATAATCTTGAGTATACTGAGAGAAAATCGACTATATGATAAGCTATCTAAGTACCAATTCAGGATTGAATGGGTACATTTATTGGGTCACATAATCTCATAATATGGTGTGTCAGTGGACCTAGAGAAATTACTAGTAGTTGTTTCTTAAGTGATACCTAAGAATTTTATCAATATTTGTAGCATTCTGGTTTTATTAGGCTACTTCCAGAGGTTCATGTATGAATTTAATCACATAGTAGAACCACTTTAAGGATTTACCAAGAAGGTAGTAAAGTTTGAATGCTCATGAGAATCTAATAATTCTTTATAGGAGTTGTAGAAACAACTGACTAACTTAGTGGTCTTGATCCTACCTAAGCTAGGGGATGAGTATACCATGTTTTGTGATGCATCTGGGATTGTTCTTGGAGAACTGTTGATGTGGGGAGATTGAGTTGTGGCATATAAGTCATGGATGTTGAGGCCACATGATTAGAATTACCCTATGCATGACCTCAAGTTAGCAGTAGTGGTTTATTCCAGGATGTGGTGGCGGCATTATTTGTTGGGTGAAAATTTTACTGTGTATACTAATCACAAAATCTTAAATTACATATTTTAACAACAAGATATAAATATTTGGTGATGATGGGTTGATTATGTGAAGTCATATTATTTTGATCTAGCATATACACCTAGAATGGGAAACAATGTTATTGAATATTTTAGTAGGAAAACATAGACTTAGGAAGCTTAGGAGTCTATATCTAAGTGGGAGATAATGAATTTTCTATAAGAGATTCATGTTGTTCTTTGAGAGGTCCAGGATAAGATAACCCTCATATTAGTAACAACTGAATTAAAATTTTTTATATAGATTAGGGAGAGGTAGTATAAGGATCTAGAGTGGTTGTCCCTAAGTTAAATCCTTGAAGATGGGGAGTCACCTTCAGGATAGACCATATATGAGGATAAGATCATCTATGTTTGGAAATGAATTATTGTGCCAATGAGTATGCGGGAGGATCTAATGCATGAATTTAATGCCTCTATGTGGGAAGTACATCCGGTTTTGATCAAAATTTATCATGACCTATATTAACAGTTTTTGTGGTCAGACATGAAAAAAGAGATTGCAGGGTTAGTGAAATAATGCTACACCTATCAATTGGTGAGGTCCAAGCATCAACAACCCGGTGGTTTGCTACAGCTATTTCCCATTTCTAAATGGAAGTGGGATGACATTTCCATGGATTTTTTGTTAGGTATGCTGATGATTCCTATGAAGAATGATACTATTTGGCTTTTTGTTGACTTACTAAAGAATCTATAACATTAATTTCCTATCAGGAAGTCTTTTTCAGTGGATTGGTTTGGAGACTTTTACACTTTGGAGATAGTGTTTTTTCACAGGGTGACGTGGAGTATACTTTTATAACATGACTCATCTTAAACATAAAACATATGGAAATGATTTCAAAAGTTTCTTGGTATGTAGGTATTTTGGAGTATGAATTTTGACCCACAAATAGATGGGTAGTCAGAACACATTATTCAGGTGCTTGGGGACATGAAAAAAGCATTCATTATTGACTTTCGTGGGTATTGGGAGAAGCACTTGGTTCTCATTAAGATTTCTTATAACAATAGTTATGGAATATTATTCATATGGAGCCATATGAGTCACTTTATGGTTGTCCATTCAGATCACCTCTATGCTAGATGGAGGTTGGTGAGTCAAATTTGTTGGGGACAAGTCTCATGTAGGAGACGTCAAAGCAAGCTCAACTTATTAAAAAATGTATGAATACAACTCTGAGTATGAATAATTTGTCTACTGATATAATTTGATGACCTCTTGAGTTTATAGTGGATGATTGTGTATTCCTTTGGGTGTCTCCTAGATTGGGTCACCGTAGGATCTGGAGGTAGGGTAATTTATAACCCAGTTTTGTTGGACCATTTGAGATTGAGGAGAGAATTGGGTTGGTGGCATACCGATTGACTCTTATATAGAAGTATAGTGCTATGCATTATTTTTTTCATGTGTGAAAACTTCAGTGGTATCTCCCTGGCCCATCTCATTTGATCTATGCAGATGATGTTGATCTTGAGACTAATGCATCCTTTGAAGAGAATTTGATACTTGTTACTAATCATAGATAGAAGGTGTTGCGGGGAAAGATCATCCCGATAGTTTGATTATTGTGGAAACATAGCCATGTTTGGGATGAAACATGGGATAGATAAGTGTATATATGATCTCAGAGGCCCAATCTTTTTAGCTTGGGATCTTAGAGATGCTTGGGAGTACATCTTGAGGATGAGATATTATAAGGTAGTGTGATTTTAAGATCCAAATTTTTTTTGGAGATGTCTCCTACTCATTTATAGGTACTCTTTTACCCTTATTTTGTTATATATTTTGTGGGTTTTGGTTTCAAGGTGTTTTAGTAGAAAATTGTTAATTTTGTAAGATAAAGGAGTAGTGCACGGTTGGCGCACGGTTTTCTCAAATCATGCACCTACCCCCATCAAACCATAAAACCCTAGAAATATGGGAATTTCATGGTTGGCTCACTATTTTTCAAACCATGTACCCTCTTAGTTGAAAATATCCACCCCTAATATGAGGAACATGGTTAGGGTGCATGTTTTAGAAAACTATGCACCCCTATCCAAAACATCAGGTGCGTGGGATTTTAATCCCTTGAAAATTTATTAAAATTTTTCTAAACCCCTAGTATAAATACCCAATCCACTCAACCCTACCCTAAAACCATTACTCTGAATTTTGAAGATATTGGGAGGGTTTTAAGTCTCCTTGAACCACATTATTGATTAACCAAATGTCTAATTAAAGTATCGTCCTTCCATTGATAAGTATTTTCTTCCAAGTGTGGTTTTTATCTCTCCTATATCACTTTCTAGATGAAGAGTAATGTTTTATCCTCTATTGGAAATTGTTTAGATCTTTGTTTTTTGGATATTATTCTATCTGAACTTATTTATGGAATTTATGATTATATCTTCCACACCTTTGTGATCATGTTCATTTTGATTAAATGTGGGGATTTTCTAGTTCGGCCAATTCCCATCAACGATCTTGAGGTAGGTGTCATAAATGTTAATTACCACAGACTGAAATTATGATGGCATGTATATAATTGTGAATTTTCAATTTCATGTTTGGAAATCGCACATTGAATTGGACTAATTAATTGGTCGATTAATTAATTAATGAGATTTTGAAATTTTTCAATTAATGTGATTATGAATTAGTAGATAATTTTTATTAAGGATTCTTTGGATTAACCTTGAAGGGTTAATGGATTATATGATTAAATTTTGATAAATGGTTAATGGTAAATTTTTTATATTATTCAATGTGAATTAAATTGATGAACCTTGATTGTTCAATAAATATAAAGGGTATACCATGATGAGAATGTTTAATAACAAGGTTAATGGTGACTAACATTAATTAATGAGATATATGTGATATATGTGATATACGTGATATATTTGATATATGTGATATATGTGAAATTGTGATATATGTGATGATGAGTGTTGGACAAGGATTGATGATACAAATACCCATATGTGATAACTATGAGTGTGGGATATATACTGATGCTTTAGAATCCCATATGTGATAACAATGAGGTGTGAGATTGGGATTGATGCTCCAAATGCCCAGAGGGTTCTAGAAATGACATTATATGCCCAAAATATTGGCATTGTACTATGTTTCAAAGTATATGTGATATGTAAGTGAAATAATTGATAAATGAAAACTCAAGATATAAATAAATGTGATATCCATTGGGGATGGTTTAAACTCTGTCATGGGATGAAGTAGGTATTGATGGTTTGGGTGTCATATTGAACTGGGTAATTATGTGGTTAATTAAAGAATAATGGAATTTGATAAATATTTACATTATTGTAGATTATTCTTTACACAAACACATACATGGTTTTATATTGGATATTGTTTTAGAATCTGTTAGTGGTGGCGTATTGATTTGTACTCACACCCTACTCAGGCTTCCTAATCTGTACCAAAATAGAATTCATGTTTATAAGATAGGATAATAGAAAGATACCTCTGTTAGATGGATGAGTTGGGATGTACTAAGGATGAGGGAACCAGAAATGATGTTGGGATCTAATTGGGAGTGTCAATGTGTCTTTATTTTCATTTTTCATTTGACACTTGACACGTATGTGGCCTGAAATTTCTATTACCTTAGTTTTGGATTTTGTTTTCCTATTTTGGTTCATAATGTGATACTAGTCTATATTTGGTTATAGAATTGTTATGATTATTTTTTATTGTCATTTTGTTATTGCCTATTTATTTTTACCATTAACTACTTTGATAAAGAGGGTATGGTCTCTCAGTGTTATATATTAGACCCTAGTTGTCAGTTGGTAGCCTCTAGAATACAAGGAGGCTCGCCTGTGGTTATGTAACCAACTATCTTGGGGGACCGATGTGTGCACCCAATTTAGGATGCTATAGTCTGGTGTTATACATTTCATCATTACAAAATCTATTATTTATGTCCATGTGATTATTTTAATGGTTTTAATATCCATGGATAAGTTTCATTCTCATGTGATTATTTATATGACATTATTTCATCATCATTTATTCCTATCATATTATTCTTCATGACCAAATTATTTATCAAAAGGAATGTTTTCCAGTTAGTTACCTTTCCATATTGATTATGAATTATTTACTCATGACAGATCCTATTGTACATAGTCCTTACTGTGCATTTGAGATCACCCAAGATTTTTTTTCCTTTACCTAGAATATAGAGAAATGTATTATGAATGATATTAAGAATGTAAGAATGTTTATTATACTATGTATTTACATTTCCAATGTAAAATAGAAATCTTGTATGTATCTAGTTTATATAGACAACTAAACTATTTGGTCCTTTGTGATACAATTTCTTGTCTTGTACCAATGTAATAAAGTAATAATCGACTCTGAACTACTAGGGTCAGGGCGTTACAATTTTTATTAGAGGAAGTTTAGTAGAAACCTTCGAAAACTATATTTTGGAAAATATATATTATGAAAAAAAATGTATGATAGAATTTAAGGATAATTCTAATTATATAATAATTGTAGTGACTCTTATTTTTCCCTTTTAGAATTTGTATATATTGAGGAATAGTTTTGGATCCATGTGTTACGACGACATGACATTTCGAGGCCCGATGAGATCAGAATTGATATCATAAAAATATTAAATATATTAATATCACATGCATATATTTTTCATAAAAAGGTATAATAACTCTTAAACAGAGTCTTAAATTATAAATCTAATACCAAATTTGAGTTTAAAAATTAGGGTTTACCATAGTCATGACCTAAGGTTGGTTAGCATTGGATGTCCGGTTGAGGCATCCATTAGAAGTGCATTTAATTAAAATAAATAAATAATTTTATTTATTTTATTTAAATAAACTAATATAAATACACAATTATGAAAATTATTTAGGGTTAGCCGCATAACCTTGTGTGATTAGAGAGTGTAAAAACACCATTTTTCATTAGCAAATCACATTGGAGGATGATGGGTGATCAGATCGAGATGGATCGAGAGGTAGAGAATACAATTAGACTTCTACATCACTAGAAAGAATGTTATTCATCAACAATCAATCCCAATATATGTGGGACTCTTCAATTGTGAATTTTTACCAGTTGATTAAAATATTGATCATAGAGATTTTATCTACTTTTGATTTGTGTTTATACTATCTTTACATGAACCCGGTTAATTTTTTTATATTAGTTATTCTTAAAAGTCTATGATTTTCACTATAGTTATCCCAATTTTAGGATCATTAGACAATAAAGATTGGCCAATGATGTTTTCACCTTTGTTCTTGTGTTTTCCCCCACCCATTCTTCATGTTATTAATTGTTGGATCATGGGTTCTTTATTTATTCATTGTTGGGGTAGGTTCGAGTGTGATTTAACCATAGGATTCATGGTGGTTGTGTGTATGATGAATATATTGGTGTTTTCGGATAGACTGGGAAGGATTGTGGATGATACTTTGTATATCAAGGATCCACAAATAGTAATAAGAAACAAGGTGTGTATGGGATGTGTTAGGTCTTTGGTGGATAATCAGATTACATTTTTCTATCCACTAGAGGTTGGGAAATAATGGTCGGAGGACAATTCCATTGATTATGGGTAGTGGACAAGCAAGATCAATAGTGTTGAGGTCGGATATAGAAAATGTGTGAAGAAACCCAACTACTTGTCATATATACCAGAAGAACACACAGAAATTATCCCCCTAGCTATGAAGTTAGGGTTTCAGTAAAATTTAAGGATCAAACATCATTAGATAGGACCCACACATCATGTGACCCACTTTAGGGAGCCAGAACATGTGCTATCTGGCACATTCCTAGGAACCTGTGTGGGAGGACATGTCGTGTAGTACCCCCAGTTTGAGGTATATGGCCTTTTTTATACATTGTTATGTGTTTAAAATGCATGGGTTGAGTTAGGAAGAGGTTAGGAGAGTTTGAAATGGTTTTGGATGAGTTTTGGGGATTTTAAAGGGGTGCACGGTTTGAGCATGGTTAGTGGAAACCATGCGGATTCCCCAGGAAACCATGAAATGGAGAGAGTAGGCTTTGCATGGACAGTGCACGGTTTGCCAAACCGTGAGAGGAAACTGTGCAGACCCTTTCTCCCGAGTTAGTAGCGTGCGCACGGTTAGCACACAATTTTCCAAACCGTGCGGGCTAACCGTGCAGCCACTTAAAAATAAGGTTATAAGTTCTGGGCTCCCTCGGTCTTAACCTATTCCACTCCAATATTCCTCCCACTCAATCCCCACTCGGTATTTTGGGTTCTCAGGCATTAAGGGTGATCTCCCAATTGATTTGGAAGCGTTTCAATGGGGTTTCAAGGTGGTTTGATGGTGGGTTCTCTTAGGTAAGTATTCTCTCATGGTTTCTTTGTGAGTTCCTCTAGATCTACTCTTCCCCCTTTCTTGGTTTTCTAGATCTACACTGGTTGTGTGATTATCTAGGGGTGTGGTTGCCTAGGATGATGTTTTGAAGGCTTGTGAATGTTAGGGAAGGGGATCTAGAGAGGTTTCGGTGTTGCATTCTCCGGATTTGAGGTGTGGTGGCTTGTGGGTCGATTTCTTGGGAACCCTAAAGGTAGGTGGTTTCGCTCTCAACTCCACTTGGTTAGAACTACTGGTTCTTTGTTAAAATTAATTTTTGTGCTGAAAAATTAATTGTGAATTGTTATTCAAAATTTGTTGGAAATCCCTTGGGTGATGTTTTGGGGATTTTTTTGGGAAAAAGGCTGTTTTATAGTGAAATGATATTCTTGTGGATTTTAAAATGAAGATTTTAAAATTGGATGATATGGTTGATTTGTGAAAATGATTGATGGAAAGGGGTTTTCAACAAAAGAGTTGTTTTATTGAAATGTTGTTGGGCATGGAAATTTGTTTTCCATAAATGGGTGATTTATTGAAGTAGATTGATATGCAATGGAATTGGTTGATTGGATGTTGTTGTGACTATGGTGGGTTTATGCTAGTTTCGGTTTGGTTGAAATGTTGTATGGAAGTGGGCGATAAGTCTCACTATAGTGAGTGGATGGATAGTGGTCGGAATAACTGCCATATGAGTACTGTTCGGAAGTACCTCTAGTTGTGAATGGGTGAACGGGTTGGGCGGAAGTCCCACCGTTTTGATTGTTTGGTGTGAATAGGTGAACAGGTTGGGCGAAAGTCCCACCATTTTGGTTTTTTGTTGTGAATTTCTTTGGAAGATTGAAGTTGTTGTGATAACGTGTAAATTATGAGATGACTTGTGGCATGTTTGGTTGGTTTTCCCTTTGTTTCTTGTTTTGGGTGTTGTGACTTGGTAAGGGCATGTTTGGCTTATGAAAATGGTTGCACTTGTGATTTAATTTATATAAACTATTTTATATAAATGTGCTAACGGTTTTATCCTAGTGGCATGTGTAGGGAAGTCATTTGGGGAAATGCTACTGAGTTTTAGTACTCGCCCCCTGCTTTGGCACTATGGTGTCATTGTAGATGTCGTGTACCATGATGTGGGAAAAGGTAAGGCATCACCCTATTTTAGTGGATAATTGTGATCCCTTGGTGGAGCTTGGATCGTGGAGCTTGGCGTGGATCTATGGTGGTGTCATGGCTTGTGGTGTTTGGTTGTTTGGTTTCCGCAGTGTACTCTGATGTTGTGTGGACATGTCTAGTTGTATTGGTTTTGAGTTGTGTTGTGGAACAACTTGTTTGTCTTTTGGGAATGCATGGTTGGGTAATTGAATTGACATGCATCATATAGTGACTATTAGTAGATGGTTTGGTTGGTTTTGACTTAAGGGAAGATCGTTCCCCAACTTGATCTTGAAGCCCTCGACATTCATTTCCAGCCTTTGGCATCTTGGGAATGTCTCTTAAGGAAAAGTATCCCTCACAACCTCCTCAAGCCAATGAGGTAGGGGTGGGTTGTTACAAGTGGTATCAGTTTGTTCGGCCCTTTGGAGTTGATTTTTGAATTTGGTGTTGACATTCATTGTGTTACATTCCTTGAGTCAGGATGGTAGCAAGGCGTAGGAATGTCGGAACTTGGAATGTATAGCATAAAAGGACGTAGCTAGCCCTTTTCTACTGAAATTCAAGTTACTAGGGAGTTGGGTATATAAGTGTTTTGGAGACACTTATAGGAATTGGAAATCTCATTGTTGTGGGTGTAGCCAATGATATGTACATGGCATATAAGGTATAAATGACTTCCCTCTAGGATGCATATTTCATTGGGGTATAATGATTTATGATGTGATATGAATGTGTAAAATTGTAATGTCAATAAATTGGTATTTTGAAAATGGTATGATTTCCAAAATGGAGAAACATGGGAAATGTGAACTTCTGGAAAGCCTTGTTGTGAAAGTGTTGTGTAATGTGATTTGAAATGGGATTTCACGGAAGTGAGACTCATGGTTTTTTGTTTTCTATTTATAGAAATGGCACTGGGTAGGTGTCGTAGAGACCAACCGAAGGAGGCTAATGAGAATGTGGTAGCACCTGAGCCTCAGGTGAACCAGCAGTTAGGGAAAATCATAGTACAAGCTTTCCAAGCTGTGTGAATTAGAAATAAAACAGATGAACCAAGGAATGTGGATCATGTGGTGTAGTTTAAAAAGAAAAATCCACCCATCTTCAGGGGTGATTCAGAGCCAGAGAGGGCAGAAGCATGGTTGAATATAATGAACAAGATCTTTGAGTTCTTGGGAACACTGGTAGAGTTAAAAGTGAAGTTGGATACATATATGTTGGAAGATCTAGCCCTTTCAGTGGTGGTAATTAGTAGTCCAAGTTGGTACTAACCCAGTTGTGATGTGGAAAGGCTTTGAGGAATTGTTTAATAAACAATTCTACCCACATACGTTCATAATTCAATGTACAAATGATTTCTTCAGTTTGAAGTAAGAGCTTATGTCTATGATGGAGTACGCAGCTAAGTTCATAAACTTAGTGTGGTTTTCACCCAAGGTGGTGGGTAGCACGTTGTTGAAGGCGAGGATCTTTGAAGCGAGGTTAAGGTAAAAAATCCGTTCAAAGATAGCGGTGTTGTGTATATATGATTACACAGAGATGGTGAATAGAGCCTCGGTGGCTGAGCGGGATTTGTTGGGTGCTCCAGGTGGGGGAAGCATGGTGGTACCCATTGGGAATAGTGGGAACTCTAATGTTGGGTTCAAGAGAAGGAGGGACACTTATTCCCAGAGCGGGAATGTGGCATATAATCCGACGGAAGGATCGGTAAATCTTCCTCCAAAGCCCCAGAGCAAGCTAGGATGTTTTCAGTGTGGTTCCACGAGCCACAACAAGTGGGATTGTACGGAACAACCTCGAGAAGGTCATGATTGTAAGCAGATGGGGAATCTGCAGCATTATTGTCAGAATTCTCCAAGGTCAAGTGCGTGTGACACACCTCAGGGATTGCAGATGAGGTATGCTTCGATGGGACAGGGACAACAGCACACCCCTCGTCAGCAGAGTAAAGTGGGTCATGGTGATTCTCGTAATACCACGACGCCTCAACAGAGAAATAAAGAGTAGAGTGTGGCAAGAAAACATGTGTTCGGAGCTGAGCAGGTTGTGTTGGATGATCATTCGGGACCATCCACGGTGCGAGGTAATATTCTTTTAAATTCTACCTTGATTCAAGTTTTGTTTGATACGGGTGCTTCACAATCTTTGATTGTTGCACGTGTGGTTGATTTACTGGGTTTAAGGGTAGGAATGATTCCCTCGGTTTTGAAACTTCAAACTCCTCTGGGTCGAAGAGAGCTTCGAGCCTTCTTGTGTAGAGAATGTTGTATCATTGTGGGAGAGGTTGAGATAGTGTGGAATTTCACAATGCTTGAGATGGATGGGTATGATGTAATCTTGGGAATGGATTGGCTGGTGGTGTTTAATGATCACATCGATTGTGATGCACGAACAATGGCTTTTATGACACACGATGGAATTAGACATCTCTTTAGAGGATAGAAGCATGAAAGATAGGGTGCAATGGGTTTTTTGGAACCAGAAGTGTGTACATTATCGTAGCAGTTAGCGGTGTTGTCATTGGAATCGGTAGAGGGTGTTGAGCAGAGTGTTCCTTCGTCAGTGGTGGATCAGTTCATGGATGTTTTTCCTGAAGAATTCTCTGGGTTACCTCCTATAAGAGAAGTGGAGTTTACGATTGATCTCCATCTGGGGACCAGTCCTATCTAACTTCCATCTTACCATGTGGAACCAGCTAAATTGAGGGAATTGAAAATCTAGCTGGAAGAGCTAGAAAACAAAGGGTTTATCCAACCTAGCACGTCTCGGTGGGTAGCGCTGGTGTTTTTTGTGAAAAAGGAGGATGGAACTTTGAGGCTATGTGTTGATTATCGTAGACTTAACCAAGTTACGATAAAGAATAGATATCTACTTCCACGAATTGATGATTTTTTCGACCAGTTGAGGGGAGCCCAGAGGTTCTACAAGATCAACCCGTGGTCGGGATATCATCAATTGTGGGTGAGGAAGGAGGATATTCCTAAAACAGCTTTTAGAAGTAGATATGGCCATTATGAATATTTGGTTATACCCTTTGAACTAACGAATGCGCCAGCAGTGTCTATGGAATTAATGAATTGGATATTTCGGAGATATCTGGATTCATTTGTGGTGGTGTTTGTCAATGATATTATGGTGTATTCAAAGACAAAGGTGGATCATGAGCAGCACTTGGCGACAGTGCTGGGGATCTTGAGGGATCATCGATAGTACGCCAAATTGTCAAAGTGTGGCTTTTGGATACAGGATGTTCATTTTCTTGGCCATGTGATTTCTGAAAGGGTGTTTCAGTAGATCCGGAAAAGATAGAGGCTGTTATCTCATGGAAACCGCCAAAGAATGTGTTTTAGAGATGGAGTTTTCTTGGTCTAGTAGGATATTATTGGCATTTTGTTCATGATTTTTCATGTTTGGCTTCGCCGATGATAGCTTTGACAAAAAAGAATGTTCCATTCCAGGGGAATGAATAGTGTCAGAAGTGTTTCGAAGAGCTAAAGGGTCATCTTACATCATCACCAATCTTGGTTTTTCCATAATTAGGAAAAGGGTGCGTGGTGTATTGTGATGCATCAGGATTAGGGTTGGGGTGCGTTCTCATTCAAGGGAATCATGTGGTTGCATATGGATCACGGTAGTTGAGAGTGCATGACAAGAACTACCTAACTCATGATTTGGAGTTGGTAGCAATATTCCATGCTTTGAAAGTGTGGCGTAATTATCTCTTTGGTGAGAATTTCATGGTATATACAGATCAAAAGAGCTTGAAAAACATTTTATCAAAAAGGGATTTGAACTTGAGGCAAAAGAGATGGATGGAATATCTCTAGATGTTTTATTTTGACTTAATGTACACACCGGGTAAGGGAAATTCGGTGGTAGATGCATTAAGTAGAAAATCATATGCTCAGGTGGTAAAACATGCATCTGATCAGTGGTAGTTGATGTCAGTTATAGCTGATATGTGGTTGTAATGTGAGGACCAGAGTGATAGAATGATCTTCTTTCCTGTTTTTGTTATTCTTAACTTGGTTGTCCTGGTTAGAGAGGCACACATATCTGATTCTGAGTGTGTGACCATCGGGTCAAGACTCAATGGTGGGGAGACCATTGAGTGTTGGCAGCTGAATGGGGATTCAATTTTCTGTTTTTGAAATCAGATGGTTGTACTAGTTGATTGTTAGGAGGATATTCTTAGGGTGTATCATCATTCTAGGTGGTTTTTTAATCATGGAATTTAAAAAATGTATAAAGCATTGAAACTTCAGTTCTGGTGGGCTGGCACGAAAAGAAGTGTGGCTGAGTTTGTTTTGAGATGCTTGACTTGTCAGCAGGTTAAGGCAGATCATCAGAGATCAGCAAGAATGTTGCAATCTTTACCAATCCTTATTTGTAAGTGGGAGAATATAGTGATGGATTTTTTCATAGGTCTCCCAAGAATGGTCAGAAAGAACGATTCCATTTTGGTGATAGTGGATCGGCTAACGAAGTCAGCCCATTTCATCCCGATTTGTGAATCTCATATGGTGTAGGATCTGTCCAAAATCTAAATCTGGGAGGTGGTAAAAAGTCATGGTGTTCCAGTTTAGATTGTATCAGATAGAGATCCGAGGTTTACATCTTGTTTCTAGAAATCCTTACAACAAGCCCTTGGAATGCAGTTGACGACGAGTACGGCATATCACCCTCAGACGGATGGTCAATCCGAGAGGAAGATAAAAACTCTGGAGGATATGTTGTGGTCTTGGGTCATAGATTTTGGTGGCTTGTGGGAGGAGCACTTGTTGTTGGTTGAGTTCTCATACAATAACAGTTGTCAAGCATCTATATAGATGGCTCCGTTTGAAGCATTTTATGGGCAGCCATGTCGTTCTCCAGTATGTTGGGTGGAAACGGGTGAGTCCTAGATGGTTGGACTGAGCCTTGTCCGGGAGACTACGGAGAAGATCATGTTGATCAGAATGAGAATGGAGATGGCTCAAAGTTTTCAGAAAT
This sequence comes from Viscum album, assembly GCA_963277665.1. NCBI lineage: Eukaryota > Viridiplantae > Streptophyta > Magnoliopsida > Santalales > Viscaceae > Viscum > Viscum album. Next base: position 1,564,186,720 of record OY728161.1, read on the forward strand.
CATATGTGGATCATCGTCGATAGCCATTGTCATTTGAGGTGAGTGATCATGTGTTCTGAAGGATCTATCCTAGGTTGGGACATCGTCGGTTTGGGAAGCATGGAAATTTATCTCTAAGGTATATTGGGCCTTTTGAGATTCGTGAGCGGGTTGGTGAGGTGTCTTATAGTTTGGATTTTCCACCTAGGTTCAGTGTCATGCACAATTTGTTTCATGTGTCGTAGTTGAAAAAGTATCAGCCGGATCGTGACCATGTGATTCTATGGGATCATGTTGAGCTAGAACCGGATGCTTCATTGGTGCACGTGTCAGTGCGGGTTGTGGATAGTAAAGAGAAAGTATTGCATGGTAAAAGAATCAGTTTAGTTCGTGTTTTGTGGGAACATGGTAAAATTCAAGAGGAGACTTGGGAGCGGGAGAAAGAGATGGTTGAGCAGTGGCTCGAGCTCTTTCGGCAAAGGGCGGGTTCACTACTTTATGAGGATAGAAATTCCAATGGTGGGGATAATATAGAACCCCCGGTTTGAGGTATTTTTCGTTTGTTTATGCATTTTTATGTGTTTAAAGTGCATGGGATGAGTTGGGAAGAGGTTGGGAGAATTTGAAATGGTTTTGGATGAGTTTTGAGGCTTTTAAAGGGGTGCATGGTTTGAGCACGGTTAGTGGAAACTGTTCGGATTCCCCAGGAAACCGTGCAAGGGAGACAGTAGGCTTCACATGGAAGGTGCACAGTTTTCCAAACCGTACGAGGAAACTGTGAGGACCCTTGTTCCCGAGGTAGTAGTGTGCGCACGGTTAGCGCACGGTTTTTCAACCCGTGCGGGCTCACTGTGCAGCCACATAAAAATAGGGTTATAAGTCCCAGGATCCCTCAGGCTTAACCAATTTCACTCCAATATTCCTCCCACTCGAGCCTCACTTGGGATTTTGGGTTCTTAGGGGTTAAGGGTTCTCTCCCACTCTATTTGGAATCATTTCAAAGGGGTTTGAAGGTGGTTTGAAGGTGGTTTCTCCCGGTTAAGTCTTCTCTCATGGTTTCTTTGTGAGTTCCTCTAGGTCTACTCTTCCCCCTGTCTTGGTTTTCTAGATCTACACTAGTTTTGTGTAGATATATGGTTTTGGTTTCCTTGTATGACATTTTGAAGGCTTTTGAATGTTAGGGAAGGGTATCTAGAGAGGTTTCGGTGGTGTTTTCACTGGATTTGAGGTGTGGTGGCTTGTGGGTCGATTTTTTGGGAACCCTAAAGGTAGTTGGCTTCTCTCTCGACTCCACTTGGTTAGAACTAGTGGTTCTTTGTTACAATTAATTGTTGTTCTGAAAAATTAATTGTGAATTGTAATGCAAAATTGGTTGAAAATCCCTTGGGTGATGTTTTTGGGATTTTTTTGGGAAAAGGGTGTTTTATGGTGAAATGATATTCTTGTGGATTTTAAAATTAAGATTTTAAAATGGGATTATATGGTTTATTTGTGAAAATGATTGATGGAAAGGGGTTTTCTATAAAAGGGTTGTTTTATTGAAATGTTTTTGGGCATGGAAAATGGATTTCAATAAATGGGTGATTTATTGAAGTGGATTGATATGCAATGGACTTGGTTGATTGCATGTTGTTGTGACCTTGGTGGGTTTATGCTTGTTTTGGTTTGGTTGAAATGTTTTATAGAAGTGGGTGGGAGGTCTCACTATAAAAAGTGGAAGGATAGTGGTCGGAAGAACCACCATATGAGTAGTGGTCGGAAGTACCACTAGTTGTGAATGGGTGAATGGGTTGACCAGAAGTCCCACTGTTTTGATTTTTTGGTGTGAATGGTTGAACAGGTTGGGTGGAAGTCCCACCGTTTTGGTTGTTTGTTGTGCATTGCTTTGAAATATGGAAGTTGTTGTGCTAATTTGTAAATGATGAGATAGATTATGGCATGTTTGGTTGGATTTCCCTTTGTTGCTTAGTTTGGGTGTGATGACTTGTTAAGGGAATTTTTGGCTTATGAAAATGGTTTCACTTGTGATTTAATTTATATAAACTATTTTATATAAATGTGCTAATGGTTTTATCCTAGTGGAGTGTGTAGGAAAGTCATTTGGGGAAATCCTACTAAGTTTTAGTACTCACTTCCTACTTTGTCACTATGGTGTCTTTGCAGATGTCGTGTACTGTGACTTGGGAAAGGTATGGAATCACCCTCCTATAGTGGAGCATTGTGATCCCTTGGTGGATCTTTGATCTTAGAGCTTGGTGTGGAGCTATGGTGGTCTCATGGCTTGTGGTGTTTTGTTGTTTCGTTTCCGCAGTGTACTCTGATGTTGTGTGGACATGTCTAGTTGTATTGGTTTTGAGTTGTGTTGTGGAACTACTTGGTTGTCTTTTGGGAAAGCATGGGTGGGTAATTGAATTGACATGCATCATATAGTGGCTGTTAGTGGATGGTTTGGTTGGTTTTTACATAAGGTCAAATCATTCCCCAACTTGATCTTGAAGCCCTCGGCATTCATTTCCAGCCTTTGGCATCTTGGGAAATTCGCTTAAGGCCAAGTATCCCTCACCACCTCCCCAAGACAATGAGGTAGGGGCGGGGTGTTACATGTCGTTTACATTGGGAGTACACTAGAATGGGACAGTACCTGGGCATGGCCATGTACATGGTCAATTACATGAACATAGGCTAATGTACACAAGCACAGCTAAGAGGACACAACAAATCTATGAGTGGCTGAGACACACCATGTATGATCCATACACATCATGTATGATCCATACACATCATGTATGATCCATAAAAATCATGTATGATCTTTACACATCATGTATGATGACTTGGTTTCTAAGTTGTGTTCATAAGAGAACACAAGTAGGTAGTGAGGTAGAGTCTCACACCGTGTGGGCCCTATTACAGACTATGTATTCACTACTTCAACTTCATCCTCTTGGATATCATTCATTTGGACTCATATTTTGGCCTAGGAGTAGACAATACTATGTGTTTTTTCTTATATTATTTGATGGAGTTCATCGTTGTGACATACAAGATATGATGCAAGATGTTTTGAGCATGATGCTTCTTTAGGTGACACTTGATGATGACAGTGACTGGGATAGAATCATCGAAGAGATATTGGGGTCATTACTCCCCTATCACACCAAGTCATGAGTTCCCTATACTAGTTTTACAGATATAGACAGTACTCAGTTACATTGGGCATGGGTCCTCTATACGAAGTATTAATCCCCCATATTCAAGCTACAATGGGGTGTGAGTCATCCATGGGAGTTGTGGCACCCTCAGTTGTGGAGAATAGTAGTGAGGAATAATCCACTTCCAATATATTCTATTGAGGATACACTGGATGCATGGTTTGGAGTTTTGGTTCCCTCATATGTTGAGTTTATTAGTAAGGTACAAACCCCTCCATGCATATTATTATGTGGTTGCGTATACTGTTGGGAATTATATATGGACCTTTGGAGCTGCAAAAACAATCATCACTCTTAGTGTTGGGAAAGATCCCTCAAGGTAACGTTTCAAAATTTTTGGGTTGATTGTGTTTGTTGACAAAACAGATTTTCATAGGGAATTTTTGAGTTCCATAGATGTTCCTGACAATCCATGTTGACAAAGAACCATGAAAAAAGTATAGATGATTTGGAGGTGGTACAAAAGAATAGATGCAAGGTGGCACCACTTTCCAGTGATTTCCAAATTTTTGGGGTCCAAAATTTGGAATTTGGTGAGCATAGAAAAAGGTGTATTTCCTTGATGATCTCATCAAAATATAGAAATGGAATGAGTTTTGTGAAGTTGGTACTCTGGAAGTGGATTTTGCAGAGACTGGAAGAATGTTGATGGTGAGATCTACGATTACGACGAGCTTCGCCAATAGCATAGGTGAAGAGCATTTCGGTGAAGTTTTGTGTCAGTGGGGAAAAGGAATTAACGCAACAATATGTTATTATAATGAGCTCTGTGATCCAAAAAATTTCATGGTTCTTCTTGATATTGAGATAATTTCAGTGGTAATTTTGGATCTTTTCTATTTGAGCTGACATCGCACTAACTTTTCAAAGAAGGTACTTGAGTTGGTAGAATCGCCTATAAATACTACTAGACCCCCTCGAGAGAAGTAGAGAGATTAAACCAAAAACTTTAAGCTCTCTAATTGCAAAGAAGATTTGAGGAGAAAGGAGCTTCATGAATGAAAAGGGAATTCATAGAGGTAGTTGAGCTCTGCGAAAGGAAGGTGCACCGCGAAGACCAATTTGGCTTTGTGGAGGACGTGCGCTTCACAAAGTCTTGTTAGCTTTGTGAAATCTTAAATATCAGTGTGTTCTATGAAAAGTAGTGATCTCTGAGATCTAGATAGCTCTACAATCTAGTGAGCATTTCAAACCTGTGTGCTTTGCAAAGAGGTTGAAGAATTGCAAAGGCTTGTTTCAGATTTAAAAAATTTGGAGCTTCACAAAGGTAGTGTGCTTTGTGAAAGAGTTTTCGAAAGGGACTACCTAGTGTTCAGAGGAAAATTTTTACTCATCAATGGATGAAAGTAGAACTTCAACAGAGCATCTATTTATAATTGAGGATTTATTCATTTGTGATAATAAAGAAACCTATAGGTATATAAACTATGAGTGGATCTTCTAAAGAAGTAGTGAGATCACTTCAGTTGAGAGAATAGTGAGTTCTCAAATTGTGAATGGCTATAAACCAGGAGGGACAGTGAGTACACTTTGAACTTGTAAACAGCAGTGCGCTTATAGTGGATTAAGTACATCAGCACATCACTTTTGTACGCTCCTTGGACCTATCCTAGTGAGGCTGAACAAAGTAAAATTGTTGTGCCATGTTTATGCTTTAAGATTCATTCATAATCTGTAATGATAAGGAGAGATAGAAGAGAGTTTAGTCTAACAAAAAAAGATCAAAAGGGGTAGTTGTTTTAATTTTTCATACCCTGATTCACCCCCCCCCCCCCCTCAGGGTATCTAGCCTAGTGAACCTAACAATTGTTATCATAGGGAAAGGTTGATATCAATGTTTATCTCTCAAATGGAGGTCACCAATCATAAAGGGATTCCAATCTTCTACGAGAACAATTTTAAGCTATGGAAGAATCAAATTCAACACTACTTCTGATCTTTGGAAAAGGATTTGTTTACAGTAGAAATGCATGGTATAATAACTGATATTAATAGTAGAGAATTATCAAAAGCTGAGTGAAGAGAATTGGATGCTGATGCCAAGGGAATCAATGCTTCAAAGGGATCCCTATCCAATTATATATATACCAAACTGATGTCATGAAAAACATAACATCCTATGTGGGAAAATCTATTAAATATATATGAAGGGGATATAAAGGTAAGAGTTGAAATGTTGTAAGTTTTGTGGAATAAGTATTAAGATCTAAAAATGAACTCAAATGAGTTTGTTGATGAATTCTTTGATAGGGTAAATATTATTGTGGAAGATATGAATGGTCTTGGAGAAGTCATTTAAGACATAAAAATCATGAAGTGCATCTTGAGAAAACTTCCACCTCAGTTCAATTCGAAAGCTTCTGTACTGGAAGATAAAGATCTGAAATAGCTGACACTGGAAAATTTTCATTGTACCTTGGTTGCATATGAAATGAGGAACGATGATAATGAGGCTTTGAAAAAGGGGAAATCCAAAGAGGTGGCATTCAACGCCATGAAGAAGCTCGCAATTGAAGATACTCAGGAATAAAAGGAGACAGATGAGGGGATGTCATTATTTCTTCAAATCTACAAAGAGGAAAAGGAATATTTAAATGGGAACTTCCACTATCATGCTTTAGATGCAGAAAGGTTGGTTATATTATAGCAAGTTTCCCAAAAAAATTCAAGATAACAATAATGATGATAATGAAGTTGAAATTTCCAAGAAGAATTCTTCATCCTATGTGAAAGGGAAGAAACAGTTCAAGAGAAATTTCTTCAAGAAGAAGAATCTTCTTTCACAATAATTTGACAGTTTATATGAGTCTGAGGTTTAATAGGTTAAGGAGATTGAAAAATTCATGGATCGTGGAGAAAATTCTATGGTGGATGTTGTCGGTAGCACTCAAGAAAAGGAATAATCCGACATTAATGAAGAAGAAGAAGTTGAAGTAATAATTGATATGAAAGCTGAGTTAGAATGCTCTCTTGAAGAGACAGATGTTTGGAGGGCCAGAACAATAAAATCCAACAATGTTGACCATGAATCCAAACTATACATGCGGTAGCAAGAAGAAGAAAATTATGAGCTAAGGGAAAAAATTAAGAAACTCAAGTCATCAGCACCAAAGAACTCAGAATCGATAAGTGAGTATAAAATAATGGTTGAAGAGTATAAGAGGGAGATTTATGGCTTGAATAACCTAGGGAATGTTCGCATCAAGCATATCAAAGATCTTGAAGAGGAAGTTTTCAGTATGCGGAAAAAAGTTTAGGACCAAGAAAAACTTTTGATTCCCAGCATGTTATTGGGAAATAGATCATTCAAAAGACTGAAAAGATAAAATAGTATCCTATTGTTTTAGTAGGAAAGAAGTAGAAATTGAGCTCAGATGTTATGTCTGATTTGGGGAACAATAAAAATTAGAAAGTAGTTAGGGTTGAAGTCAGACCGCATATTCCTGTTTCGAGGATGAAAATTGATGTGGGTACAAAGAAGAATCAGGAGATTCATAGAACCCATGGGAAAACAAGAATTATAGAAAGGACATGTAGGAATGCACCTTTTATCATGTGTTATTGTTGTGGAAAGATGGGACACTCATAGAATGTGTATTCTATATCTAGGAGATACTGAAGGGTATAAGAAAATAGGTGGCTGCAAATTAGAGAACCGTTCTCTAGAACATATTTCGAAGTATACTGTTTTTGGTGAAAAGTATTTGGGCACATGGATAGATAATGCACATCAACCATACAGACAAATGAACCAAATCACAATCAAACTTTCTGCAATCATCAGATCAATAAACCGATAGGTGAGTTAAAAATGAAAAATATATTTTCAACTTTGCAAGATGAAGTCAGTCCATCATACTCTGAGAAAGATCAAAAGTATCAATCTATGCTGAGTGCAAAGACAAAAATATGGACCAAGAAGAAGAGATCAGAGAAGTTAGTGGTTTCAGAAATTTCCCTTAAAGAATCAGACCATTCGAGTGTATGGATCCTTGATAGTGGTTGCACATCTCACATGATAGGTAGAAAAGATCTGGTTACAGGTATAAAATATAAAAAAGAAGGAGTTATCAAGTTTGGCAATGATGAAGGCCTGGAGATAATTGGATTGGGAAAGGCCATGTTTGGGGAAAAAATAATATGTACTGATGTATTGGTTGTGGAAGGTCTCAGTCACAATTTTCTTAGTGTCAGTCAACTATGTGACTTAGGAAATTCTATAGGTTTTACTAAGAAGATGTGTATCCTCAAAGGAAAAGATGGTTTAGTGGTTCTACAGGGAAAAATAACAAAGGGAAATCTCTACCTAGTAAGTGGAGAAGAAGATATGTGCTTTCTATCCAGAGAGGAAGAAAACAAGTTATGGCATAAACGACTTGGTCATCTATTCCAACCATCCCTGGAAGATCTAGTAAAGTGTGATGTAGCAAGATACCTCCCTAATCTATCACATGATCATACTCATATATGAAATTCATGTCAACAAGGAAAGATGATAAGAAATATGTACAAGGAAAAGGAAAAGAAAACAACAAGAGTGCTTGAATTGGTGCATGCTAATGTTTGTGGACCTATCTCACTAAGAGCCATTGATGGAAAGAGGTACTACGTTCTTTTCATTGATGACTATAGTATAATGGCATGGATATTCATCATTTCCCATAGTTATGATGTGTTTAGTTGTCTAAATCAGTACCGAAGAGAGTGTGAAAGGATGCTTGGATAGAAAATTTTAAAGTTTTGTATTGATAATGGTATGTAATTCACAAATAGTCAAGTGGAATACTATCTTGAGTAACATAGAATAATTCATCAAGTTTCTTCATTAAGAACACCAAAATAGAATGGAGTGGTTGAAAGGATAAATTAGATCATAAAAAACATGACTAAGACAATGCTTATTGAAAAATACCTACCAGATAAATTTTGGAAGGAAGATGTTTTGACATCAGTCTACATTTCTAATAGAGCTTTGTTGTGTCCAAAGAAATGAAAGACTCCATATGATATGTGTTATGGAAAGAATACAATAGTAAAATACTTTCGGATATTTGGGAGTAAGTGATTTATTCTCAAAAAAGAAAAAATAGGAAATTTGAGTCATATACAGATGAGGGGATATTCCTTGGATACTTAGGAAAATGAAAATCACACAAATGATTTAATAAGATGCTGGGAAAAGTAGTTGAGAGAAATTATGTCATTGTTGTGGAAAATAAAAAGAATACTCAATAGCACAGTGAACAGTTTCTTGATGAAAGTGATTAAGAGTAAAGTAACATAGGAGGAGTATAAGTGGTTGATGCTGATTTAGAAGAAGATACTGATGATGAGCATGAGGAAGTAAAGTTCGTATCTACACAGAATCCAAGGAGTCAGGCTGAAATTTACCAGTAGATTATCATTGGTGATCAGTCATCTCCAGTTCAGAAAAGAAGAATGAAATCCTGGTAGGAGAAATCATTACTATCTTAGGTAGATCCTAAATTCTCTTCTAATATAGCTAAAAATGAAAACCAGGTTCAGGCTATGAATGAAGAGCTTGAATAGATTGAGAATAACCTGATATGGGAGATTGTTTCGAGGCTAGTAGATAACAATGTCATTGGGACTAAAAGGGTCTATCACAAAAAGATGAATGAATATGTCATAGTGATTCGAAACAAATCATGTCTAGTGTGAAAAGGATACTCCCGGATAGAGGGAATAGGTTCTCATGTGACATTTTCACCGGTTGTAAGGCTGGAGGCAATTAGATTATTCATATCCATTACAGTGCAACCAAAGTTAAAAGTGTTCTAGATGGATGTCAAATCTGCATTCCTGAATGGGGTTCTATAGGAATAAGTGTATATCGAGTAGCCATATGTTTTTCTCATTCATGAGGATGAGAATAAGGTTTTTCGGCTGAAGAAGATGTTATATGGGTTAAAAAAAGAACAAATAGCTTGGTACTCAAGGATTGATCAGTATTAGAATAATCTTGGTTTCTAGTATGACGGGGTTGGTTAAAATCTATATTTTGATAATGGTAGTAATCAAAGGATGATGGTGCTGGTTTATGTCAATGAAATAATATTTGGCATATCAGATGAATCTCAGTGAAGACAATTTTTTGAATTCATGAAAATTGTGTTCGAAATGTCAATGATTGGAGAGATGATGTTTTTCTTTGGTTTACAGGTGTCACAAGGAAGGAATGACACTTTCATTTCTCAATAAAAATATTCCAAGGAGGTTCTAAGAATATTTGAATGGAAAACTCCAAGAGATGAAGACTATGTTTTCTACCCAGATTAAATTATCAAAATATAATGATGGAATGGTAGTTAATATCACAAAATATAGGTAGATTATTAGAATTTTACTATACCTAACAATGACGAGACCTGATATTGATTTTTCTACATTCCAATAAGAATGATATCAAAGAAATACCAAGGAAATCCACATTATTACAGTGAAAATAATACATCGTTATATCAAAGAAACTATTGATTTTGGTTTGATGTATAATGACAAATCATAGTAACAGTTGTTGGGATATACAGATGCAGATTGGGCTGGTTCAGTAGATGATAGGAAATAAATGTCAGGAGGTGCTTTCTATCTTGTTGGATTATGTATTTCTTGGATACGAATAAATAAATATTTTATTTCATTAAGCACCATGGAAGCTCAGTATATTGCGGCTAGTCAAGAATGAACATAGTTATTTTGGATGAAGAAGCAGCTTGATGATATGGATGTTGAAGTGAAATCTCCAATTGGAATCCAGTGAGATTTCTTAAGTGCTATAAATCTCATAAAAAATATCGTTCATCACTCAAGGACAAATCACATTGAGATAAAGTATCATTTTATCAAGGAGAAGGTTGATCAGGGAATCGTGAAGTTGGAGTATGTGCCTATAGAACTACAGGTTTCAGACATTTTTACAAATGCCTTACAGAAGGAAGTTTTTGAGAGGCATCGATTGGCTCAAGGACATCAGTCAACTCCCATCACTTGAAAAAGTGTAGATATGGACCCCCCCCTCCCGGATTTATGGTGTGTTTTTACCAAAATAACAGATACAAGGTGGCTCAGTTTTCCAGTGTTTGCCAAATTTTTGGAGTCAAAAATTTGGAATTTGGTGAGCATCATGAAAAGTGGATTTCCTTTAAGATCCCATAAAAATATAGAAAAGGCATGAGTTTCACGAATAGGGGCTTCTTGAAGTGGATTTTGCAGAGACTGGAGGAATTTTGACGGTGAGCTCTACGACTACGATGAGCTTCACGAACAGCAGAGATGAAGAGCATTGTCGTGAAGCTTTGTGGCGGAGGCGAAAAGGATTTAACAGAATTCTCCATGATTATGACGAGCACTGTGTTCTGAAAATTTTCTTGGTGATTTGCGATATGGAGATAATTTCAGTAGAAATTTTCAAGCATTGTGATTTGAGCTGACATGGTGTTGACTTTGTGTGGAAGTTTCTCGAGTTGGTTGAATCTCCTATAAATAGGTCTCAACCCCCTCAAGAGAAGTGTAGAGATCAAACTAAAAACATTAAGCTCTCAAATTATGAAGGATATTCGCAGAGTATTGATCTTTGTTAACGAAAAGGGAATTTGTAGAGGTAGTTGAGCTCTGTAAAATAAAGGTGTTCCAAAAAGGACAGTTTGGATTTGCGGAGTACGTACGCTTCACAAAGGCTTGTTTAGATTTGCGAAATCTCAAAGATCAGTGTGATATCTGTGAAGCAGCGAGCTCTATGATCTAGAGTGCTCTACAATCTAGTGAGCATTTAAAACCTGTGATCTTTTCAAACCTATGAGATTTGCGAAGTGGTTGGATAATTGCAAAGACTTGTTTTCGATTTGTAAAAGGGGGAGCTTCATAAAGGTAGTGTGGTTTGAAAAAGAGTTTCAAAAGGGACTACCAAGTGTTCATAGGAAATATTTTATTAATCGGTGGATGAAAGTGGTACTTCAACAGAGCATCTATCTATAATTGAGGATGTATTCATTAGTGATAATGAAGAGACCTACAGGTCTATAAACTATGAGTGAATATTTTGAAGAAGTAGTGATATCACTTTGGTTGAGAGAAAAGTGAGTTCTCAAATTTCTAATGGTTGTAAACCATGAGGGATAGTGATTCCACTTTGAAATTGTAAACAACAGTGTGATTATAGTGGATTTGGTACATCAACACATCTTTGGTGTATGCTCCTTGGACGTAGCCCAGCAAGGGTGAACTAACTAAAATTGTTGTGTCATATGCATTTTTTAAGATTCATTTTTTACTCTGTAATAGAAAGGAGAGAGAGAAGTGAGTTTTTTCTAACAACAAAAAAAGATCAAAATGGGAAGTTTTTTTAAATTTTCATACCCTAATTCACCCCCCCCCCTTTAAGGTATCTAGCCTAGTGGGCCTAACACTAGGTGGGTTGTGGAGATGGACATCTCTTTTCTCTTCCATGTTGGATTCTTGTTGAGAATATCTTGTTGTTTATGGTGATTATATAAATTCCTAATTGATAGGACTTCATTAGGCTGAGTTGACTTCTTTTTTTAAGTCTTTCTATTTATATATAAGGTCACATGATTTTGGACCGATTATTTTTGTGAGAGAATTTGATTTTTTTCTCTGTTGGTGGACAATCCATTTTGTGAATCAGAAATTGGAATGATGTTCCATGTTTTTGAATATACAAATCTGATGATTTCAGATATGTTCTATGTTTCGATGGTGGTCCAGGGGGTTCCGAGAAAGTACTGGAGAAGGAATGGGTAGTTGGGCTACTGAGAATAGTTGTAGTGTGAAATTCACATCATGTATTCAATAAAAAACGTGAATTGGTTTCATGGGTTGTGCCTGGTGTTTACAAGGAATAAAAACTAGAGGCTTGACCCATGAGATACAATACATGTATCTAGTACATGTCATAATCTTGGTTGACGTCATTTAACAAGTACATGATTTGAAACCTATGTATGTCTATTAAAAATGAAATAGGGGGATCCTCCCCCATTTTCTTCATTAAGAAACAGGAGGGAGTGAACAGAGGTCTAAGTAGAGGTCATATTCCTCCCTCTGTTCATCACTAATCAAGGGGGTCTTGGGTTTGATTCGATGGTTTTAGAAGATAGGATCATCCTTTTTTGTCCTTCTACATTTTTACCATTATTTTGTTTTTGATTTCATTAGTTTCTATTTAGGGTTCTTTATTAATTCGAATGGAGCATAATAGGATCAAATGTTTCATTTGGGTCCTTTTCTCTTGCTAGTATGAGGACATCCCTAGAGGCCATCTTCACTTTTTTGCATTTCATTTCATCAAGATAGGTCTCTATGGTAAATTTTTAAAACTTTAATGCTTTTAATTTAATTTTTGGGTGTTTATTTTGACACTATTGGTAAGGGTTTTTCTTGAGAATGGTCTCGTGGGTACTAGGAATACCTTCTACATATGGTTGCTTGGATTTTAATCAAGCGATAGGCATCTAATGTGATATCTCATTTTATGATTTTTTTTATATTAAACTTTTTAATGATGTAACTGATGTTTCTTACTATGCTTGGGTTGTTCGGTGTTAGGTGGGATCTTGGAAGTCAATGTGGCTTGGCTTAGAAATCAATGAGCTTGGATAGAGATAATGAAGGATCTTCTTAAATGGTTTAAATATCCCTAAATTTATGTGTTTTTTCATACCTATCCTTTGGTATTTATGCATGTTTATAGTATTATATGGATGATCGAGCTTACCCCTAAGGGAAATGCTCCCATGTTTAAATTATTTATATGTTATTGTTTAATTAGATGAAATGGTTAAATGGTATTAGATAAACAACTAAGGTCACTAACAACACCAATTTTCTAGATTTATACCATGAGTTCCAGATATGACCACGAATGAGGATCCCCAGTGATATGCCTATTCTTATTCATTTTTAGGATCCTAATAGGGTTTCCATACTTACTAACTTAGAGGGCCCTAATATGGATGCATCTATTACCATGGACCTTTAGTAGGATGCCTCTCTAGTGTTTTGATCTAGGGGACCTAGTGGGTACCCTGTTCTTCATTGAACTTGATCTACTACATCAGTTTTGGATAGATATTGTAGTGGGTGTCAACTTAAAACCCATACCGCACTTGTACGCTCAAGGAACTGTGATTGTAGTGGTGGGTTTATGCATTCAACCACCCTCACTCTTATTACTGATGTTGTAAAGGTTACCAAATGTGCTTCTAGGGTTTTAATCCATTTCCTAACATAATGAGATATTTGGATTCCCAAGTGTATTTTCCTAGGATCGATATTATTTATTTCTTGGAATTCCCATATGTATTTCCTATGATCTAGATTTTGAGACTTTTTTTATTTTATTATCTGGACATATTTCCTAGTATCTAGCTCTTGATCCCTATTGTTTATGTTATTCAGAAATGGTGTCCCTATGATTATGAAATTCAGTCATTTCATACCTATGTTATGATACTAGAGTGATGTGGATGATTACTCTCCACCTAATCAATCACTTAATGGTGTTGTACATGTCACTCCTCATTATTGATTTTTTATATTCTCGGGGATCGATTACGCTCTCCCTGATTAACTACTGGAATGGGATGTAGGACATAATGTTAATGATTCCTTTTTAATATAATTGGACATAGATATCTTCATTAATAGACATGGAATTCCACATCTATGATGGGGTTTTTGGACATGGCGCTTGTAACACCCCGAGCTTCCACGATACGCTTCTCATTCAATAATGCAATAGCTTGCATTGTACGCAACTTCGAGTTCTAAAACACCGCAACTAATCAAAGTAGCCGTTATGAATAGTAATAACCACTTTTTAAAATTATAGAAATTTTATATTTCAAAATGGACTTCATTTTTGTATTCTTAATATCGAAATTATCCAAAGTTGAATTTTTTGTAATTTTCTGAGAACTTCCAATTTTTATGAATAGTGAAAATTACTTAAAAACAACTTTTTTAATCAAAATAATTTATAGTGATAAATTATACTATTTAGTGGTTTTAAAGTATAATTAGAATATATTTTTACCATTTTATCCAAAGTTGGTCATTAGAATTAATTTAACATTGAAATTGGACATAAACAATTGCCAATCTTTTGATATAAATTGTTTCTTAAAAACACGCTATTTGTTGTAACAGCGGGAATTAATTATAAAATTAATTAATGCAACTTATATGTTTGGAATTTTTTAAAATAGACATCATTTTTGAATTCAGAATATCAATTATAGATTAGGGTGAAATTTTGGCATTGTTCTGAAAAACTTCAATTTTTGATGAATAGTGAAACCACTAAGTGGTAGTTAAATAACTGATTTTTCGTTTAAATGAAATATTACCACTTCTGTGATTTGATTTTCAAAAATCCGACATACATGGTTGTCATTAAGAAGTAAAATGTGGTTCAATGAGATTAAAATAATTTTTTGGTGAATAGTAACTTTTAAGTTCTTAATCGCGATTAGAGGTAATTACTGTAGTTTAAGGTAAAAACAATGTTTTAATAATATGATATGAGCTTGACACTTGTCCTAATCCTATTGGATGAGTCATGGACGACCAATACAACCCATGGGTCAACTTGGGGACCCCATGGAGCCACTTTGGTTGGAAAATGACATTAATATATATTTATTTAATGTTAAAATTAAATTGACACAAACATGAGTTGTTTTACTAAAACAATTTTTAAGTGGGGTTACACAAGTCAAAATTTTGACTATAAATATTCATTAGAAAGATAAAACAATTTCATACATCATAGTATTTTTTTTATAATTTTTATACATTAAATAAATTAAATTATTTATGACATGATTATGATGCAGCGATGACCTCATTATTTAACGATTTTAATAAAATGAAAAGATAATGTAAATTAAAAGGCTTACACTTGTCCAAAGACTATTGTATGGGTATATTTCGAACCTTTATCACCTTATCCAAGAATTATATAAGTGTGGTACCTTTAGAATCCGAAAAGCATTGTGTAATAATGTAACATTTCAATCTTTCCCAAAGAGCCCCTCCTCTCCACTTATAAAAGGCCCCCACCTCTCCCACCTCATTTACACTTTCAAGCCATTTGGCTCGGCCAAACTCTACCCAAATACTCTCCCAACTTCCCCCTCTTACTCCTAGAAGCCTCACATTGGGCAGAACGCTTCCCAAGGAAGCCTTTGGCTCAAATCAAAAAAGAGTTACCCGATTTGAGGTAATGTCTTCTCTAATGTTGTTTTGTTTTATTTTTCTTCTCAAACCCCCTAAACTCTTTTTATTCATTTATTTTGTAACAACACCAGTATACTCAATATACTAGAATGTTGTTATAAGAAGGATTCTAGCTACACTTACACACACCTACATCTAATGGTTAAAGAACATACGGTTTCTGTGGATGGCGAATTTCTGCCTCACGAAACGATGATTGTTCAACACTCATATAACACCTTCAAAGGTGGCCGTTAAGATGTCACTATTTTTATATATGATATATAATATGTTTATGTTTTACTTATTCTTCTGTATTTCTCATTTACGGCATACTTTATGATTTCCATTATGGGTAAAACGCGATAATTTCATTTTAGGAAGTGTGGACTACCGCCCCCTCAAAGTGATTTGAATCGTTAATGCCATATGTGGGATGTATAAAGGATAAAGTAAATGGAATTATACAATATATTATACTGGAATTATATTATACATTTATATCATTATGATTTCGTTCCATTAAATATGAAATTGAAATGAAAGTAGCATTCATGCATACGTACGGCTTACCGTCTCCATGAACGGTGCATTTCATTTCTTACCTCTAAATGTTACGTAATATTATAAATGAATGTATATACTGGATATATATGATATATATGACATCTACATCATGAATATAATTCTGGAGATAATGGATATTCTACCACATAAACAACTTGTAATTATAAGAAGTTTATTGTTGACTCAAGTACCAAAGATCGACAAAACGACCGTTATTAACTTAAATAATTACATAATGTTCATAACATGGTAATAAGTGATATAAAAGGAATAATGAACATGAAAAAGGTTCTTAAGTAAATAGAAATTAACTCTAGTTTATTATTCAGGAGGTTAAATAACGGTCAAGTCAGGACAAGACGCAAGGTAAGGTAACTTCATAACCCAATTACCATTCTTTGGGTTAATCTCCTACTTTAAAATTATGTCATGATATTATTATGTCCTATCTTGTATTTATACTTTATTTATGTGTACATATAGTGAATACACATAATAGATCTACTTTATTTAAAAAACGATATTGATAAGTGACTTCGTCTCAATCTCCATTCATTGAGGCATATTTTGTTTTATACAAAAATTTCATTTATACGGTGTATAAAACCCTTTGACTTTTACATTTATTCAAAAGGTTTTCTTTTATAAATATCTGATTTTTAAATGGTTTCAAAAAAATGATATTTCTCTATAATATATGAAAATCCAGTGCAAATGTATACGTATTTAACGCAAGCTTAAAAATGCTTTCAAAAAACCCGACTCTCGAGTGTGGTAGACAGGAAGGGATTGGGAGTGGACCCATCATGGCCTGTAATTAGTCGAGCAGTCTCAGAATTAGTTATTTTGTTTTCAGAAGCTTGCATAATGATTTCAGAAAAACACTGGAGTATATTTGAGCAATTTTGAACGTAAGTATCTTCTAAAAAAATTGCATCGGTAGGTCTCATGAGACAAACTAGTGTCTTGGCACGAGGCCTTGACAAAATCTTATTTGTGGTCTTGGCACGAGGCCTTGGCTACGTGGTTATGATAGTCTGGCATTATGCATTCCTCATTATGAAAGTGGTTATTGATATTGCATGTGATTATTCGACCAGTAGAATATCCATGTGAAGAAGTGAATGGCATTATCTCATTTTACTTTTTCCATATTATGTTGAAGTTTAAGTTTAAAAGGCTTTTGTTTTAGTTATACATTTCCTTAAATGTTAATGTTTATTTATGAAAGCTTCCGCTATATTGTTATCCTTACTGAGCATCTGAGCTCACCCCTTTCAATGTTTTAATATTTTCCAGGATGTGAAGAAGTATTTTATGAATGACCTGCAGGGATTGTCAGAAGAGGATATGAGTGTGGACTATGGAGACTTTGTTATTGTAGTTTTTCAATTTATGATGTAATGTAACGTTTACGAATGTATCTAGTGTTTCCAAGGCTACTAAACTAATCGTTCTTTCGAGACTTGATCTTTTGTGATCATGCCAATGTTACGAAGTAATGCACCGATTCTGGGTAGCTGGGGTCGGGGCGTTACAGTTGGTATCAGAGGCAGTTTAGTACTAACCTTGGAAGCTAGATTTAGATAAACTCTGATTAGAGCACATAGCCCAAAGATAGACTTTGAGGATTAGTATAGAAGAACTTCCTAGAATTTTGTTATTGTAGAGATGTTGTGAGTTTTCCGAGCAATACATCCCTGTCTGGATACGAGCAGGTAGAGGCGGCTCTAGCACAGATGTACCTAGGGGTAAAACCCGAAAACACAGCTTTGATCTAGACTCGAACGGGAACTGGTGCACGACAACGGGCCTTGCTGCACTCTTGGTTACGACACTCCCAGGGGATATGCTTAGGATAATTCTCGTTTTTTTTTACAAACCACTATGAAGGGTTATGAGTATATAATTTATCAAAGAAAACATTTCTTTTATGATTATGGATTATATCCATAAATAGTTCAATTTATGTTAAGTGTTTTATAAGTATGGGATTATGTATTTTGATTCATAAACTGATCCAGTTTATGCCATTGTTTAGAAATGGCGCCTAGTGGAAGAAATGGAAACCGTATCAATGCACGCACTCCATGTAGGGATTGCCCTCCTGCTCAAGATAATTATTGTGGATCTGGAGATACAACTGGTGCTGCTCAACTTATTACCATACTGGGACAACTCACTCAGGTTATGAATAATAACCTTACTCGTATGGATCACCCTGATCCACAACGTGGAGGATCAATGTTAGACCGCTTCATGAGGCAACAACCACCAACCTTCAATGGGAGTACAAATCCTATAGTAGCTGAGCAATGGATAAATTCCTTAGAGAAAATATTCCATGCCTTGGGGAGTAGTGAAAGGGAGAAGGTTGTCATGGCAGTTTACCGTCTCACTGGAGATGTCGATCAGTGGTGGTCGCTGATTCAAAACACAAAGGAAGATGATGACGTATCGAATATGGAATGGAGGGAGTTCAAAGAGATTTTATTAGAAAAATACTTTCCTCGTGACCATCGAGAAGATATGGAAAGGCAATTTCTGAGTCTGAGGCAGAAGGAGGATGAGAATGTCGCAAAGTATGAGGCTAACTTTACAAGGTTAGCGAGGCATGCTGCCGATTATATACGTAACCCAAGGAGTAAGATTGATCATTTCTTTTATGGGTTAAAACCATTTCTCCGTCGATCTTTAGTATCACAATCCTTCTCATCATACGAAGATATTGTCTCGTGTGCTATCAAGACAGAAAAAAAATTCTCTAAGTCTTATGACAACAAAGTAAAGCAAGATAAGAAGAGAACGGTGGAACAAGAGACAGATAAAGGGAAAAGGGAAAGAAGGATTTTCCATTATGTGATAATTGTGGGAAGAATCACCCTGGTACTTGACTAAAAGGAATGGGAGTTTGTTATAAATGTGGAGAAAAGGGTCACCAGGATCGTGATTGCAAGGGAAAGAAATAGGCTATCAAAGTTGAATGCTACAATTGTAGAGAAATGGGTCATTATTCAAATGAATGTCCTAAGAGTCAGGGAAACTTACCTCAGAAAAGGCCAAGGGATCAAGGACAATCTTATGTTGTTACTACAGTTGAAGCAGAATAACTAATGTATTGGTGCTTTTGGACTCATGGATTATATTTTGGTTATTAGAATAATGTGATATATATATAAGGATTTTACTGCAGTACTTGTTGTTTCAGTAAGGTTTTAATATGATTAAGGTAATCATATTTTTAGTATGTGACAATAAGAGAAGCTTTACTTTGTTTGGGGAATCTGATAAATTGATTTTGGAATTAAGAGACCTTTTAGAGAAAGTCTGGATAGAGGTATTTTGGATAACTATAAAGGTTGGAGTGGATTAAGTTGATATTTGGATAAGTAATGTTTAAGGTTAAAAAAATTATGAAGACTATTTTTGGAATATTACGATACTATAGTTTTAGGAAAAGGACAACCTGCAGGGTGGGGAATAACCCGTCGCGTCGGACAAAGCTGCAGGAATCGAACCCACAACCATAGTGCGACAAGCCTTTATTTCCTACCACTAGCCTACAGGAAGTCCCTGGTTATTACAAAATAGTTTTACTAATCTAAATGGTATGTGTTAACATTTGGAACCTTATACAATTAGGATAAGTATAATATTTTTGGGTTCTGTTATCTTTTTGAGTGAAAGGTGAGTTGAAGGTTGAAACTCTAATTGTCAAGCATAAATATATATATATACCTATCTGTTATTCAATGAATAAATTAATTCTTAAACTTTAGTAAAGGGATATTAAAAAAAAATTGGTATCCTAATTCCTTATGTCTTGTTGAACTGATGATATTTTAAATCAACATAGATTGAAGGCTTTGAGGCCCTCAATTTGACAGTTGATTGTGATTGATGACCTCAATCACTCCCTACAAATATTTACATTTTTCCTCCAATTATATGTCTTTAATTGCCACCAATGTTCTCCTAATCGAGATCATAATTGGGTGGTGACTTTTTCATTTTCCTTTCCCTCTTATTAAGGCTAAATTTTATTAATCTTATTTCCGATGTGGGTTTTCCTCAAAGGTATTTTCTCTTTTCAACCTTTTATTTTCAAAGAAAAATTTCAAATTGCGAGGACGCAATTTATTGAAGGAGGGGAGAATGTAACACCCCGATCTTCCACGATACGCTTCTCATTCAATAATGCAATAGCTTGCATTGTACGCAACTTCGAGTTCTAAAACACCGCAACTAATCAAAGTAGCCGTTATGAATATTAATAACCACTTTTTAAAATTATAGAAATTTTATATTTCAAAATGGAATTCATTTTTGTATTCGTAATATCGAAATTATCCAAAGTTGAATTTTTTGTAATTTTCTGAGAACTTCCAATTTTTATGAATAGTGAAAATTACTTAAAAACAAATTTTTTAATCAAAATAATTTATAGTGATAAATTATACTATTTAGTGGTTTTAAAGTATAATTAGAATATATTTTTACCATTTTATCCAAAGGTGGTCATTATAATTAATTTAACATTGAAATTGGACATAAACAATTGCCAATCTTTTGATATAAATTGTTTCTTAAAAACACGCTATTTGTTGTAACAGCGAGAATTAATTATAAAATTAATTAATGCAACTTATATATTTGGAATTTTTTAAAATAGACATCATTTTTGAATTCAGATTATCAATTATAGCTTAGGGTGAAATTTTGGCATTGTTCTGAAAAACTTCAATTTTTGATGAATAGTGAAACCACTAAGTGGTAGTTAAATAACTAATTTTTCGTTTAAATGAAATATTACCACTTCTGTGATTTGATTTTCAAAAATCCGACATACATGGTTGTCATTAAAAAGTAAAATGTGGTTCAATGAGATTAAAATAATTTTTTGGTGAATAGTAACTTTTAAGTTCTTAATCGCGATTAGAGGTAATTACTGTAGTTTAAGGTAAAAACAATGTTTTAATAATATGATATGAGCTTGACACTTGTCCTAATACTATTGGATGAGTCATGGCAGACCAAGAAAACCCATGGGTCAACTTGGGGACCCCATGGAGCCACTTTGTTTGGAAAATGACATTAATATATATTTATTTAATGTTAAAATTAAATTGACACAAACATGAGTTGTTTTACTAAAACAATTATTAAGTGGGGTTACACAAGTCCAAATTTTGACTATAAATATTCATTAGAAAGCTAAAAAGATTTCCTACATCATAGTATTTTTTTTATAATTTTTAGACATTAAATAAATTAAATTATTTATGACATCATTATGATGCAGCGATGACCTCATTATTTAACGATTTTAATAAAATGAAAAGATAATGTAAATTCCAAGGCTTAAACTTGTAAAAAGACTATTGGATGGGTAGATTTCGAACCCTTATCACCTTATCCACGAATTATATAAGTTTGGGACCTTTAGAATCCGAAAATAATTGTGTAATAATGTAACATTTCAATCTTTCCAAAAGAGCCCCTCCTCTCCACTTATAAAAGGCCCCCACCTCTCCCACCTCATTTACACTTTAAATCCATTTGGCTCGGCCAAAATCTGCCCAAATACTCTCCCAACTTCCCCCTATTACTCCTAGAAGCCCCACTTTGGGCAGAACTCTTCCCAAGGAAGCCTTTGGCTCAAATCAAAAAAGAGTTACCCGATTTGAGGTAATGTCTTCTCTAATGTTGTTTTGTTTTATTTTTCTTCTCAAACCCCCTAAACTCTTTTTATTAATTTCTTTTGTAACAAAACCAGTATACTAAATATACTAGGATGTTGTTATAAGAAGTATTAGAGCTACACTTACACACACCTACATCTAATGGTTAAAGAACATACGGTTTCTGTGGATGGTGAATTTCTGCCTCACGAAACGATGATTGTTCAACACTCATATAACACCTTCAAAGGTGGCCATTAAGATGTCACTATTTTTATGTATGATATATAATATGTTTATGTTTTACTGATGCTTCTATATTTCTCATTTATGGCATACTTTATGATTTCCATTAAGGGTAAAACGCGATAATTTCATTTTAGGAAGTGCGGACTACCGCCCCCTCAAAGTGATTTGAATCGTTAATGCCATATGTGGGATGTATAAAGGATGGAGTAAATGGTATTATACACTATATTATAATGGAATTATATTATACATTTATATCATTATGATTTCGTTCCATTAAATATGAAATTGAAATGAAAGTAGCGTTCATGCGTACGTACGGCTTACCGTCTCCATGAACGGTGCATTTCATTTCTTACCTCTAAATGTTACGTAATATTATAAATGAATGTATATACTGGATATATATGATATATATGACATCTAAATCATGAATATAATTCTGGAGATAATGGATATTCTACCACATAAACAACTTGTAATTATAAGAAGTTTATTGTTGACTCAAGTACCAAAGATCGACAAAACGACCGTTATTAACTTAAATAATTACATAATGTTCATAACATGGTAATAAGTGATATAAAAGGAATAATGAACATGAAAAAGGTTCTTAAGTAAATAGAAATTAACTCTAGTTTATTATTCAGGAGGTTAAAGAACGGTCGAGTCAGGACAAGACGCAAGGTAAGGGAACTTCTTAACCCAATTACCATTCTTTGGGTTAATCTCCTACTTTAAAATTATGTCATGATATTATTATGTCCTATCTTGTATTTATACTTTATTTATGTGTACATATAGTGAATACACATAATAGATCTACTTTATTTAAAAAACGATATTGATAAGTGACTTCGTCTCAATCTCCATTCCTTGAGGCATATTTTGTTTTATACACAAATTTCATTTATACGGTGTATAAAACCCTTTGACTTTTACATTTATTCAAAAGGTTTTCTTTTATAAATATGTGATTTTTAAGTGGTTTCAAAAAAATGATATTTCTCTCTAATATATGAAAATCCAGTGCAAATGTATACGTATTTAACGCACGCTTAAAAATGCTTTCGAAAAAACCGACTCTCGAGTGTGGTAGACAGGAAGGGATTGGGAGTGGACCCATCATGGCCTGTAATTAGTTGAGCAGTCTCAGAATTAGTTATTTTGTTTTCAGAAGCTTGCATAATGATTTCAGAAAAACACTGGAGTATATTTGAACAATTTTGAACGTAAGTATCTTCTAAAAAAATTGCATCGGTAGGTCTCATGAGACAAACTAGTGTCTTGGCAAGAGGCCTTGACAAAATCTTATTTGTGGTCTTGGCACGAGGCCTTGGCTACATGGTTATGATAGTCTGGCATTATGCATTCCTCATTATGAAAGTGGTTATTGATATTGTATGTGATTATTCGACCAGTAGAATATCCATGTGAAGAAGTGAATGGCATTATCTCATTTTACTTTTGCCATATTATGTTGAAGTTCAAGTTTAAAAGGCTTTTGTTTTAGTTATACATTTCCTTAAATGTTAATGTTTATTTATGAAAGCTTCCGCTATATTTTTATCCTTACTGAGCATCTGAGCTCACCCCTTTCAATGTTTTAATATTTTCCAGGATGTGAAGAAGTATTTTATGAATGACCTGTAGGGATTGTCAGAAGAGGATATGAGTGTGGACTATGGAGACTTTGTTATTGTAGTTTTTCAATTTATGATGTAATGTAACGTTTACGAATGTATCTAGTGTTTCCAAGGCTACTAAACTAATCGTTCTTTCGAGACTTGATCTTTTGTGATCATGCCAATGTTACGAAGTAATGCACCGACTCTGGGTAGCTGGGGTCGGGGCGTTACAGCGCTCCATACCCCTTGGACTATATTATTGAACATAGTGCTTTATACCATCATGGTTAGGGTTGTTGGACATGACACTCCACACCACATCGATATGGTTATAGGATATTGAGGTCTATAGAGAGTTATCTTTGAAAATTTCCTTAGGGTCATCCCCCTGAGGGTTCATCCATGTTAAATTTTCATGACTGCCTATGGACTGGGACGTAGGGATTAAACATCTTATTAGATTTATGTGTATTGAGTGGCATGACATCAAGATGAGAGGCCATTTAGATGATTTTACATCAACATATGACATCTTGCATTATAATGATTGGTGTATAGTACATATAAACCTAGGATTAGAAAATGTATCCCTTTATGGTGACACATCTTGATCATATATATCTCTAGCGCTGGTCGAAGAAGGTACCATCAATCGGGAGTTAGGACCCAAGGATCGACTACTACAGATTTATGATATTTTTTTCACCTTAATAATCTGTATACAGATATATATATATGTAAATATATATATATGTGTAAATATATATATATGTAATTATATATATATATATAAATATATATATGTGTTTAAATATATATATATATATATGTAAATATATATATGTAAATATATATATGTAAATATATATATATACACGTTATGTCACATTTCTAGTCGACTATGATCAAAAACCCAAAGATCGATTGTGGTTTATTTTATTTACATCCTATTTTGTATCTACTATTTCAGTTTTATATATCACTATTATTCTAATGATTATCTCACATATTCATACACCTCATATTACTGGCTATGTATGGGACCATGTTGGGGGCTCCCTACTGGATTATTTACTCTCACCCTACTTGGGCCACCATTACACTAGGGTACCCGAGCAGACGTTCACTTGGTTACAAGCATAGATAGGGCTGATCCCTGGGACTAATTGATCCATATGGTTCAGATATTTATGAGGATATCAGGTATGTGGTATGTCTTGGTATAGAAGTAGAACCTTTTACTTTTATTTTTGTTTTCTTTAGGTACTTCTGCATGTATGTTCAGCCTAGTAGGTGATCACTGTTGTATGTATGACATGGTCATTCGGGCCTTCACTGCTTTCCATTTATTATTATATAATGAACTATTTCAATTTATATACTACTTTTACACTTTTTTATTATTTATATAGAATATATATAGGTATTTCCACTGTTGTTAATCTAATATGAGTGTATAGTCTCCCCATTGTACCACCTTTAGACCCTCACTGCTAGTCGTGAGCCTTTGGCATATGGAGAGGTACACTTGATGCCTTATAGAGATCCGTCTCAAAGAACCAAGATAGTGGAATATGGTTAAGTATGTTACAAATTGGTATCATAGGTGTTTATTTTACTATTGTATTACTATTTGGGATATGGTAGATAGAAGTATTAGGAATGTGTCAAAACATATGATGGATATTAGACTGGTGCTTCAAGAACGCTTGTTACATTAAGAATTAATGATTTTAAGGGATATGGGGTTTTTGTTCTTGATGTGTGATGTTATAATTTTATATGATTTCCACATTGAGTGAAGCATGTGTCGTGTGGATGTTATGATTTATTACGGATTTCTGTCTCCTATCTTATTGGAAAAAATCCACTGATTGATTTTTACTCTTGTTCAGGAATGTCAAGAGGCATCTCATGCATCATATTTGGAACATATTATTCCAATGTTATAGGCCTATTAGTGTGTTGTTTTTACTGAAGGCAAAGGCCAATTTCTTAAAGTGTTAAAAAAAACCTAAATAGTGTTTTCTCGTATAGGTTTTTGGTGGAATTATACATAATTAGAATGATTTATATATATATATTTCCTTCTGATTGTAGGATATGTGGATATAGGGTGAGAAATTTTATGGTAAGGATGATGAATTAGTCCTCATGTATGGGAGGTGCAATGACCCTAGTAGGTCGATAGGGCATAAGATTCCCATGTTTCAAACCTGTCATAGGATTTTGTTTCTTACGGTCGGTTATTTAAAGTGTCAATAACAATATATATAGTGTATTCCTACATATATTGAAATGGAATTCTACTTAATTGAATCATGATAGTGATCTATGATGTGAATCGTTGAGAAAATTTTGTGCACATATTGTTGGCCCTATTAGGTCAATCTTTGATGTTGATACTTTCATTATAGGTGATCTAGTCTGGTATCTTTGTATGATGTCAATGAAAAACTAAACACTTGTAGTTAAATAGAACTACAGGGGTATTATCATATATAGATTCCTGGTGAGTTTCATTTCATCATTCTTCCTAAGTGAACAACATGACCTCTAGGGAGCTGTCCTTATGGGGATTCTCGGAGAGGATCAGGGCTCAAATAGGTCAATGTTCACAGTTATAATCCTCATAGGTATGTGTTATCATTACCTTATAGAGGTTTTATCATTGGTCTAGGTAGATAGACCTAGATATAATGTTATGAAAATTTATTAGTAGGGCTAGGTGGGAGACCAGGAGGACCTTAGTTTTGACTCACACCCTTCTAGGTTTAGGATTTTTTTATCAAGGGAAACTATAAGAGGGGTTGGATCAGGTTTCAAAATGACTTTTAAGGCATTGATCATGGTGGTATGATCATTTGAGATTGATTCATGATAGGTTCTTGAGTTTTGTGATATAGGCATAGTGATGACTTTAGTTTCTAAGTAAGTACCTAGGGTGCTTGTTTTTTGAAATGGGATTAGGTAGGAAGAACTGTTCGAGTACCTGGACCAATTGACCAGTGTTTCTTCTATTGGTAATGTAGTCAGAGCGAAGGTATATTCTTATGACTAGAATGATGTTGGGTGACATGAAGTCATAGAAATAATTATGGCACATGAGAGATTCTCGGTTTTTAAGAGGTGTTCCAAGGGAGATTCTAGCTTAATCATACTAATGTTTTGTGTATCATAGTTATCCTGGTCTTATGGAGGACTAATAACAGGATCATGAGTTGTGTGATAATGGTACGCATCGGTTATGTGTGTTACCATTTAAATCATAAATCAGTAATTGTTTGTGTGCAAGCTAAGGACTGATGATTTCAGTAAATGTTACAGGCATGGTTTTCTAGGAGATGTGATGAAATGATAAATGTCCCTCTAGGGTAAAGAATACATCAAGAATAAATTGGTTGTTGTGAGATGGTTGACATATGGTTTGACTGTGACATTCATTTTCGAGATACATGGTGTTTGGAGTTGGTTTCATGAAAGGATAGCCTAGTTTAATGTGAGTGTGACTTGGAGAGTGTAACACCCTAACCCAAGAATCCCAGAGTCGGTTCATTACTTTTTTACATTGTCATAATTACAAGGAATTAAATCCAAAATGACTGAGTAGTTTAGTATATTTGGAAAACTAGATTACATATATGATACCCGCAATATATTGGGAAATGAAAATAAATCATGACATAAGTAAAATCTCATCATCCTTGAAACTCATTCAAAGTATTCCTCTTCATAACCTGGGTAATGGGAACATAATAAGGGTGATCTAAAATGATTGGTAAGGGTAAAAAAGTGGAATAAATAATTAATAAATAAGAATAAATCAATATGGAATGGTAAATAACTGAAAACACATTCCATTTAACTAATTGGATAAGGAATAATCAATATGTAAAGCTAAATAACTGAAACACATGACACTTGGTCAATAAAATGACAATGAAATGCATCCATAGATTTTATCATATGAAAATATCATGGATAATAATAATAATAAATAAAATATCTATGAATTAAATTCTTAATTATTGGATGTATTGTCTGAGGCACATGAATACCCATACCTTCAGGACCTTTCACATAACTGTTTAAAACTATAGGTAGAAACCCATTTAATTTGTCCAACTTATTTGTCTCATGAGAACACATCAAAGAATTGAGGGGATATATAAATTTTTTGGTCTAACCTTAAATACCTTTCAAAATCATTACCCATATTGAATAATTTATTTATTTAATAAAAAATATGCCCTGTCAAATATCCGTATTTAATAAAGAAAAAAGATTTATCATTATTTCCCCAAAAAAATCAAATTCTAGTCAAAGTAAACACCCTATGTAAACATGGAATACAGTTTAGAAAATAATAATACCCATCACCCAATAATTTGGATATTTAAGGAAATTTTCAATGAAAATTATTACAATAAATTCGTTGTTTCAAGAGAAAGTTAACAATCACAAAAGAAACTGATATTGAAAAGATAACTTTTACCACTTGGTAATTTTCAAGCTGAATCCCTTGGGTGATATAATTCAAATTGAAACTTAGAATACCATGAAGTATCATTAAATAATGATATTAAATGAAAACATGGATTTATATACACCATATTAATTTTAATTGGTTCAATATAACAAATAAGTCTCATTGGAATATAAATTGAGATAAAATCCCTTACCACTTGGTGAATTTTAAATCATAAAACCCATAAAATAAATTACTTCAATTGAAACTATAAATACCATTAAGATAAATTTATTTATGATATAAAATAAAATAGGGGCATTATATACACCACAACAACATAAATAAGTGGTGAAAATGGTGTATGCCTCACAAAATAAAAAGTGAGACAAGAATCCATTACCTTGTGTTTCCTTTTGGACGAACATACTTTAACCTCCAATATAATAGTTTTAATCATGTTATTAACTTATAATATAACCATGATAATATTTATAATATCATATATTAACTTCTTATAATATCTTATTACCCCTATGTTAACAATCTTTCATTATTTTCAATATTAATTTCCTAGTTTTTCAAGTATGTTTTGATTTGTTACTTGTTGTTCTAATTAATTAGATCAGGATTTCAAAATATTCAGAACATAAACCGTGATTTAAATATCATATATATCTAATATATATGTATTTATAATTATCCATATTATTTTTAGATAATAAATGAAATGCATTGTTCATGGAGATGGTAGATCGTACATATGCATGAATGCCACTTCCATTTCATTGTCATTTTTAAAAGAATGAAAAGTAAATGATATATATGTATATTATAATTCCAATATAAAATTAATTTCATATATGTCATTTATGTTTATTAAAACCATTATTAATACATTCCTTGTAAATTGTGAAAGGATCGCATCTTTTTTAGGAGGCAGTAGACCACACATCCACAAACGATGTTATCATATTCCCGTAAAATGGAAAGAATGAAGGTATGATTTATATAATAATTAGAGAAGCATAAAGACATTATAAAATCATATATATAATATATAAAATATAAATCCATCATTATTTCCATCCTTGAAAGGTGGTAAATAGAATAATGAAGGACATCGGTCCGTGAAGCGGTAGTCCGTCGTACACACAAACGATGATTGTGTATCCCATTTTGGTGGATGTGTCTATGAAAGTATGGATAAAAAACATAGAATAAAAACATATCAATATATTTAATATTCTGAATTTATTATATAATAATTATATAAAAATAATTTAAGGGTTGTATAAGTAAATGAAACAAAAGTGATTGTTGAAAAATGCTACCTCTTATTTGGGTAACTCCTTTTAGTTTGTACCAAAAGACTTCATTGGTTTGATTTATGCCCAAATTGAGATTTATATAACGAGGGTAGGGATTTTTTATCTTATTTGGTCAGATTTTGGATGATCTAAATGGATTTATATGTGTGAATAAGTGGGAGGGGTGAGTGCCTTTTTATAGTGGAGGAGGAGTGGCATTCTTTTAAATATTTGAAAAGGGAATTTGACCCATGTTTTTTCAATTTAAAGTAGATCCAATAAAGAAAAATATTATACCCAAGTAATTATATGGTATAAATATGCCCATACAATGTATTTTGGATAAGTTTATAGGTCATTTTTTCCCTTACGTTTAAGGATTAGTCTCTTGTTAAGCTAATTTTTCTCTTAATCATTGTAATTAATTTTAATTAAATTCACTAATATTTTTACTAAAAAACTAATTTGACCATATTAGATATTATAAATTATTATAATTAAAAATATTTAATCAGTTTTTTCAAATTAAAATAATATAACTGGCATAAATTAATTTAAATTTAATCTCGTAAACGGGACAACAAAGTGGGTTTTTTAAGTAAAAATGTCCAAAATTTTGAAATGTTTTTAAATCCAATTTCAATGATAAATTGATTAAAATGACCCTAATTGGATTAATTTATGTATAATTGATCTAATTAAACTTTAAAAATAATTTAAAATATTATTTATCCTTATAAATATATTATTTGAAAACATAGTTTTCAATTAAAATTTGATATTTTTTACTACTCATCAAGAAATCAAACTTCTTAAAAAATGATGAAAATTAAACCTCACCTAATTCCGATGTTTTATTTTAAAAAATAATTTCATTTTAACATATAAAATTTGTAAAAGTTTCAGAATTTAGATTTAAAATAGGTCCACCGTTAAAAGGCGATAAAATTTCCTTTATAAAAATATAAGTTTTTATGTGTAAATTTTGGTTTTTTCTTATCTTATACCTATAAAATATATTGGATGAATATAAAAAATATTTGAATAAATATATAATATATATATTTAATTAATATCATTCAATAATAGTAATTAATTTAATTTATTAAAAACACCTTTGGAGCATAAAAATTGTTTTTTATAAAATCATTCCCATTATATTCATTTGGTTTCTATATTCATTTATAATTAATTGGAAACCAATGAATTCAAAAATATATTTTCATAATTTACTTAATCCTATTCATAACCTAAAATTAAAATTCTAGTTTATATCTTATTATATTAAATAATAATATCTTAATAAGATATTATTGTTTGGTAAAACTAAGTCTTGCGTATAATAGAAACTACTGAACAAAGTCACTTTTTTGTGTAACGCAAACTAATGTAGAGTTTCATGCAAGGAAATATATCAACAAAAATAAATTTATTCTAAAAGAAAAATATTTTTATGTATTGTGGTGCTACATTCTCCCCACCTTAAATAAATTGTGTCTTTTCAATTAAAACATGATCTTAGTAATAAAGGGATTAATGTTTGAAAATAAAGTATTATTGAAAAACCCACATCGTATATAGGGTTAATAATGCATATTATTAATAAGAGGGAAAATAAAATGTGATGTTTATTAAAAACTAATCTTTTTAATAGAATAATGTTAGTGAAAACATGGATATGGAAGAAAAATATAACTATCATGTTCTGATAAAGAGAGATAGAGAACATGTTGAGTAAAAAGTTGATGACCACATATACTTAAACCATAGTTATGAAAAAGGTTATTTCTATCATCAAAAATTATGATAATAGAACAAATTATTTTTTTTCAAGACCATTTTTTTGAGATTTCATCAATTCTTCTACTTTATAATAATATAATTAAATTTATATTTCTACTTCATAAAAATGATATTATCCTTTAGTTATTCCTTGAAGCATTTCTACTTCAATTCTTATAACATGTTTTATTATATAGTGAAGTAATACATTAACCTATAAAAACTCATCCAAATATCAAATTAAACCATTTCATAAATAGTTAAACTTTCAAAATATTTTGATCTAACACTTTATATAGAAGGTTACTGATTTTTTAAAATGAACTTATCAATAATATTTCCTTATAATGAATAAAATCTTCTTTGTCACTTTCAAAACATGTGAATACCTTCATCATGTATTCTCTTGAAACATTTTAATAACCTGAATTACCATAAAATGTCTTTGGAAACATGTATTCTTCTTTATTCTTTAAGTAAAACATGTGTTTTTGGTTATACTTCTTAAATCCATAAGTTTTGTAAATTCCATCAATGATAGAAAAATCCACTATGTCGATAAGTCATTAATCAGTTCTAAGGTAATCAACACTTATCCAAATTACTTTATTCATGTCACTCATCTCTCTATCCAAGCACCATTATCTCAACATTATGAACATATTAATGCTTATCTTTCTCTTAACCATGTATTTTCCAAAAAATTTAACTTTATACTAATTCACTCTTCTTGGAACAATTAAACATATGATCTCAAATATTTAATGAAAAAGTATTGTAGTTCAATCCTTATATATTTCATCATTCATATGATGATAACACCATAAATAAAATAATTTTACAATATATTACTTGGATCAAAATACATAAGAACATTAATCATTTCACTTTAGTTGTTTCAATGACATATACTTAACCTTGATCCCTTAACTTCTTATAAGGCTCATTCCCTTGATGCTTAGAGAATTTGTTTATATAGTGTCTCATTTTTTACAATTATAAAACTGAACAGTATTCTTTTCCTTATTTCCTTTTCATTATTTTTTCTTTTGACCCTTTTTTCCTCACTTATAACAAACTCCTAATCCTTTCAATAATTTTCCAAGGTGATTCTTTCCACAATTATGACATGTCGGAAAAACCTTCTTTCCCTTCTTACGATTATCTATTATTTTATTTTCCTTTGTCTTCTTCTATTTATTCTCATTAAATCAATAATAATTGGAGAATTATTTCTATATCTTGATATCATACAAAAATATTTCCTCCTATGAATAAATTTTTTGAGAAACCAGCACCCTTTATAGATTTGGCTTAATAAATTCAAAAAATTGGTCAATCTTGCACTTCATGTTACGTATGTATTTTTCAGAATACTTGGATAAACCTGTAAACGTAGCTTTATAATCTAAAACACTATATTCTACCTTTTTATTTAAGCTAAGTAAATCTCTCTTCATCTCAATTTTTTGATCGCATGGGAAGTATTTATCAAAGAATGTATCCTTAAAAGTTCTCCATTCTGTGAGTTCTATTTCTTCTTCTCTCCTAGTATTCTAGATCAATTATCACCACTGATTGGAATCATCTTTCAGAAAATATACTATAAGTGTTGCCTTTTCATTTTCACCACATCCCAATTCCACTATTAATTTCTCCAAATACTTAATCCATTGCTCAGCCACCATTGGATCATTAGTCCCACTAAATTATTGGGGCCTCTATCGAATTAATCAATACAACATCATAGAATCTCATTTTTAAATAGGTTTCTCCATATGTGCAAGGTTATGTGTCATATTCTGATTAAGTTACCCTAATATATCTATAACTTTTTCAGTTTTAATACCAGTTGTATTGGTTTCCTCAGTAGGGAAATCTATACATTTTCCATGACTAGTGATTCCATTATTTCTTCCAGAAACCATTTCTAAATAATGGAATATACTACATTAGTCCATAAAATTATGAACTTTGTATAATTCTAACTATGGCGTAACACTTAACATAAATTGAAACATTTATGCATATGTAATATCATAATCATGAAAATGGATTCTTTGGGGATATCATTACTTTAAAATCCTTCATAATTATTTATAAATAAATGTAAATTATCCGAATAAAATCCCCTATAATTGTTAAACTAGGTGCATAGTAAGGATCGTTGTTGTGTACTAGGTTATGCTCGAGTCAGGTTGGACACACCTTTTCAGAATTGTTACCCCAAGCTACATCTATGCCAGAAACACATACACTTGTAGTATCCAAATAGGGATCTATTTCTAGGAATATCCATATAATCTCTACCTCACCTATAACACCCTAATATTTTATAGTATGGATCTTTTAAAATTTAACATCTTTGAGGGTTTATGCTTCATGAAACATCGAGTTTAAAACATAATATACTATTAAATATGACTATTAGAATAGTAATGTGACCATTGGGAATAGTAATATGACCAATAGAATAGAAACTTCTCCTATGAAAGCGTAAATAAAATTTTGTTAACTTATAAATAAAACTAGACTGTATTTATATCATGGAATAAGTAAATGAATGTTTTAAAATTGATAAATTAAGTGTTGGATTTTTTGTGAAACATAAATGTTTATTTATAATTTAAAAATTATTTAAATGAAAATTTATTTTCAAAGAATATATTCATAAATTAATATTTCTTTCTTATGATTATGAGATAATTTTATGAGACCTTAATTAATTTTATAAAGTGTCATAAAAATATTTATAATATTAAAATCGATATTTTCCAAATAAATGATTATTTTAATTAAAAAGTAAATTTCTAATATTTATAAAATTAGTTTCACAAAATTTGGTCCATTTTTTAATTCTGAATGTTGAAAAATGGTTAAGGTGAATTTTTGGGATTTTACTAAAATTATTGATTTTTTGTGAATAATAAAATAATGTTATTTAAATTGTTTAACATTATATGTAAATAAGTGAAATATTGAGTAATTATTGGGTCATGGATGATTTTAGTGGCCATTATATCAAACTCACATGATCGAGTTACTATATTTGGTCACAATAATCAATACTATTGATCTTCTTGATCCAAATTTATAAGCTAATGAATAAAATAATAAAAAACACATATCTCCTCCACTATAAATACCACCCCTCTCCAAATCTTCTCCTCACACATCCAAAGCCTTTAATCTTGTCCAATTTTAACCCAATACCCATCCCAAACCTCTCCCCCATGTTCTATTCTTTCTAATTTTACTAAAACACCATTTCAAAGTTCCTTAAGAAGGTTCACAAGGAGATGAATTCAAGAGGTAAAATCCCCTTTCATTCTTTCAATTTCTTTTCTTTTCTTATCATTTCCTTATATATTATGTTTAAACATGGATGATAAATCCAATATCTTATATATAATTTAATTTTATTTTGATAATGTTATATCAATCATCAATTCTTTTCTATTCCCATGTTTTGGTTCTAAAAAAGAAAATTTCATATGTGAGGTGTCGATTCACTACCTTCATGGGTGATGATTCCTTAATTATCCAATACTACCTTCAAGGATTGTCATAAAACCATTTTTATGTTTAAAAAAGATTATAATATGTATATTAAAACATATTTAGTGTTTTGTAACCAATATATATACATAATATTAATTAATAAAACAAAACTAGTGTGTGATGATCGAAAAAACACCAAAATAATCGAAACGGTTATCATTAACATTTTATCTAATGAATAATCCATTTATATAGAAACAAAATGATATATAATACCATTAAATATTTTGGAGTTTATTAAAAAAAATAATTTCAATTCTGGATAACTATTCCCATTTCACATGGTCTTCATACATGTATACAAGTGAACCAATCATGAAACACAAGGAAACGAACACTTCTGAATGAGAAAATTGAATCTTATTACTCATAAAAAAGCCATAAATAACATTAATAAAATTATACTAAAAATAAATATTTAATAAGTCATGAATTAAATTATTTATTAATAGAATTTCATTATACATGACTTAAGTACAAGTATAGAACACTTTCAGACATAAGGTTAGGGTTTCTTCCTAAACCTCCATTTTTTCCTTTAGGGTATGATTTATCTCTCTTTACCCCAATGTAATTATTAATTATTATATTTAATCCTTAAATATTTTGTTTAATTTTCTTAATATATATGTGTTGCTTAATTCTTACTTCATTGATCAGGAAAAACATGTTTTATAAGGTTCTTTTTTGAATTCCTTCAGATAAGTAAACCCGGCTAAAGAGAACTTCCCAATTTATTACCCATTTTCAAGTACAATCCATAATCTATTTTAAGCACCTAATATTTTTCTAAAATCACTATTTTTATCATAAAAATTAATCTTAGTTACAATTATACCTTTTCCACTTTAAATACTCTTTTATATTTTATCTTAAACCGCATTGAAGTGGCTCATTTAAGTTTCTTAAACACTTTTTTTACATGTTTTCACTTATGTTTATAAATATAATTATGATTGTTATTTTAATATTACCTAAATATAGATTTATTCGCTTCTATTTTCTATGATATACATGTTTAAAATCTGATTTTTATGATATATATAAATGATTTTCCAAAATAACTCTTCATTCCAAAGTAAAATGGTATTTCTATAAAAAAATTCTCAATGATATTATTAGAGTATTTTCATCTATTTTAATACTATCTATTGAATATTATTCTTAATTTAGATTGATTTATTATTTTACCGTCTACCAAAGTTTATTAAATGGTTTATATTTACTATATTGATACCATTCTATCAATTACTCTAGGTAGTTTATGATTATGTTTACTGATTGGGGATATTATTTATATTTCATTTGATAGTTTCAGTATTAATGTATATGTTGATTATGTTTCACCTCTTTCAAATGAGGAATGTAATGATGTTAGTCAGTGATGGGTGGGTCTCGCTATATCCCCTTGATGCATTGGTAGGTATCATGAGACAAACTAGATTTGGGTTTTACCCATTTATGTATGGTATCTTGGTCGAAGCCTTAATGGTATGTTTAGGATGTTCTTAATTATACATTTCCTCATTATGATATTATTAAATGATAGTCCTTGTGATTATTCAACTATTAGATATCTATGGTTAAGTTCATTTCTCATTTTATTATTTATGTAATTATTTAATCTTCTTTTATTCCTACCATACTATTCTAAGGATTATATTTTAATGGAATGGTTTTTTAGTTATTCACCATTCCTTTTTTCTTATATTTGTTTATAATAGCTTCTCCTGTATTTCTTATTCTTACTAAGAAACTGATATCACCCTTTTCTTATGTTTTATTTTTCCCCAAGATTTGAAAATATATATTATAATTGAATTTTTGGGAAAATCTAGGATTTCATGGATGTTTCCGATAGAGTGTATATATTATATTTCATTTCAAGAAGTTATGTAAAAATTATGTTTGTATGTGGTTTTCCAAAGCTACTAAAATATTTGGTCCTTTTAGATGTTACTTCCTTGTCTATTATACCAATGTAATAAAAGTATGGCACTGGATCTAGGTACCAGGGTTTGGGTCTTTAAAGATGGTATCAAAGTATGTTTAGTAGAACCCTTGGAAAATAGATTTAGAAAAAAAGGATTAGGGAACATAACAATAAGATAGACTTTGAGGATAATCATAGAATAACATCCTATAATTTTGGTATGATAGAGACTATGTGGGTCTTCTTAGAAATAAATCCATGTCAAGATACTATAAGTGGATGTGGTTATGGTATAGATGTTCCTAGGCGTATAAAATCTGACAAGGTGTGTTGGGCCTAACTTGGAGTAACCTAGTATATGCAAATGGGCCTTACTATGCACTAGGTTTGACAGTCCTAGGGTATATTCTTACGATAATTTAAATTTTATTTAAAACCATTATCAAAGATTTAAATGTAAATATGTCCCCAAAGAAACCATGTTTATGATTATGAGATTAGATATGCTTAAATTTTCAATTTATGTTAATTATTTTTCTAAGTTAAAATTATGCCCCATGATCTATAACCTAATTTAGTGTATTCCATTTTTTCTAAATGGAACCTAGTTTATGGAATGTAAACCTTAACAATTTTTTTATTCCCTATAGGGATTCCCATCCACTGAAAGATAATGATTTTGGAGAAGGATATTAAACTGGTGTTGAGAAACTTATAACTATACTAAGATAGTTGAATCATGTTATGAATAATAACCATAACTGTATGGAGCATCCTAATCCATAATGTGGAGGAAAAAATTTATACTGATTCATGAGATAACAACCTCCATTATTCAGTGGGACTACAAACCCATTTTTAGCTAATCAATGGATAAGTTATTTAGAGATGATATTCCTTACATTGAGAAGTAATTAAGGGAAGAAAGTTATTCTAACAGTTTTTCATCTATCAGAAGATGCAGATCAATGGTGGTTATTAATTCAAAATAAAAATTTGGAGGAAGAAATTTCAAATATAGAATCAATGGATTTTAAGGAAATTTTCTTAGTGAAATATTTCCCTCATGAGCTGTGAGGTGGTATGGGGAGAAAATTCTTGAATCTGAGGTAAAAGGGGGATGATAATGTTAATAAGTATACAACAACTTCACAACATTATTAAGGAATTCTATGAATTACATAAGAAATCCAAAGAGCGGGATTTATCTATTCTTTTATGGATTAAAACCATTCCTCTGAAGGGAACTGGTCCCCCAAATATTCTCATAATATGAAGATATAATCTCATGTGCTATCAATACAGAGAAAGAATTCTCTAGGTCATATGACTTTAATGGAAATGAAGAGAAGAAGAGGGTCATTGAACACTCTATAAAAGGAAATAATGAAAAGGGAAATAATGTAAAATTTGACTTTCTATCCTATAATAAATGTGAAAAGAAAATCATGGAACATGCAAATTGGGCATGAGAGTTTGGTAAAAGTGTGGAGAAAAAGGCCACTAATCCCATTATTTAAAGGGAAAGAATATATCTACCAATGTTCAATGATACAATTTTAAATAGATGGGAAAATATTCAATTTATTGTCCTCATAATCAAAGATACATTCCCAAGAAAAGGATAAGAGAACAAGGTCGTTCTTATACTGTAACAAAAGCTCAGGTTGAAGTTTCAAATGATATAGTGGTAGGCACTTTAATCATCTCCTAGAATTTAGCTAAAGATTTATTTGATTTTGGATCATCAATTTCCTTTATATCTTCCCAGTTTTCATTAAAAATAGATTTTTCCACTTCACCTTAACAAAGGAGTTTTCAATAAATAATCATAGTAGAAACTTATTAAAACAAATATGTGTCAAGCAGTTCATATTTTGACACATAAACATGCTCTAATTATTGATCTTATCATCATACCTTTGGTTGATTTTTATATAATTTTTGGTATGAACTGGGTTTTTAAATATAATGAAAAAAATTCAAAGAGAAGGAAATTATGATTCGTGATGAAGATATATAATTTCATATCTTCAAAGGGTAGACCTAATCATTTGAGTCATATGGATCCACCTCCAATAGCTCTTATAAATTAAATTCTTAGGGAGGAAGTGAAAACATCATCTTTGGATAAGTAAAGGAATATTAAATTTGAATATGTACCTATTGGTAAAGAATACTCAAATGGCCTGAAGGCCTTATTTTTTTATTTTATTTGGGATAATCCCCCTTTTAAGGGTTGAAGGGGAACCCGTACATGACCTGTAGGCCCAAGGCACAAGGCCTGATTGGCCCGCAATACATGAACCGAAGACCCAAAGGCATACCATTCCCAATACATGACCGGTAGGCCCAGTCCACTTGAACATCCCCTCCCCATCTTCTACTTCATTGATCACCTAGCTCCCCACCTTGCATTGTTGATCGGCTAGCATTGCCCCACACAAATCTACACAGTGATTGGTCTCAATGGAAGCTTCCATACCCTCTCATTCTTCCAATATGGTTAGCTCTACTTCTGGTGGCTACTACTCTTGTTTCTATGATCTTCTTATGGGGCCTGTTCTATGTGAACTGGTCTACCCCATGGTCTACGTGGCCCGATGGCCATGTGTCCTGAAGTCCTTTGATGACCCGAAGGCCCTTGAGACCCGTAGGCCAAAACCGGTGGCCCAAAGGCCCAAGTCAGGTGAATATTTCTGGATACTACAGTACCAAATAGTAACTGCTACAGTGGCTTCTATAGTTCTTCTATAGTAACCCAAGAAAATCTCTTTCATCCAATTTTGAATCTGGGGTCTCTTGGATGCCAAGAAGGAGCCCTTACCACTCGGGTACGGGCTCGTTGGCCTATTGGGAAAGAATACATTGATGTATTTCTAGAGGATTTACCTGTAAATCCTACAGAGTGATAAGTTGAGTTCTATATTGATTTAATTCCCATTAAAAGACATATATCAGAGAATCCTTATAGAATGCCCATTATGTAATTAGTGGATCTGAAGAAACAACTAGAGGAATTGAGTGATAATGGTTTTATTCTCCCTAGTTTTTATCCCTGGAGAGCCCATGTTATCTTTGTCAAAAAGAAAGATTAATATGTGGGGTTATGAATTGACTATAGATAAATC
The DNA here is from genome assembly GCA_963277665.1 of Viscum album. NCBI lineage: Eukaryota > Viridiplantae > Streptophyta > Magnoliopsida > Santalales > Viscaceae > Viscum > Viscum album. The sequence goes on from OY728161.1 coordinate 1,564,226,479, forward strand.
TATGTTATTATAATATAGAACAAGTATCATTTGTCTCAAATTGATGATTTATTTGATCAATATCATAGAGCTCAAAATTATTCAAATAATGACCTTTGATTTGGATACCATCAAGTGCATATGATGAAATAATATATTCCAAAGACATATTTTTTAACCAGGTATGGAAGTTACAAGATCATAGTAATTCTATTTGGACTGACTAATGAACCCTCTATTTTTATTGATCTAGTGAATAGAGTGTTCAAGTATATCTTGATGATTTTTTGTGGTATTTATTTATGATATATTGATATATTCCAAAATCTTTGGGGACCATTAGAACCGCTTTCAGATTTTTCTAGAGACTTACATGAAACGATTTATATGGGAAGTTTAGAAATTGTGAATTCTTTCTTCAAACATTTTTTTTATTCCATATTATCTCTAATGGTAGAATATCTGTTGATCATGTGAAGAGAAAGTTAGTTCAAGAATGTCTTGTACTAACGAACATAACCGAAGTACATAGCTTCATTGGTTTAGCAGGTTACTATCAGCATTTCATTCATAATTTTCCCCGGTTAGCTGTCCCATTAACCAAGATTAATCATAAAGGGGTTAAGTTCCTATAGAAAAAAATAATTTAAAGAATGTTTTGAATAATTAAAGAGGAGATTAGTAAATGATCTGATCTTAACTCTACCATCAGTAAATTTTTGATTTGTGATTTATAGTGATGAATCAAATAAATGAATCTGTTGTGTCCTTATGTAGAATGATATAGTTATTGCCTATGCATAAAGGAAATTAAAAAATCATTAAAAGAACTATCCAACTCATGATCTTGAGTTAACAACTATAATCTTTTCTCTGAAGATATTGAGACACTATCTCTATGGTGAAAGATATGAGATATATACATATCACAATAGAATAAAGTATATCTTATCCCAAAAATAACTCAACATGAGGAAAAGGAGATGGCATGAGCTACTCAAGGATTACTATTATGGTTTAATACACAACCACCCAGGGAAGGTGAATAAGGTAGAAGATGTATTGAGCAGAAAAGATTATGGAGTTATGAAAAAAATGAGGATTGACAAGGATCCTATGTACATGAATCTTGTAAAGATGGATATGGGAATTATCAAGAAAGGTGAAACATCATTACTTTTTAAATTGGTTTCCCCACCATTTTATTGGAAAGGATTAAAAGTTCTTATTCTGATGATGAGAATTTTCAAAGGAAAATTAATGTTGTAAATGATGGGAACTTGGAATACTTCATGTACGAGGATAGAATTATGAAATTTGGGAAGTGGTTTTGGGTTCCCTCTATACCCAAGCTAAAAAGGGAGTTATTTGATGATTTCCATAGCTCAGATTTCTCTATACACCCTCATATAATTAAGATGTATATAGATTTTAAGGAACATTTCTGATGTGACAACATGAAGTAGGAAATTGTGGATTATGTATCAATATTTTAAGTTTTTCAATAGGTGAAGGCTAAAAGAAAACATCATATAAGAGTTATGCAACCTATTCTTATTCCTACATGTAAATGGGATGTAATTACTAAGGATTTTATTACTAAATTACCAAAAACTCCAAGAAAGAATGATGAAATATGGGTAAGTGTTGATTAGCATACCAAATCTGCACATTTCCTCACTATAAGGGAGGATTTTACATTGGAGCACCTTTCACAACTCTATATTAGTGAAGTTGTAAGACCTCATGGAGCACCAATTTCAATTATTTCTAATCATGATCTGTGATTTAAATCGAAATCCTAGAAAATTCTTCATAAAGCTTTTGACATTGAGCTTCATTTCAGTACAGTTTATCACTATCAAACTAAAAGGAAGTCCGAAAGGACAATTAAATCATTAGAAGACATGTTGAGATCATGCTCACATGACTTTCAAGGTATGTGGAATTAGTATTTACCTTTGGTAGAGTTATCTTATAATAATAGTCCTCATTCAAGTATTAAAATGGAACCAAATGAAGCATTGTATGGAAAGATATGTCATACACTAACTTTTTGGGATGAAGTTGGATAAAGGAAGCTTATAAGACCAAAACTTGTGGAGGAAACAACAGAAATGGTAAATACTATTAAAACACATATCAATTAATCTCAAAGTATGAAAAATATATATGCCAATAATTGAAGGAATGATTTGGAATTTTAAGTGGGAGATAATGTTTTCTTGAAAATATATTCATAGAAGGGTATTATATGATTTTTAAATAAAGGGAAACTAATCACCAAGTACAATAGTCCTTTTGAAATCCTAGTGAGAATTGGAGTTGTGGTTTATTGTTTGGTGAATCCACCAAGCCTTTCTAAAGTACAAAATGTGTTCCACATCTCTTTATTAAGGAAGTACATACTAGACCCATTGCATGCCCTCAATTTTAAAGGAATGGAATTAGAACATTATTTATCTTACTATGAAGAGCCTATCCAGATTATGGACACTAGAGAGTAGGTTTTGAAGAATCATATGACTCGCCGGGTAAAGTTACTTTGGGAGAATCATAAAATTGAATAGGTGACGTGGGAATTAGAGTAATTTATGATGAAGAACTACACAAATAATTTTATGAGGTGACATTATGGAAATTTTCAGGAATAAATATTTTAAATGAGGGGAGAATGTAACACCCTAATATTTTATGTTATACCTCTTTCAAAATTTAACATATTCGATAGTTTAGGCTTCATGTAAAACCGAGTTCAAAACCATAATATATTATTATATATGACCGTTGAAATAGTAATTTGACCATTATCATTAAAAATATGAACAACAGAATAGTAACTTCACCTATGTAAGTATAAATAAAATTTTGTTATAAATGAAAATATGGTATATTTATATCATGGAATAAGTAAATAAATGACTTAAAATGATAAATTAAGAATCGGTTTTTTTTAAACATAAATGTTTATCTAAAATTTTATAATGATTTAAGAGAAATTTTATTTAAATAAAATAGGTTTATAAATTAATATTTTGTTTTTTATGATTATAAGATATGTTTATGAGACCTTAATTAATTTTTCAAAGTGTCATGAAAACAGTTATAATATGAAAATTAGTATTTTTTGAATAAATGATGATTTAAATAAATATTTTAATTTATCATATTAAGAAAATTATTTTCATAAAATGGTTTCCAATTTTTTAATTCTACATGATAAAAAAATAAGGGTGAATTTTTGGTATTTTTCTAAAACAATTGAATTTTTGTGAATAGTGAAATACGGCAATTGATGGTATTTAACATTATAAGTAAATAAGAGAAATATTGAGTAATTATTGAGTAATGGATTATGAAAGTAGATATTATATAAAACTAAAATGCTATAATTATTTTATTTAGTCATAATAATCAACACTATTTCTTTCTTGATCCAAATTAATAAACTAATGAAAAAATAATAATCAAAAAACAACCCTCTCCTCTACTATAAATACCACCACTTCTCCTCAAACCTAAAAGGCGTTTAATATTGTCCAATTTCATCTCAATACCTCTCCCAAAGATCTACCCAACTTTTTTTTCCTTCTTGTCTTTCCAAAATACCATTTCAAAGTTCCTTAAGGAGGTTATCAAGGAGATGAATTCAAGAGGTAAAATCCTCTTTCATTCTTTCAATTTCTTTTCATTTCTTATACATTACTTAACTCCTATATAAAAACATTCATGAAAACTATAGTATATTATATAAAATTAAATTTTAATATGATAATGGTATATCCACCATCAATTCTTTTCTCTTCCCCTTTTTTGTTCTGAAAATGAAAATGTCGTCTGTGAGGTGTTGATTCACCTCCTTTGTGGGCGATGATTCTATCTTTTTCTAATACCACCTTCAAGGCTAGTCATAGAACCATTTCTTTGGTTAAAATATATTATAATATGTATATTAAAACTTCTTTAGTGTTATATAACCAATATATATACATAATGTAAATTAATAAAACAAATCTAGTGTGTGATGATCGAAAAAATATCAAAATAATCCAAAAGGCTATCATTAACATTTTATCTAATGAATCATCCCCATATCTGAAAAAATAATAATATATAAGACCATTAAATATTAAATAAATTCATTAATAACCTAAAATTTTAATCCTGGATTACTATTCCCATTTCACATGATCTTTCGTACATGTATACAAATGAACCAATCATGAAAACCTAGGAAAAAACACTTTTGAATGAGGTAATTGCATCTTATAAATCAGAAAAATACCATAAATGGCCTTAATAAAATTATAATAAAACAAATAAATGTTTAATATATTATTAATTAAATTATTAGTGGATCTCATTTCATTATCCATGATGTCAAGTACAAGTGAAAAATTCTTTCAGACATAAGGTAAGGGTTTCTTCCTGAACATTTATTTTTTTACTTTAGGATATGCTTTTTTCTCTTTATGCCATTTTAATTATTAATTATTATTATTTAATCCTACTAAATTATGTTTTTATGTTCCAAAGATATGTATCTAACTCAATTATCCTTTATTTTATGGAAAAATACATGTTTTATAAGGTTCTATTTTAAATTCTTCTCGATAAGCAAGCCCCATTAAAGGGAACTTCCCAATTTCATACCCATTTTCAAGTACACTCCATAAAATGTTTTAAGAACAGAATATTTTTATAAAATAAATATATTTATCATGAAAAAATATCTTATTTCATTTCCAGTTTTATTGAAACAATTATTCCTTTTTCTGCTTTAAAGACTCTTGTATATTTTCTCATAAACCGCACTGAAGTGGATCATTTCTAAATTTTCATAAACACTATTTTTACATGTTTCCAATTTAGTTTCCAAATTTCAGTATGAATTTTATTTTAATATTCATAAAAAATAATTTAATTACATTTTATTTACTATGATATACATGTTTAGAATCTGATTTTTATGACAAATATAAATGATTTTCCAAAAAGAACTCTTCTTTCCAAAGTAAAAGGGTATTTATCTCAAGAAGTTATTGATGATTTTATTAGATTATTTTCATATAAAATGACCCATATTTAATATTATTCTTAACCAACATTGATTTATTATGTTCCCATATACCATAATTTATTGAATGGTTTATGATTACTGTTTTGATACCATTATCCACATTACTCTAGCTAATTTATGATTATGTTTACTGATTGTGGATATTATTTACATTTCATATGCTAGTTTAAATATGAATCTATATGTTGATTATGCTTCATCCCTTTCATATGAGTAATAAATTGGATGTATATAGTGATGGGGGGCTCGTTATAACCCCTCGATGCATCGGTAGGTCTCATGAGAAAAACTAGACCTGGTTTTTACCCATTTCTGTATGGTGCCTTAGCTGAAGCCTTGATGATATGTTTATTATGTATGGTAATATTAATTCCCTCATTATGATACTAGTAATGTATATTCCATGTGATTATTCTAATAATATAATATCCATGGTTATATTTCTTTCTTATGTGATTATTTAGGGCATTATTTAATAAGCTTTTATCCAACCATATTATGCTCAAGATTATGTTTTAATAACATGTGTTTTTAGTTATTGAACATTCCTTATTGCTTATATTTACTTATGATAGCTACCACTATATTTCATACCCTTACTGAGCATCTGATCTCACCCCTTTCTTATGTTTTATTTTTCCCAAGGATGTGAATATGTATATTATGAATGGATTATAGGGATAATATAAGAGTTTATGGGAATTTCCAATGAAGTTTCTATGTTGTATTTCATTTCAAGTTGTTATGTAGTAATTATTTTTGTATCTGGTTTCCAAAATATAACAAAATATTTGGTCCATCGGGATGTGACTTCTTTATTTATTATACCAATGCAATAAAAGTAAGGCACCATCTCCGGGCTACTGGGGTCGGGGTCTTTAAAATACCAAAATTTTAGGATATTCTTCTATACTTATTTTCAAAGTCTTTATTAGGTTTATGTTCTATAATATAAGTTTTCTAAATCTAGTTTCCAAAGATTCTACTAAACCTCCTCTGATACTAACTATAACACCCCGACCCTAGAACCTTGGAGTCGATGCATTACTTTATTACATTGGAATGATTACAAAAAATCAAATCTGGAAGTAATAAATAGTTCAGTATTTTTGGAAAACCAAATTACATAAATTATATCCATAATAAATTGGGAAAACAAAATAAAGCATAACATAAGTAAAATCATAGCATCCTTAAAACTCATTCAAAGGATTCCTCTACATAACTTGGGGAAAATAAACATAATAAGGGTGAGATCAAATTATTAATAAGGTTATGTAAAACATAATTAATAATGAATCAATAAGAATAAATCAAAATATAAAGTTAAATAAATAAGAAAACATTCCATTTCAATAACTAGATAAGGCATAATCAATATGGAAAGGTAAATAACAAAAACACAGGCTACTTAGTCAATAAACTGAGAATGAAATGAATCCATAGATTTTATCACTTGAAAATACCTTGTATTATAATAATAATAATAATAATAATAATAATAATAATAATAACTGAAATATATATGAACCAATGAGATTGTACCAAAGTGGTATAGGCTCCTGCTTGGCATCCAAAAGACCCAAGATCAAATCTACGTAGGGACGAATTTCTGGTACAGTAGTAGTGTTGTAGTTGGGAACTATAGTAGTATTGTAGCAATGATATAATTGTATTAGTGGTGGAATTTTATCAGTAGAAGCACTCTAGAAGGTACTGCAGTGATGGTTGTACTGTAGCAGGGACTGTAGTAGTGCGGGTATTGTAGTAGTACTGTTCACCGAGGGGTCCTTTGGGCTAAAAAATGGGTTGTCATGCCTTATATTCAGGCCACTTGGCCATGGGCCTTCGGGCTATGTAATGGGTCTCCCTTTACCCAGTCTTAAATAGTTCTTTGATTTAATAAAAAAATAAAAATATATGAAGGAAATTCTTAATTATTTGATCTCATGTATGAGGTGTAAGAAAACCCATATCGTCGGGACATTTCACATGATGGTTTAGAATTATGCATAGAAACCTGTTTAATTTGTCCAACTTATTTGTCTCATGAGAAACTATCGATGTATAGAGGGGGTCTATAAATTATGGGCTTACCTATCACTACATATATAAATAATTACTCATATGGATTAATTGATTTAATTAATAAACATTCTTCCTTATCAAATATCCATATTGAATAAATAATACGGATTTATCTATATTTCCCTAGAAAATAAAATAACTATCAAGTTAAACACCATATATATAAATGGTATTCAGTTTTGGAAATAATAATATCCATCACCAAAGAATGTGGATATTTAATTAAGTTTCCAATAAAAAATTATTACACTAAAGTGATTTTTTCCAGATAAAGTTAACAATCACAAAAGAAAGTTAGATTGCAAAGATAACTTTTTCCATTTGGTAATTTTCAAGATAAACCCCTTGGGTGAGATAATTAGCATTTAAATTAAATTTCATGAATTATGATTCAATAATGATAATAAATGAAAAAGGGTAAGTATATACACCATATTAAAGTGAATTTGTGCAGTACAACAAATAAGTCTCAATGGAATGTAAATTGAGACGAATCCCTTACCACTTGGTAACTTTAAAATCATAAGTCCATTGAAATAAATAACTCAAATAAAACACTAAATACCATTAAGATAAATTTTTTCATGATATAAAATTAAATAGGGTTAGTATATACACCACATAAAAGAAATAAGTGGTGAAAATTGTGTATGTCTCACGGAATAAAAGGTGAGACAAGAATCCCTTACCTCATGTTTTCTTTCGGTTGAACCTCCTTTAACCTTATTTATAACAGTTTTAAGAATGTTATAAACATATAACAAAACCATAATCATATTTATAATATCATATATTAACTTCCTATAATATCTTATTACCCATTTGTTAACAATCATTCATTATTTTCACTATTTCGGGTGTTAGCTGCCTAATTTTTCAGGTATTTATTGACTTGTTACTTGTTGTTCCTATTAATTTGATCATGATTTAATCATCTCTATATTTTAAACCATGGTTCAAATATCGTATATATCCATTATATATGTATTTATAATAATCCATAATATTTTAAGATAAGAAATGAAATGAACCATTCGTGGAGATGGTAGGTTGTACGTACGTATGAACGCTACCTCCATTTTCTTTTTTGTTTTTTAATGAATCAAAAGTAAATGATATACATATATTATAATTACTGTATAATATTTATTTAACATATTTCACATATCTTTATTAAAACCATTCTTAATATATTTCATGTAACGTGTGAACGAATCACATCTCTTTGAAGAGGTGGTAGTCCACATGTCCACAAACGATGTTATCGTATTCCCAAAAAATGGAAAGCATGAGGGTATGAGTTATATAATAATTAAATAAGAAAAAATATATTATAATATCATATATATCATATATAAACTATAAATCCATCATTTTTTTCAACCTTTAAAGGCGATAAAAGGAAGAATGAACGGCATCGATTCATGAAGTTTTAGTTCTCCAAACACATGAACAATGATCGTGTATTCCATTTTGATTGATGTGTGTGAAAGTGTAGGGAAAAATCATAGAATAAAAACATATTAGTATAATTATTATACTTATGTTATTATATAATCATGATATAGAAAATAATTTATGGGGTGGAGAAGTAAATGAAACAAAAGTGATTGTTGAAGAACATTACCTCTTATTTGAGTAACTCCTTTTGGTTTATACCAAATACTTGCTTGGTCTCATTTCTGAAAAAATTGAGGGTTTTAGTAGGAGTTTAGGGATTTTGGGAGATTATTTGGATAGATTTTGGATGATCCAAAGGTCTTTATAGGTGTGAATAAGTGGGAGGGGTGAGTGCCTTTTTATAGTCGATGAGGAATGACATTTTTTAAATTTTTTAAAAGGGAATTCCACCCACATTTTTTCAAATCATGTGCCTCCAATATTAAAAAAAATTATTTAAAATGGATCAAATCATATAAAAATTCCCATCCAATTGATTTTTTACAATTTTATTGGTCATTTTTTACCTTAACTTTAAGGTTTAATCACTTGTTAGGCTATTTTTTTCCTTAATCATTGTAATTAATTTTAATTAAATTAACTAATATTTTTGGTAAAAACTAAGTTAAACTTATTAGAAATTAAAAATTATTATTATTAAAAATATGGAATCAATTTTTACAAATTACAGTCACATGATTGGAAAAAATTAATTTAAATTTAATCCCATAGACCTGACGACAAAGTGGGTTTTTAGAGTAAAAATGTTCAAATGTTTCAAATGTTTTTATATTCAATTTCAATGTGGAATTGATTAAAATGAACCAAATTTTATTAATTTATGTAAAATATATCTAATTAAACTTTTAAAAAAATAAAATTTAATTTATACTTATAAATAAATTAGATGATAAGGCGATTTTCAATTAAAATTCAATATTTTTCACTATTCATCAAGAAAATTAAACTTCTCAAAAAAATAACAAAAATTCGTCCTAACCTAATTTTGACATTATTCATTCAAAATTTAAGTTTATTTTTACATTTAAAATTTATAAAAGTGTCAAAAAAATTATTTAAAATTGGTGCGCCATTAAAAGTGGTTAAACTGGATTTAGAAAGATATAGGTTTTTATGTGTAAAATTAGGTATGTTCTTATCTTATTCCTAGGAAATATATTATATGAATTTCAAAAATATTTTATTGATTATATAATATATTTATTTCATTAAAATAATTCAATAATAGTAATTAATCTAATTTATTAAAAATGTCTTTAGAGCATAAAAATAGTTTTTATAAAATCATTCCATTTATATTAATTTGGATTCTATATTAATTTATAATTTATTGGTAACCACTGAATTCAAATATATATTTTCATAATTTAGTTAATCCCATTCATAACCAAAAATTTAATAGCTAGGTTATATCTTATTACATTAAATAATAATATATTAATAATATATTGTTATTTGGTAAAAATCAATCCTGTGTGTAACACAAACCTCCGAACAAAGTCGCTTTTTCATGTAACAAAAGCTGACTTAGTGTTGGTTGAATTTCAGATTATCAGAAAAATCAAATTTACTCTAAAAGGGAAATATTGTAAATTATTTGGTCGATACATAGAGATCTATACATTCCTATCGATGTAATCCATCCATCCAATGGCCCAAAGGCCTTCATTTTTTATTGATTTTTGATAATACACATTTCAAGGGTTGAGGTGGAACCCTTACAATACTCATAGGCATATGTATTACATGGCCATGACAACCTTAGAGGACTTCATTGCCCGTAGGCTTCAAAAATTAGATACAACCTAGACTAACTACTTGGAACTGCTCCTCCAAACATCTTCATCATGAAATTAGCTCTCCACCATCACATGGATATTCGGATAGGCTATCCCATGCATGCACAGGCTTGTCCCGATAGAAGATTCCATACCCCCTGATTCTTGCAATCCATATAGCTTCTACTATGGTGGAAGCTCCTTGCTCATCCTCCTATAGAGCTTGTTCCTAGTAAGTTGTCTAGTTTTCATCTACATTAAAGTTGTCCCGAAGGCCTTGAGGTGACATGAAGGTCTTACTGGCCTAAAGGCTTGGGTGGCCTAAAGGCCTTAAAGGACACGAGGACCAAATCAGTGGCCCTAAGGCCCAAACAGGGGAAAATTCCCAACTGTTACATTGCCAAACAGTGTCTGATATAGTTCTCGCTACACTACCTACTACAGTACTACACAGTCCCCACTACAGTACCTTCTACAGTACCTTCTACAGTACTACTACAGTACACGAAAATTGTGCCTCTTCCTGGATTTGATCCCGGGTCTCCTGGATGCACTTAAGAGTCCTCACCAATCGGGCTGAGGATCAGGTACCCTATCGATGGAATCTTAGAATACACAAATTTAGAGATGATCATGATATATCTTGACATAGTCTTGAGTACAATGGGAGTGCATCGACTCTACAATGAGCTTCTTAAATTTCTTTTTAAATTTATCAATGAAACCTATTGATGTTTTTCTCAAGGATCGGTATAATTTAATACATATGGTGTGTGGTAAACCATTGGTCATTTAAGGGTGGTAACCCTCTTTTTATTCTTGAAATCTGGTGTTCCTTGTGCTTACCATTTCCATGGATCAAGAATAGGAATAGGTGATGTTTGAATTGATTCTTGGGAATGAGCAAGAATTATCCATTTCTTTTGATATATTTGAGGATGTATTGGGAATGGTATTTCATGTATATAGGCCTTTTTTCTAGTATAGTGTTAAGGATGCTCCTAAGGTGGGGATTTGGATGTCAGTCGCTAATAGGTGACCCTCGAATGAGAAGTGTCATGGGACTTTGAGACCATTCTTTGGAAAATCATTTGGATTTTATATGACATGGATAAATTTAATGGAGTACACCTAAATTTACCAGTAAATGTTTTGTGCATGTTCAAATATGACTCAAGTGGGGACTGAGTGTAGGAATTGGCCTGAGATAGCTTATGAATATTCATTCATTATGGATCATAAAAGTATCAGTGTTTGTGTAGTGGCACAACATCATTTATGAAAATGGGATGGTTTTCCAAGATATGTCACTGGAAGTTGGTTATGGGTTTTAGTGAGAATTCTTGGAATGATCTCGATACTCCTTGGGATAAAGGATTTTAGAATATGTTTTAATTATATGTTGGTTGTTGGAGATGATCTTTTCCAAGAATAGCCAATCGTATGTGTTTTGACTTTAATTCTTTCATATAGTTGACTAAGCACTATGCTTATGTCTTTTTCAAAATTATGAGAATTGGCTCGAGTTTTAACGGCTTATGTACTGCATGTTCTAAGTGGTTCTTTGAAGCATATTGGTCATTCAGAGATGAAACATATCTCTCTGAGTGAAAATTTTTTCCTAGGTAGGTTAGGTGATGGTTTTCTAGTTCCACAAGGAATCTTACATATGATAATTTTTAAGTTGGGGATACTATAAGGTCTCATGTTTTTGGAATGGCTATTTTTATGAAAGAATTTGATTTTTTTCTCTTCATTAGTTGATGAGCTGTTTTGTGAACCAATAATTGGAAGGAAGTTCTAAGTGGTTGAATGTCTATAAATGATGTTTTTCGATGTAATCTAAGTACATGTGGTGGTTTTGGGTGTTCTAGGAATGTACTGAAGGAGGTATGGATCGTTGGGATGCTGAAAATAGCTACATTGGGAAATTCATAATGTGTATTCAATACATGACATGTATTGGTTTCATGGGTTTCTCCTAGAATTTACAAGGCATAAAATCTAAGGGATTACCTCAAGGTATACACAACATGTATCTAGAACATGTCTCAACCCTATTTCATGTCATATAACCAGTACACGACATGAATCCTACATCTATATTTTTTTAAAAGGGAAACAGGTGGGATCCTCCCCCATTTTCTTTATTGGGAAATAAGAGGGTACACATGAAGTATCTCAAACAAGATCCTATTCCTCCCTCCATTATTAATTGATCAAGGTGGTCTTGGGTGTGATTCTATGACAATTTCATGGAGGATCTTACTCCTTCCTCTATCTATACTATTTCCATTTTTTCATTCCTAATTTCAGGATTTTTTATTTTGGGTTCATCATTGGTTCGAGCGAAGCATGATGGGATCGACCATTTTGGTTGGGGATTTGACTCTTCCTAGGATTAGGACATCCTAAGAGGTCATATGCACTCCATCGTGTGTAATTTAATCAAGATATATGTCCAAGGTGAATTTCTAAAGATATAATTCTTTTAATTTAATTATTGAGTGTTTTTTTGGATGCTGTTGGTTAGGGATTTTACCTAGAATAGTCTCAGGGGTACCGGATAGACTTTATGCACATGGTTACTCATATTTTCATCTAGTGATGCAAATCTGGTGAGACATCTATTGTTATTACTTTTTTGTTTTCTTTTAATATTAAATTTTTTAATGATGTAATTTATGTTTTGGACTATGCTTGAGCTATTCGGTGTTAGTTAGAAGCATGGAAGTCGGTGCATATTTTCTTGGACATTGGTGATCTTATATGATGCTTCCAAGGTATATTCATAAATGGTTTATATATCCCTAAAGTTAGATGGTCTTTCACAAATTCTCTTTGGTATATATTAAATTTTATGGTATTATATGGATGTTCAATCTCTTACCTAAGGATATGATCCCTTATTTAAATTCTTTCTGATTAATTTTTTAATCAAATAAAATGGGTAGATGGAACTGGATGAATGCTCGGGGTCACTAACAACTCTAGTGAACTAGCTTCATCCCATGACTTAAGGATATGACCATGACTGAGGATCCCCAGTAGGAATCCCCTTCTTATTCCTTTTTAGGATCCCAAGAGGGTTTTGTTTCTTACTTACTAACTTAGAGGAACCCAAGAGGTATTCCTATGTTACCGTAGACCATGATGATCCATAATAGGATGCCTCTATAGTGTTTTGATCTAGGAGACCTAGTGGGTGCCTAGTGATTTAATGACCCTGAGCTAGTATACCATGTTGGGTATAAATGGTAGCAGGTGTCACCTTAAAAATCATACCAAACTTATAATCCCAAGGGGCTGTGATAATAGTGGTGGGTTTAGGCATTCATCCACCCTTACCCTTTTATTTGTGCAGTCATCTGTTTATTATTGATTTAGTGATGGTTACCATAGGTGATTCCTATTTGGTGTTTAATGTGATTGATATAAAGTGATATTAGGAATCCTTTGAATATTTTCCCAGGTTCAATCTTATTCAATTATTGGGATTCCCAAATGTATTTCTTAGGATCTAGATTCTGATAATTTTATTTTATTATTATTATTATATTATTATTATTATTATTATTATTTGGATTCCCAAAAATATTTCCTAGGTTCCATCACCCGAGCCCCTTTATTTATGTTATTCAAGAATTATGTCCCTGTGCTTACAAAATTTGGTCATGGTGTCACTATGTTATGATACTTGACAGATATGTATGATTAATACCTCCTAGATCGATCACTTGTCTATTGTGTTGGATATGGTTCTCATCATCATCGGTTTTTTATATTTTCATGGATCGATTGCACTCTCATCAATTGGCTAATTGAATGGGATGTTGGACATGGTGTTCCTCCTCCATTTTCAAATCAATTAGACATGGAGTTCCTCATTAGTGGACATAGAATTCCATAGCTATGATGGGATATTTGGACATGATGCTCCACACCCCTTAGAATGGGTTGTTAAACATGGAACTTCACACCCCCATGATTAGGGTTGTTAGACAAGATGCTCCAATCTCTATGCCTATGGTTATTAGACATGGTGTTCCATAAAGTGTTCTCTTTGAAATTTTCCTAAGGTTCACCCCCCCTAGGGTTCATCTGAGTTCCAATGTCCTGACCACCTAGGGATGGAAACCTAGGGCTCAGACATTGTACATGATTTACATGGATTGAGTGGCATGATGTCTAGCTCAAAGACCATTTATAGGATTTTCCATCAGTATATGACATCCTTCAATATAGCGATTGGAGGAAAGTATGGGTGAACCTAGGGTGAGGACATGTATCCCCCTGTGGTGATGTATCCTTCTCAGAGATATCTTCAACATTTGCTGAATTAGGTAGCATCGATCGAGATTACGTACCCAAGGATTGATTACTATTGATATATGATATTTTCACTTTACTCGTCTATATACATATTTTTGTATAAATACATATATATATATATATATATGTTAATATATATATACACATAAAAATATATTTATATATATACATGATGGAGAATTTCTAGTCGACTAGGATCATGTACCTGAAGATCCATTGTGGTTTATTTTATTCACATCCTAGTGTATATTTATTGATTTATTTAAATTTATCACTATTATCATGATGAGTAACTCACATATACATACATTGTGTATTACTGTCTATGTACGGGACCAATTTTGTGGTTCCCTGCTGAGTTTTGTACTCACACCCTATATGGGCCGCTATTTCATTCAGGTACCTGAGCATATGTTCACTTGGTTGTAGGCATAAGTAGGGATGAGGTCCAATTTTGATCGATCGGGATGGCTTGGAACTAAATGAGGATATCGGGTATGTGGTGTGGATCAGTGTAGTAGAATATACTTTTAATTTTATTTCAAATTACTTTATGTACTCCATTATGTATGTTTGGCCTACTGGGTGACCAGTGTTGTATAAATGACATGGTCATTTAGGCCTTTACTGCTTTCCATTTATTATTACAACATAATATATTTCAGTTTAAGTACTAATTATTCACTCTTTTATTATTTATATGGATGTTACGTGGGAATTTTTATTTTTTTACTCTGATATGAGTGTATAGACTCCCCATTATACCACATTTAGACCATCGATACTAGTTAGCAGCCTCTGGTGTATGGGGAGGCATTCTTGAGGCCTTATGGTGTATTGGATCAAAGCACCAGATTAGTGGCATCTGGGATTGAAATTATATGCTCCCTATTTGGTTTTTGAGGCATCCTACTGGGTATGTATATACTAACCCTATATGGAATTTTCCCATAAGTGTTGTGTCTTATGAAGATGATGGAAAGATCAATGATTACTTTGGAAGAATTTAGGGATACTTGGGTGCATTGATTTTGTACAGTGGTCATAGATTATAAATTAGGATCCAGTCTCTCTAGGATTTCTTATTTTTCTATTTTTTTTAGTTTGGGACCTCTTTTATATTGGGTCTTGTATTTTACCCCTTTTTGGTTTTTATTGTACTATTGTAATCTATTGTATTCCCTATAGGTTATTACATGCATGGTTTACTATAGATTTTACTATCATTCATTATATTCCTATACACATTTACATGGAGATGGTTGGGTGTGTGCATAATGGTGAATTATGAAAATGCCTTCCATTTTACATTTTCCCTTCTCGGTGATTGCCTCCACCCCTAGATTATTAGAGGTTGGATTAGGGTAGTCATGACATGGCCTTCCATAGACCAAGAGGGCCCTGTTGGGTCAGGTCATGATAGTGTTGTATCAGAGGAGTTCGTCCTTAGGTATGTGGTTTGGTTAGACCCATGATGTGGATTAGTTTTCAAATTATGGAAATAGTGTCAAACTCTCTTAAGTGTGGATTTAAGGTTAGGGAACCCAGTGTTGTTGTGGTGGCCAATGTATACATACACTAAGACTCTAACTATATTATTTTATACTTGAGATGATAGGATATCAGTTTCAAGAAAATTGTATATTAATCATATAGGATTGAGTCATTTTAATTTCCTTCTTGAGTTACCTCCCTAGGTATTCTCTTTGACTGTGGTACATATTGATAATTTTTATATTTCTATATGATGATATCCAACTAGAATTCGGAGACAGTGTAATGATTATGACTAGTTGATCGATAAGGTCACAGTTCAGGGACCCTTTTATGAGGTGTTTCCTTCTAGAGGGAACTAATTAGTGCTACCATTAGTTTAGTAGTGCATGGAACCACCTTCAGTGGTCCAGGTGGATGATCATCTTCATGTTGAGTAGTGGATGGATCCAGTGGGATAAGACAATGGAACACATAGTATTTGTGCATTGAAAGAGTTAAAGTGATAGACCACTAATTTTTCAGGATAATTTGGACCCTTAGTTATAGGATCATTTGATAATGATGGTGGTCTGTATTTTTTTACTTGTGTAAACCCCAATCGATCATACGGTTATTCTATCAACCTGTATTCTTTATAAGAAACATTAACTCCAAATTTATAGGTGGATGTCTCACCAGTACATCGTGAACATTATGTATTTCAGAGATAGATATAAACTAGGATTCATGGTGATCTAGACCAATTTATTAGGTGGTATAGGGATAGCCTTAGCCTGTGTTGCTAATGTCCCACTTGGATGGGACCCCTCTTGATGAAGTTCTCAGTGGTGAGACTTCTCCAAGGTTACGTGGGGAAACAGTAGAGCCATGTGTTGGATATTTTCAATAGTAATTCAATCATGCATTGAAGAGCATAAATTCCCCCACCAATATGTGTCCTTGTGATGTGATTTGAAACCATGCAGGTGAGTCAGTGCCGACCACAGTATAAATTGTCAAGCTATTGGAGATAAGTTCCTTCAACATGTATGTTTGGGGTCATTTTGATGTGATAAGGTGTCACAGAAGGTCCTAGTTGTAGTGAATAGGTTGTAAATGGAATGTATAATATTTATAAATAAGGGTATTCTTGCATGGAGGCTTGATTATGGTTTGAGGAACATTTTTTCTTGAGCGTATCCCCTATTCAAGTCTTAGTCATACCAGTGGAGCATTTTGTTCAAACCCTATGTTTATAGGATCTCAAGGAGAGTATGGGTGGTCATATAGTACTATTAGTATTTTGAAATGACTCTAGAGGATATAGATATACACACATGGAATCTTTATGTGGTGCCAGAGAGACCCTATGATGTTTTCCTTGATGTGGACTAGTTTCTTACTATCCATGCCCATATGACTATCACTAGTGAGGGTTATAATGTACCTGAGGTGGTAGTATTTAATTATTCTTATTTGGTGAGAATGAGTCTTGGGAAAAGAAGTATGATCTCATATATAGAAGGATACAACTGATTTCTTAACAGTTCGCTAATATGAACCTTAAATCATAGGACTCTATGAGCTTTCAATTTTCTATGATAGTGGATGAATCTATAGATGAATTCTATAAGTATTTTTTGGGACTACCTATAAGGTTGAATATGGATGTATACATGTACATACACCAAGGATTTCTTGATATCTACAATAGAATATTGGATGTCCTCATGTAGCTCTGGGAGCTGAGGGTATAGTTGGAGTACCTATGAGATAAGGTCATTATCAAACCTAGTGTGTCCCCCTGGGCATCTGTAGGTTTTTTCTTGAAAAATATTTATGACATATTAATACTTTGTGTTGATTATAATCTATTGAACTAGGTAGTGATAAATAATAATAACGCATTTATGAGGATTGATGAAATCTTTAACCGATTGTGAGGTGCGAGTTGGTTCTCAAAGATTGATATCAGGTCTGAATACCACTAGTTGAGGGTTAGTGAGGCTAATATTATGAATACAACATTACAATGTTTCTATAGACACTATGAATTCATGATGATCTCTTTTTATGTGATTAATTCCCCCATTATGTTTATAAGATTGATAAACCAAATCCTCTAGCCATAATTTTATTGGTTTTTGGTTATCTTAATTTATGACATACTCATTTACCTTGTATTAGAGGAGGAGCATGAATAGAATCTAAGGATGCTTCTAGACTTACTCAGTGAGAAAATAATTTATGGTAAGCTCTCATAGTTCTAGTTTTGGATCCACAAGGTTCAATTTCTAGGGAATTTCATGTCAGAGTGTGTTAGAGGTGTAGAGATTTCTTAGCATGGTAGGGTACTACAGGAGGTTCATGCCTAAATTTAATAGATTATAAGACCCCCCTTGGACTATCATGACATGTAAAGGGAATCTATTTACCTAGACTGAGTATTATCGAAGTTTCTTCAAGCAGTTTAGGATGTGGTTGACCAATGTTCCTATATTTAGACTACCAAAGGAGCTCATAGAGTATATAGTGTTATGAAATGCCTCTAGATCTAGGATCGACTACATGTAGATGCAATAGTAGGCATTACTTGAATATGGGTTGAGGTATTTGATACCCCATGAGAAGGAATATGTGACTAAGGACTTGGAGTTGGCATCAGTAGTATTTTCTCTAAAGATGTGGAGGCACTATCTTCTATGAGAGTTCTTTGTCATTTACTCGTACCATCAGAGTATTAGGTACATCTTAACTCAAATATATCTTAACCTCTGATAAAGTAAATTGTTGAAATTACTATTGGAAAAAGTCTTAAATATAGTCTATACTATTTCGAAGCACAACATAGTGTAAAATTACCTTAACATGAAATCATGTGTTTCTCCTGATGGAGGAGTATAAGAAGTTGTATTATTTGTAGCTGACCCTGGTGGAGGAGAGGGGTGAAATTTTTCTTCAATACTCTAGTATTTTAAAGAGGATAAATTGGGATAAATTTACTATAAGGTTCTTCATGACCATATATCATTCGGGGATTCACTAGATCGATTATTTTAAGGAAGGGAGCATTCCATCCTTTTCTAGGGATAGATGATGGTTTTGGTCGTGATGAAAGAGTAGGTGGTGAGGGAGTTTTACACATCTCTCTTGGTTTTACATCCTATCATGGTAAATATGTACAATTACATTTTGAAACATTTTTTTGTTTCCTAGAATGAGGTGGAGTGTAGCCGATTTCATTTCTTGGTGTCCCACATGTTAGCAGGTGAAGGTTGAGCACCAGGTTTACGTATCCTCTTGAGATATTGAAGTGAAAATGGGACGACATATTCATGGACTTTGTGACAAGTCTGATTTTGATATGTTAAGTCAATGATTCCATTAGGGTGATAGTGGACTTAATTATCAAGTTGGACCACTTCCTTTCTATCATAGATCAGAGTTTGGTGGAGAGTTTGGGTAGTTGTACATGTGCGGGATTGTCCAACACCTTGGGGAATGATGTTTGGTTTATGTCACTATTCTAGAGAGTCTTGCAAGAGTCATTTGGGACCCTTTTGAGGATTATTACATCATTTAACCCCTATAATTATGGGAATACAAATAAAAATATCGAAGTGTTGGAGGATATGTCGAGGGATTGTGTTTTGGACTTCACCCTAAAATGGGAGGATCACTTTCTACTAGTAGAGTTTATTTATATTAATAGTTATCACTATAATATTGGTATAGAACCTTTTTGGTTTCTACATGGGAGACCCTAAAGGTCACCCTTATGTTGTACTAATATTGGCGAGACAACCCTTGTTGGGTTAGAGATGGTGCAGGAGACAACGGAGAAGGTTCATGTGATCCATGAGCATATGAGTACAACCTAGAGATGACATAAATCTTAAAAAAATGATGTTGTGTGGCTTTGGAGTTTGAGTAGGGAGACCATGTTTTCCTAAGAGTCTCTCTACAATAAAAAATATAGTGGTTTTCATTGGAAGGTAATATATCCCTAAGGTTCATCAGGATGTTCGAGATCCTACAAAGGGTTATCGATGTTGTTTATCACCTAGACTTACCACCATAGTTGGAGCGAGTGCAAGATATATTCCATGTGTTAAACCTAAGTTGATATATTCATGATATAACACACATTATTGACTATGGGAGTTGGACATTGAGGATTGATCCACCATCATGGAGTACCAAATGGAGATCAATGATTAGTATGAGTGGATCATGTGAGGATGGAACATTCCCTTGGTTCATGTGTTGTGGGAGCATGGGAGAATACAAGAGATCTCCTGGGACCCATATTTTTTTTCTTTTTAATGGATAAAATTTTTAATGGAATGTATATTTAGTAAATATTTTCCCTATAAGACTTTAGAATATATTATAGAATATTTTTAGATACAAACACTGAGACTATGTGAGATTTTAAGGGCTGGTGATCCCATAATTTATATTATAAAAATATTAAATATATTAATGGCATGTGCATGTAGTTTTCTTGAAAATATGGAATAAATATTAAAAGGAGTATCATATTAGAAATATAAGATCATGGTTGAGTTCAAAAATTTGGTTTTTCCCTATAAAGAACTTAAGGTTTGTTAGCACTAGAAATCTGGTAGCGGTAGTCGTTGGCGGTACGTTTAATTAAAATAAATAATTAAATTTATTTATTTTATTTAAATGAAATAATCTAAAACCACTATAAATACCATTTTATGGAAAATATACATTGTTTTTTGTATAACCATGTGTGATTATAGATGATGATAAATACCATTTTTGTTGGTGGATCGCATAAGAGGATGATGGGTGATTGGATCGATGTGGATCGAGAGGCAGAAAATACACTCGGACGTAAGCATCACTAGTGACTGCATTCTTCACCAATGATCGATCCCAATAAAGGAAAGACTCATCAATTTTTTATTTCAACCTCTTGAATAAAATATTGATCATGGATATTTTATCTTCTTTTAATCTGTATGTATCCACCTTTTGTATGAGACTGCTTAATTTTTTTTTATTAGTTACTCTTGATATGACATGATTTTCACCTAGGATATCCATTATTTATTATCATTGTCTATGAATTCTTGGCCAATAATGTTTGGACATTTTTCTTGTTATTTTTCTCACATTTTCTTTATGTTCTTCATCTTTGGATCGTGGGGTCATGGTTTGACATTGTTGGGGTGGGTTTGATTGCGATCGAACCCCCAGATTCATAGTGGTTGTGTTCACAATGAATGGATCAACATTATTTGGACATATCAGGATGGATAATGAATGAATATTTGTGTATCTAAGATCCATGAATTTTAATGGGAAATAGTACATGCACAAGATGTGTGAGGGATTTGGAATATGATCATATTCTATTTTTTCGACCACCGAAGGTCGGGAAATGAATGCCTGAGGCATATTAATTAAATTTCAAGTGGTCAACAATGAGATTCATAGTGGTGAGGATATATCTGGAAAATACATGAATAATCTATTGATTTTTTGAAAAAAAAAACAACTACATTCCATGTATCCTAGAAGAACACATGGGGTGTATCCCTTAGCTATAGTGCTAGGGTTTCGGGAAAAATTAAGGATGACATGCTATGTGATAAGACCCACACCCCATGTAACCCACCCTTGAAAGCCAGACCATGTAATTGGTAGAAAACTCATTGTACCCCATGGGGTAGGACTCACCATTTTCTATGGGAGTACATTGGCATGGGATGGTACCTAGGCATATCCAGGTACAATACTAGGTACATAGGCACAAGATGAAGAGCATGGGCATGGCCAATAGGACATGGGTAGTCCCAAAGTGACTGAGACATACTATGTATGATCCATACATTTTATGTATGATGACATGGATTCTAAGACATGTCTATAGGTGAACACATCCAGGAAGTGAGGTGGGGTCACATGACTTATGGCCCCCCTTACACATAGTGTATTCCCTCCTTCAACTTATTCCTTTCGTATCTCCTTTGTTTGGACTCATATATTTTTCCTCTAAGTAGCCCATTCTATTTTTTTACATAGAATATAATGGTGGACTTAATTTTTGAATAAAAGATATGATGTGAGAGGTTCCAAGAGTTTCTCTTCTTTAGGGGATTCTTGGGGATGGTAGTGATCATGGAAGGATCATCAGAGAGATTCCAAGATCAGTACTTCCCTATGGGTGTGTAGGGTGGTTCGTCGCATCCCTTTTAGTGTTCTAGTTAGAGGCGATGAGATCTAGCCACAACGGGAACTCCTTCAGGCGTATCGATGATTTCTATTTTCATTTTTTTATCAATAGTTTTGGTTTCAGATGCTTTTGTTCGCACTACAATATGGTTCACATTGAAGGACCTATGGAAATCTATGAGGCTTGTTTGTTTGTTTTTTTCATGATTTCATTTTGGAGTCTTGGTTCAGGTTGATTAGTGACGGTTGGTTATGCTCCTCTGTGAGTCAGCGATTCGAAGCTTATTGGATTTGAATTTCGGCTCTGGTGTCATGCTCTGTTTGACTCTGGTTTTCTGGGTTTTGCAATCATGAAGATATCACATTGGTCTTTGAGAAAAAGGTGTGATGGTGTGAAGTGGTGATGCACTGTTGAAGAAGAAGCTCCTGATAGTGTTGCAATAGTGATTTTTTGAGGAAGCAGTGGTGGTTTTTATAAACCATGATGATTTTTGAGAAAGAAGTGGTGATTTTATGAAGTAGTGGTAATGTTATGTTGTGGTTTTTGATCGGTGACGCCGATGGTGGTGGTGGATCGGATTTTGGTGTAGGTGGTGGACTTCAAATGAGGCCATCAGTGAAGAAGAAGAATTCGATGACTACGGTGACGTGACAACGTGATGGTGATGACAGTGCTCTGATGTTAGGCTGGTGAGTGATGTTGTGGTTAGGTCTTCCCCGATGGTGGGTTTCTTGGGCAACATGCTTTGCCCAGGGTTCCAATTTTTTAATTTGAACTTTAGTTTTGAAATTGGATTTTTTGAATCATGTTTGTGGTGAATGATGTTTTATGTGTGTGATGTTGGAAATTGTCTTTTGGTTTTTTTAAGGTTCTCACTTCGCCAAAAAGTGACTTTTTGATAAAATGGAAAAAAAATATTTGAACGTCACTACTCCCCTATCTCACTAGGTTATAGGTTCCCTATACTTTTTATGTAGATAATGATGGTACTCCCCTACACTGGTCATTTTTCCTTTACCCGCAGATCTATACTCCCCTGACTTTGATAATTGATGGGGTGTGGGTCCTCCATGGGAGTTGTGTCCCCCTCGACGATGGAGCGTAGTAGTGAGGATAAGGCCTCTCTACACATGTCACGAACCAACCTGGGTACCCTGAACCGGACACCCGAGCCGGTCCGCGACATGACCCGAGAGGCGTTCTCGATCCTCTCGGGCTAGCGACAAGCGCCAGGGCATCAACAGAGAGCAAGTGGGAATGATTTCGCCCAATAAAAATAAATAATTAAAGCAGCAGAAAATAAACATAGCAGCGCAAAATAAGTAAACAAAGTAAAGTAACTAATGAGAACAAAATAAAATAAAACCAACCAAAAGAGACAACCACTATCTCTATGTGACCTCGTGGTTCACTCTCCAAATCACGACCAAACGTCACCCAAAGAGAACGCACCCAAGCTATAACCTGCACAAACACTAAAAAAAGAAATGAACTATAGGCGTGAGTATTAAAACTCAGTAGGTAGGCCTGACTAATTCTATTCTCAATGCACATACCATTAAATAAAGAATTTATCAATTCCAGGTTAGAACTATGTTATACAAAATATGTTTTTTCACACACACGCTTCCATTTTTTAAAATAAGTAACAGTCCATTGCCCTTTTAATTTAGAATAAGTTTAATGTTGAAAGAAACAGGTGCATTGCATTTTAAAACACTTTGGAGAACAATTTAGAAATCCAAATTTTAGTTGTTGGTCAAACAGAAATCCACACACAACACACAATGCACACTAAGGGAAATGGAAAAAGTGGCACACGGGGCCAACAACCGAACTAGACCTCCCAATCATCCGCCACATAAAAATAAAAACTAAAAGAAAACATGGGTCGAACCTAGGAGATCATGAACAATCCAGAACATACTATACATCTGACTCATCCTGAAGGCATGACCTAACTCGATGACGTCATAACGCCCATACTACTACCCGGCATAGCCCTGCATGGCCTAACTGAGGGGCTCAATCCCCATAGCATAAATAACTCCGTATTCCCCTGCTATGGGGCCACTAGCCAGTGTGTGGTCTAAACTAGTACAGTAATTCGTTCTCAGAAGATTCACTCACTATGCCAGGTTCTCATGTCAACACATATAATAAAACAGGGGTGTGTCCACAATGTAAATCAAGCAGTCACATAGCACCAACATCACATATAGCTCACGCAATCAACACGCACCAAAGATCACTCCCGAGTGGGTTTTCCAAAATAATCTATTTTATTAAAGTGCCAAACGGGCCTTCACCAATTTTAAGGCAAAACTTCATTTCTCAAGAAAATCCAAAACACTTGTTCAGAAGATATCATTTATCATTAAAACTAGAAGTATGTTTGAAATTCCGTGAATTATGTTTAAAGGCCAAATGGGCACTCTTTCAAAATTGGGTGTCCGCCCGTCAAGAAAATGTTCCAAGTGTTCAGTATAAAATAAACGGATCATTTCACACTAAATAATCATTTAAAAATTTTATTATCTAATTTTATTTATCATTCATTAAAATTAACAAAACATCAAGTAATTAATAAATTATAAATTTAAAGGTGAGTGCAATGGGGGACCTACCTTGGCTTGCTGCTCGGTTACAACGATGACGAGACACGTCTCACACTCACAAGAAAGAACATGCAACCTAATGAAGACCGCAGTATCGCGGGTTTTCTTTCCCAAGGCGCTGCAACAAATGCAAAACAACTAAAAACCCATAACCACATACATTGAACAATCCAAACGAAAAAACAGCCCAAAAACCCTTTCGACATGTTTCCAAAACATCACATCAAAACACATATCAAAACACAACCAAACTTTATATTAGAATCCAACCACGACCTTTAGACACACCAACTGTCTTGCAAACATCATACGCACCACATGATTAAAGAAATAATCCATTTGAATAATTTATCAAACATCTGCAAAGGTGAAACCAAGGTTCACATCCAAACTTACTCAGTTCCACATAAGAAAAAATAAAACACAAAACATCATCACACCAAAACATGACTTACACCTAACACTCAACCCATAAAAAAATTTATAAAATAACGCACCCGTTTTCACACACACAAAACCTCACCGCTTTCCATTAAAATGTAAAGCGCATTTCACACCTTCCAAACACTCTTAAAACCCATTTTGAAACCATGCATACACCGCTTTAAAAACCGTAAACCATGTCTACCTTTTAAATCAAGAGAGACTCAAAATACTACCAAAAAACACAATCCGAACCACATAAATAAATTAAAGAACATAGCAGATTAATCAAACAAACAAGCCAATCAATGCAGACACATGCAGACGCGAACCAGGAACTCACTCCAAACATATTTTTAACAAATTCATAAATATTCAAGAACATTATGATCAACTAATTAAGGGTATAATGAAGCTGCAAAACCAAACAACGGACATAGAACTATACCTTGGTTGGTGGTGGTGAACCAAAACATGCGGCGAGGCCAAACTCGCCCCGCGAACAACAGCGGACAATCTAAAGCGTTTTGAATCGCTTCGCCTTCGGTGGCGGTGAAAGAAAAGGTATCCAACATGACCCGAGACACCATTCGTGAACCCAGCGAGGGAATTCGCGGTCACGTCGAATCACGCTGAGGCGCTGCACCACGGAATTCGGATTTGTGTTGGAAGATTGCCGAACGGCAGGGGCGAGGTTCGCCGAAAACGTGCCGAGAAGGGGGAAAACGGGCCTCTGCTGGTGGGTTGTGCCAAGCAGAAGGGGGGCAGGGGGCTCTCGTGCCGGTTGGATAGGGAAAGGGGATTCTGCTGGGTAGTGCACCGCTAATGAAAGAGGGGGGGTCCAGTGCTGGAAAAGAGGAGGTGGTTGGGGTTTCGGAGCGCATAGGCCACCGGAGGAAGGATCTCGCGCTACGGTCCGAGCGCGCCACACAGGAGAAAGGGAGAAGTTTGGAGGGTATCGGTCGGCCGCACGCACAGGTGGTTGAGGAGGGGATATTGATGCGTCATGTCGTGGGGAGGGGGGAGAAGGCGCCTCACGCTAGATACAGGAGGGGGCGGCGGCTTTGCTGGAATGGGGAAGAGGAGAAGGCCACCAGAAGGGGTTCGTGGCATGTAGCGCAGACCAGGGGAAAAGGGGGGCTTGCGCAACACAAATAGGGAAGGGGGGTGAAATTGGGGTGCCACCGGGGATAATTAGTTCTAGGGTTTTTTTTTCCAATTCATCTTATAATTAAATTTTATAATAAAACCAAGGATAATAATAATTATAATAATAATAATATCATTATTATTATTATTATCAAAAATTTATTTATTTATTTCATTTTATTTAACCCTCCCTTATTTTATTTTATTTTTAAAGAAGTGGTTGTATTATTTATTCTAAAAACTAGGTTACCATGCAGTCCGCGCACGATTACCTGTAGTTGGACACACAGTTGAGTAAGTCGTGCTCAACCTGCGTCACTTGACACTGCGCGCTTATAGTGTTAAGCCATGTGCTCATCACACGACTTAAAAAAAACACGCGCACTTGCACGCCACAACCCAATGCGCATGGGTATCCATGCGGGCTGACCGCGAAACAGTGAAAAGAGCATCCAAAATTTTAAAACTCGACCCGTCGGCTACCGAAACTCAAAATAATTATTAAAACAATTAAAAATAATAAATCAATCAGGTCGTGGTGTGAAAATTATAGACGTTTATTTTATACCAAACACTTGGAAAATTTTCTTGACGGGCGGACACCCAGTTTTGAAAGAGTTCCCATTTGGCCTTTAAACATAATTCACAGAATTTCAAACATACTTCTAGTATTAATGATAAATGATTTCTTCTGAACAAGTGTTTTGGGTTTTCTTGAGAAACGATGTTTTTTCTTAAAATTGGCGAAGGCCCGTTTGGAACTTTAATAAAATAGATTATTTTGGAAAACCCACTCAGGGGTGATCATTGGTGTTCATTGATTGCGTGAGCTATATGTGATGTTGGTGCTTTTTCACTGCTTGATTTACATTGTGGACGCTCCCCTGTTTTATTATATGTGTTGACATGGGAACCTGGCATAGTGAGTGAATCTTCAGAGAACGATTGCTGCACTAGTTTAGACCACACACTGGCTAGTGGCCCCATAGCAGGGGAATACTGAGTTATTGCTGCTATGGGGATTGAGCCCCTTGGTTAGGCCATGAAGGGCTATGTCGGTTAGTAGTATGGGCGTTATGACGTCATCGAGTTAGGGCATGCCTTCAGGATGAGTTAGATATATAGTATGTTATGGATTGTTCACGATCTCCTAGGTTCAACCCATGTTTTCTTTTAGTGTTTATTTGTATGTGGCGGACGATTAAGAGGTCTAGTTCGGTTGCTGGCCCCGTGTGCCACTTTTTCAATTTCCCTTAGTGTGCGTTGTGTGTGGTTTTCCGTTTGACCAACAACTAAAATTTGGATTTCTAAATTGTTCTCCAAAGTGTTTTAAAATGCAATGCACCTGTTTCTTTCAACATTAAACTTATTCTAAATTAAAAGGGCAATGGACCGTTACTTGTTTTAAAAAATGGATGTGTGTGTGTGAAAAACCATATTTTGTATAACATAGTTCAAACCTGGAATTGGTAAATTCTTTATTTAATGGTATTTGCATTGGGAATAGAATTAGTCAGGCCTACCTAATGAGTTTTAATACTCACGCCTATAGTTCTTTTCTTTTTTTTAGTGTTTGTGCAGGTTACAGCTTGGGTACGTTCTCCATGGGTGACGTTTGTTCGTGAGTTGGAGAGTGGCCCACGAGGTCACACGGAGATAGTTGTTGTCTCTTTCGGTTGGTTTTATTTTCTTTTGTTCTTGTTAGTTACTTTACTTTGTTTAATTATTTTGCACAGCTCTGTTTATTTTCTGTTGCTTTAATTATTTATTTTTATTGGGCGAAATCATTCCCACTTGCTCTCTGTTGATGCCCTGGCGCTTGTCGCCAGCCCGGGAGGATCGGGAACGCCTCTCGGGTCATGTCGCGGACCAGCTCGGGTGACCGGTTTAGGGTACCCGGGTTGGTTCAGGAAAAAATGGTATCATAGGAGGTCGGCTCTTAGCGGACCTCACTTTTCAGAGCACCCTTTGTTATTTGGGATGTCTGGTAGAAGGAGATTAGGATTTTCGGGGCTCAGGAGGTAGGTTTAGGGTTGGTGTCTGATCACCACCGCTCGTGAAGAGACCTGAGTCACCAGGGTTAGTCCGGGATTTGAGTTTTTTTTTCTTTGGTTGCTTTGGATTGAGGGATGACAATGGAGGCGAATCGGTTCACTTTGCGGACTCACATGGGGTGGTGACCCATGTGGAGTCCAAGTGTCCGGCTCAAGGTCCTCTTAGTGTTATGCTTTACCTGGGGCATGGCTCACCACCATGTCACTGGGTCAGACATATTCACTAGTTTCTCATTTCAGTGGGTTATTACTGCTTCTGTTTTTTTTAGTCTCAGTTGATTTGAGTGTGCATTAAAAGTGAAATTGTTTTTTTAATGGAAAATTGTTTCTTCCAAATTGTTTTTGAAATTACTAAAGTGGGTTTTTAAAGAGAAGGTGTATCGGTTTGGAAAAACATGGTATGTGTTTGGATTTGGTAAGGAAAAGAAGTGTTTGAACCTTAGCACTCCTTATGGAGGGTCACACGTGCGTGGGTATGTATGGAACGTGCATGGGGGAACTTGTTCACAGATGATGTGAGCGGGATTGAATGAACGCATGTGTGACGGTTCATAAAGTGCCATAGGTGAGTTTTGAAAATTTTAAAGAAATAACGGTTTTGGAAAAGTGATTTCTCTTTGTGTTGTATGTGTTTAGATTATGGGCTTATTGCCCTTATCTTGTGTTGTTGCTTTGATTGAGTTTTGTCTTGATGCCTGTTTCGATGGTGTTTCTCGTGTTGTCATGAGTATGCCACCCAGAAATCCTCCAAAAGTTTTCAATGATTTATTCTCAGTTCTCAGTTCCTTTTGTGTGTTTCTTTCTTATCGAGGTAGTCGAAGCCTATTAGAGGTAGTTGTATAGTTCTGAAAGATAGTGTGTCTTCAGGTTGTTGGGAACTCCCAGGATAATTAAGGTTCGTACCACCCTAGAGTTGTTTGAGGGTTCAGTTCTGGACTAGTATAGATGAAATGTCTCATCGTCGTTAGATTTTTGGGTGTTATTAACGGTGGTCGACTTCCGTGAAGGTTCCCCACCTGGAAAGGAGTGTGGGCCAGTAGAACCTGTCTCGAAGAAATCATCCTCGTCTGTACTGACTCTTAGTTCATCATACCACTCTCTTGTGTGTCACCAATATGGCCAGTCTGTACATTCTAATCCATCATGTTGCATCCCTTTGAAAATGTAGGACCATCGTGGTTGTTTGAATCATCGAATGGGAGGACTTAAAGACCAGAAGGTAAAAATGCCTGAATGTGAGGCAGGAGATGCTTCAGCTATCAGGTCCCCATCCATAGGTATCGGGGTGAAGCTCGCGCACAGTCAGGAGTTGCAGAGGGTGTGTGGAACCTCCGTCCGAGTAATGTTTTTGGCTTTGGTAGGGAAATATCCAAATTTTCCTTGTTTTGTTCTTATCACCGTTGTAATCTCATCATAGTTGTGGTGATGTTATGAACTTGTTCTACCGCAGTCTAAGCAGTCTTATCTTTTCTCAGTGTGTTTTCAAATCGTTCGTATTTCCTTCAAGGGTGTTGGGACCATGAATAAACGGGTCGTCCTAATTTTGAGTTGGGTCTCAATTGTGTTCGTTAGGGGGATGTTTGGTTTCGTGAAATTAACCTGCGATGTTTCGAGGTCCTTTTTGAGTTCGGGCTAGGAATTCCCTAGTCTCTAGTTGCAGTGAGGATTTTATTCGGTCGGTGTGTGAGGGGTTGAGTTAATTTCTTATCCTCGGGTTGTTGGGTCGTTTCATAGCAATATTTTTGTTTAAGTCCCTGGGTGTTGTTCGGTCCATGTGGAGAAATTAATTGGGTTTGGTTTGGGATTTCCCACGTTGGCCCCCTCGAGGGTGGTATGATCGGGATTCAAGGTTTCCATATTAGTAAATTCTTGCGGTGGGGAGAACCCTCCCGTGTTCTCCCCGCAACCTCGGGCTTTAGTTTTCTCTTGAATTGGTCGAGTGTGACATTTGTTGGGAATGGTCACCCCGAGATTCTTGGTTCTCTATGTTTTTGTTTAGGCAGGGACTCAAGTTGGGTCGTATGTTAGCTTGGTGACTTTCTAGGGGCAGAAAGTGTCTGTGGTGGGGAGAATTGTCACACCACGACCTGATTGATTTATTATTTTTAATTGTTTTAATAATTATTTTGAGTTTCGGTAGTCGACGAGTCGAGTTTTAAAATTTTGGATGCTCTTTTCACTGTTGCGCGGTCAGCCCGCATGGATACCCTTGTGCATTGGGTTGTGGCGTGAAAGTGTGCGTGTTTTTTTAAGTCGTGTGATGAGCACATGGCTTAGCACTATAAGCGCGTAGTGTCGGGTGACGCGGTTTGAGCACGACTTACTCAAATATGTGTCCGACTGCAGGTAATCGTGCGCAAACCGCGTGGTTACCTAGTTTTTAGAATAAATAATACAACCGCTTCTTTAAAAATACAATAAAATAAGGGAGGGTTAAATAAAATGAAATAAACAAATAAATTTTTGATAATAATAATAATAATGATATTATTATTATTATCATTATTATTATCCATGGTTTTATTATAGAATTTAATTATAAGATGAATTGGAAAAAAACCCTAGACCTAATTATCCCCGGCGGCACCCCAATTTCACCCCCCCCCCCCCCTCCCTATTTGCGCTGTGTGAGCCCCCTTTTCCCCTAGTCTGCGCTACGCGCCGCCAACCCCTTCTGGTGGCCTTCTGCTCTTCCCTATTCCAGCGAAGCCACTGCCCTCTCCTGCATCTGGCATGAGGCGCCTTCTCCCCCCTCCCCACGGCATGGTGCAACAATATCCCCTCCTCAACCACCTGTGTGTGCGGCTGACCGATACCCTCCGAACTTCTCCCTTTCTCCTGTGTGGCGTGCTCGGACCCCAGCGCAAGATCCTTCCTCCAGTGGCCTATGCACTCTGAAACCCCAGCCACCTCCTCTTTTCCAGCTTCGGGCCCCCCCTCTTTCATTATCGGTGCACTACCCAGCGAAATCCCCTTTCCCTATCCAGCCGGAACAAGAGCCCCCTGCCCCCCTTCTGCTTGGCACAACCCACCGGTAGCGGCCCGTTTTCCCCCTTCTCGGCGCGTTTTCAGCGAACCTCACCCCTGCCGTTCGG
Organism: Viscum album; assembly: GCA_963277665.1. Taxonomy (NCBI): domain Eukaryota; kingdom Viridiplantae; phylum Streptophyta; class Magnoliopsida; order Santalales; family Viscaceae; genus Viscum; species Viscum album. The sequence continues at coordinate 1,564,258,223 of OY728161.1, forward strand.
CAATCTTTCTGACACAAATCCAAATTTCGTGGTGCAGCGCCTTAGCGTGCTTCGACATGGCCGTGAATTCCCTCGCTAGGTTTGCGAATGGTGTCTCGGGTCATGTTGGATACCTTTTCGTTCGCCGCCACCGAAGGCGAAGTGATTCAAATCGCTTCAGATCGTCCGCTGTTGTTCATGGGGCACGTTTGGCCTCGACGCATGTTTTGGTTCGCCACCACCAACCAAGGTATAGTTCTATGTCCGTTGTTTGGTTTCGAAGCTTCGTTATACCCTTAATTAGTTGATTATAATGTTCTTAAATATTTATGAATTTGTTAAAAATATGTTTGGAGTGAGTTCCTGGTTCGCGTCTGCATGTCTCTGTGTTGATTGGCTTGTTTGTTTGACTAATCTGATATGTTCTTTAATTTATTTATGTGGTGCAGATTGCATTTTTTGGGAGTATTTTGAGGCACGCTTTATTTAAAAGGTAGACTTGGTTTACAGTTTTTAAAGCGGTGTATGCATGGTTTCAAAATGGGTTTTAAGAGTGTTTGGAAGGTGTGAAATGCGCTTTACATTTTAATGGAAAGCGGTGAGGTTTTGTGTGTGTGAAAACGGGTGCGTTATTTTATAAAATTGTTTTATGGGTTGAGTGTTAGGTGCGAGTCATGTTTTGGTGTGATGATGTTTTGTGTTTTATTTTTTCTTATGTGGAGCTGAGTAAGTTTGGATGTGAACCTTGGTTTCACCTTTGCAGATGTTTTATAAATTATTCAAATGGATTATTGCTTTAATCATGTGTTGTGTATGATGTTTGCAAGACACTTGGTCTGTCTAATGGTCATGGTTGGATTCTAATATAATGTTTGGTTGTGTTTTGATATGTGTTTTCATGTGATGTTTTGGAAACATGTCGAAGGGGTTTTTGCGCTGTTTGTTCATTTGGATTGTTCAAAGTTTGTGGTTATGGGTTTTTAGTTATTTTTTGTTTGTTGCAGCGCCTTGGCAAGAAAAACCCGCGATACTGCGGTCTTCAGTAGGTTGCACGTTCTTGCTTGTGAGTGTGAGACGTGTCGCGTCGTCGTTGTAACCGAGCAGCAAGCCAAGGTAGGTCCCACATTTCACTCACCTTTAAATTTAGAATTTATTAATTTCTTTATGTTTTGTTAATTTTAATGAATGATAAATAATATTATATAATAAAATTTTAAATGATTATTTAGTGTGAAAAGCGATGTTTATTTTATACTGAACAATTGGAACATTTTCATGATGGGCGGACACCCAGTTTTGAAAGAGTGCCCATTTGGACTTTAAACATAATTCAAGGAATTTCAAACATACTTCTAGTTTTAATGATAAATGATTTCTTTTGAACAAGTGTTTTGGGTTTTCTTGAGAAATAAAGTTTTGCCTTAAAATTGGTGAAGGCCTGTTTGTCACTCTAATAAAATAGATTATTTGGGAAAACCCACTCGGGGGTGATCTTTGGTGTGCGTTGATTGCGTGAGCTATATGTGATGTTGGTGCTTTGTGACTTCTTGATTTACATTGTGGACGCACCCCTGTTTTATTATATGTATTGACATGGGAACCTGGCATATTGAGTGAATCTTATGAGAACGATTGTTGCACTAGTTTAGACCACGCACTAGCTAGTGGCCCCATAGTAGGGGAATACTGAGTCATTGCTGCTATGGAGATTGAGCCCCTCGGTTAGGCCATGTAGGGCTATGTCAGTTAGTAGTATGGGTGTTATGACGTCATCGAGTTAGGGAATGCCTTCAGGATGAGTCATATGTATAGTATGTTCTGGATTGTTTATGATCTCCTAGGTTCGACCCATGTTTTCTTTTAGTGTTTATTTGTATGTGGCAGATGATTGGGAGGTCTAGTTCGGTTGTTGGCCCCGTGTGCCACTTTTTCTATTTCCCTTAGTGTGCATTGTGTGTTGTGTGTGGATTTCTGTTTGACCAACAACTAAAATTTGGATTTCTAAATTGTTCTCCAAAGTGTTTTAAAATGCAATGCACCTGTTTCTTTCAACATTAAACTTATTCTAAATTAAAAGGGAAATGGACTGTTACTTGTTTTAAAAAATGTAAGTGTGTATGTGAAAACCCATATTTTGTATAACATAGTTCAAACCTGGAATTGATAAATTCTTTATTTAATGGTATGTGCATTGCGAATAGAATTAATCAGGCCTACCTACTGAGTTTTAATACTCACGCCTATAGTTCTTTTCTGTTTTTAGTGTTTTTCTAGGTTACATATTGGGTGCATTCACCTTGGTGACGTTTGGTTGTGAGTTGTAGAGTGACCCGCGAGGTCACCCGGAGATAGTGGTTGTCTCTTTCGGTTGGTTTTATTTTCATTTGTTCTTCTTAGTTACTTTACTTTGTTTACTTATTTTGTGCTGCTCTGTTTATTTTATGTTGCTTTAATTATTTATGTTTATTTGGTGAAATCATTCCCACTTGATCTCTGTTGATGCCCTGGTGCTTGTTGCCAGCCCGGGAGGATCGGGAACGTCTCTCGGGTCATGTCGCGGACCGACTCGGGTGACTGGTTCAGGGTACCCGGGTTGGTTCGTGACAACACATATTCTGGAAATGTTAAGTGGGAAGCATGGTTCAGAGTTGGGAATACCTTGTCTATGGAGCATAATCAACATGCAATCCCCTCCACATAGATTCTTCTTTTGTTTCAAATTATGATAAGTATTGGAGATGCACCTTTAGAGCTGCAGGAATACTCATCATTCTTAGTTGGGTTATCGATATGTAGATCCCCTTTCTATCTCATTGGGGATTCTTATTGATAATATATAGATTTTTATAGAGGTTATCTCTATTTCTTATTGACATTCATTCTTTGGTTTAAGCTGGTTACTTTTTTGTATCTCTTTATCACTCCCTCTTCAATTTTTTGTGCATCCTACAAGGTATGTATACACTCACCCCTATATGGTATTTTCCCACATGTTTCATGTCATAGAAGTTGATGGAAATATTTATGGTGAATTTCGAGTATCTTAGGGATAATTGGGTGAATTAACCATGTACGGTGTTTGGGGCTTGGAGACTAGGAGTTAAACCCAATCAGTTTTCTTCTTTTTCTAGTTTTGTTAGGTTAAGACCTATTTTCTAGTTGGGAATGAATTTTTACCCTTTCTAGTTTTTATTATACTATCTTACTCTATTTTATTCCATAGATATTATTACATTCATGGTTTAATCTAGACTCTACTATCTATTATTATATTTCTCTTCACTATTTCATGGATATAGTTGGGTGTGTGATTTCAGGTACAATAGGGAAAGTCCACCCATTTGAAATTATTCCTTCTCAGTGACTGTCACCATACCCTAGTCTATTGGATGTGAAATTGGGGTTGTCAAAACATGTACTTCCACCTGAAATATGTACTTAGTGAGTTGGTTCATGACAATAACATCCTAAATTTTTGGTAAGATAGATATTTTTTAGTTTTCCTCACAACACACCCATGTTTGGATACTCCAAGTAGATTTGTTTTTAGAAAAAATCATCTTGGTGTAATAATCCCAAAAATAGTTGGTTAAACTATATCTCAACCATCATTCTGGTAAATTGTGAGTATGACCTTACTACACACCTGGTTTAATGCTCTCAGGGATATGCTTAGGTTAATCTGTATTTTCTTTATGAACAATTATAAGGAATGATAGAATTGTACCTATAGAAACCTATTATATTCCATAGTGATATAGGATAAACCTAATGTGTATTGGTTTGATAAATCTAAGGTTTACCATAAATTTAAAGGCTTAGATGCCCCTTTTAAATTTTTATGTAATGGGAGTTTATCATTAATATGGATATTTTGGGAGACATTTATGGTAATACAACCCTTTGGTTTAGTTTATCTTTTAGTGAAAAGTTTATTTGAGGAATAATTATTTTATATTTTATAGAAATAACTTTAAATTTTTCGATAACCTTTAGAGTTAATATGATCAGTGTTGTTAAGGTAATAATCTTCAATTAAAATTTTTTGGTAAAATAAGTTGTATAGAAAACCTTAGTGGTGAAAAAAGTGATTTGATGATTGGTTTTATTTTTTTAGGATGTTCATAATATTTTAGGGAATGTCATTGGAATTAAATATTTTTAGAGAAATGACACTCATAGTCTGGGAAACAATATGTTACATCCGGCAAGGTTGTAAAGATAGAACCCATAATAGAAGGCCAGCAAGGGTGCAGCCCCTACAACAGTCCTAAGTGATGTCCTGGTTAGTAAAAAAAATTATTTAAATTATTTAATGAATAAATATTAAGCTTATTTTGGGAATCTTATTATAGTATCGAATCTATTTATATTTTTGTATTTTTGGAGGATTGATGATATTTTAGGAGACATTTTTTGGGTTGAATTATATATAACCTTTAGGTTTTATGTAAATTATTATTTGGTACGAATGCTATTATGTTTTTATAGATCTAATATAAAGGTTCTGAGATAAATATTTAGGTTAAAGATTTATTTAATGTTGATGTTATTGAGGATATTTGGGATATAAGGTTATTTATTTATATAATTATCAATGTTAAACTTTTAGTTTTATTGTTTAATTTTGAATATTAATGTATTATTTATTCATATGATGTTTTATATATTTTTTGTATTATTATACTATTTGTTGAATATTTTGGTTTTAGTAAAGAAAAGAGGAATATATTATTATAGTTTTTGGATTATGAGATCCATCATAAATTGATTTTAGTATTTTGAGCATCAAATATTCATCTTGAATACTTATCGTTTGGATCAAAATATGATAATTTTTTAGAAATTTATTAAAGGATGAAATTATACTTGTAAAGTAAGTATATTTCATTATGTTTTGAGTCTAGATAGTGAAGGAATTCCTCAACTCTAGGAAAAGGATCTTGAAATAAAAATGTTTTTATATTACATTTATTCCCAAATAATTGATGTTCTCTTACAAGCCTTATTGATTTATGGTTTTTTGGTTGTTAACTTTCTCATAATCATTCAATTTATTAATATAAATGTTCTCTATCACTCTCTATAATTATTTGGATATTCATTTTACTTATATGTCCATATATTCTCTTTCCACTAATTCTCTTCTATTTGGAAATATAGTTATGTGTTATTCCAAATGACCATGGTATTTCTCTTTCCCTCTTTTAAAAGGAAGTTTTATTAACTGTTTTTATGATGTGAGTTTTCAACATATGTATTTTCAAATGTATAACCCTTACTTTATGAGATCAAGTTTTTATTTCAACGATGAATTTTATTAGTAGTGGGAGAATGTAATATCAAGAAATTTTAAAATAAATATTATGGTCAATAATGTACAAGATACCCAACATTAAGCTTAAACATACCACAAAATATTATTATTTAAATATGACCAGTATAACCAAGCCATTGAATTATAGGGTATCGATAGGATTAAAAAATTTATGAAATATATATAAAGGTATTACTCAATAAATTTTTTTATTGATTTGTTCTTAATAAATAAGCACTCAATTTTTAGTAAAGTCATTTTATTCTTCAAAAATATATTTTCTTCAAAAATGGTTTGTATTGATTCTTATGAGAAAATATTATAATAAATTTCGATAAATATTAGACATTTTATTTGATAATATGATATCATTTTTTAAACTACCATATATAAATTATCTTAGAGAAAATTATTGATACTTTTCTTAAAATATTGATTTTCCAATGAATAGTGAAAATGAAAATTTTTATTGAAAACTATCTTTTTAATTAAAGAATTTAAATTTAATTTTTTAAAAAATTAGTTATCTTATATTATTATCATCCTAATTTATTTTATTTGAATCAATTTTATGGTTTAATTTTGTATAAAATATTTTTATACTTAAAAAGATATTTTTCTAAAAAAAACTGATTTTCGTTGAATTTGGTGTTTTTATCTTAAACTAATTTCTACTACTTATAGATAATTAATCTTGAAAAATGGATTTCATATATAGAATTAGGATTTATGATTTTTTTAATATGACCCTTTTATTTTTTGTAATTGTGAATAGTAACCACAGTAAATTTTTAGTACCATGATAAGGTAAAATGGGTTAATTATGGTTAAAAATAACGAGTTAAGTCTTAAAATTCATTCAAAAACTTTTATTTATTTCGTTTTATGATATTATTTAAACCATGATCATCAAAAATTTGAAAATATGACCTTTTTAAATTTGTATTAGATTTTAAACTTTATAATATTTAAGGAAAAGATGAAGTCAAAAATTTCATTTTTTCTTTTAAAAGATATAATATTTTTTATTGGGATAAAAACAACTTATATATTGTTATAAATGGTTATTTGAAATATTAATTAATTTTTTTCTTATGGTAATTTATTTTTAATTTTTAGTGATGAAATAGTTACCATAAATGCTTATGCAATACTAACACGGTGCTTCTACAAGCAGTAAAAAAATCAAGTAAATGATTTTAAAAACTATAAAAGTAATTTTTCAATGGTGAGTTAGAGTGTTCCATGAATTTTTTAAATAAATATAATTTTTTAAAGGATTATTTTCAAATTAAATTTCTTTCATGTTTTTTTCAAAGTCAAATTGTATGAATAGTTCTTAAAATGACATTAATAGTATTTTTTTTTAAGTATATTTTATTAAATTATTTAAAAATCATAAAAATATTGAAATAGGAAAACTAGGATGATAAATGGTATAAATTCTATTACCTTTTCAATTTATGACCTAATTTATAACTTATAAGTAAAATTATAAACCTTTAATCTAAAAAAGGTGATTACCACAGCTATGATTAAAATCCATTAACCAAGGGGCTAAACCCAAAGATAAAGTTTAAAATGATATCTAAACTTGTAAAAATTTATTGGATAATTATATTAAGACTACATATTTCTTATCTTCAAATAAATTTCATTTTGGAATAATTTTACATGAGTCAGACACATATTATATTATAATATATCATCTATTTCTAAAAATGGCATTAATGATATTTTATAATAAAAAAAATTATTAAATAATTTAAAATTATGAAAATCATTTATCAATCAAATTGAATTAGATATGGTTTAAAATATCAACCATGATCTATTTATCAGTCACTTTAATTTTTATGGTGTCTTTCTTGAACCCTAAGTACTAAAAACATTGATATTATAGTGATTGTCAAAAGGGTTAATAAAGGGTTAAAAATAAGAGATAATGGTCAAAACATAATCAAAACTTGTAAAAGTTTTATTATATGAGTGTATTTTGGATATTACTAATACTATATTTAATTTATATCAATATGGAGCCATTTTGTCTTAAAAATGATTTATATTAATTTAATACTTTAAGTAATTATAAAAGTGTCACTCTACTCACTTATAGAAAGGGATCCTCTTATCCTCAATTATGCATGCCACTTTGAGACATATAAATTGAAAAAACTTGGCCCATTTCTCTTATCAACATCCCTAGACACTATTTATAGGTTATGTTCTTCTTAAAATATCATTCCATGGGTTTTTAAGAATGAATCTAAAGTAATTCAACCAAAGAAGATGAGGTTAAAAGCACATACAAGTCAAGTCAGGCCTGAGGTAAGGGATTCCATCTCAATTTTCCTTCATTGATCAATATTTTAATGTTATGAACTTGGTTTATTTTATGTAGTGTACGTAATACCATTTTAAATCTTATATCATGAATCCTTCAAACTTCATGGTATTTTATGTTTTAATTCAAATTATTTCATCCAAAAGGATTTGACTTGAAATTTACCAAGTGGTGAGGGGTTTCTTAAATCAAATTCCATTCATTGGGTTATAAACTTAATTAACTATATACTTGCATAATTATGTGAAAAATTATATCTATTTTTATTATGATGTTTTCCACCTTTTTTGTGTGGATTTACATTTTTTACACATAATCACTTCATTGATTAATTCTGACATCAATGATATGATATTTGTTAGGGTTATTAATCACAATTTGGGTTCATTGAGAAATATAATAATCTTTTGATATGATATATTATGAATATCGTTACATTCTATATTTTTAAAGTAACATTTGACATTATTCATTCATTGGTATTATAATATAATTGTTACCAAAGCGGTAAAGGTTTATTTCACAATCTCATCATTATTTAGGATTGTTTATGTTTAAGTCTCTAATAGAAGAATTATTAGGTATTTCTATCTTAAACCCAATATATTTTATTATTCTCTAGTTATTTGTAAAAATTACTTGATTACCTTTAATTTTTTACTCTTTAATTACTCAAGATATCGAAAGAGTGTTTTTAATAAAAAATGACTTTATTTTGTATTCAGTTGGAAATCTTTTTCTTCCATGTCCATATTTTCTTTAAAAAAATCAATAATGTTTTTACTATTCTCCTTTTATTTTTTAAATTCATTTTTACTCATGTTTGAATTTATATAAAAAAATTCAAAATAATATTCTTATTTTTTTAATAAGGTACTCTTTTACTTTTTTTAAATGTGAAAGGAATATTTTTTTAACATATTCGACATGAACAAAATTTCCTACCATAATTACCACTCATTTATTTCATGATTTCCTTATAATTTTACATGATTCTTTTCAAATATTATTTTTCCTAATATTTTTATTTTTTTAGATTTTAAAAGTTATTTCCAAATAAAAATGGTATTTTCCTCAAGAATGTTTTTAATGATATTTTTATGGTATTTATATACATAAATGATAATAACCCTTTATTTTACTTATACTATGCTAGGGTAATGTTATAAGGATTCCATCCTTATTATTTCTTTGGATAGTTTATGATATGTTTGGCTAGGGAAAGTATTGACATTCCATATGCAAGATCTTCTTAAAGAGATAGCTTTTTATTATCAAGGAATATTTATTATGTTTTATTATTTATTCATATGATGGATGCATTAGACTTAGTGAGTTACAAGTGGTGGTCTATTATAACCTCTCGATGCATAGGTAGGTCTCATGAGATAAACTATTTTGTGTTTTTAGATAAGTCCTTACCCATTTATATAATATTTATGGGTAGGAAGACTTAATGTTATGTTTAAGATTTCCAGGATTATGAATTCAATCATTATGAAATCAATAATTTATGTCCATGTTATTATTTTAATGGTTATGATATTCATGGAAAAGTTTCATGATCATGTGATTATTTATATGGAATTATTTGATCATAATTTTTTCCTACCATATTATTCTTCATGATCAATTTATTGATTAAATGTAAAGTGATCTCAATTATTTACCTTTCCATATTGATTATGCTTTATTTACTCAATATATCTTTGATTTTACATAACCCTTATTGTGTATATGAGATCACCCTTTATTTTTTTCCTTTATCTATGATATGAAGAATTTTTTTTTGAAATATATCAAGGGTGTAAGAATTTTTTTATGCTATGTATTTATATTTTTAATATAAACTGGGAACCATATATGTATCTAGTTTACCAATAATACTAAACTATTCAATCCATTAGGATGTGATAGATTGTATATAGTACCAATGAAATAAAGAAACCACTTACTCTAGTCTACTAGGGGTGGGGTGTTACTTGTTTATCCAGGTGTTTAGTCTTAGGCCCACTCATCATACATTAGTGTGATGATTGATTCTATAATGTCCCTAAGGAAAAAGCTTGGTGGATTATTTGACCTCAAGAACGCCTCCCCATATACTAGAGGATGCAGACTGGTAGTAAGGGTGTAAGTAATATAGTGGGGAAACTATACCATATGGTATAGAGTTGAAATAATAGTGGTAATAATAATAGAGTATCAGAAATAGATAATACTGAATAAATAATTAGGAATGTATCCACAGTATAATTAAGGTCAGTTAAATAATCCAATGATAATATAATCATGGAATGTTAGGCTGAAATTTAACTAAATTATGTACTGAAATTTAAAAAATTATAATACAACCTGAACCTATAAATGAATCCAAATACCCTAGTCCTCAACCCTATGTCTATATTGTATCCAAGAATCAACCCATCTAGTAAGAAAAAATCAAGAACATGGTCCCTTTCCCTTGTCCAAACATGCATCCATGAAATCTATCTAAGTACCAAATAACAACCTATTCAAGGTGTGATTATAAATTATAGGTTGACACCACCATTTCTAAAAGAATCCAATATGAGTATATATATATATTTCATGAAATAAAGAGATAAATAGGGTACTAATTAACAAAATTATACATCACATGAAATACACCCATTGACCCTTGGGCTCTAAGATGGCCCCTAAGTTCGGCCAAGTGTACTTAAGCTTTAATCTAAAATCTCTATCAAGAGGTTGATCCTCTAGTGTTATTATGGATCACCCAATTCAATTGAACATTCTCCTATTAAGGATGAATCGCACATAACAAAACATAACAAGTGGTCCCTTACCTTAGGATAACAAGAGTATCTCCCTCAGGAAACTAGTAAATCTCATCCTTAGGTATCCAAAGACTATGAAACTTACCCTAAAGCGCTTCATATCCCATGAATATCACCCTCATGTAGGAATGTAACCATGAACCATATACTCAAGAATCACATATGTTATCTCAATCTCCAAACATAAGCATAAGTCATGAAAAAATATGAACTCAACAGGTCACACATCAACCTTCCCTTAGGAATCTATAAATATAGAATCATCTTAAAATAGAAATAATATCAATCAATACACATGACCGTGCACTAAGTATAGAGAAAATTACATCAAGACATAATAGTTTATTTACCTAATTACCAATTATCTAGCCATTTTCTTTTCCTAACAATAGGATTCCCGTTACCATTACTATTATAGTATTTACCACTTCATTAATAATTTTAACCAAAAGTTGTTAGAATAACAATATATATATATATCCATATCTCATCATATTTAAAAACAATTCCAAATACATTCTATTTAGCATATTTTAGTCTATGTGATTCTATTTCAATCATTCACTAAAAATCGTAAGTTATTCCAGTTAATAATATTAATCTAACAACCATATCAAATTGGTAATCCATAAGTCCACATTATGAAAATTGCTGGTTCATTATAATTTCAAGGGTAATCACACTTCACGGGTTTCCACAGGCCCGATCTCAACACCAATGGATCCAACAGGGTCCATGGGTGGTTCAAACAAATGAATTTAACATAATCTATGTATTATTAAGTTATACGGGTTATGAATAAGAAATTATTATGTGATTGAAATTATTTCATATATTAGAATAATATAAATTATAATTTTAAGGAGTTTTCCTGGACTAACTACCTCAAAAGAATAGAATTTAGAAAATTTTCAATTTATGTAATATTGATTGAATTATTTTTCAATTCAACATCACCAAGAAACAATTGATCAAGGAACATACAACCTTGATCTATCCATATGTGAAATACACTAGAATAATAAGGAACAAAAGAACTATAAGGCTTAACTTTAATCATTGGGTCCAAAACACTAAGACTCAACATAACCTTTCTTCAAGATCCATGAGGAAGGGTTGAATGATATCACTGGTAGATTTGAAAATACAAGAAGATGAATGTATTATCATAACACTGGGTTTAAAACACTGGGCATGGTATTTATGGTTTAAATAGGGAATTTACACCATAAATTCCTTGATTCCCAAATACACTGAAAAACCCATCACCTCATCATAAAAACTGCATAAAAAGGATCTTACAACATAAAATACCATTTCGTGACCTAAACCCGGTTTATGGATTTCCCTCAAAATTTTACTACTGAAAATGGATTCATGGGGTTAGACACATAATTTATCTCATAAAATATAATTTTATGATGTAAAATAGTTTTAAATCTAGAACTCACACCTCCTCCTAATAACTCCTCTACAACCTAAACCCAACTGATCTAAGCTCTATTTACCGAGGTTAAAATGAATAAAACCCCAAAACATGAGGTTAAATAAATTTTAAAAATATATGTACCTAGAAAGAGATGGAATATTACATATTCAATTCTCCAACAACCATTTTTGGGGTGATTACACCTAGGTACATCTATGCCACATCCACCAGCAAGTATCCATATAGGGATGTAATTCTAGGAAACCCAGATAATCAATACTCTATGAATATTTCCAGATATCATCCTATACTTAGATTCGCCTATAGGTTTTTTCACTAATATTATACAACCCAAATCCCCAAATAAAATTTTCATTTTTTACTAAACATCAAATCATGAACTATCATAAAAGGATGTATATAACATTAAAATTATGATCAACCATAACTTATCAAAGGATGTTGACATAGATGAAATCAAAACTATTTGAGAGAAATATCTTTTTTTGAAATCATTTAAAAGTCACATAATTGTAAAAGAAAACATTTACTTTGAAAATATTCTTATAATATTGTAAGGGAAGCTTCAACGATTTTATAACAGTAGAAAATAGTTGCACCCTCCGTATAAGTTAAAAAAATACATTCTTACCTTAATTTTGTCGAAAAGGTCAAAAGGTACCTTGTTTGGGAAATGACAGAAAGATTCCTTTCAAAAATGTATAGGGTAAAATAAGGGTATAAATGACTTTAAACCATTGTCTAATAAATAGTAAAAATGTTTTGAAAGACTTTTTTATGAAACATGGATGTGAATGATAAAGAGGTCCCAGTAGATAATTACATATAAACAACCTTGAATAATGAAAAGGTTGTAGAATTAACCCTTACCTCGTGCCCGACTTGACTCGATCGTTATTTAATCTCTGGAATAATAAACTATAGTTAATCTCTACCTATTGGAGAACCTTTTTCATGTTAATTATTCCTTTTATATCACTTATTACCATGTTATGAACATTATTTAGTCATTTAAGTTAATAACGGTCGTTTTGTCGACCTTTGATACCTTAGTCAACAATAAACTTCTTATAATTACAAGTTGTTCATGTGGTAAAATATAAATTATCTAAAAAATTATATTCATGATCTAGATATAATATATATCATATATATGTAGTATATACATGCATTTATAATATTACATAACATTTAGAGGTAAGAAATGAAATGCACCGTTGATGAAGACGGTAAGCCGTACGTACGCAAGAATGATACTTTCATTTCTATTTCATATTTAATGGAATTAAATCATAATGATATAAATGTATATTATAATTCCAATATAATATGATATATAATATCATTTAACTCCTTCCTTTATACGTCCCACATATGGCATTAACGATTCAAATCACTTTGAGGGGGCGGTAGTCCGCACTTCCTAAAATGAAATTATCATGCTTACCCATAATGGAAACCATAAAGGTATGCCATAAATGAAAAATACAGAAGCATAAGGAAAAAATAAACATAATATATATCATATATAAATATAGTTACATCTTAGTGGCCACCATGAAAGGTGTTAAAATAATATTGAACAATCATCGTTTCATGAGGCAGTAATTCGCCACCCACCGAAACAGCATGTTTTTTAACCATTAAACGGAAATGTTTGTAAGTGTAAATCAAATAATTATCATAAAAACATCAAATTATGTTTAATATACTGGTTTTGTTACAAAATAATTAAATAAAAAGGTTTTAAGGGGTTGGAGAAGCAAAATAAAACAAAATAACATAAGAGAAGACATTACCTTAAAATCAGGTAACTCTTTTTGATTTGAGACAAAGGCTTCCTTGGGAAGACTTCTGCCCAAAGTGAGGCTTCTAAGAGTAAGAGGGGGAAGTTAAGATCGTATTTGGGCAGAGGTTGGCTGATCCAAATGGCTTTTAAGGTGTGAATAAGGTTGTAGAAGTGGGGGCCTTTTATAAGAGGAGAGGAGGGGCTCTATTGCAAAGACTGAAATGTTACTTTATTATGAAATGATTTTTAGATTTTAAAGGTCCCAAAATAATATATTTAGAGTATTAGGTGATAAGGGTTCTAAATACACTAATCCAATAGGTTTTAGACAAGTTTAAGTCTTATATTTTTACCTTATCTTTTCATTTTATTTTAAATCATTCATTAATGAGGTAATCACTACATCAACATGGTGTCATAAATAAATTTATTTATTTAATGTCTAAAAATTATAAAAAAAATACCATGATGTAGAAAATCATTTTATCTTTCCAATGAATATTTATAGTATAAGAGATAATATATTTAGACAAAATTAAAATTGTTTTACTTAGGTGTTACATACTTCTGTTATATTTTCCTTTTTTAAAAAATTAAATGATAAAATGTCACTATCACACAAAAGTGATTCTATGGGGTCCATAAGTTGGAACACGGCATACCATGGTTTGCCATGAAACAAAAAATAGCATTAGAACACATGTTGGGGTCATTTTATATTATTATGATATTATTTCATTACCCTTAACTACCCGATTAATAATTAATCATGATAATTAAAGATAATTGTCATCGTTACTATTCATAATGTCCAAAAACAAAAGAGTATTAATTACATAATTTGTAACTTTTTATTACAAATATTGAATCCATTTTACCAAATTCTAAACATAGAAATTGCAGTAATTAATTTAAAAATTATTCCTGCAGTCAAAACAAATAGCGTGTTTTTAAGAAACAATATCTATCAAAAGATTAACAATTGTTTATGTCAAATTTTAATGTGAAATTAATTATAATGACCATAATTGGAATAAATGGTAAAAATATATTCTAATTATAATTTAAAACCACTCAATAGTATAATTTATCACTATAAATTATTTTGATTAAATTTTTTTTAAGTATTTGTTTACTATTCATCAAAATTTAGAAGTTCTCAGAAAAATACCAAAAATTCAACTTAGGCTAATTTCGATATTCTAAATCCAAAAATGAAGTCCATTTCGAAATATAAAATTTATATAATTTCAAAAAGTGGGTATTACTATTCATAACGGCTACTTTGATTGGTCGTGGTGTGTTAGAATCTCGAACTTGCGTACAATGCAAGCTACTGTATTATTGAAAGTGAAGCGTACCATGGAAGCTTGGGGTGTTACATTCTCCCCTCTATCAATAAATTGAATCCTCGAAATTTGAAATTGTTACTCGAAAATAAAAGGTTGAAAATAGAATATACCTTTGTGGAAAACCCACATCGGAAATAAGGTTAATAAAATTTAGCCTTAATAAGAGGGAAAGGGAAATGAAAAAGACACCACCAAATTATGATCTCGATTAAGAGAAAATTGGTGGAAATTAGAGACACATAATTAGAGTAACAAAGTAAATATTTTTAGGGAGTTATTGAGGTCATCAATCACAAAAAAGTGTAAAATTGAGGGCCTAAAAGCCTTCAATCTATGATGAA
Source organism: Viscum album (assembly GCA_963277665.1). Classification (NCBI taxonomy): domain Eukaryota; kingdom Viridiplantae; phylum Streptophyta; class Magnoliopsida; order Santalales; family Viscaceae; genus Viscum; species Viscum album. Next base: position 1,564,273,617 of record OY728161.1, read on the forward strand.
AATATCATCAGTTCAACAAAACATAAGGTATTAGGATAACACATTTTTGTTTTAATATCCCTTCCCTAAAGTTTAATAATTAATTTCTTTATAGAATAAGATATATATATATATATATATATACTTTAAAAGTAGTGTTTCAACCTTCATGTAATTTCTACCCCAAACTCATCTTTCACTCAAAAAGATAATAGATCTCAAAAATATTATATTTATCCTAATCATACAAGGTTCCAAATATTAACACATACCATTTAGATTAGGAAAACTATATTATAATAACCAGGGAATTCATGTAGGCTAGTTGTAGGTAATAAAGGCCTATAGAACTATGGTTGTGGGTTCGATTCCTACAGCTTTGTCTGATGCGACGGGTTATCCCCTAACCTACAGGTTGTCATTTTCCTAAAACTATAGTATTATAATATTCCAAAAATAATCTTCAGAAATTTTTTAACCTTAAACAATACTATCCAAATCTCAACTTAATCCATTCCAACCTTTATAGTTATCCAAAATACCTCTGTCCAGACCTTCTCTAAAAGGTCTCTAAATTCCAAAATCAATTGTAACATCAGATTCCCCAAAAAAAGTAAAGTTTCTATTATTGTCACATACTAAAAATATGATTACCTTCATCATATTAAAACCTTAATGAAATCAAAAAGTACTACTTTAAAATCCTTATATATATCACATTATTCTTATAACCATAATATAGTTCTTGAGTCCAAAAACACAAATACAATAATTATTCACCTTCATCTGTAGTAACAGCATAAGCTTGGCCTTGCTCCCTTGGCCTTTTCTGAGGTAAGTTTCCTTGGTTCTTAGGGAATTCATTTGCACAATTCCCCATTTCTCTATAATTTTATCAATAAACATTGACAACCTCTTTCTTTTCCCTGAAATCATGAGTCTGGTGACCTTTTTCTCCACAATTGTAACAAACTCCCATTCCTTTTAGGCAAGTACTAGGGTGTTTCTTACCACAATTATCACATAATGGAAAATCCTTCTTTCAATTTTTCCCTTTATTTGTCTCTTGCTCCACCGTTCTCTTCTTCTCTTGCTTTAATTTGTTGTCATAAGACTTAGAGAATTCTTTTTCTGTCTTGATAGCACACGAGACAATATCTTCATACGATGAGAAGGATTGTGATACTAAATCTCAATGGAGAAATGGTTTTAACCCATCAAAAAAATGATCAATATTACTTCTTGGATTAAATATATAATCTAAAGCATACCTCGCTAACCTTGTAAAGTTAGCCTCATACTTTGCGACATTCTTATCCTCCTTTTGTCTCAGACTCAGAAATTGTCTTTTCATATCTGCTCGATGGTCACGAGGAAAGTATTTTTCTAAGAAAAGATCTTTTAAATCCCTCCATTCCATATTATATACTTCATTATCTTCCTTTGTGTTTTGAATCAATGACCACCATTGATCAGCATCTCCAGTGAGGCGGTAAACTGCCATGATAACCTTTTCCCTTTCACTACTCCCCAAGGCATGGAATATTTTCTATAAGGAATTTATTCATTGCTCAACTAATAAGGGATTTGTAATCCCATTGAATGTTGGTTGTTGTTTCCTCGTAAAGTGTTCTAACATTGATCCTCCACATTGCGGATCAGGGGGCTCCATACGAGTAAGTTTATTATTCATAACCTGAGTGAGTTATCCCAGTATGGTGATAAGCTGATCAGCACCAGTTTTATCACTAGCTCTACTATAATTATCTTGAGTAGGAGGGAAATCTATACATGGAGTGTATACATTGATATATTTTCCATTCCTTCCACTAGGTTCCATTTCTAAACAATGTCATAAACTAGATTAGTTTATAAATCGAAATACATAATAACAAACTTTCAAAACACCTAACATAAATTGAACAGTTTATGGATATAATCCATAATCATAAAAATGTTTTATTTCAGGAAGTATATACTCATAAATCCATCATAATGGTTTATAATTAAATCGTGAATTATCCTAAGCATATCCCCCAGGAGTGTCATAACCAAGAGTGCAGCAAGGCCCGTTGTCGTGCACCAGTTCCCGTTCCAGTCTAGCACAAAGTGTTGTTTTTGGGTTTTACCCCTAGGTACATCTGTGCCAGAGCCTCCTCTACCTGATCGTATCCAGACATGGATGTATTTCTTAGAAAATACAGAAAATCTATAATTTACCAAAATTCTTGGATGTTCTTCTATACTAATCCTCAAACTCTATCTTAGGGCTATGTGCTCTAATCAGAGTTTATCTAAATCTAGCTTCCAAGGTTAGTACTAAACTTCCTCTGATACCAACTGTAACACTCCAACCCTAGTTACCTAGAGTCAGTACATTATTACATATCATTGGCATGATCAAAAAAGATCAAGTCTTGAAAGACCTATTAGTTTAGTATCCTTGGAAACACTAGATATATTCATAAGTTTTACATTACATCATAAAGTGAAAAAAACTACAACAACATATTTTCTTCATATCCCCTCATACTATCCATGCAGGTCATTCATAAAATACTTCTTCAAATCCTGGGAAAAATTAAAACATTGAAAGGGGTGAGCTCAGATGATTATTAAGGATAACAATATAGCGGAAACATTCATAAATAAACATAAACATTTAAGGCAATGTATAACTAAAACAAAATCCTTTTAAACTTGAACTTCATAATAACATGGAAAAAATAAAATGAAATAATTCCATTTACTTATTCACATGGATATTCTACTAGTCGAATATTCACATGCAATATCAATAACCACTTTTATAATGATGGAATTCATAATGCTAGACTATCATAACCACATAGTCAAGGCCTTGTGCCAAGACTACAAATAAGATTTTTGCCAAGGCCTTGTGCCAATACACTAGTTTGTATCATGAGACCTACTGATGCATCGAGGAGCTATAGCGGGCTCCACCCATCACTTATTAAGTCCAATGCATTCCTCATATGAACAGGTTTAAATATAACATAAACATTCGTATTAAAACTAGCTTACGAAATGTCAATACTTTCTCCATAAACCATGAATGGTATAAAAATAACACATCCACAGTCAAACATATCAAAAAACATTCAATAAAATATGTAAGTTTTGAATCATAATAAATCAACTTCAAATAATCTTAAAATCCATCAAAGGATGTTGACATAGATGAAATCAAAACTATTTGAGAGAAATATCTTTTTTTTGAAATCATTTAAAATTCACATAATTGTAAAAGAAAACATTTACTTTGAAAATATTATTATAAGATTGTAAGGGAAGCTTCAAAGATTTTATAATGACTGAAAATAGCCACACCCTCCGTATAAGTTAAAAAATACATTCTTACCTTAATTTTGTCGAAAAGGTCAAAAGGTACCTTGTTTGGAAAATGATGGAAAGATTCCTTTCAAAAACGTATATGGTCAAATAAGGGTATAAATGCCTTTAATACATCGTCTAAAAAATAGTAAAATTGTTTTGAAAGACATTTTTAAGAAACATGTATGTAGATGATAAAGAGTTCCTAGTAGATAATTACATATAAACAACCTTGAATAATGAAGAGGTTGTAGAATTAACCCTTACCTCGTGTCCGACTTGACTTGATCATTATTTAATCTCCTGAATAATAAACTAGATTTAATCTCTACTTGCTTAAGAACCTTTTTAAGGTTCATTATTCCTTTTATATCACTTATTACCATGTTATGAACATTATGTAGTCATTTAAGTTAATAACGGTCGTCTTGTCGATCTTTGATAAATGAGTCAACAATAAACTTCTTATAATTACAAGTCGTTCATGTGGTAAAATATCCATTATCTCCAGAATTATATTCTTGATCTTGATATCATATATATCATATATATCCAGTATATACATGCATTTATAATATTACATAACATTTAGAGGTAAGAAATGAAATGCACTATTCATGGAGACGGTAAGCCATACGTATGCATGAACGCTACTTTTATTTCTATTTCATATTTAATGGAATTAAATAATAATGATTTAAAGGTATATTATAATTCCAATATAATATGTTATATAATATAATTTAACTCCTTCCTTTATACTCCCCACATATGGCATTAACGATTCAAATCACTTTTAGGGGGTGGTAGTCCGCACTTCCTAAAATGAAATTATCATGTTTACCCATAATGGAAACCATAAAGGTATTCCATAAATGAAAAATACATAAGCATAAGGAAAACATAAAAATAATATATATCACATATAAATATAGTGACATCTTAATGGATACCATGAAAGGTGTTAAAATAATATTGAGCAATCATCGTTTCATGAGGCAGTAATTCGCCACCCACAGAAACAGTAGGTTATTTAACCATTAGACGGAGGTGTGTGTGAGTGTAAATCAAATAATTCTAATCAAAATAACCTAGTATGTTTAATATACTGGTGTTGTTACAAAATAATGGAATAAAAATGGTTTAAGTGGTTTGAGAATAAAAATAAAACAAAAGAATATAAGAGAAGACATTACCTTAAAATCGGGTAACTCTTTTTGATTTGAGCCAAAGACTTCCTTGGGAAGACTTTTTCCCAAAGTGAGGCTTCTAGAAGTTAGATAGGAAAGTTGAGAGAGTATTTGGGAAAAGTTTTGTCGATCCAAATGTCTTTGATGGTCTGAATAAGGTGGTAGAGGTGGGGGCCTTTTATAAGAGGAGAGGAGAGGCTCTTTTGGAAAGATTGAAAGGTTACTTTATTATGAAATGATTTTCGGATTTTAAAGGTCCCACAATGTTATATTTAAAAGATAAGGTGATAAGGGTTCTAAATCAAATCATATAATAGGTTTTATACAAGTTTATGTCTTATATTTGACCTTATATTTTCATTTTATTTTAAATCGTTTATTAATGAGGTAATCACTACATCAACATGGTGTCATAAATAAATTTATTTATTTAATGTCTAAAGATTATAAAAAAATACCATGATTTAGGATATCTTTTTATCTTTACAATTACTATTTATATTCAAAGAGATCATTTATTTAGACAAAATTAAAATTGTTTTACTTAGGTGTTACATACTTTTGTTATATTTTCCTTTAAAAAAAAATAAAATGATAAAATGTCACTATCACACAAAAGTGATTCCATGGGGTCCCTAAGTTGGAACAAGGCATCCCATGGTCGGACATGACACAACCAATATCATTAGGACACATGTTGGAGTCATTTTATATTATTATGATATTATTTCATTACCCTTAACTACCCGATTACTAATTAATCATGATAATTAAAGATAATTGTCGTTGTTACTATTCATAATGTGTAAAAACAAAATCATCTTAATTATATAATTTAGAAATTATGATTCCAAATATGGAATCCATTTTACTAAATTCTAAAAACATAAATTTCAGTAATTAATTTAAAAATTATCCCCACTATCAAAACAAATAGCGTGTTTTTAAGAAACAATATCTACTAAAAGATTGACAATTGTTTGTGTCTAATTTCAAAGTGAAATTAATTATAATGACCATCATTGGAATAAATGGTAAAAATATATTATAATTATACTTTAAAACCACCCAATAGTATAATTTATCACTATAAATTATTTTGATTAAAAAAGTTGTTTTTATGTATTTTTTTACTATTCATCGAAAATTAGAAGTTCTCAGAAAAATACCAAAACTTTAACTTCGGATAATTTCAATATTCTGAATCCAAAAATGAAGTCCATTACAAAATATAAAATTTATATAATTTCAAAAGGTGGGTATTACTATTTATAATGGCTACTTTGATTAGTCGTGGTGTATTAGAATCTCGAACTTGCGTACAATGCAAGCTACTGCATTATTGAAAGAGAAGCATACCAATGAAGCTTGGGGTGTCACAATACATACAAAATTAAAATAATTTTCCCAATGTTACTATAATAACATTATATCTAAGTGAACATCATCAAATCTAAATTATATAAAAATATTATGTTCACACAAAATATTAAAATGAGTATATGAATAAATCAATACTATAATAATGTGATCATAATATATCCATAGAAATATGGTTGATGGTATTAAAATAAAATAAACCTAGTGTACCAAAGGAAACTTATAAGGATGTTAAAATGGATGTAAACATCCTTTCTAAAAGAATGATTAAAATAGAAAAAAAAAGAAGGGATTAAGAACTGAATTTTTTGGTACTAAAAGCTCAATCCGTCAAATGATGACATATATATTATAAGAAAAATCATGAAATATTAACCACATTATGGTAAATCCTTATGAAAATAAAAAGGGAAGTGGAAATGAAAATGAAGAATATAATTTATAAATCTTTTTTAATTATTGATGTAAAATAAAAATTTACATGTCTCTTTCAATGATAAATTTTGAAAAAGTGATGTAAATAATTTTTAAAATCGTTAATTTCAAAAATAATTTCTAATAATTGATTCTTGAAAATATTTAAAGTTTATCTTATATAAATGGGGAGATGAGTACAAAACATATAAAGTTAAATGAGAAACCATCTTTATTATTTTCAAAATACCTTTGTTCAAAACTCAAATTATAAGAAGAGTAAAAAACATCAATTTATACTAAAAATTATTTTTACCATATATTTTTATAAAAAACCATATAATAAAATATTATGGTGGGAGATCCCAAGCATGAAATAAATAAGTTCATGAAGTGACAATATAACTTAGGGAAAGGAGACTTGTGCTATCAATATCCCTTATGGGCAACATACTCTGTGATGAATGAAACATTTAAAAAGGGTTTTATGTGGTAAATATGTAAAGAATGGTATAATAACACATAATATTGTAAAATTGGAAAAATATAACCGACTTATTTGAAATAATTTCAGGTGAAAAATCATAACTCAATGAATGAAAATTGAGTTAGAAAAACCTCATGTGATTGGGATAACACTTGAGTTAAAAGACATTTGAAGAAAATAAACCGATTTTGATTAGTTTATGTAACAGGCTAATATTTATATGAAATATTTCTATTTAAATAGTTTTATTTCTTCAATATACTGCATTACAAACAACACAGAGTTTAAACAACCATGATACACTATTAAAATATTATTATCTAAGTACATTGTTTGGTCTTAAAAACACATTTTTCTAAAAACCATTTTTATTTTGTTTTATGTATTTGTATTAAAAATAATACTTTCCACATCTAAAAATTCAATCATTAAAATTTTATTCCATATTTATAATAATTAGGCTAAAATTTTTAAATAGTTCTCTTTTGTTTTTGGTCAAAATGAATAGTGATCGTGGTAAAATTTATTAACTGGGTAAAGGGTAAATCGGGTACATCTATGTTAAAACTAAGTGATATGGCCACAATTATTATTCATAATTCTCATTAGATGAATTAAATTATAAAATTATCACCTTATTTTATAATTATATTAGTTTAATTGAAAATTTTCCGTGAAAATTACTTATTTATTATTTAAACCAAATGAAGTGACAAAATTCCACTATCTTAGTTTTAAATATTATTTATGTGTTCACATAGGGACAAAAATTTTTTATGGATAAATATTAATAGTAATTTTTTTCTAATGAAATTATATTCAAGATTTTAATTTATTTATAATTTTTTGGAATTAAATAATTACCTTAAATACTTACACAATGTCAAAATAGTATTTATTCAATTAATGGAAAAATAAAACAAATAGTATTAAAAGTGTTATAAATTCATATAATTTAAGAGAAATAATGTGATACATGAATATTAAAGATAATAATAACATTTTTGGTATATATTAAAATATTTGTTTTGAATTTATTTTGTTATCTTGATTTTTTTGATGTCAAAGTAATGAATTGTATCAAAATTGACAAAAGTGACATTTTATGAAAATAATATATTATTAAATTATTTAAAAAACAAAAAAAATATTAAATATGAGAAAGGGGATAATATATGGTGTATAATTTCATACCCTATGAATTATTAGGATTTTGGAGGTATGTTGGTTGATATTAAATTTATTTAAAACCAGTATTTTAGGAAATTCCAAAAGTGCCCCTCACCTTTAATAAAAAAGTTCCCCGATAACTTTCTTTTTACTACTCATCTTTACCTCCTTTGAATAGATTATATTTATAATAAAATAATAAATTAATTATCCCCAATATTATTAAATGATATTATGATTATGATAACACCATTATACACCATCTTTGCCATCAAATAATAAGTGAAAGTATAACTCGTGTGTGCGTATGACTTATCATCTCCACATAGCAATACAATTCATTTTTCATCACCAAATTTTATGGATGGGTATTATGATGGGTTTAATGTTTATATATGATATTTATTACATAATTGTACTTATATTTTAACATAATCATTTTTATCTTCTTACCATCAAATCCTTTTGGGAAATGATAACGTTGATCGTGCGTACATATAGACTACCATCTCCATAAAGCGGTGTGATTTACTTCCCATTTATATTTTAATTGGAAGATAATAAGGATGTGTTTTATGAATATATATGATATATATGAAATAATTATTATTATTTAAAGGTTAATTATTATTTACCATTCTTTTTTTCCATCAGTTAAAAAATGAAAACAATGGTCACGCATACGTATGACATACTGTCTCCATGAACGGTGTTATTCATTTTTCTATCTTCATTTTTTATGAATGATTATAAATATGTATATAATTTATACATATTATTTTTATGTATTTATTAAAATTTTGGAAATTATGGAACCATGATCAAATTATAATGAAAGGTACTTCCGAACCGAAACATGCTTGGAAAATTAAGCAGTTATCACCATTATCATCATATAGAGTTTTATTGAAAATAAAACATAGTACATAAAGAGGACTATGGATACAAAACTATGGGGGTCTAAAGTATTGGAGGCTGACGGTATCCCCTTGGATGATATTGACCCATATCATCTTTAGACTATTAAAATTGTGTATACATAACTGCTCTGAGCCTGGGATATCAAGAAAGGCCAGATAATCAGCTACCTCATTCCCCTCCCGCCAGGTGTGAGTCACTCTGGTGTTATTTCCAAGCCTCCCACGACAGTGGTGGATTATGTATTAAATATACCAAGGTTTCTTACCTTGTCCTTATAGTGCATTGAACACCTGCATGGAATCGGTTTCCACCTCCATGAGCTCTAGACCCCTTTTCCTGCAAGCCATGAGTTCTATCCACAAGGTCTTGGCCTCCGCTTGTAGTGAAGTACCCTGACCTAGTCAGACTGTGAAATCCAGAATAACTGACCCATTATTGTCACGTACAATTTGTCCCCCTCACATGTCGCTCGAAATGCATGAGCCATCGGTGTTCATCTTCTAGCCTTGAGTGGGGGGATTCCAACTGACCTAGTTACCTAAGGAGACGTTTGTTCCTGCCATGGTATGAGGAATAGAATGCATGATCTACTTTAAGGTGGGATAATGACGCCACATGTTGAGATCCTTACTCATGTCTAGTAGAGGATTCTGGGTTCTTATGATGATCACGCGTGCTGACGATCTCACCCCTTCGTGAAGCCACTGGTTCCGCGCCAGCCATAAACTCCAACATCTAGCCTGCATGACCAATGTGTGTGCCCTCCTCTCTGCCCCCTATCCCTATTCCATGAAACCATCTAATGATAAAAGGATTATCAGCCATTTCTGGTATGGAAAACGTTGTAAAATATCCGAAGAACTTCCACACCCCCACTGCCCATTCACTCCCAAAAAATAAGTGATCCACGCTCTCCTCCATATTCCTACTACAACAACTACACTTAGACTTTATACTCACCCCGCATCATTCGATGTTCTCATCGGTGGGGAGTTCTCTATTCTGGATTCTCAAAAGTAGAAAATTATACTTGGGGTGGATTTTTTTTGCACCATAGAACCTCATTCCACTTATACCATGCAGCCTGAGCAAAGGAGACTCTCCGATAATCTTTGGCCATGAAAGATCCTAAAGTAGACGGGGTGAACACACATTTTTAAAGAGTAGATTCTAGTCCAATGAGCAGGAAGATATCTTGTTGGTCACTATTCAACACTGTGTTGGTGAAAATTCGATAGTGACTAACCTCTTTAAAGGAAATGGTTGCGACTGGACACCCTAGGTACCCTATAATCTCCCCACTCCAATTATCTTGCCAGAGGGAAAAATCTCCAGTCCCCACGATCCTCCGTGAGAGGGTTTGAATGGGGGGACAATGGGTCTGATCTCGATCCAAATAGGGGAGGTGTGTCCATCATGTGCTTCCCAACTCCCCACGTAGCACTCATGCATGACCTGACCCCACAGGGACCGACGCTCCAGCGCCTCCCATGCCAATTTAGAATGCATGCAGGTAACAGTATCATTAATACTCCTAACATTAATACCGCCTTCACAAATCAACCTCGCCATTCTGCGCCAAGCCACCCAGTGTCTTCTTCCCTCTAAACTCAGATCCCATATGAAGCCTGCTAGAACCCTTTCCATATTATGAATAACTTTTTTAGGTACATTGAGAGTCGATAGAGCGTGAACCGGGGTGGGTAGAAGTACGCTATTAACCAGCGCAATCCTTACCCCAAAGGATAGGAATATATTCTTCAAGTTGAGGACCCTCTTCGCTATTCTAAAAACCAATGGGTCGAAGTCCTGGATGTGAAGCCTTGTCGAAGATATGGGGGCTCCTAGATACACCATGGGAAGATCTCCTTTCTACATTCCCAGACTCTGACTCACCTTGTGAACACATCTTGCAGAGCAATGGATGGAGATGTAAAAACTATTATTCACCTTATTGATAACCTGACCACTCCCATAATTGTACTCATCAAGGATACAGGTCATACCCCTCACTTCTCTATTCTAAACATCCATGAAGATAATAGTGTATTCCGCAAACATGAGATACGATAATGATGGGAATCGCCTCCTCCTTCTGTACGGGGATATCTCCCCTCTGTTAATGTTGTGCAGAATAAAACGACTAAGCACATCCTGGGCCATGATGAAGATAGTTGGAGATATTGGATCCCCTTGCTAGAGCCCCTACGTCACTTTGAAGAATCCATATGATTTCCCCATAAACATGATCACCATCCACACAGAGCTAAGCATCGAAATATAATATCAGTATTCCATGGAGAGATACTCATACCTTCCATGACTTTATTTATCAACCCCCACTCCGCTCGGCCATACGCCTTGCTCATGTCAAGATTCACTACCATGTTCAACCTGCGCTTTTTGAATTTGATGTCCCTGATAGTTTCCTAGGCCAGTAAAATCTTCCCCTGGATGGAATATCCCTTCATTAATCCATGTTGTTCTATGCTTATCCATTTAGGAAAATGAATGTATAAATGATTATTAATGATAATGGAAAGAATCTTATAGGTCACATTACACATTCATATCATCCAGAAGTGCTCCACTAAGGTTAGAGACTTGTACTTAGGGATGAGAACCACCGTGGTAGCACAAGAAACCCGAGGTAATGAGCCTCCCCAGAAGTAATCTCGAATTTCCTCGATGATATTAGATTTCACCATCTCTTAGAATGATCTGTAGAAGCCACCTGGGAAACCATCTGGAACCACTGAACTCTTTGGATTCAAAGTCATCACGGCGCCTCCAATATCCTCCTCTTAAGGGATGACCCCAAGGATATCATTATCACAATCCGAGACATTGGCCTGAATCACATCAAAAACCCCATCACCACCCCTTAGGTACCCCTTCAAGAACTACGCTCTGGGTCCATCCAGAAGGTTACGAAAGTAGTCTCTAGCCATCCTCCCTCCCACCTCCATGTCATCGGTGAAAGACCCATCCTCCATTTTATGTTCGGTTTAACCCATCTGCTTCTTTCATTAATACAAGCCTGGAAATATTCCATATTTCTATCACCTTCCTTGAGCCACTTTTCCTCACATCCTATTACACCTTACATTCCTGTTTGAGAAGCATGTCAGTCATGATCTCTTTCTTGCAGGTGAGATCATCAAATAAACTATCATCCCAATCCACTTCAAGTTGCCTTTCAATCTGGTATATATCCTTCATGATTGATTCTAACTCACAATTAGACATATTCAAATCTTGTGACCACCGATAAAGTTGGGTCTTAATCCACCTGATCATAATATGCAAGCCTATCCAAGTACGCCCATGGGATGGAACATTCCTAGAGTCATGCACCAAATCAGTAAAACCCAGGACCTGAGTCCAGTGCTATTAGAAATGAAACCAGGCTCGTTGCCCATGCCCAGAGGATAGGGAAACCAATAGTGAGGAATGGTACGATAGGACGCACGATAGATGCACCACCCGAGTATTTCCAAACATTGACACTGCATGCATGTTATCTAAACATCAATCCAGATGACTCCATGACCTGTGAATGCCCCGTTGGTTATTACACCACATAAAATGATCTCCAAGGAACCCAAGGTCCATCAGCCCCTTGCCTGCCAAGAATTGAGAAAAATTAAGGCTAGTTTTCCTGTTAAAAGGTTCTCTTCCCTTCCATTCCTCTAAATCCACAACTACATTGAAATACCCTCCAATGAACCAAGGTAGGTTACTTGGATCAAACATGTTGATATCCTTCCATAGGTTCTCCCTTTGTTGAGCATCACACCTTCCAAGAAGTTATCACCCAAGTGATTTTAATAAAAAATTCTTAATAAATAGGTGATAATATGTCATAAATAAATCATAAATGGTATGATATATATGAATATGGTTATGAAATACATGTATAATAAACCCATATTTATTATAATGGGGATTTTAACATGAATGAGTAAAGTGGATACTTGAGGTACGAGATTTTTGTCTCACTATTATTTATGTGGGATACGTGCCTTATACACTACATGTTTCTTTTGTGCAGTGTGTATACTACCCATGAATGTATTTTATGATTATAATCATAGAAATTATTGGATATACATATCCATATAAATTTATTTCTTTCATGAGTCTTATGATTCAAAATTTAACAAATTTATAAGGGTTTATTTCACAATCTCATCATTATTCGATATTATTTATGTTCAAGTATCCACTAAGGAATATTTCTATTCAATGTTCATGTTAAAATTTAAAAAAAAAATCTTTTACTATACTCCTAAAAAAAATTAAATCATTTTAACCCAAGTTTTACTTTTTGCAAAATGGTTAGGAAGGAATATTTTTTTCGTTTTCCAAATGAGGCACTTTATGAATTTTTTTAAAAAAAATACAAAAGGAATGTTTTTTAAACTTATAATGCCTGAGTGGGTTTTCTTAATATCATTATTAATTAATTATTTTAATCTTTCTTTACAAGTTTACAAGTTTATTTTCAAATAAAAAATTTTCATTTACAAGTGTACACATTTTTTAAAATATAATTGATTTTAAAATGGAAAAGTTATTTTCCTCAGGAATTATTCAAACTAATATTTCAAAATAATTTTCCATCTAAGATGAAATCCTTTGATGTGGCTTATAATTTACTAGGGATATGATCCAAGGATACCGTCTTTATTATTTCTTTACATGGTTTATGTTTATGATGAAATGATAAAAATTTTATGAAACACATTTCTTTTCATGTTTTTTGGTGTGATGAATGTCATATGATCATGTGGCACACATATGTATGGTTTTAATTATGTAATTTTTGGGATCTATAACTCCCTCAAATGGATTGGGTAAAGATTAATAACTCATGTGGTAAAAATAGTATGCATGAACATGATTTCATGTTCATAATGTTACTTGTGGATATGGTTTTCATGTCCATAAGTTTATGTGTGCACCTAGATTTCATATATATAAGTTTATGCATGTACAGAGCGTTCATGTCCATAAGATCATGAGTGTACCTGATTTCATATTCATAAATTTATGTGATAGCCTAATTTCATGTCCTTAACTTAATTACTAAACATGTTTCTATTTTTACATGTTAAAAAATTTATAAGTTTATGACACAATTCCTTATCTTATGAAAATATTAAGCTCTCATGGATTATGTTATTTTATTATTTTATGATTCATGTCATATGAAATTTCAATATTTATTCCATGAATCAAGATTATGATTTATGATATGTATGGTTCAGATTTTAAATGTTAAGATCATATTATCATACCCATATCTCATGTTATCCTTATGTGATTATTGATATCTCATTTGTTTAACCTAACTAAAATTTGAGATCACCCTTTATAATGTGTTCTTTCCCAAGTTATGAAGAAAGGTTTTATGTATGATATGTCTCATAAGGGTGCTAGATATAAATAACTTATTGGGAGAAATTGTAGATCATTTATAACTAGTTGTTTATGTGTTTGAGTTTCCAAATGAACTATACCTATATGATTCTGGTGGGGATCATTATGTTATGTAATGAATATTCATATATTAAGATATAATATCTATATATAAAAAGTTTGGGTCACTATAATTGGTATTAGAGTAATGTTTAGTTAAACTTTGGAAGATAGTAAGAGAAAACCTTATTCCTCTAAACTTATTTTTTTTTCAGAATAATCACTTTAATATGGTTAAGTGAGAACTAGTAAAAACATGCATCAATAAACTAAATACAATAAAAATCCAATTAATGTTTCAAAATTCAAAACATCCTCTACAAACATCACACCAAACGAAAATTCAAAATTTTAAACCTGTGACGTTAGACCAACTTGAGTTGTATTTCTGGAGGAGACGCTTTCCCTTGGGTCTTTGGTTTTTTCAGTTCTAGTAATCATTGAACCATCCCCACAAACATCCCACAACATATCTTCCACCTTGAGCCGAATGAACATGGACATATAAATTGATCTCCATAATGAGAAATACCAACCACCTTCAATAATATCTGCTATCGAAGAAAACCATCGACTACACCATGAATTGGATGTGGTCCAAGAACCATCGAGAAACCATCACCATAAATAATCAAATCCAAAATATCAAAGGAAAAATTCATCATCCATGAATAAACACTCCTTATAGAAAAACTAAACCAACTTAGATAAACACCAGCTGAAGAAGAGTCCACCACTACTAATACCACCACCACATTTCAAAACCACCCTGAAGAAACCAATGCACCCGACCGAGATGGGGCCATGCATGTTGGACTATAGTGGCATGGTAGGGGTGAAAGCGAGGGGAATAAACCACTCTAGTAATCCAAAAATCCATCACCGAGCACTATAATTATCATTAATTATAAAAACCAAAAAAACCACCAAACCTACAACACCCTCGAGAGTAACCCGCCACCCACACACCAATCTAGACAAAATAGAAACTCCACTAAGTTGAAGAACAAGCACCAAAGTTGCACTGCTGAGAAGCACCCTTGACTCCCACACATCCATCGACGCCTTCCTAAAACTTCCATAAACACATTTATGCCAGATCAATATAGATCCCAATACAATAAGGTATGTATCAAGAGAAGTGGTGGGATAATGGGACAATAGGAAGATCCACCGAGCATCATATCCAACTTAATCCCAACCCACTAGAGCACCTTTAGGTAAAACCTAAGTGGGGTTTGGAATTAAGTTTCATGAAACAAGATAGTGGAAGTAATGGTCAAGGAACACAAATTTATTGTGAAAATATAATAAACACATAAGAATGATGGAAAATAAAACTGAAATCAAAGAGATAAAAAAACCTGAATCAAAAGGATTCTATTCAGAGGATAAGGCCAAACTGGAGATCCAACCACCATGAATTCTGATGTTAGGAGAATAATGAGGGAAGGAATATGTATGTCAAGGTAAGTGAGGAATAGGGAGGGAGATAAGAGAAATCTAAAAAACCACAAATATATAAAACCATAGTATGAACCCTAATGATAAGTATAAGTATATGATAAAATCCATTAGTTTTGGTAATGATCAAAAATGACTTAGGTAAAACCTAACATTTTAATATTTAATAAATTATCTAAATATTTTTTATGATTCATCACCATTATTATTTATTATCAAAAAATGAATTTTAGTCTTTTCAATGGTTATAACCATAAATAATCATGTTAGTTTCACCTCAATTATTAGATATTGAATTAGCATTAAAAACCCTTAATAGTGTGATGATTTCATCCCAAGTCTATGATTCTTCTCTGATTGAAGTTTGTGGGAATGTGCATCCTACAAATCATGTTATTCCCCCTAGTTTAGTTTGATGTTATTTTTGGAATGAATTGGATTTCTCTACATAATGTCCATATAAATTTTCAAGGAAGGGAAGTCATGTTTGATATTATGAACCAAACTATGATCTTATATCAGTGTGATGATATATATAAACTTCTAATAGAAATCCAATCAATTGTATGGGTATTGATTCCTATTCTAAATGGACATTTATCTCAAATGGTTGGGGAGAAACTCAACATCGAAGATATGTCTATTGTGTGGGAGTTTGTTGATGTCTTTCCAAAATAATTTACTATCCTTCCTAGGAGACATGAAGTTTAGTTTTAAATATAACTATTACCTAGTTCTACATATATTTCTAAGACTCCATATAGAATAGACCCGATTTAGTTTCAAGAATTAAAGAAGAAACTCTAGTAGAATCTTGATAAGGGATCAATTCATCCAAGTACATCACCTTGGGGTGAACGTATTCTATTTTTTAAGAAGAAATATTGAATAATGAA
Source organism: Viscum album (assembly GCA_963277665.1). Taxonomy (NCBI): domain Eukaryota; kingdom Viridiplantae; phylum Streptophyta; class Magnoliopsida; order Santalales; family Viscaceae; genus Viscum; species Viscum album. The sequence goes on from OY728161.1 coordinate 1,564,290,356, forward strand.
TCTCAACATTGATTATCGAGAACATAACAAGATCACTATTAAGAGAAAGTATCATATACCCTGTATTGATGATATGTTTCATCAACTATGTGGATCTCAATCCTTTTATAATATTGATCTTTGTTATAAATATCATAAATTGAGGGTAAAAAAGGAGGATATACCCAAGATATCATTTTTTACAAGGAATGGACACTATGAATCTATAGTTTTGCATCAAAGAAATTACTGGGATGAGTCTTCATACAAAATTATATGGTTATAACTTGTGCCTCATGAAAATTTAAGGTCCATGAGAAAAATTGCCCAACTCATGATTTGGAGTTAATTGTAGTAATTTTTGAAATAAATATATAGAGGAATTATCTATATGGAGAAAGGTGTGACATATATACTGATTAAAAAAAATTAAAGTATATTTTCACCCAAAAAAATCGAACATGCTCCAAATAATATGGTTGTATCTGATTAAATATTTTTGACTACTCAATACATTACCACCCTGGGAAAGTGAACAAGGTGGAAGATGATTTGTGTTTAAAGAATCATTCTATTTCATCTGTGATGAGGATAAGAAAAGATCCAATATTTATGGATTTTTAAAGTTTGTAGCTATAGGTCTTAAAGGAAGGGTACAAATCTTATCTTGTTCAAATGAGTGGTCAACCATCTATCCATGTAAAGATTAAAGAGGTGCGGAAGGAAGATGTAGAGTTAAAAAAGAAATTTAGAAATGTTCTTGAGTTAAAAATTTATTATGATGGAAGAATAAGGTTTAATAACTATTTAAGTGTCCCTCTGGAAACATATTTGATTAAGGAGCTGATGGATGAATCTCATAGTTCTTTATTCTATATTCATCATCGAAGTATGAAGATTCATAGATATTTGAAAGAGTATTTCTTGTGGGATGGCATGAAGAGAGATATTGTATATTATGTTTCTTGGTTCCTAGTATGTCAGTAAGTTTTGGATAAGATATAGAATTCTAATGGAATGCTACAATCATTACCCATACTATAATGGAAATGGGAAAAGGTCACTATTGATTTCGTCTTTGGACACCCCAAACCATTAAAAGTCCATAATGGTATATGGGTTATAGTCGGTCACCTTCTGAAGTTAGAACACTTCATTATTTTCATAGAATATTTATCTTTTGATCAACTTTACAAAATATATATTGAGGAAGTGTTAAGATTATATGGAGTACTACATTCCATTTTGTCTAGTCAGGATCCAAGATTTACCTCGAAGTTCTGGAAAAGTCTTCAGTGGGATCTGTCTAGAGAGTTAAGTTTCAAAACTACTTATCATCATCAGATAGATTTTTAGTTTGAGAGGACCATTAAAACATTAGAATATTTGTTAAGTGGTTTCTCTATGGATTTCAAATAGGGTTGGGATCAACACATCCCTTTGATATAATTTTCTTACAACAATAACATTCACTCTAATATTTAGATGGCTCTTATGAAGACCTCTATGGTAGGAAGTGTAGGAATACAAAATGTTGGAATGAATTTGGAGAAATAAATCCATTAGAACCTAATTTTTCTGAATATATGGAAAATGAGGTTATATACATTCAAAATCACATAAGAGTAGCTCAAAGTCAACCAAAAAGTTATTTTGAAAATCGTCAAAAGGATATAGAGTTTAAAGATGGTGAAAATGTATTTCTAGGAATATTTACCATAAAGGGGTTAATAAGTTTTATAAAGATGTTCAATCTAAGACCTATGTATATTGGTCCTTTTGAAATTCTTGATCATACTAGGACATTAGCTTACTGATTGACTCTTCCACTGAATCTCTCTAATGTCTATAGTGTGGTCTATGTATCTCTTTTAAGGAAGTATATACATGATCCATCACATATACTAAAATCATAGGTCATACTAATGGAGAAATATATTTCTTATTTTGAAATAATAGTAGATATTTTGGATCATATAGAAAAATTTCTATGAAGTAAGACCACTCAACTGGGAAATGTTTCGTGGTGAAACCACAAATTTGAGTAAGCAATGTGGGAACCTAAGGATGTGATGAGGTAGAAGTATCCTAATATGTGTATACCAGAGAGATGAATTTATAGGAAAATTTTTATTTTAATGGGGGTAGAATGTAATACTGTGAAAGTTTTATGAAATATTTCTCTTTAAAAAATTTCATTACTTTAATAGCTTGCATTACACACAGCATCGAGTTTAAACAAATAACGATACAATACTAAAATAATATTATTTAAATGTGGAAATTATAACCAATAAATTAAATTAATTGGAACGAATATTATTAACCAAATTATCAAATATATATAAATTCCCTACTAAATAAAAATTAATTGTTTAATGCATAAGAAATAAGTACTCAATTTTTAGTAAGGTTATTTTTTGCTTTAGAAATACGTTTTCATCAAAAATGGTTTCTCATTCTCATTATGAGTGAATATTATAATTAATTTTTGGATATTTGTTTGAAAAAATTAATTTCATTTTTTTAATTTATTAATTCAAAATTATCTTAGGATTATTTTTTTATAATTTTCCAAAAATATTAATTTTTTAGTAAATAGTGAAAAATACTGATTTTTATAAAACTGTCATTTTATTTTCTTATAAAGTATCATTATGATTTTAATTTGGTATAAAAGTAAAATAATTATTATTTAATTATATATAATCTATTTAACTTTATTTGAATCATCAATATACGTGATTTTTGGTATAAGAACACTTTTGGACTTAAAAACTTATTTTCCTAAAAACGATTTTTTGTTGTATTTTAAGAATTTATATTAAATTTAATTTATAAAAATTATATAAATTTAATATTGAAATATTTATTTCATATTTAGAATAATTATTTTAATTTTTTAAAAATATTATCCTTTTATTTTTTTGAAAATAAATAGTAATTGTGGTAAAATTTATCACCTCGATAAAGGGTAAATTGGGTACATCTATGTTAGAAATAAATGATAAGTCCATAATTATTCATCCTAACTATTATTATATGAATTAAATTATACCCTTATCATCTTATTATCTAATTTTATATTTTTAATAGATAATTTTCAATGAAAATGACTTATATATTATTTAAACCAAATAAAGTGAAAAAATGTCACTCTCTTAGTTTTAAATACCATTTATGTGTTCACGTAGGGAAAAAAATTAGTTATTAATGAGTATAAATTTTAATTTTGTTACTAATAAAATTATATTCATAAATTTAATTTGTTTATAATTTTGAAGAATTAAATAATTACCTTAAATACTTACACAATGCCAAAACAGTATATATTCAATTAATGGAAAAATAAATCAAATGGTATTAAAAATATTAAACATTAAAATAATTTGAGAGAATTAATGTGATAAAAGAAGTTTTTATATAATAATAAAATTTTAGAGATGTATTAAAATATTTTTTGAATTTATTTTGTTTCTTAATGTGTTTAAATCCAAATTAATGAATAGTGTCAAAATTGACAAAATTAATATTTTATGAAAATTATATTTTATAAAAGTATTTAAAATCATAAAAATATTGAAATAGGATAAAGGAGATTATATATGGTCTAAAATATCATCCCCTATGCATTTATATTCCTTTTTGATGTATTTTGGTTGGTTTTTAATTTATTTTAAATTAATATTTTGAGAAATTCCAAAAGTGCACCTCACCTCAATTATAAAGGGGATCCTCCTACTTTACTTCATTACACTACTTTTAGCCTTAAATATTGACCATCATCTTAAATATTATCTTATAAACTTTACTGTACACATTCTAGATGTGTTGGGCTACCCAAAAGACCAACCCTATAGCCCTTTAGAGAATATCGAAAGGAGTTATTTTGAATAAGAGGTAATCTCCCTAACCAATCACTTTCCTTTTTGTACTCATATTTACCTCCAATAAATTAATTATATTTATAGTAAAATAATAAATTAAGTATATTAAAGATTCATAAATTTTATTATTATTATTAAAACAACATTATACACCCACTTTCCCATCAAACAAGAAGTGAAATTATCACTCCTGCGTACGTATGATTTACTGTCTTCTCATAGAGATACAATTCATTTTTCATCATAAACTTTTATGGATGGGTTTAATGACAGTATAAATGGTTATATCTTATATTTATAATACAATTATACTTCTTTAAGTATAAAATCATTTCTATATTCTTACCATCCAATCCTTTGGGAAACAATAATGTTGCTCGTGCGTACATATGGACTACCATATCCACGATGAGATGTTATTCACTTTTCATTTATTTTTATATTAGATGTTTATAAGGTTGAATTTAATGAATATATATTATATATATTATATAATAATTATTCTATAAAGTTGAATAATTATTTACCTTTATTTCATTCCATCAATAAAAAATGGAAATAGTGTTCATGCGTACGTACGACCTACTGTGTCTATGAATGGTGTAATTCATTTTTCTATGCATAATTATTTTGAAATATAATAAATATGTCTTCAAGTAATATATATTATTTTTATATCATGATTATAATTCTATAAATTATTTTAACATGACCAAATTATAAGGATCATTACTACCAAACCGAAACATGCTTGGAAAAGGAAGTCATTATCACCCAAAATAGTGATTTTAATAAAACAAATTATGAATAATTGTGTGGTATGATGTCATAAATAAATCATTAATGGTATTATATATATTAATATGGTTACTTAATAAATTTATAATAAATATATATTTATTATACATGGTTTTTTAACATAAATAAGGAAAGGCGAGACTTGAGGTAAGGGATTTTTGACTCACTTTTATTTATGTGGGACACATGCCATCTACACTATATATTTCTTTTGTGTGGCGTATATACTAACCATGAATGTATTTTATTATTATTATCACGAAAATTATGAGATATAAATATCCATCTAAATTTCATTCTTTCCTAAGTCTTATGATTCAAAAGTTACCAAAGTGGTAATGGTTTATTTGTCAATCTCGTCATTATTTGGGATTGTTTATGTTTAAGTCTATACCGGAGAGTATTTCTCTTCCATGTCCATGTTTTCTATAAAAATTAAAAACAAATTTACTATTATCCAAAAATTATTTAAAATAATTTTTACCCAAGTTTTAATTTTTATAAAAAGTTTTAGAAGGAATCTTATTATTATTTTCCAAAGGCGGTACTTTGTGGTTTTTCTGAAAAAAATATTGAAGGAATGTTTTTTTAACTTATACAAAATGAGAATAGTTAAAAAAAAATCATTAATAATTAATGAAATTATTATTACTTTACATTTTTTCAAATTTATTTTCAGATAAAAAATTTTTGTTTATAATTTTATATGTTTTTAAAAATATAAGTGATTTTAAAATGGAAAAGTTATTTTCCTCAAGAATTATTCCAAGTAATGTTTCAAAATAATTTTCCATCTAAGATGAAATCCTTTGATATTAATTGTACTTTACTAGGGATATTATCCAAGGATATCATCCTTATTATTTTTTGGATAGTTTATGTTTATTTTAAAAAGGTTAAATGTTTATGAAATCCATTTCTTTTCATGGGTTCTGATATGATGAGTGTTTTATGATCATGTGACACACATATGTATAGTTTTCATTATAAATAGTTGGGACCTATATATACCTCAAATTAATTTGGTAAATATGAATAACTCATGAGGTAAAAATGTTATGCATGAACCTGATTTCATGTCAACAATTTTATGCATGGATCATATTAATATGAGGTCCAGATTTAATGTCATTAAATTAATGGGTGAACCTATTGTTATTTATACATATTCACAAAGTTATAATTTTATTCCACAATTCAATGTCTTATGTGAATTCCATGCTCTCATAGCTTATGTTATTGAATTATTTTATGATTCACGTATTATGAACTGTTAATTTTTATTCCATGAATAAAGATTATTTTCTATGATATATAGGGTGTAGATTTCAAATGTTAAGCTCATGTTCTTGTACCCCTATTCTCATGTTTTCCTTATGTTATTGTTGATATGTCCCTTGTTTACCCTTACTGAGCATCTGATCTCACCCTTTATAATGATCTCTTCCCTAGGTTATGAAGAATAATTTTATGTATGATAACTCTAAAAAAAGTTCTATATATGATGTACTTAGTGGGAGAATGTGTAGATCATTTATGAACTAGTTGTTTATATTTCCAAGTTTCCAAAGGAACTAGACCTATACGATTCTAGCATGGATCATTATGTTATATAATTAATATTCATATATTAATTTGTAATATCTATGTATGAAAATTATGGGTCACTATAGTTTATCCCTTTAATTAGAAGGATAAAATATATAGAACATTCATGGTATAGTAAATCAATAGAACACCATACAAAGGAAACTTGGTGCATAACATGTAACATGTCTCAAAGAATCAGAATTGATACCCATAAAACTCTCATGGCTTGAGTGACATAGTAAAAAGCCCCTTAAAATATAGGTCTTTCAATTTAACTTAAAATATAAGGATTAAAATATAATTCATGATATTATATCTCAAATAGGTATTATATACACCACATAAATGAAATTAGATGTATAATATTGAATAATTAAATAATTTTTATTAAATACATACCCAATAACCTTATTCATAACTATAACCATTTATACACCTCATTTATGGTCATTGTATATATATAAATGTGTGTTTGTGTGTTCATATATGCCTGTTGGTTTTTAACTATTTTCAATAGCAAGTGTATGTAATCAATATCGCTTTAACCTAGTTTCATAAAATTGATGTTGGTATTAATTTTTGCAAGAAAGTTCATAAATACAATATAATTAAATGTAATTTAATTTATTTTCCATGATATTTTATAAATCTATAATTTCATTTCATGGTAGATCTGGTTACAATCCATGAGGTTGAAATCGGTGACGAGCATGTTTTAGTGTTTCTTAATGAATAAAGGGTGATTTATTAATTAATAAGTTTAATATTAATATAACATTACCAATACCAAAAACAAAATATTATTTATATATTTATATCATATTATACTATTAAATAAGTTCTCATATTCATCCATGATATATTTGATAGTATTGTTCATGTAGATGGCTAAACAGACCCAAACATATGCCTACCATGATTAATGGATGATTATGAGGTGGTTTAATTGTAATATAATTATACCAGAAGAATAATGATCTTGTTTGGTACTTATTAGTGTGATATATTAAAATTATAATAAATTAAAATAATAATTAATGGATATTAAAATATTACGTAGTATGAATAAAAATATTTTCCTCCTAGTAGCTTGTTTAAGAAGGTGAATATCGCAGTGATTGATTATTTATAATAATAATTATAGAATGAATAATTTATATTTAAATAATAAAAATCATGACATAAATAAGATATCTATTTACTAAATCTATTTCTAGAACCATCCTAGAAATTTGGTGATGAAAAACGAAATGTTTCATTCATTGAGGCGGTAGTCCACATACACACCTGAGCAATGTATTAGTTTTTGAATTTAATAAGAGGAGAATATATAATGGTCATAAAATAAAAATAATAACATTTAAGTAACTTATTTATACTAATTTAATTTTATATATATATATATATATCTGTGTGTGTGTGTGGTTATAATTGGTTTGGAGGAGGTAGGATATAATGGATAAAGAATAAAATTAAAAGAATTAATGAAGGCGGTGTCTAGGGTTCCTGCTCCCTAAGAGGCGATGCCCTAAGGAGGTGATGCCTGTATCTCTGGACCATCCCTCCCTGGTGGAGGGAGGGGGCGATCTTCTTCTACCTTATTCTTCTAGTATTCATCCCTTTATTCCATTCACTAACCCTGAATTCCTTCCTCTTTACCCTATGATTCCCCTTTGACCTAAGGTTCATGACCTCTTCAATGGATTTCCCCAGTTGGAAATTTTGACAAAATAATTCAATGAGGATTTAGATCTTCACAGGCTAGTTCCAGTGGATCCCTTCAGAAACCATTGACCTTTGGTTGATGACTTCTACATATTCATATTTGAATCCTGGGGTATTCATGAATGCGCGATGGTTGGTCTTCTCATCATGTGGCACTTGATGATTCGATTTTCTTCAAAGGCTGGGCTAATTACTTACTAGTATATAACTCCTTATTCCCTCAATGGATGTTACTTATACCACTTTTTTTTTCCTTTCTAGTTCAACATGATACATGATGTTCCTACTACATTGGTTTGGGTAATCTTTCCATATTTTTCTTTTCCTTTCCAAAATCCATTGATTATTTGTATGTTGGGTTACATGGTAGGCCAGTATTTGTGTTATGATAGTCAAAATACTAAAATCTATCACCCAATATCCCCTCTAATTTGTATTAATGTTGATTTTTTAAAGCCTTTTACATAATGGATTATGATCATGGTCAAAGAAGAATTCAGATAGAAGCAATCTATGGTTTTTGAGTCTTGGCTGGATTATTTCTTATACATTCAATGGTTAGTACATATGATTTTAGAATGTTGTAACGGTCACAGGGACCATAAAGGATCAGTCTCTATCCCAAGACCTCTATTCAGAATATAGGCTTATGAATACCCCCATTGTGAACCAAAATGCAATCGCTTAGTATTTCATTAGTTTAGGTTGAGTTGAGGAGGTGTCTAGGGTTGTATCAGGGGATTCAAGATCCCTCATGCCATAGTCTTTACTAGTTTAGGAGACCTGGATGATGAGGAATCCAACTATCAGGTGGTCCCTAGAGCTTTAGTAGAGGATCAGATCATGAAGGTCTCATTTCCCCCTATGGAGGTTCAATTGGGTATGGGGTTGGGGCTCCCTACAGCCACCGAGAAGGATGCAAAACCTATAGATACAGGGTCCCATATCATGGATTTTTATACTTTTTTTATTCATGATTTGGTTATTATCCCCTTATCAAGGAAGGTTCAATATTTTTCTCGGGATGTTGTGAAGGTGTCTAAGGTACCGACAATGAACTCTCCCTCTTATTCTATTATAGTGAAATTTGTCTGCACTTCCCCTCAAGAGGTCCTGCATTAGAAAGCATATGAAAATATTTCTTCTGATATCATCAATTAGAAACACGCAAAGTAAGAAGTCAGTTTATATATGGGGGTTAGGTTGAATTCATTGAACAGGGTATGGGTGGAACAGATTTATGGAGAGTCCAGTAAGCCCCCCCCCCCTTACTACTGGTACAGGAAAATCTGGGGCCAACAGTATAGGTTATAAGAACTATTTTGTGGTGTTGGGAGAAGAATTTTCTCCCCATTTTGAGGTTGGTAATGATGAGGATTTACAAAAAGAGAAATATTACCCTTTGAGGATGGAATATAAAGGAGTGGCTAATGATTCTTCCTTCAAATCTTGGTCCTTGGAGATAAAATAAGTGTAAATTGTAGAATAATATATTTGATCCTCTTCAGATAAAGGAAAAAAATACCCTTATGGATTTATATGGAATTATTCAGAATATGAGGAGGCTGAAACGAATGAAGGATTACTCCAATTTACCAATTACTCATGTTACAAGGTCCTCTAGTAAAGGCAAACCCACCCAAAATATTATGTCTGTTGACAAACCTATGAGTAAGAGAAAGGGGTCTATTGTGTATATAGAGTTAATGGATAATTAGGTGATTAAGATGCATGTAGGGGAACCAATTTCCACTTCTTAAAGGAATGATAATATAGAGGCTATTAAACTAGTAAATTCCTAGGATCTCTATATGCATTCTAATGAGGAAATGTTATAGGAGTCCTTATTAATCAATATCTCGAAAGAGGACGCACACAGAATATTTGAAAGACTGTTGCGCATTGATTTGAATGAAGAAAAATCTTCTTGGATTGAAAAAAAAATAGGACTACAATACATGATTTTAGAAAGGGGGAAATAAGCTTGGAATAGCATGTATAGACCTGATACAAGATAGAATCTCATTTTTAGGATCTCATGAAGGAAAATAAATAAAGGGAGGCTACCTCCATTTAAAGGAGGCTATTCAAGGTAAAGAATTATAAATATTTTAAATTTTTTTGGAATGGATTGATAATATCTTATGAGGTGTGACTTTTTTATTACAAACATCATTGGTTTCCGACTTTATCTTTAAATGTGATTCTAATAATAAAAATATTTTTTTATGAAAAGGTGAGTAATACTAATGTTGATAATTTGGGTCTTCTCTTGAATTTTCCTTTGAAAATGAAAGAATTGGGGAACTTTGTTGTGGCTAGGGGGTGTGAAAAATGTATAGGGGGTTTATAATAATTAAATTGGGTATATTTTTATTGGAATTTAGAAAAATTTGAGTGGATTTTAGTGGGAGAAAGTGAGCTCCTATTTAGGTGAAAAGGATGGATAAAATTTTGGAAAAGAATATTAGGTAAGGGATAAGAATTTAATTCATGAGAGTTATGTTATTTGGGTGGATAAATGGTATGTGAGACATGTGGATATGACTTTTATACATAAAAAGTATTTTTATAAGGTGTTTTTGATTATTTAATTAATAAAAATTTGAGATACCTTATTTAACCATGTAACCCTTATTAATCTTGATTAAAAATTAACTATGGCAATTATTTTATTACTAAAAATATAATATAACCCTTATTACCGAATTTAGAAATCATGAATTTAAATTTAGAGTCCATTTAACCTAATTTAATTTTTAAATATGACAAAATTAACTTTAAATTAAATATTAATATATTGGAAAAATTTATAGAAAAATTTATTTTTATATATTAAGTGTTTTTATCCTTATTTACTATTAATTACCAATTAAATGAGTGTTTTTAGATTTTTTATGTTTTTAAACCACATATTAGAGTCATATTTTAAAGTAGATTAATATAATTTATTTACCTAAAAAATTATATGACTCTTATAAAATTAACTCTTTGAAAAAAACCATTTTACTTTTACTATGGTAATTAATATTCATCCTATGTAATTTATTTGTAAAAAAAATTAAAATTATAATATTTATATAATTTTTACCTACTAATTCTAAATATTATTTCCATTTTATCAAATAAAATTAAAATGTGTAGGAAAAATTAATTTTAACATTTGCGTGCATAATCCCTATTTTTTTAGAAAAGTTCAAATTTCATCTTAAGAAAATATTGTTATGATTAATCCAAAAATGAATTTCATTTTATCAAATTAAATTTATCAAATTTTATAATTCGATATTTAAATAAAATACTAAAATATAGTGGATAACTATTCACTTCCAAAATGTTAACAATTATTTCTTTTATTTTCTATAAATTACTAATTAATTTATTGGTAATATATTATTTATTTTATCTATATGTTTTATTATTATCTAATCATAATATACTTAGTTTATTTAAATAAAACACTAATTTTTGAAAATTATATTTTTAAGTATATAATTATTTTATTAGTTTTCTACCTATACTAATTGAATTTCATTCATATTAAATGTAGCCATTATTATCTTTCTTTAAATATTTCATTAAGCAATCACTCATATTCATTCCAGGTAATTCAGTGGATATATTTTAATGGTTATATTTAATATTTATATTTTTAACTAAATATATCACAGATTCATTTATGTATGGTGTTGTGTATGGAGAAAGCTATCGAGCAAATTGAATTATTTAAAGGTAATCATATATTAAGATCTTTGGGGGCTATAGTAGACAAACTTGATGAATTTTTAATCCCAAATATTTCCTTCCTTAAATATTTCTTTACTTTCCAAGAATTTTTTCTTTTCTTTCAGAGTTAAATATGCCTTAATTCATGCCTACTCCAAGGAAGTGACATTATTTCTAGAAACTGTAGTCTTTACGCCCAATGATTCCATAAAACTAATAGAACCTTGGAAGCTTAATCTCACATATTGATATGACATTTTCTCAAGAAAATATTATTATTGTATAAAAATTTCTACATCCCTTTTCCTTGGACATGAAGAAGTGTTTCTATAGGAGTTAATATTAACTTACTTTGATATAGAAGAATATTCCACATTATTTTAATTATCCCATAATTTTCTACTTTTTATTTGTGATCATGCATTGTTACTAGAAAGATATTTATTTTTTAGTTTGGTAGGAGACACTATCACAAAATGGGGCAAGGCCAGCACCACCGTTTATCAGCGTTAACAAAAAAGCGCTGATAAAGGGGGTACCTTTATCAACGCTAAAAAAAGGGCTGATAAAGGGTACCTTTATCAGCGCTAAAAAAAGCGCTGATAAACGTACCCCTTTATCAGCACTTTTTTTAGCCTTGATAAAGGTACCCCCTTTAACAGCGCTTTTTTTAGCGTTGTTAAAGGGTACCCCTTTATCAGCACTTTTTTTAGTAGCGCTGATAAAGGGGGGTCTTTATCAACTCTTTTTTTAAAAGCACTGATAAAGGGTTTACTTCCAAAAAAATTATTAAAAAAATATATTAATATTTAAATATATAGGTATAGTTATATTGATATAAATATAATATATATTTTTTAAATATAATTTGAAATATATTTTAGATAAGTATAAATATACAGTTACACTTAATATATAATATATTTAGTAAAAATGGATTATAAAAAAATTAAAACAATATTTTTAATTAATAATTTGCTAATTATTATGGAGTAATAGTCATTTAATAACAATTTAAAGACTAAAAAAATTAAAAAAAGATCCAAAATATGTTGAAAACGCAACTCGAACTTTAAACGGTCATAATTGTTGAACCAGGTGTTCGTTTGAGCTCTAAAACATATCAAATCGAAGCATGTGACAATATCTACACCCCTATAATTTTTGGTAAACCCCGGTCAAGGTTTTTTTAGGCCAAAAAAGGCCCAGAAGGCCTCCAAAACTGAGTTTTTAGTCCGGAGACCCCGATTTTTTAACATTTTGTGGATTTTCAACCTTGTTTAAGGGGGTATTATTGGATTTTTTTGGTGGGGACTGAATTTATTCCAAGGTATTACATTCATATTGATATTATGTCTTTGAAATTTTATCATTTTTTATAATGCACTGCTATTTATAAACAAATATATAACTATATGTACATATTTTTTATATATTCACACATAAAAATTTAATTATAAATATAAATAATAAAATATATTTACATATAAAATATATTAGCATTATCTAAATAATAACTAATATTCATTTTATTTAAAGTAAAAATATATGGATATTTATATACCTATATATTAATCTAATTATATATATATATATATTAATATAACTACATATATATATTAATATAACTATAAATGTATATTTTAATATCACTATTAATATATATATTAATATAACTATATGTATATTAATATAACTATATATATTAATATAACTATATATATATATATATATTAATATAACTATATATATATTAACATAAATATATATTACAATACGAATAAATATAACTAAATATAGATACAAATAAATAGATATATCATTAATAGGAGAACAAATCAATATAGGGGACTGGAAAAGGATTCAGGCGCGCAGGGGGAGGTCTTGAGATCAAATCTGGGTGGAAGTAGGTATGCGCGCGCATGGGTGAATCTGGGGGCTAGCGCTAATAAAGGGTGGGGATAGCGTTGATAAAGGGTGGAGGGGTGTGTGCGGGTGCTGGAGGGGGCGGAAAAGCGCTGTAAAAGCAGGGCTCAAGCGCGATAAAAGCCCCCCCGATTGGAATGATTTTTTAAAAAAAATTATTTTTTTATTTTTTTAACCTTTATCAGTGATTTTAAAAGCATTGATAAAAGGGTTCCTTTATCAGCACTAAAAAGAAAGCGCTGATAAAGGACCCTTTTATCAGCGCTTTGTTTTAGCGCTGATAAAAGACCCCTTTTATCAGCGCTTTTTTTACCGCTGATAAAAGGGTTCTTTATCAGCGCTTTTTGGAGCGCTGATAAAGGTGACCCCCTTTATCTTCGTCGGCTTTAACAGCGCTTTTCTAGTGCTATTAAAGGCCATTTTTAGCATTGATAAAAGGGGTATTTGTATTAGTGAGACAATTCCACCTAAATTTTAGATCTAATAATATCAATAGCTTAAGGTGATCTAGCTTTAACATTCAAAGATTTGATGAACTTTTCATTCATCTTTTTCAGAATATTTTTAGCTTCAATAATCCTTGACTATATCTTACTTAACTATTATTACTTTTCAGTAATTTTTTCATCAATATGTTTCACTATCTTGTATTGTGACACCACTTTAAACTTATGTATTTTAATTCCCATAAGTTAGGGGTCTTATATTTTGAAAAGATCTTCATTTACATTACTTTTCCTTTCACCTTATTTCTTCAATGGACTGAATTTTTTACTTATATTAGTGTTTTATTAGGACACATATCAAGTTACACTTTCAACATATGTTCCATTTAAGTCTCACCTCATTCCTTTTCTTCATTTCTTGAAGTTTCTGTGTGTTTTTCAACATGATCCATGAAGGTCCTAAATTTTTCAGGAATTATTTATCAGAAAATCTACTTGAAGTGGAGTAGACATCCTCTTATTTTCCCAATATACTTCTTTTATTATTTAAAGTGAACCTTTTCTTAGCTTTGTATGACTTCTTAACTTTCTTTGAACTTTTACTCCATATTTGTTTGAGGGTTTTTTTATTACTCATCATATGCATACTCACCACTTTTCTTCTTTGGATAATTTATTATAAAGGTCCCAATTCCACCACACTTGAAACATTGAAGTGGGGATTTACCTTTATATTTACCCTCTTGTTTTCTAAGGTGCTTTGAGATAAGATACATATTTCTCTTATGCTTGTAATCTTTATCTTCCTCATATTCTGAATCAATAGAGTACCAATTCTACTCTTCTCGTATTTTCAGATTTCACATGGATTCAAATTCTAACTCCCCCTTTATATTCTTATTGGAATCTAGATTGTTCATTATCTCATAAATAAGTATTGTATTCAATTAATTAAGAGATAAATAATATCTATTTTCTAATTTGGAAACTTTATCATCATACCTATCAAGATAGTTTTTCATCAATTTTTTTAATGATCATTGAATCTCTAAAAGTATATATAAATCCTCTGATATTTCTAAAAATATCATTTACTCTCATGAAATAATCATCGATAGCCTCTTATATTCTAATGTAATTATCCATATTAAATCATTCCTTCCATTACTTTCACATTACCATCAAATATGGTTTAAAGGTTATCTCAAGCCTCTTTATCAGTTTAAAGACCCATGACCCTTCTTATATATTTTATTTGGGGAGGATATAATAATATCATTCCTTTCCTTCACATCAACCACTAAGCTTATATTATTAGAAAAATTCATAAGAATGTCTTTCCCCATTAGTATAAATCCCATGGTATTATAATCTATAACGTCTAGGCCAAGTGAAATAAGATATGGTATCATCCTATTATTACATCCATGATAATTATTTCTATAGAATATAGGAATGCCTCTATTGTTAACATAATTAAAATTATATATATTAAAATAAATAAGGATATTTTTTAGGGAACCTAGGTTACTATAATTTCACAAGAAGTGAATATGAATATGATATACCACTGAGAAATGGGTAAATATATAAAAATGTTACATTTTCCTTTAATATGAAATCAAAATTTGTGACTTATTAGAGCCTTAATATTCTAAAAAATTAAAAATCAAACTTACCCATATACAATAGAAATAAATTTAAATGGAAGGAAGGAAATATTTTTATAAGGTATATCCCTAATGTAGGTGACTACATCCTTACAATGTTCATATCCATTTTGAGATGCATATTTTCCACCATAATCAATCAATAGTTACAAGTGGTATGGAAAGGTATCATCACTTACCCAAAATTGTTTCCCAACACTTATATCTCTCTAAAAGTTATTATACTAGTTACCATCAATTTATAATGTTACCACAAAAGAGTAATATCACTTTTACTCCTAGCTCCTTTTGTAATAAAAATTAATTTTCCTATGAGCCTTCAGAATAATATAAACCAACATCAAATCATAATATTGATTTATGTAACATAACTATCCAGAACATCATCTCCCAGAAATTCAGCATCAGTTATTCTCAACCCAACAATCTTTTATAATTAAATTGCTTCCTCCACTACTTTGAAATTCTCTAAAATAACTACTCTTCTACTTCATCTAAAAGAATCTTCTAGTACATACTGGTTGGTCTCCCAATATATTTTCTCACAAATTATCATCGCTGACCAAAGTATATCACCCTTTATATAAACAACATTTTCCTCGTAAATTTGGTCTCTAGGCTCATTATATTCTACCTTCTTTGTATCTAAATCAACCACCCTCAATTACTCTATATATATATCAAATATTAACCTCATCAAAGACAGCAAAAAACATAGTATCAATGATATTTAAGGATTCCAAAAATCTCATATAAATTTATATTTTTCACTTAATGTGTTTCTAATCATTGATGTCTATATCAATGTCATCGCTTTGATAACTTACATCTCTTTAACTTCAATTAACATAATATATACTAACATGAAACCTATTTCACTTCTATTTTTTGTTCTTTTTCTACCTATAAATTCATAAAAACCTTAAAATCATTCCACCTTAGAATTTTTGAACTAATTCTACCATTCCTCTTGAGATTTTTCTATTATACTTCTATAGGTTTAACACATTGTTTAAAATATTCATTCAGTATCCTTGTTTCTTGGATTTTAATCATCTCAACTTCTGATCATCTTAAATTATAATTGACTCTGACTTTTCATCTCAAGATTTTAATCAATTTATATTTTGATTCTAAACTTCATCACATCGAAACTTATTCAACTTCATAATATATAATAATATATACTTAAGTAGACAACTCAGCATGAAATACCTTTTGGGTTCAACTAAAAATAAAAACTATGTAACTATGAATTATAAGAGTTGTCATTTTTCATGATAAGATACTTCATAATTTACATCTACTATATAACTTATTAAATATTTTTATTAGTTAATTAAATATATTATACAATGAAACCTTGTATTTTCATAAACTAAAATAATCAGTATTACCGATTGCTTCAGCTTCACATGCTCAACATCATCCTTCATAATATATATTGCTTCAGCTTTTAACTCCACCATCTGAATACCCTCAAGATTATTATTTCAATTCTTATACATTCTTAATGACTGAACATATTATCACCAAACATCTCACTCTTCCCCTTTGGACTTGTTTATATAACTTATCATGAATCATATTTTATCTTAAATCACTATGAAGTTTTTTACCTTGAATATTAGTGTATCATTGACTGTATTTAAGTTTCAAACATCTTCCAAAACTCTCAACACTAATTCAAACATATAAAATTTATGTAAGAAATAATTATTCTTAGGAATCTCAGTGAACTCCATGACCTTTTCAAATTCCTTCTTCTAAGTTACTCTTACATATTCAAGGATCTTCCAACACATTTTCATTTCTTAGCCCTTGAAAATATTTATATGTTAAAAAATATATTATGTTCCAATTTATTATTATTTCTTTTGTCAATTTAATAATACACCAACAAATATACTAGCTTCCAGATTCCTGAAACATCTAGAAAACTAAATTCCATAAACAAAAACTCATAATTCCAAGTTCTTGAAAACAATAACTTCTAGATAAAATAATATTTATCAGAGACTTAGTATCTAAAGTTTTACCTTTCTTTCATGGTTGTAACTTTCAATTTCTAAAACTTCCATAACCTCCAGATACGAAATTAGGTCACCTTAACTTACATCATCTATATTTAGATATATGGAAATAACAATTCATCTTTAATTGTTTCTCAAAAACATTCTCTCATTTATTGTTGATAGAAAATACAATTCATATTAATTACTTCATCAGTTCTATTGGTTTCTTCAAGGTAAACTAGAAAAAATGGTAAAGATGGATTCAAAATCAATGAAAAAAAGGTTGGGTGTTTGGTAATGAGATAGTGGGGGTTTTGAGTTTAATTATATCATATTTTTTCCACTTAAAATTATTAAATATATTCTTTCAGTATTACTCTATCCTTAAAGTTCTCCCTTGATACACTCTCTAGTTATTTTAGTAAAACTACAACCCCCCATGAGATTTTTCATGCTAGATTCACCATGAGAGCTCAATAATAAATTCTGTAATCACAAAATATTTTATCCTCTTAAGAGACTATCATTATTCAAAGAGTTAAGTCCCATTATCAAATTTATGAGATAGAATTCAACTTTTATTACTTCACCCAATCATCAAATATCATTCACTAAGAGATAAATTTGGTGATATATCAAGAACAAAGGATAAAGATAACAAAATATCAATTCATTTTGTTTTGGATGGTATTAAACAACTCAAATTAACATGAACCCCATTATATAACTAGCCAGAAGTTAATATTCTAAAAAACAGAATAAAAATGAGATAAAGAAGGTTTATATATAATGATCCTCTATTGTAGCTCTTCTTATACCGAGATTATCCTCTAATGGTTTAACTATGTAATAGTGATCCTCTATACACAATTGAACACCCTTTATCAATGAATCCTGTATTATTTTTTTACTTCCTCCTCTATTAATATGATCAATCCATGCCACCATTTTGTGTGAGACAATTCCATGTGTAGTGGTTATTAATATCAACTCCAATTTTATTCATCAAGATCCATTAACCTTCCCCACATTGATCCCCTTATCTCTCCTTGGGATTGGTTTTAACCTTTGTAGAGTGTAAAGGAATTACCTTATTTTATTAAGAAGGAATGTGTAGGGATTCCATTAGTCCCACGTAGTCTTTTATGTCATTAATGTATCCAAAATGTTATATCAATGGATCTAAATATATTTGGATTTTTAATTCCTTCCCTAAAAATCATTTATAACCTTATATATCTTTCTTGGATTGATATAAATTTATCTAAATCATTTTAGGCATCAAACTGATCGTAATAAAGTGTTTCTATAATTATAGACTTAAGATTCCTTTTTTTCAATTTTTTCTTCTTTTCATATATAGAAATCATTATACATGTGAAATTATAAAATGAATTTCCACACATATAGTGTTAGGTGTTTTCATACTCCTCTTATATAATTCTTGGGTACTGGTTGGTTGATTTTATCTCAGGATGTTGACATAGAGGGTTTTCACTTATGTCTCCATCTCAAATATTGTATCCTCAATGTTGGGATGATGTTGATAGTTTTTTTTCTAAACTTTTCAAATTTCAAAAAAAAAACAAGTCATTGCAATGTTTCCTATATTCTCAAAAAATCACCATATTAAGTTGAAGTCTCAGCTGAATTTAGGTTAAATTTTCTTTTCTAAGACACGATGTATATAATTTTGAATAATTTAGAACTTGTGTTAGTATTATTTCCTTTTTATGCACTATAATTGTCTCACTTCAATTCCTTTATCATTTTTTCCACTCAATATTGATGATATCATTGTCCCAGTAATTCAACACTTCCAATGTACTTAAAAGAAAATACTTCAAGAAAATATTATCAAGTATAATCACTTTGACTTAGATTTATTGGGACTAATCATGGGTAAATTTTGGAATTATCACTCCCTCAAGGGTAGGAATATGTTATGTTAGCATTATAGCACTGCCTCGATCTTAAACGCATGTAGTGTTGGTAATCTAATGATGCCACCTTGTATATGGACCTAGAAAGTGAACTTGTGAGTTATCTTAATGGAGCACTGATGCAGAAAATATTTATATGATTTCTTAATCTAAATTGCTCATAAATTTTTCTACATAATCCATTGATTCTTTCAATTAATCTTATATATCCTAAATCCTCTACATTGATCAAACTATAATTCTTTAAATAATTGTTAGTAAACATTTTCTTTAAAATTGTAGATTAAATGAAAATAACTAAAACTATGATTGTTCAATATTTGATTCTTATTATCAATATATAATAAAAACGTTTCACTAGTATCTGACTATGGTTTTAAATAGAGAATCCCACAAAAAAAATATGACAAAATACTTAAAACAATGAAAATTTTATGTTAATCATATACCATCAAGCATGAATTAAGGATACTCTTGATGGGATATTATAGAAAACTTATTTTACTATTTTATATTGGATGGTAACCGAAGGGTATATTGAGAGAAACATTATAAGTGTGAATCTTGAATACAATACATTCACCCACAAGTTCTCAATGGTAAAAATATAGTGCATCATTTATACCCTGATAATAAAATTGGAAATTAGTAGTAATCAAATTAAAAAATATATATTCATGTTTATTATCATAAAATAAAATTATCCCATCCTTTGAGGGTGATCCATGTGAAAATATTATATTTTTATGTTTTTTTATTTATATTTAATCATAGATCCTAGAAAAAAATAGAACAAATAAATTAAAATCACTAACCAACTATAATGGTTAAAACAATGTTGTTTTATTATTTTCAAAATATGTTCTTAAAATGGTATATTTTATAATATATTGATCCACTCCTCCCAAAATCTCATAATATCAACCTTATCAAAAAATATTAAATAGACCTTCAAGGACCAAAAACAACTTTGAATGTGTATATGAGAACCATTCACCAGGATGTGCAAGTTGGGGACGGACATGAAATTTCTAATAAGTAATCCTAATATAACCTAAGATAATTATACAGTATTTTTTAAATGTATTTTATACATAAATAGTCACATAACATAAACAGAAACAACAAGATGACATATATTCAAATAATCAATGTCATATTAAACAAATAATGGGAGATCTGAAATTACTTAGTTTTTGTGTTTGATCATTCATTATGTGTTTTAATATACTAAAACCCATTTATAACTTTGAATAATGTATATATAATTAAATAAATATGATTATTCAAAGTATATAAATAAATTTCATGCATAAATTCTATGAAAGTTAAAAAAACATTTTATTTATTTATATTAATATTGTACAAAATTATATTTAAAATTTCACCCCAATAGATAGTAGTAATAGTGAATAATAAATACAAATAAAAAACATAATTATAAGATAGAATTTATTTGAATCATAGTCCTCAGTAAACATCAAGGCTAGATTAAACACAGTACATAATAAAAACAATATATGGTATGGAATAAAAAATTTGTGAAGAGAAAAAAACTCAAAAATGAGAGGTGTTATTATATGTTTAGAATGAATATAATATATATATATATATATGAAAAATTTATAATATATATTTTTATGTTATATGACTATTTAAATTGGATAAGGTAGTCATTAGTAAAAGTAATGTGATCAATGAAATAGTATTATAGTCATTATGAATTATGTTTATCATACATAAAACCATTTATTTATGGTGTTTATTTAATGATTAGATTTATCATATTTGGATATTAATTATATTTAAATGAATGGAAATTTTTGAATCATAACATTGGAATTATGTTATGGTGATATTTTGAAATTTTTTTAAAACAACTTAATTTACGGTTAAATATTAAAATACGATGTATGTTTACAATATGAAATATGATAGTATTACGATGTAAAAATATATAATAGTTATAATTTTATTTCCTATGGCCAAAATTATTAATTATTTTTAAAATGATTCATTTCCAAATTCTATACTCAATTTCATAACCATAATGTGATTTTTTAAGCATAACATATATTTTATTCTATTAAAAATCTATTTATAATTCATTCTCGTGTATTTTTTATTCTAAATATAGATTTATATTTTTAATGGGGTTAAAATTCAGTGGCACATAATTTTAAAATAAAATTACATGGGGTGATAATCAAAAACCATAGGTGGAAAACTATTTATGACTTTTTAAACATGGATATTTTTTAATCTAGATTCTAAGGGTTAAAAAAGAAATATTAAACTATTCTCCAAGTTTTACAATAAATTATCCACTCTCATCCCATTTGACTTTACTCCAAATATCCTGAAAGTGATTTTCATTTCAATTTCTCTATTAATTATCTTTTCAATAAGGTCATAATTTTTCAAGGTGTTCTTTATCAAGTTCTATGAAGTGATGATTAAGGTAAGAGTTTCCTCTGTTTTTATTTCTTCCATTATTTTTTTCCTTTTATAATAAGTCAATCTAATTTTGATTATATATTTATGTTTATATATACCATAGTGTTATTAATTTAATTTATACTCATGATATTAGTTCAATAAATCTCTTTAAAATCCATTCACATGTCTAAAAATATCATAATAATTCATCCTTCATTCTAGTAAAAATCATTTTTATAAATCTATATGTATGTTATGTATCTGAAATGTTATGAAAATGAGATTTTTGGGGGGGATATGTTCTAAGTGGGATAAGATATATTCAGTGATACCATTATGAGGAACTTTTGGGTTACTTTTTATATTAACATGAGTGAACATTCGGTATCAAAGTTGATAGATATAACAAACTGTGGTGTTATAGCTTGGATAATTTAGTGTGAATTTAAATTTTAAACTCTCAAACAAGGGTCATTTTGATAATTTATATCTAGACCATAAATTAAAGAGTGTTTGAATATCTATAATAAGTTTTTTTCAAACATTAGAGGGTTCAAGTATTTCTCATGGTCTTTAAGTGTAGGTTGAAGGGGATTTGTTTTTCTAAAATTATATAAGAAAATCATTGGGAACCTAATATAGGCTCACTAGGTACCTAGTTGGGTGGTAGTAGCCATGTACCCCCTAGGGTGTCATTGGGTAACTGGTAGACCCCAACTAGGTACCCAATTGCATCTTGGTATTATTTTAAAAAAATATTTCTTTTAAATTTTATTTTATTTTAAAAGGGTAACCCCGCCCCCTTGGTTAGCCACTTGAGCCTAGTCCCTCTCCCCCCTATTTATCTCATTTACCCCTCTCCTCACTCATTAAAATCTCTATCGGATCACCATATCTCAAAAAATCATATTTTCATATAGATTAATATTATCCTTTAGGTGTGGATAAGTTAAGACCAAGGTCTTATCTCGCTATCTCATGAATTTCCCTGTTTTTTGGCATAAAACCCATTTTAGGGAATATTTTTCTAATTTATTAATTTTAGGAGAATGAGGAAAAAATTAGATATGATATAAAATTAGTGGGATCCAATAATATTTAGGTAGGTAGTTCATTATATATTTCACCAAATATTTAATGTTTTTATGTGATGTGCATGTGTGTTCCTTTGGTTTTTGTGTTTAGGAATTTGGGATAAGGGTTGGGTGAGTCCTAGAGTGTGAGATAAGATAGGATAAAGACTCTTGGTTATGAATTGGACATTTCATACTTGGTTTGTAGGTTTTAAATCATCCTTATGTTTATTCTTCTAATTATTTCGTTAACTAGCTGGGTTTAACCAACCACATGGTGCTTAGAAATCATATATTTAGTTATGAATGGCCCAGGTTGAGGATATATGGGTAGGAATTAGTTATCTCATGTGATAGGTTACTTGAGGGTTGGTTTGGGTGATTTAATATATTTGGGTATCATATGTAAATTCTTCTTTTTCTATATAGACCTTAAAACCCTTTTCTAGGGGCTGAATGATGATGGTGTGGTCACCTTGGGTTAGAGCCTCTCTTCAAAATGGGGTTTTGGTTGTGTAAGGGATTATGACTTAAGGGGTTATCATGTATGGTGTGGTTATTTAATGTTTGGTGGGTTTAAATTATGTAATAAACCTAGTTTTATTTGATGCTTGAGATCCATTGTGAATTCCTTATTCTATGGACTAGTGAATACCTGGATTGGATCGGGTATGATTCAGGAATTAATCCTATGGTTTGTGAAAGTGTGACAACCCCTTAGAGCCCTTATGGTATGATTACATAGGAAGTGTAGTAAGTATACTAAGTATTATTTGTAACGCCCCGACCCCAGTTACCCAGAGTCGGTGCATTATTACATAACATTGGCATGATCACAAGAAAGATCAAATCTCAAAAGACCGATTAGTTTAGTAGCCTTGGAAACACTAGATATATTCATAAAGTTTTACATTACATCATAAAGTGAAAAACTACTACAAAAACATATTGTATCCATAGTCCACACTATTATACCCTCATAATATCCCTGCAGGTCATTCATAATTTACTTCTTCACATCCTGGGAAAAATAAAACATAGAAAAGGGGTGAGCTCAAATGCCTAGTAAGGATAACAATATTGCGGAAACATTCATAAATAAGAATAAACATTTAAGGCAATTTATAACTAAAACAAAATCCTTTTAAACTTTAACTTCAACATAGTATGTCAAAAATAAAATGAAATAATTTCATTTACTTATTCACATGGATATTCTACTAATCAAATAATCACATACAATATCAATAACCACTTTCATAATGATGGAATGCATAATGCCAGACTATCATAACCACATAGCCAAGGCCTCGTTCCAAGACTAAAAATAATATTTTGCCAAGTCCTTGTGCCAAGACACAAGTTTGTCTCATGAGACCTACCGATGCATCGAGGAGCTATAGCGGGCTCCACCCGTCACATATTAAGTCCAATGCATTCACATATGAAAAGGTTTAAACATAACATAAACATTCGTATTAAAACTAGCATACAAAATGTAAATACTTCATCCATAATCCAAGAATGGTATAAAAATAACACATCCATAGTCATACATATCACAAAACCTTCAATACAATATAGAAGTTTTGTATCATAATAAATCAACTTCAATTAAGCGTAAAATCCATCAAAGTATGTTGACATAGATGAAGTCAAACTCTTTTTAGAGAAATATATCTTTCTATTTTGAAATCATATATTTATAAAATAAAATATCTTCTTTGAAAATATTATTATAAGCTTGTAAGGGAAGCTTAAAAGATTTTATAACGGCGGAAAATAGCCGCTCCCGTCGTATAAGTTAAAAAAACATTCTTACCTTAATTCTGCTGAAAAGGTTAAAAAGCACCTTGTTTGGAAAACGACGGAAAGATTCCTTTATAAACCTCTTATAGAAAGTCAAACAAGGGTATAAATGACTTTAACCCATATTCTTGTAAATAGTAAAAAATGTTTTGAAATACATTTGTAAGAAACATGGATGTGGATGATAAAGAGACCCCAGTATATTATTACGTATAAACAACCTCGGATAATGAAGAGATTGCAAAATAAACCCTTAACTTGTAATTTTCCTTGGTTGGGGTAGGTTAACATCATGTATAATGGTTAAATAATTGTTATTAAATTATACAAGAATCATATACATTAATATGATATCATATATGATCTTTTAACATTGATTTGTTAATAATATCTTAGTATTATCGTTGTTTCGGGTGTTAACTTACTCATTTTATTTTATATGTTTTGTTACATAAGTTGTGTTTTTCATGGATATGTTGTATCTTAATCATATCCAGAATTATATCAAGTCCTTAGATACTATTATTAATCATAAAATGAGAATTATACTTGAATGGATACGATGGAGAATGAATCTCATCGCGTTCGTGGAGACGGTAGTCCGTACGTACGCACGAGCGACAATATCATTCTTTTGATATTAAAATAATATATAATTGGATGTTATATCATATATAAAGAATCATTATCATGTTATATTTATTATTTACATTAGTTACACATCATTATTATACCCATCGAAATAATAATTTATTGAATAACAATTACACCACGACGTGGAGACGGTAAGTCGTACGTACGCACGTATGGTGACATGTTATTCAAAGGATGGATAGAATACTGAATATATTTGTACCATATTTATAATAACATTAAATTATATATAAGATACCGGAGTTATTATTTTATAATGGTAATAACAAAGAAGGAAGAAGTGGAAGAAGAAAGGAACTTGGAGATGGGTGGTGAAATCATTACCTCTTCTTCGGGTTCTTCCTTTTGATTTGATCAAAAGGGATCTTAGGTTGGCTTTCTGACTAAAGGAAGGCCTCTAGGATGAATTTAGGGAAGTTAAGAGAGTATTTGGGCAGAGTTTGGCCGATCCAAAAGGCTTTGAAGGTGTGAATTAATGAGAAGGGGTAGTGCCCTTTTATAAGAGGGGTGAGGGGAACCTTTGGAAAAGCTAGAAATATTATTTTATAATAAATACATATTCGGTTTCTAATGGCTCCAAAGTGGATTATTTAAAGGTTAAGGTGGGTATGGGTCTAAAACCACTCAACCAATAGAATTTAGATGGGTTTGGGTTACTATATTAACCTTATCATTAAGTATTAACTCCTAGTTAATTAGTTTCACTTTTACAATGTCTCTTTGTATTTTTATATTATATGGTTAATAAACTCACTATATACATCCAAGAGACCCAAAAGTGTTCCATTAATGATAAACCTATCATTATATAAGTCTCTTGGAAGAACCTTAGATTTTTAGGAATTTAATATCAATTAATAATATAATATTTTTTTAAACAACTCTTTTATGTTAATTTTGACACTATTCAAAAATTAATTTTTTTAAAACTCATAACAGAATTATTACTTCGAAAAAAATTAATTAAATCATTCCTAACATGTCATATTAACCTAGAAAATTAGTTTAATTCATAAAAAGTCTCAAATTATATTTATTTGGGTATCTACAATATCAATCATTTTAATTTTTCATTATTATGGTAATTACTGCATCACCATTGTGTCATAAATAAATTAAATTATTTAATGTCTAAAAATTATAAATAAAATACCATTATGTAGGAAATCGTTTTATCTTTCTAATTAATATTTATAGTCAAAACTCCAACATATATAACCCTATGTAAAAATTGTTTTTCTAAAAGATATATGCTTGTGTCATTTTTATATTCATTTTAACTTAATCAAAATAAAGTGTCCCTCTCACTTACAAGTGGCACAATGGGGTCCTAAAATCAACCCAAAGATGCACATGGTCGGACATTTATCAACCAATAAGGTTATGACACGTTTTAGGGTAATTTGTTACTATTATAATATTATTTTGTAACCCTTATTTACCGGATTTACCCTTTAACCATGGTAAATAAAATATTTACCGAAGTAATTATTCAAAATGTCTAAAAATAAAATTTACCTATTTACACAACTTGAAAATCCTGATTCAAAATATGGAATCCATTTTTCCTAATTCAAAACACAGAAGTGGCAGAAATTAATTTAAAATTAATTCCCGCTGTCAAAACAAAAAGCGTGTTTTTAAGATATAATAACTATCAAAAGATTGATACTTGTTTATGTTCGGTTTAATTGTGAAATTATGTCCAATGACCAAAATTGTATTAAATGTTAAAAATATATTTTAAATATACTCTAAAACCACTCAAATTCATAATTTATCACTATTAATTATTTTTATTAAAAAAGTTGTTTTTAATTAAAATTTAGTAATTTTCACTATTCATCAAAATATTAAAGTTATCCGAAAAGTACCAAAATTTCACCTTAGGATAAATTCGATACTTAGAATCCAAAAATGAAGTCCATTTTGAGATATAAAATCTCTAAAATTTTAAAAAGTAGGTATTACTATTCATAACGGCTAGTTTGATCGGTTGTGGTGTGTGTTAGAACTCGATGTTGCGTACAACACACGTTATTGCATTATTCAAAGAGAAGAGTACTGTAGAATCTTGGGGTGTTAAATTATTTGAATTACATCATGGGTATTAGTGGTATGTGTGGGATAAATATGGTGGGATCTTAGTAACCTTAAGGTTCAGGTGATTCCAAAGGGGGATGTGGCACATGGGTATAGTCGAGCATGATCGGCGAGCCTCATTATAGATGGATTGTGTACATGGGGACTTAGGATCCATTAGATGTGTTTTACAGTTATGGTTATGTGTTTCATAGTCAATTATAGTGTGATGGGTCCAGGAAAATAATGGTGATCCGTGATGCGGTATATTCTCTAGCAAAGCATTAAGCCTAGATTAGTGGGTAGTCAGAGACAAGGCATGTACTATATTTACATGATTATTGATGAATTTGTAATTATTGATTGTGATCATGTGATTTATGACTATACATGATGTGAGGTTTCTTCCTTATTGATAGGGTGATGTCATGGGCCACCCTGAGTGAGAGGGAATTGGTTCAGGTTGTGTTCACAAGGCCTAACCATGAGAAAAATGGTATTGGTTTAGGTTACCCTAAGTGAGAGGGTGTTGATTCACAATGTGGATTTGATATATCATCCTGAGATATATGGTGAAGGTGTGGAACATGGTATGTAATTTGGTATCTGATATGATTATAAAACCATATCTTGAGTGATACGATGGTGGTTTGTGTTGTGTTTGCATGAGAATGAGGGTATTGAGGTCTCTCTAAGTAAGAGGGTTGGGAGTTGGGATATTGATGTGCAAATCACCCTTATTATGAGTGAAGTGTTTTATATTTTATGGCATGATTTGTAGTAAAATACCTCACCCTGGGTGAGAGGGTATAGGTATAAGATAATACATGATACTAGACATAATATTTGGACTTGGCATGGGACTCATTTCTAGGAGAGAGGGTTTTGGATGAGACTTTGTGATAGGTCCTCACCCTAGGAAATCGTCTATGGGGATAAATTGTGATTCTATATGGATTCCTCTATCGAAAATGATTGAAACATATGATTTTAGGCATCATGGAATCTTGGTTAGCACACAATGACCAGACACACATGCTAATGTTTTGTGCTTACTTTTATTCCATACAAACATTATATATTGTTTTATATATAAGAAATCTCATTAGTGGTTCCCTATTGAGATTATTTACCACACCTTTAATGGTCACCCTATGTGCATCTAGATATTATGTCTAACTATTAGGTTAAAGGTTTTTTAAGAGATCTGGATGGGTTATCTAGATAGAGGTTTGGGAGATTAGTCTAAGGAGTGACCTAGTATTTTCATGGTTGAGTATCCCTTAAAGTTTCTTCAAATTTTTTTTAATAGACTATCCTATCAATAAACCATTAAATATGTTTTTATTTATGTGGAGTTTTGTATCATTCTATTATAGAATGTTGATATTGTATATTATTGATGGTTATTTATCTACTGTAAATCATTTCACTTTCTCTGATGAGTATTTGTTTTAGTAATTTATTCATTATTATGGTTATGATACTTAGAGTATATCCTCCCTATATTTTCTTGTAGACTCTCATTACTAGTCGACAACCTATGGAATACAAGGAGGCGGCCCTAAGGTCCCATGGTACCCATCTTGGGTTGACATATGGATTCTTAATAAATATATTAAAAGGTGGTATCATAGATTTATTTTTAATTGTATTACTATTTGGGGGCTTGGTATTCAAATATACAAATTTGTTAGGGCTTGTATGGGACCTCAGACTAGTGCTTCATAATCACCTTTTATGATAAAAACTCTATGTTATTGGAGATATGGGATTTTTGTTCTTATTATGTTCTATTTTAATTGAGATGATTAATTAAGTCTGGTATTCTAAGTTGGGTTTTTATTAATTCTGTTACTATAGGCATGGGGTATAAAGGGTGTGTGAATTCATTCATCCTATTAGGATTTTAGGTTTTTCTATTCATGTGAATTATTTCGTGTTTTGGTAAAATGGTTTTCAAAAAGTAAATTTGTTTTGGGAAAATGGTTTTTAATCAAGAGAATTCCCAAAAATGGTTTGGGAAACTACCCTAATTAATTAAAATGACAACAGTTTATTATTCAGTTCTTTTCTAAATAATTTGTTGTTTATGTACTGATAAATTTAAAATAAGGTTGCATTATCTATGTTTTTCCATGAATTGATGTGGTTGTGGTTGTGCAAGTATAGATTATAGCTACCCTTTAATGGATTGGATTGAATAATGGTTTCATGGAATAGTTAGAATAGTTTATATGAGCCTCTATTGTGTAATATTTTTCTTATAAGGTTTTGGTTGATGAGAGACCCTTGAAAGTATAATATTATCATGTTATTCTACCTTGTAGTGATTATTTGGCTTTATCTATAGTGACTGGAGAGAGGGGAATTGGAAATAAGGTGGTTAGTGTGATTTTATAAGTTTAGATTGAACCCTCTATTAGTTAGGATAGTGGGGTGATATGTGTTATCAGGGACCTTGAGAGGGTTTCATTATTTTTTAGTGACACCCTGGGATTAATATATAATCCCTTGGGAGTAAGAGTTGGGTTAGAATTAGGGTAAGTTTTATGGTTTTTCATGTTATAATTTGGTTCTAGGATGATTTGAATATGGGATATTTGATATTCATAGGTCAAGATGGATGTGTGAGTTGGTTGTTTCTCCTTTCCATGTGGGATAAGTGAGTGGTTTTCTTATGGTGTTAGGTGTATGGTAGGTCACAACCTATGTTATGGGAATCATGGTTAGATGATTCAATTTTTAAAGAGATGCTTGAGTAATGTGATATTGAGATTAGGTTGTATTTAATCATTTCATTGGTTGTCATAGGAATACAAGCATAGTTAGTGCTTCATGGGGGATTCATTGGAATTATGGGAATGGTTGAGGTGAAGTATCTTCCTTTTGTTTTTATTTTGGAAACCAAATTTGAGCCTTATGATGGAGTATGGCTAGTGATTATGCCTTATAATGGTAAAAATAACCTGAAACATGGTGGTATTAAAGAGTGGAATTACATGAAATGCTTAAAAATTATATTTTGATCTACCCTTGATTGTTTAACTTCGAGGGTTGGAGAACCATGAAGATATGGATAATTCTGTGAGTGGTGACCATTAGTTGACAAGCATGGAATCATTAAGCAATGTCTAGTGGTAAATCACTCAAGGAACATCAAGCGTAGTTGGGGAACAACTATGATGGGTGGTTCCTAGTGAAAAAACCTTGGTAGAATGCATGTTGTGAACATATGAATCTCTTTTAAGAGAGATCATATGGGGGGATGGTGATTAGAATTTGATCAATTTTGAAAGTAATACTACCAACTTCTAAGAGGATTGAAAGATGCATGATTTGGTTGGGTGTATGGTCTAGCGGTTGAGCAGGTATGTTCTATAGCTATTATATAGTCTAGTTTAAGAGTTAAATGAGACTTATGGGTAGAAAAATTCCCTTAGTCATGGAGTAAGGGAGTGTCTTGACTGAAGTGGGTTTAGATTTTGGTATATCTTTCTAGGAAAAAATTTAGAGAAATGCAGTATGACACCATTTATTATTAGGAAGCATGAGATACTATCCAGGGGATATTGAGATTAGTTTATCTTTGTTTATTTATAATTCATGATGTTCCACAATGGGATAGATTGTGACTATGTTTGGTGATGAAAAATGAGGGTTGGACAAATCAAGGAGGGTCGTTCGGGATAACTTATCATCATAAGACCCAAAAATGAAGCTTATATGTTTGGTTTTTTGGGGTTTGATGAGAAATTATCAAGAGGTAAAATCCTTGGAAATTATTAGTTCTAAGTAGTAGTGTGTCATTGGTAGGATGGTATAGATAATCCCATGGTGGGGAGTATCCTACTGGTCATGTGGTTAATGAGACCGATAATAGGAAGGTAGTGGTCAGTGTTGAGGTTGTGTGATGCCAAACCTGGTGGGTAAGAAAATGGGTGTCAAGATATTTAGGATGTGGCAGGATGAGTTGTATCTAGTTACATGGGTATACTATAATTGATTATTCTTTAATGACGGTTTATGTTGTCAGTTCATTCAACAGCTATTGGGTTTCATGATCAGGTGATCAGACTATGTGTAACCCAATTATTAAAAAAGTAAGTACTCGATAGAGAGTATGAAATGGATATTAAATATCCTAGATTTGAAAAGGGAATAAACCTTGAGTTATTCTTAGACTTAGGTTATAATAAATGGTCATTATGGGATAGTGTGAAAATGTTTTGAAAATTAAAGTCATTAATCAATGGTGTGTCATATGTGTTGGGTATAGATCATGTTTTTAAAAGATATCTCTCAATATCAGGCATCATGTTTCATATAAAAGTTGATGTCACATTGGTTATTATGTTTTTGATGGAAGTCGGTGATGGAGATAATTGAATAGTGCTTTTTTATAATTTGGGTGAGGATATATGGGTCTCACATTGGATATGTCTCTCAAAGAACAAGTGAGATGTGTTGAGGGTCATACCAGGAGTTTTAGGGAAAATCCAGTGTTTTTTAATTGAGATGATTGATAATTGAATGTAATCACGTCAAAAATCATGAACAAGTGGTAGAATTTATTTATAATGAATGGATTTGGTGTTAGCGGTCTATCTTGAATTCGTCTTAAGGACTAGAATCCCCATGGTTGGGATTTTTTCAATCACCCGAGTCATTACCAGTTAGATAATTTAGTAAGAATTTGAATTTTGAGCTTTTGAGTAAGAGTTGTTTTGAGAATTTGGATTCTAATTGGAAATATGGGTGTTGGTACATCATAAAGAGTTGTTTTTCTTATGTGTTCATGGGTTTCAGTGGTCTCGAGTGGATTTGTGTGTTTTTTGGAGGGGTTTTGTTCTACCATAATTATAACAGAATAACACCGAGTACCCAATGTAACTCCATAGTGTAATTACGCGAAATTTTTAATAAATTTTGTTTCCTAACTTTGTGTGTTATTTTATTTTACACTCAACAAAACTATTTCATTTAATGAAATTAGTATAATTAAAATAATACTGTTGGTCAATATGACTGTTGGAAACTAAATGTTGCGATTATTGTCTATAAATATAATTGATCATGGTTAATTAATATAGAAAGAGGATTCAATGGCCCCATCCAGTAGTCTCGGGCCAATCGAAGCCCATCTGACGAAACTCGGGAAGGAGGTAACACCTTTGGGCTTTACTCTATAACAAACCCAAGCCGAACTTCATCATGTGAAGCTAGAATGGAATCGCCTTCGTGAGAAGTTCAAGCTAATATAAATCACTACTCGGGCTATGTTGGCCGAGCCACCCCAAGATTCTATCACCCTAGGACACCTTACTCTTAAGTCCTATGCTGGTGTTATAAGGGGCTATATAATGAGATTGTAACTGCCTTGTTTAATCCTTTGATTTAAATAAAAAATTGGGATTTCTTTTTATGGTGATGTTTGTGAATTTTTAAATGTCCTGATAAATATAGTATGCATATTATTGATGAATTTTAGAAAAAGGATATTTTAAAAATATTTATGTAAACCTTAAATAATTAATAATGTGTAATTATTTTCAAAAAATGGTCATCTGGAAATGTGTTCAGTAAGAAATTTAGAATCTAATAAAATCAACTTAATTTTTTGTGAATAGTAAATTATGAATAGTGATTTTACACTTAGGATTAGTGATGTGACTGAATGGATAAGTAATCTCACTTAAAAAAGTATTAATATAATTTTGGCACCTTGATTAAGTAATGTGATTCCATAAAATAGGTAAATAACTATTTTAGAAATTATTAGTCAAGTATTAGTTTTTTTAGGTGAATAGTGTTTTTTAATTAAAAATTAATTTAAAAATATTTCAAAAATTATTTTTATAAAATGGAGTTCATTTTTGAATTCAGAGCATCGATATTAGGTTGAGGTGATTTTTGGGGATTTCTCTGAAAAAATTGAATTTTCAGTGAATAGTGTTTCTATTTAAAAACTAAATTAAAAATATTTAGAAAATTATTTTCATAAAATTGAGTTCATTTTTGAAAGTAGATCATCAATATTTGGTTAAGGTGAAATTTTGGGTTTTTTATGAGAAAGTTGAATTTTCGGTAAATAGTGAAAATACAGTTGTTGAGTTTCAGGTGTTTAATGACATCATTAAGGATGTAATAATTATGCAATAATTCTGGTCAAATACCATGGTCAAGCCCATGGTTTTTCCAATACCACTGATGAGGTGTCCCTTGGCAATTAATGCTTTGTCCCCTCACTTCTCTTATAAATACCATGCCTTTCCCTCATTCATTTCATTTCCAAATCCTCCCCAACGAAGTTCTGGTCTATTTACCTCCCAAGTAGTCCTCCAAAGGTTCCCTCAAGCCTCCCAAGCTGCTGACCTTCAAGATTTCGAAGTTACTCTTCAAGGTAAGCGATTCTTTCACCCTCATCTTTTAAGTCATGGCTTCCTTTATGTTGTTCCTTATATTTTCCATCTATTTATGTTGAGGGTATGTTCTTGTATGTTCTTCTTACTATCCATTTCATGTCCAAATTATGAGAGACCCTTTCTTCTCTCATCAATTTGTTTTCTGAATTTTTAAATGATGTCGTTAGGATGTCGAATTTCTCGTAAAAGAAATCGCATCTTCTCTTTTCATTCGTGTTTCTTTTTCATGTGGTATTTCTTTCAAATATCCATACCATGATCTTATTCAATACACATACTGTATTATGAATTATTTATGAGTGGATGACCCTTGTCCCTTCTCTTTTAAATTTTTTTTAAAACCTTTTTATATAGTCGTTATGCTGCAGAAATTTCGTCTCAAAATTTCTATCTCTTTCTTTCAAGAAATTCCATTGTTTATTTATGTGAATACCCATACCTATTTCGTTTTTATGGGTGTTCATAAATATATAAATATGATATATTTGATTCTGGAATTGACATACATATAACACTCACTCCCTTTCCATGGGTTATTAATTATATAATGATCTTATTTTTAAGAACTTTTAAAACATCGCGATTTTGAAATGAAACCCATTTCTTATATTCTCTATGGGTTATTTATGAAATGTTTCATTATGATCTATGTGGATCACATGGAAGTAAATACATATTAAGGGTGCGCCCTGATAGCGCTCCAATGCATTGGGTAAAGATTTAATCTCTAGAGATGACAAGTTTCACGATACCTTGGTGAATAACCTTGGTAATTTTTATAACACCATGGGGATGGACCTTGGTGATATGTTCATGAATGTCTAAATGAAATGTTTTAGCCACATATTCAAGTAATGTTTCAAGTTATTTTCATTATGATATGCCTATACTTCCATTTCTCATATCTTTATTTTGTTATTCAAGTTCTTATTGATATCAAAATCACATTGATTCCCTTGTTTACCCTTACTGGGCCTTCTTCTCACCCTTTCCTTTGATGTATATCTCCAGGATATGAAAGGTAGTAATTTTACTTATGATGATCTTATGTTTAAGTCTTACAAGGGGATTAGAAGAATTTTTTATGTTGTATTCAAGTTTTATTGTTCCTGATTTCCAAGACACTAGACTTTAAAGATCCTCTATATGTAAAATGTGATGAAAAGTTATGTAATAAAAGGTAGGATTCCATAGTTGGTATCAAAGGATAGTTTAGTTATTTATGGAAATTAGGATATGAAGACTTTAGGAAAAACCCTATAGAAAAGTTTAAATATAGGAAATATTCCTGGTATTTTGGTGAGTATTGAGTAAGTGGTTTATCAAGAAAATACATCCCTGTCTGGATACGAGCAGGTAGAGGTGGCTCTGGCACAGATGTACATAGGGGTAAAACCCGAAAACACATCTTTGAGCTAGACTTGAATGGGAACTGGTACATGACAACGGGCCTTTCTGCACACTTGGTTACGACACTCTTAGGGGATATGTTTGGTTAATCGCAAGATTTTTATGAATCATTATGAAGGAATTATCGAAAAATGTAATTGTCTAAGAATGATGTTTTAAGACATAAAATCCTTTTTAGTTAAAAGATTCATAAATGAAATAAGTTTCTCACGAAGGATTTATTCTTTTAGAAAATTTCCCCATCATCTAGGAATACGTTGACGTATTTCCTGAGGAGTTACCCAGACCTCCCCCAGAAAGAGAGGTAGAGTTCTCCATTGAACCTGTACCTAGATCTCATATGATGTCAAAGACCCTATATAGTATGGAAAATGTAGAGCTAGAGGAATTAAAGAAACAACTTCGAGATCTTTTGGAGAATGGGTTTATCCGACCAAGTGTGTCACCTTGGGGAGAACCAGTTCTCTTTGTGAAGAAGAAGGATGGGTCGATGCAGCTATGCATTTATTATAGAGAACTGAATAGGATCATAGTGAAGAACAAATACTCTCTTCCAAGAATTGATGACTTATTTGTCTGACTTCATGGGACTCAATTCTTCTTTAAGATTGATCTTTATTCTGGTTATCATCATTTGAGGGTGAAGAATGGTGGTATTCCAAAAACTGCCTTCTGATCAAGATATGGGAATTATGAGTTTGTTGTTATACCCTTCGGACTAACTAATACACCTTATATTTTAATGGATCAAGAATAAGTTAATTTTGGAAACTTATGTTTTATCAAATGGATATCCTTTGTATAGGAAAATGATTTGGTGATTAAATGATAAAGGTTATTTTGGACGATGTTTTCTCTTTTATAGTACTATTTTCCTAAGGGAAATAAAATACTATAGGATTTAAATTGAGGAGGAATGGTTGAATTTTTTTTAGAATTTATGTATTTATTGTGGACATATGGTGATTTGGGTTATTTTTGGAAAATGATGAACCTAGCATAGAGAATATGTGAATAGGTTAATTTCACTTTAGTATGAGACTTTAATAGTAGTATATGTTTTTTGGAGATAAATGATAAGATTTATTAGAGAAGACTATGTGATTAAATCCTTCTAAGTTTTGGGCTCCAATCTTAGGTTGGATTATTCTGAATAATTTTAAGGATTGTTGTCTATTGAATAGTCTTTCTAGAACTTTGGGTACTTTTGATGAATTTTTGAGATTAATAGTCATATTTCTTTTTATAAAGGATTATCCTTTTTGGGGATTATATGATCTCTTACTAACCATTTTAGTTTTAGTTGATGACTAAAGATATGGGAAAAATATAGTTATTCTTTTATGGATTATGTGATTCTCTAGAAGATGATTCTTGTGCTCTTGATGAGACCAAGTCTTTTTCAATGATCATTGTTTGGATAAAAGATTAGCCTTGGTGGAAACTTATTAAGGGATGAAACTCTAATTGAAGGTAAGTATTTTTCCTTATGTTTTTATTCTATGTAGTAAATGAATTCCTCAAAATTATGAAAAGTAATGTAAAACAAAAATGTTGTTGGTTTATGTTTTCTATCGGGTAATCAAAGACCGTTTAACACATCATATGTTTGTGATATTCTTGTGGTTAATTTTCTACTAATAATTTTATCTATCACTCTCCATCAGAACTTGACCCTTTGTTTTCTCTTCCATATCAATGTTTTCCTACACGGAATCCTAGTATGGGTTAACTCGGGTAACCTTTGTACTTCCCTTACTTTCCTTTAAATTAATAGTTTTACTGACTCTTTTTCCATTGTGGGACTTTCAACGAAATTTCCAAGTCCAATTTTAAAATTGTGAGGACGCAATTTCTTAATGGGGGAAGATTTTAACGACCCGAAATTTTGAATAAATTTTGTTTCCTAACTTTGTGTGTTATTTTATTTTATACTCAACAGAACTATTTCATTTAATAAAATGAGTATAATTAAAATAAGAATATTGGTCAATATGACGGTTGGAAACTAAATGTTGTGATTATTATATATAAATATAAGTGATATTGGTTAATTAATATAGAAAGAAGATTTTATGGCCCCATCCAGTAGTCTCAGGCTGATTGAATCCCATCTGACGGAGCTTGGGAAGGAGGTAGCACCTTTGGGATTTGCTCTGGACCAAACCCAAGCCGAACATCATCATGTGAAGCTGGAATGGAATCTCCTTCGCGAGAAGTTCAAGCTGATAGAAATCACTACTCGGGCTATGTTGGCTGAGCCGCCCCAAGATTCTATCACCTTAGCACACCTTACTCTTAGGTCCTATGTTGGTGTTATATGGGGCTATGTAACGAGATCGTAACTGCCTTGTGTAATCCTTTGATTTAAATAAAAAAGTGTGATTTCTTCTTATGGTGAAGTTTATGAATTTTTAAATTTCCAGCTAAATATAGTATGCATATTATTGATGAATTTTAGAAAAAGTATATTTTAAAAATATTTATGTACACCTTAAATAATTAATAATGTGTAATGATTTTCAAAAAATGGTCTTCTGGAAATGTGTTCAGTAAGAAATTTAGAATCTAATAAGATCAACTTAATTTTTGTGAATAGTAAATTATGAATAGTGATTTTACTTTTAGGATTAGTAATGTGACCAAATGGATTAATAATCTCACTTAAAAAAAGTATTAATATAACTTAGGCACCTTGATTAAGGATTGTGATTCAATAAAATAGGTAAATAACTATTTCAGAAATTATTAGTCAAGTATTATTTTTTTTTGGGTGAATAGTGTTTTTTAATTAAAAATTAAATTACAAATATTTAGAATATTATTTTTATAAAATGGAGTTAATTTTTGAATTCAGAGCATCGATATTAGGTTATGGTATTTTTTGGGGATTTTTCTAAAAAAATTGAATTTTCAGTGAATAGTTTTTTTATTTAAAAATTAAATTAAAATTATTTAGAAAATTATTTTCATAAAATTGAGTTAATTTTTGAAATCAGAGCATTGATATTTTGTTATGGTGAAATTTTGGGATTTTTATGAGAAAGTTGAATTTTTGGTGAATAGTGAAAATACAGCTTTTGAGTTTCAGGTGTTTAATGACATCATTAAGGATTTAATAACTATGAAATAGTTCTGGTCAACTAATGAATAGTAATATAAGGTATGAGGTTTCCCAAGTGGCAAATACCATGGGAAAATACCATGGGCAAGCCCATGGTATTGCCAATACCACCGATGAGGTGTCCCTCGGCAATTAATGCTTTGTCCCCTCACTTCTTCTATAAATACCAAGACTTTACCTCATTAGTTTCATTCCAAAATCCTCCCCAACGAAGTTCTAGTCTCTTTACCTCCCAAGGAGTCCTCACAAGGTGCCCTAAAGCCTCCCAAGGTCCCGACCTTCAAGCTTTCGAAGTTACTCTTCAAGGTAAGGGATTCTTTCACCCTCGTCTTTTAAGTCATGACTTCCTTTTTATTGTGTCTTATATTTTCCATCTATTTATGTTGAGGGCATGTTATCATATGTTATTACTACTTTCCATTTCATGTCCAAATTATTAGAGACCCTTTCTTCTCTCATCAATTTGTTTTCTGAATTTTTTTATGATGTCGTTAGGCTGCCGAATTTCTCGTAAAAGAAATCACATCTTCTCTTTTCTTTCATGTTTCCTTTTCATGTGGTATGTCATTAAAATATCCATACCATGATCTTATTCAGAACCCATACTGTATTATGAATTATTTATGTGTTAGTGACCCTTGTCCCCTCTCTTTTCAATGTTTTCTAAAACCGTGTTATATAGCCGTTATGCTACAGAAATTTCATCTCATAATTTATATCTCTTTCTTTCAAGAAATTCCATTGTTTAGTTATTTGAATAACCAGACCTATTTCGTTTATATGGGTGTTCATAAATATATAAATATGATATATTTTATTCTGGAATTGACATACATATAACCCTCACTCCCTTTCCATGGGTTATAAATGATATAATGTTCTTATTTTTAAGAGCTTTTAAAACGTCATGATTTTGAAATGAAACTCATTTCTTCTATTATCTATGGGTTATTTATGAAATGTTTTATTATGATATATGTGGATCGCATGTACGTAAAGACATATTAAGGGTTCACCCTGATAGCACTCTAATGCATTGGGTAAAGATTTTATCTCTAGATATGACAAGTTTCACGATACCTTGGTGAATAACTTTGGTAATTTTTATGACACCTTGGGGATGGACCTTGGTGATATGTTCATGAATGTCTAAATGAAATGTTGTAGCCACATATTCAAGTTATGTTTCAAGTTATTTTCATTCTAATATTCCTATACTTGTATTTCTCATATCTTTATGTTGTTATTCAAGTTCTTATTGATATCACAAGCACAATGATTCCCTTGTTTACCCTTACTAGGCCTTCTGCTCACCATTTTTGTGGATGTATGTCTCCAGGAGGCATCCCTCCTTTTTAAAACATAACTTTTCATTACATTTTACATATAGAAGATCTTTAGAGACTAGTTTCTTAGAAATCAGGAACAAAAAAACTTTAATACAACTTAAAACATTCTTCTAAACCACTTGTAGGGCTTCATCATAGGTTCATCCTACGTACAACTACTGCATCTCATCTCCTGGAGACATACATCAATGGAAAGGGTGAGCAGAAGGCCCAGTAAGGGTATACAAGGGAATCAATGTACTTTTGATATCAATAAGAACTTGAATACAACATAAAGACACGAGCAATAGAAGTATAGGCATATCATAATGAAAATAACTTGAAACATAAATTGAATATGTGGCTACAAAATTTCATTTAAACATTCATGAACATATCACCAAGTTCCATCCCCAAGGTGTCATAAAATGTACCAAGGTTATTCACCAAGGTATCGTAAAACTTGTCATCTATAGAGATTAATTATTTACCCAACGCATTGAAGTGCTATCAGGGCGCACCCTTAATATTTTCTTACTTTAATGTGAGCCACATAGATCATAATCAAACATTTCATAAATAACCAATGGAGAATAAAATAAATGGGTTACATTTCAAGATCATGAAGGTTTTAATGTTCTTAAAAAAATAAGATCATTATGTCATTTATAACCCATGGATAGGGAGTGAGGTTTATATGTATGTGAATTCCCTAGTGGGATGTTGTGCATGGGAAATGTCGAATGTCATCTTTGAGATTATTTGTAAATTGATGGCATAAATGGGGCTTGGGATCCTCATGGGGTTTCATGTATCTATGTGTATGTGTGTGATGGATAAGTATGGTGAGGAAATTCAGAGCAGTCAATGATCAACCTTATTATAGAATATTCTCTAGCGAAGCACTAAGTGTGTATTAATAGGTATTTGGGTACTAGACCTAAACTATGTTATTATTATTTTTTATGAATGTGTGTGACCTGATTTTGATCCTCTAATTGGAAAAAATGCATGATGTGAAGCCAGAACTTGAATGATAGGGTAGTTACATGGACCACCCTAAGTGTGAGGTAACTAGTCAAGGTTGTTTTCATAAGGCCTATCCCCGTAATAAAGGGTGTTAGCATAGTTTACTTTAGGTGATAGAGTTTTTATGTACATTTTGTATTTGATACATCATTTTGAGTGAGAGGGTATAGGTATATGACATGGTATACTATGTGGTATGTGATTTGATTATAGAGCCATGTTTGAAGTGAGATGATAGTGGTTTATGCTATGTTTGCATGATATTTTGGATTTTGAGGTCACCTTGAGTAAGTATTTTTGGGACTATGATGAAAATGTGAGACCCACTCTAAGTGATATTGTAGTGTTTGATATGTTGGGTCATGATTTATGTTATGATACCTCAACCTAAGTGATAAGGTGTAGGTATAAGATAGAACATAAGATTGGGACTCAGCACGATACCCTAACTGAGGTGATATGGTAGTGTTCAAGACCCTATGATGGGTAATTTCCCTTATATATGGTCCATGGGGGTGACTTGTGATGCAAGACAACTTCTTCCACTAGTAATATCCATAATATGTGAGGTTAAGCATCATGGTTTCCTAGTTAGTACACGATGGACTGAACCACATGCTAGTGTGTTGGTTGTTTATTTTTTCTGAATACACACACTACATATTGTGGTATTCTAAGTCACCTCATTGGGGGTTCACTAATAAGATTATTTCTCACACTCTACATGGGAAAATTGGTGCGTGTTCAAATATTATGATTTAATTTTAGGTGAATGTTTTTGCAGGGTATCTGGTTAGGATGGCTAGATGGAGGTTTGGGAGACTAGTCCTAGGAGAAATATAAGATTTTTGTGGTTGATTTTCACTTGTAGTTTGTTCAGTTTCATTTTTATACTAGATCAGCCTATCAGTTGATCCTTGTGTATATTTTTTCATATACTGATATAAGTATCATTTTTTTATAGTATTTTAATATTGTATATTATTTATGTCTAGTTATTCAATATAAATACCTATTATAACTTTAATAGTGATTTGTCTTAGTTATTTATTTTTTATTATCTTTATGATACTGATAGAATAGTCTATGTGTGTTTAGTTATAGACTCTTACCACTAGTCGATAGTATCTAGCATATGAGGAGGCACGCCTGAGGTAAATTAGTTCTCCTAATCGGTTATGTTGATAGCATTTGTATTGGGGTGTTATAATAGACTTATGATATCTCTCTTAACAGGTTTTATAATCCTTAAATTTTATTTTATGATTGGGTAACATACTTATAATTTTAAATTGAATTTATTCATCACTGCCTCGGATTTTTCTCTATTGAAAACCCTTGTAAACAATCACCCATTCAAAGAGACATGTTCTTCAAATAACTTTCCATATGAAATAATTAATATCCTTTTAGACATGGTTAATTTGTAGGTTTTATTTTTATTATAAACACTACACTATGAATACTAAATTTTCCAGTTGATTGATGAATATTTATATAGATATCCACTCCATTCTATTGATTGGTGAAACCATTAACCGATATATTCCTTGAATTTATAAAATTTAAATTCTGTAAGTTAATAATTATTGATTATTAATCCTTGTATTGATAATTTGTTTAGTATAGAACATTATTTCATTTATGTTCTAGAATTTTTTATTATTATATAATACATTGGACAAGATAAGGGACAAGTGAAACCTAAAATTAAATATTTCTTTAATGAATTGGTGGGTCTCGTGAGACAAATAAAATAGGGTAATGGGAACATCCTTACACTATATACTTTATTTGTAAAAGGACATGATTATATATTTTTTATATTTAATATTATTCATTATGTCATTATTCCGCCATTATTTCCACATTATGGTATACTCCATGTCACTTAATATGTGGCATTATTGTTATTATTTATTATTGTTGTATTATGTATGTCATAATCATTCCTTGATAAATGTATAAATACCTCAATACATTAACTCTTATTAAGTGTATGAGATCACTCTTTTCATTGTGTTTCCTTTCTTATGATAATAAATATAGTGTGAAGAAGTTTTTTTCATAGAAAGATTATTTATGAATCATAAAAAAATTATTCCTTTTATGTATGTATAAATTCATATATATTATGTGGGTGTTATAAAATAGAATCATTATACTAATTTTTTATCAAATTTGTAGATATATACAAAACCCTATCACTTAGACCATTAATCCACACAAGAACTACTTATTCTCATAAAATATACAATTAGACATGTATTATTTGGTTTTTTAATCAATTAATTAGTTGCACATCTCATCCCATTTAGTATTTCACAAACCCCAACGTAAATTACCATTGATTTTACACCTTATCCAATTTTACTTCTCACTCGCATTTAATTCAACTTTAGATGCATCAATTACTTGTAACCCATAAATAATTTTAATGAGAATATGGTAATATGAATCATATATAGAAATAATTAAGTATACCACCAAGATCCTAATGATCTTGTAGTGTTGTAGAAGCATTGGGAGGGTGCCAAATTTTTTATTTTCATTTATTTCAATGAATAATGTATAAAGATCTTAAATAATGAAACCCAAAATCTTCAAGATAGGATTTTTGACATTTATTTTGTAATTAATTTTAAATTACATTGAATGTAATAATCCTCTCTATCAATTCCTTTTTCCCTCTTTATGTTTTTTCATTGTAATGGAGAATCCATGCAAGGATTCCTCTAGGTTTATCTACATGTGCTTCATGAATCTATGAACATTATTCTTGAATCTTTAGGTGCTAACATGGTAGATAGAATCATCTCATTTCATTCATTATATGATTCTAACAAGAATATTTTCTTTCTATCTATATATTTTTTAGAGGTGGTATAGGAGGGTTATTCTATCTAGGCTTGAGATAATTCTAGAGAGGATTTAATTGAGCACAAAAAGTCACACATTCTCTAAAATGATATAATTTGGAATTTTTACTTATTATTAAAACAATTGATAATCTCACAAAAATCCTTTATCAATTTATTTATATTAAGTAGTCCCCATATAAAATTATAATTATATTATTATTATTTTCATGATATGTATTTATTTCAAAATAATCTCTCAAATAAATAAATAATTATTTATTTAAGTGATATTAAATAAAATATATCATTTCCATCAGGCCATTAACTC
The DNA here is from genome assembly GCA_963277665.1 of Viscum album. Lineage (NCBI taxonomy): Eukaryota > Viridiplantae > Streptophyta > Magnoliopsida > Santalales > Viscaceae > Viscum > Viscum album. Next base: position 1,564,334,623 of record OY728161.1, read on the forward strand.
AACCCGTTAATCCTACACAAAATTTATTGAATATAGAATAATATAAAATGTATTCAAAAAATATTATTCATTAATTCAATAAATAGATATTATATTCACAAAACTCATGGATAAAATTGTATTTTAATATTCACCAAAATAAGAAATATTTTTATTAATCTTTTAACTAAACCAGTGGATAAAGAAATATTTATTTATTACCTTGTGATAAATAAACAATAGATAAAATAAAATCACATATTATAAATTTAAATATATCATCATCAAATTTTGTGATCAACTTTACTTAAAATTTTATTATTCCATTAACTGAGAATAATACTATTCATGATATTAAATTCACTATAATTTTATGATATTTTGGATAAAATTAGTGTGTGACCCTCTTGGCCTCTTTCTCATTGGAATTAGAAGATATTGCCTAAAGTCCAAGATCAACATCTAGTAATATGTAAAATAACTCATATAGAAAGAAGTTAATGTCATGAAAACAATTGTCTTCCTACAAATGATACTACGTAATATAATCCATTTTTCATGATATCTCATAAAGTAATATTCATGATTGTTTCATCATATCATATGCTTGATTTATCTTTCTTTGAATCTCTAAAATGAACTCATCTATAAAATACCAAGTTCATGGATTTTGTAAACAATTATATTTCAAAGAAATTGATAGAGATATCTTCTTTTATTAACATAGAAGGGGGAAATCTTTTATTGACTTATTCAACTAATGTAACATCAATTATAAAGAACATAACATATGCTACCTCCTCTGGATTATATGTCATCATGTTTTTCATCCATGCATCAAATCGCATGATTTTTTATATACATTAATAATAATCATAATTCTAATGAAAAATAAAAAAATTAACATATAGATATATTCAATGACACATAAATATTTAAAATTCTTATTGGTGGGTAAATACTCATGACCTATATTATTGTAGATCAACAAGTGTGAACTTCATGAGAAGAAGTCGCAATGTCTTATGATCCTAAAAGACTTGATAGTCATATGTTATCTATGTCTTATCATATATATGTATCTACACTATAGGACATATATTTAATAATATTGTAATATCATCTCTACGTTGTCATTATGGTGGGGATCTACCATAGAAGAATAATTATTATCTGATAAAACATTTCTTAATATATTGGTAACCAAAAGTACAAATTCAAATGGTTCCAAATAACTAATTCCAACAAACTCTAACTTTCACTAGAGAAAACTACTAATAACTTTAAACTCTCTAGCTCTCACAAGATATTCATGTTTTTGATGAGATAAATATTTAGTCCATGGGTTTTCTAGATTATCTTTCATTGATATTATGCTTACTCTAATGTCACACCTTTGAAAAAATATCCATCAAGAGATGATACTTCTAGATTATATGATTTATTTGTTAATGTGGCCTAGGCACTTTGTCTAGAACCATTATTTTAGCATTATCACTATACAGAGTGATAAGATCTTTATTTCTAGGTATCAAACTAAGCTATTGGATGAATTTTTGTATTCACAATTCTTTTTTAACTATATTAGAAGCTATATAATACTCATAAACTATTTTAGAATCATTGACCACGGGATTCTTAGAGATATTCCATCACATAACTACTCCATTAAGTCAAAACATGAATATAAATTATGATATCAAATAATTATGATTTATTTATAAACTAGTGTCTATTTATCCCATCACAACTAGTTCCTCATATCCTCTATAAACCAGGAACATATCCTTTGTATGCCATAGGTACTTTAGTATAGATTTTATAGCCAACCAATGTGGTTATCCTGGGTCTTCTTGATATTTTTCTACCATACTCAAGGAATAAGAAACATCAAATCCGGTATATAGAATGAAATACATAATAAATCTAATCCTAGAATTATAAGGGATTATACTCATCCTTTCTCTATCTTCTTGTATTTGATAATATATTTTCTTACAGAGAGATATATCGTGTGACATAGGAAGCAATCCTTTCTCCAGTTGTTCCATATTATATCTTTTTATTACCTTTTCAATGTATATACCTTGACATAGTGCATTTATCCTCTTAGATATATGTTGATAAATCTTGATCCCTAGAATATAGGCTAATGAACCTAATTATTTAATAGAGAATAATTTATTCAACCACATATTATCTAACTATAAATTTTTTTCCCCATTAGTAATATATCATCAACATATACTACTAGGAAAACTACTACACTCCTACTAAACCTCTTATTGACATAGGGATCACATTCATTTTTCATAAAACGAAATTCTTTAATGGATTCATCAAAAAAATGTTCCAAGATTTTGAATCTTAAATCAATGCATAAATGGATCTTTTAAAATTTAATGACTTATTGTAATCCTTTAGTGTCATAAACCCTTCTTACTATATCATACCAACATATTCCACAAGATTTCAATTATAGAAATTAGTTTTGACACCCATTTTAGAAATTTCATAATCATGAAATGTTATAATGGAAATTAAAATTATAATGGATTTCAACATGGAAACTAGTGAAAAGGTTTCATCATAGTTTATTACTTGAAATTTATTATTACCTTTATCAACTAATAAATCCTTATAGATACTAACATTAACATTCGTGTTCAGTTTCTTCTTGAATTCTCATTTACACCCAACAAGATTTACATCTATTAAGGGATCTACCAAAACCTAAACTTATTTTTTTATATGGAAACAATTTCATAATTCATTCCTTCATATCAGATAGAAACTTATGAGGTATTTATTACTTCCTTAAAGTATATAGGTTAATTAATTTCAAGTAATAATGTTTCACCTTCCTTAGCGATAAGAAAACTATATCTCCCTACTTCTCTAACCTCTCTAGTGCTCTTACATAGCACTTGTGTCTCTAGAATAAATTGTTGCACTGGGCCTTATGGAATTTTCTCCTATTCCAACTCTTTTATATCTTAATCCTCAAATTCATCAAATTTTATATTTATCCCAATATATAATTGGAACATGTTCTCCTTTCTAGGAACATAACATGTCTTTCCATGATTACATATTTATTTTAGGGATCATATAAGTAATATCATCTTGCTTATTTATGATATCCTATAAAGATACACTTTATACCTTGAGATGCAATTTTTTTCTATAATTAGAATTAAATAACACTTTACATCACTAAAAACATATATGTGACCAAAAGGATTTATTCCCATACCAAAAATCACATGGTATATCACTTGCCTCTTTAGTTGGAACTTAGTTTAGTATATATATTGTTGATACTTCATATCACCAAATTATTAATGGAAGATTTTTATGAATCATCATCAATCTCATTGTGTCCAAAAAGGTGTGATTCCTTCTTTCACTTATGGTATTCCATTATGGTGTATTAATAGGTGTGAGTTGAGATAGTATCCCAAACTCTTTTAGATAAGCAATGAAATCTTGGTTGAGATGTTCTCTCTCTCTATCTATCTAAGTAGTGTTTCTTTATCTTCTTACCAATTTGATTATCTACTTCATTCGTGTATTCCTTAAATTTTTCAAAGTAATCAAACTTATACCTCATTAATTGAATATATACATATCTACTGAAATAATTAGTAAAGGTATTGAGTAAGAGAATTCGCCTCTAGATTTGACAATAAATGTTCTATACAAATTAATATAAACTAATTCTAAAATCTTTTTGTCTCTATCACCTTTTCCACTGAAAGGATAATCAATTACTTTTCCTTATAAACATGTATGAAATATATATAAGGGTTTTAGATTAAAATAATTCAAAAAACTTCCTTGATATAATTCTTTCAATAGATTCTAGTTTACATGACTAAGTTGATGATGTTATTTGTCCTATAAAAATTCTCAAGAGGAGCTGAATTGAGAATCCAATATAAACTTTCTCTTTTGAAAATAAAACATTATATCCCATAAATTTAAAATACTATCCACATGTCATGACCCGTCCCAATGGGGCATATTCTGTGACTCCCCAAGCCCACCTCCAATAAGGAAGAGGCTGGGGACTAGCATCGAGTAGGCATATCACTAACATGGGAGGAATTTCCTAAGTACATTTACACATGAACCATATTCAAGACACAAATTCTGAAATGAAAAAACTTGTAAGGAACAAAATTCATGCATACCACTAAACCCAACCAATAGAGTATGACAGGAAAGTAAATTGTAGTAAAGTAAAATGGGTCAGAATACAAGCCCACCAAAAGAAAGAGTCTTCAAACTACAAAGTCCAACCTATAAAAAATAGGTATTGGAATTGATGATCGAAGTGGTAGGAGCACCTCGGCCTGCCTAAACTCACAAAGCTCTGTCTGGTCCTAGTGCACCCTGAACTTCCTCAAAAGATCACTCGTCTGCACAAGACATGATGTGTGTAAGAAAATCCCATATCGGGGTGAGTATAATAATACTCAATAGGACACTCTAAAACCAAAAAGAAAAAAAACAAAGGAATATATAGTTAGTTCTACATAGTATATGTCAAAAAAACATATAACAAGAATGTCTAGATATACTCAATCCTAGACTCGTAGTCTAGAGGTAAGTCACAACTACTGCATATCATCACTAGGGATTCAATCTGAAGATTCCACAAAGCACTCATCTGGGATAACACACTCATAAGTCTGATAACAGTGATTATGTCCGCCTGAGAAGTTTTGTTCGTCGGGAACCATCATGAGATAGAGATACACTGATATATCTGAATAGAGAAAACGATACACTAGTTTTGGGATAAATCACTCCATGAGTGGGTAATATCATAATATATAGATAAGGATCACTGCTAGGGCCATGGGGTGATACCATGACTCATACAGATTCGCCTTCTAAGTATAGGATCACCCTCCAATAGGATTGTTCATGTTGATACCAAGACTCTAATTAGGTCACAAGAATTGATAGAGGATCCTACTCTAGGCCTCTCGAAGTGGATTCCAACTATTCTATGTAGAAAGTCATACTGAATGGATCATACCCATATGAATAGGAAATGATCCCAACTAACCTATAGGGGAATGATAAAGGGAACCAAACCTAACGAAACTTGTCCAATATAAGGGGTACAAGAGATTCAATCAATGTAGGAAGGGGTACAGAACCTATAGTAGGGTCACACGATGTGTCCCTTCACCCTGAGTACATACCGTGTTCAACAACCTATGTCATTAGAACATGTCATATAGAAAAGGTATACATGGTATGTAGAAAGGTTCACACACCATGTCCTACTATTCAGGGTCTGCTCCATGTATGTTGGATATGTTCTCGTACATGACTTCAACCCATGTATGTTTGTCCATGTACTAGTACATAGGGTAAACCTCATAACTGGTTTAGCCAAACATTGTAGAGGAGTACATGCTATGTTGGAAATCTATGTAATCCACCCCAAGTCTGTTTATCATCTAGGATACATACCAAGTCCCAGGAAAGGACATGATTGTTGTGTGACAGGTGTCACATGCCATGTGACTCTTCAAGTCTTCCCAAAACCCTAGCTTCCACTCAAGGGGGGAACACGTTATGTATTACTGAATACACACCATGTTCATCAAGAAATTCCATAAACCCTAGTTCGTGCTTCATCGCCTCCTCTTCTACTCCGACCATTGTTTCAGGCCATGCCTTTTCTGGAAAATCTAGATCTGGGGTCGTCTAGTCCCACAATCACTGAATCAGTCATATTATATCCTTGAATCAACTTGGAAAAAAAGATCATCATCTTTCTCCATTTCCTATGAAGAATAAGAAATCATCACCCACCACCATTTGATCTGGTTCTGAAACCATCGTCGCACCTCCATCGAGTTTTACCTATGTTGGATCTTCAATTTCAGATCATTTAATTGTGAAACGAAGGAGAAACAATCATTTGTTCATAAACCATGAAGAACACAAAGAACACGAAGAATTTCAGGGGAGAAAAAGAACATGGAACAACCCAAGGAACGAACCTCTTTTGTTGTTCTTTTTTTCCTTGATCCATTCTGTAAGAATGATCAAGATAACAAAAATAGTATAATCATCCCCAAATTCCCACAATCAAACCATCCCACAAGAACGATCGAACTATGGGTCAACCTATTCATGGGTTGATCTATATTCTTCATTAATTCTAAGAATTGGGAAATAAGGGATTGAAAAAACACACCATACCTTGAGGTTGGATTATTTGCTGAGGAGGTTTGGGCATCGTGTCATCACTGTTGGTGAGATTTGTCAAGAATGGAACTCATCGATCTATGATCCAAGATCTGTCATCATTTTACATCTATAGAAATCTCCAGGTTCTCACCAAAGACTAAAAAAAGTTCCAGGGTTATGATCCTAACCCTGGATCCCTACTAAAAAGGCCAATTAAAATAAACATTGTTGTATTGCTATGAAATGTTGAAATAAAAAAATCTTAATTTATTTTATCCTTTACAATGTCTAAAAATTAAATTTCACATCTAACCCACACCGACTAGTGTTAGGCCTCTCCTAGGGTAAAGTCTCTACTCTGAACATAATGGTGCCCTCATATTTTTAATCTAAGAACCCATTTATAAGTTATTACACTTTTTTATGAAAATTGCTCGCTCGTTATTTAATATATTTAACATATTTTGGGAATTCTCGTGCTTTCACTACAATTGAACCAAGGGAATCAATCACCCATGAAGGATCCTTTCCCACTGATCCTTGATCTCCACTGGGTATTCATCAAAGTTCACTTCGTCATCAATGTCTATCTCACCCCAGACGATGATGTGCGATGGGTCATACAAGTACCTCCTCAGCTACAAAATGTGGAATACATCATATCCCTAGTCCAATTGTGGTGGTATAACTAAGCGATATGCCACATCACAAACTCTACAGAGTATCTGAAAAGGGATGATAAAACTCATATATAACTTGTCACCCCGACCAAATATCTATAAACCATATCGAGATTAGACCTGAAGGAATACATGGTCTCCTTACTCAAACTCCAAAGGTATCCACCTTCTATCATCATAAGATTTTTGATGGCTCTTTGTAATCTTAATCCACTCCTAGATGATCTTCACATTATCAGTAGTAGCTTATACCAACTTTGGGCCCATGAGTGCTGACTCTTTTGGTTTAGTCCAGCAATGTGGTGATCGGTAGGGTCACCTGTAAAAATCCTCTAATGGTGTCATACCAATGGTGGAATGATATCTATTTTTTTATGTGAACTCTACCATAGGTAGGTGATCCTCCCAACTAAAATTGAATTCCAACATGAAATCCCAGAATATGTCCTCTAGAACCTGAATGGTCTTCTCTATCTGTCTGTTTATTTGGGGATGAAACACCATTTTCAAGTGTAACTGAGCCCCAAAAGCCTCATGTAATCTCTTCCAAAACAGGGATGTGAAATGAGAATCATGATTAGAAACTAACATCAATGGGAATCCATAAATTTGAACTATCTTCTAAATGTAGAGGCATCCCAATCTCTCTACTTAACTCTTCTCTTAAATATCAAGGTATTATGCTGACTTGATGAGTCGGTCAATGATCACTAATATGGAATTGTTTTCCTTGGATGTACATGGTAAACCCATCATGAAATAAATCAATATCACATACCACTTACATTATAGAATCTCAATGGGTTGAACCAAACCTGCTAAGAATTGGTGCTCAGCCTTCACTTGTTAACCTGTAAAGCATCGAGAAACAAACTCTGCAACTCCCTTCTTCATTATCGACCACTATAACTGACGATGGAGGTATTGGTACATCTTCTCCACCCCTATATGTACCACTAAAGGGGATGTATGGAACTCTCTTAATAACTCCTCATGTAACGCCACCGGTACTAATGTGAATCCTCTAAAAATGATGACGTGCTCCCCACTTTGTGAATATCCATCAGGATCATGCCCTATAGACATCTGAGCATGTAGGGTCTCGCAGTTGGTATCCCTAAGTTGTGCCTCCCTGAATCACTATAAGAGTGGAGGGGTAAAAATAATCTACTTGAGGTAAGCTTCTCCATCTCCATCCATGAAGGATAACTGTAACGAGGCCACATGCTTTGATTCCTTGTTCAGAAACTATGAAGTAGATCTCCTACTGAGAGAATCTGCCACTATGTTCCCCTTCCCAATAATATAGACAGTCTCAAATTCCTAATCCTGGAGGAACTATATCCATTGAATCTATCTCATGTTTAGATCCTTATGAGAGAAGATATACTTGAGACTCTTGTGATCAGAGTATACGATAAACCAATCACCCATCAAGTAGTATCACCACATCTTCAACGCGAATACTACTGCTAACAACTAAAGATCATGGGTTGCATAGTTATTTTATCATGGTCTCAAATTGTATGAACTATTGGCAATCATCACTTGCCTCTAAATCATTAAATAACCAAGTCTAGTCTCTGATGCATCACAAAACACTACATACTCAACACCCTCCTCTGGAAATCTCAAAATCGGGGTACTTTCCAAACTCTGCCTCAACTACTGGAAATCCTACTAGAACTTCTCTATCGATGCTAAAGGATTCCTTTTTAGAGTCAAAGTTTTATAGGTGCTGATATCCTAGAGAAATCAGTTATGAATCTTCGGTAATAGATTGTAATCCCAAGGAAGCTTCGTGCCTCTGTCACGCTCCTAGGTAGCTCCCATGATAACACTACCTTAACCTTGGCCAGGTCCACTACTAATCCATCTACTAAGATAATGTGTCCTAGAAAGTGGACCACCTAAATCCAAAACTAGAACTTCAAGAGTTTCCCATAAATCTAGTGCTCTTAGAGTATATCTAGAACCATCCAAAGGTGTCCCACATGCTCCTCCTAAAATGATGAGTATGTAAGGATATCATCGATGAAGACTACCATAAACCGGTCTAAGTACTACTGGATGATCCAATTTATGAGTCCCATGAACACTATTGTGGAATTCATCACACCAAAGGGTATTACAAAGTACACATAGTGACCATAGTGGCATTTGAAAGTCATCTTCATTATATCCTCATCTCGTACTTGTATTTGGTGATAGCTAGATCGAAGTTCAACCCTCAGGAACCACTCAACTGATCGAAGAGTTCATTGATCATTAGTAGTGGATGATTTTTCTTCATGTTCACCTAGTTCAAGCACTGTTTATCCACACACAACCTCAAGCTCCCTTCTTCCTTCTTGGAAAACAAAACTGGGACCACCCTGGGTGAAACACTGATCCTCGAGAAGCCCTTACTCTATAAGTCCTCCAACTACACCCTCAGCTCGTGAATCTCTATCGGATCTATCTGATATGGTAGTATTGATATTGGATTCATTTTGGGGTGTAAATTGATTCATAATTCGGCCTCCCTATGGGGAGGTAACCCTAAAACATCTTTTGTAAATACATCCATGTACTCTTCCACTACCGTTGGGAACTTAAATCTTATAACATCTGTTGCTATAAGGCTAAGGCTAGCTAACTCATGAGTGATCGGATGCACCCTCCTATGCATTATCCCATCCTACGCTGCCTGGGTTTCCCTTTCTCCAACAAAGGAAAACCTCATCCCATCACTGTGGACACACCACACCATTCACCTAAATCAGTCAATCTGGTCATGGACCAAAGATAACAAATCCACACTAATAATGACATCATAAGTCCTCAATGTTTCCACCAAGAGGTTCTAACCGAAACTCTCACCTCTAAGGGTATGGTCACACTATCAGAAAAGATGTGTGATCATCGATTCTCCTCTATTAGGTTTCTCCAAGAGTAAGGGTCGTGTCAATGATTCTATCAGAATATAAAGGTCTTGTACAAGGTAAGTGGTGAGAAAATAATGATTGGAATATATATCTATAAGTATGTAGGCTAAGGTAGAAAATACATAGATCATACCTCAGATCATCCCTGGATTCCCTGGGTTGTACACCTCGACCGCATATAGCTTCCCTTTCCCCTGTCCTCCAACTCCCTGATCTTGGAGTGGACCTCTTGTGGGTGGTGGTGGTAGTATGTCAAAATGAATTCCACTTCTTTTAGCTCTCACATCTCCTCAGTCATGTCCACTGCATGGTGGATCTACCTCTCCACTCATTGCCTCTGCCTCAGTGGTCCATCCATCATCCCCCCTACTAGCAGCTCGATGAGTAGGGTAATATCTAGTGAGATATCCCATTTCATCGCAATTGTAGCATCGCCTCTCCCTAGACTGGATGGATGCAACCCGAGAGCCCTGAACCAAAGATCCTCTATCATGAGACCTCCAATAACTGTAGGTTCTGGGCGCAGTGGAAGCATAGTTCATCCTGTGACAAACTTTAATTTTTACCATGATCAATGATTATTCTTCAATCAATATGACGATGAATTCTAGTCTCTACGAAATAGAATTAAATATTTAGATAAATAATGAAGAGGCCCTAAACCTTTAGAGAGGGTCTTGCACATCATTTTTATAATTAATTTAATTATGTTCATAAAAAAATACCTGGATCTTCTGTACATCCTTCTTTTATTATGTTGATCATCCCAAATGACCTTTCCAAATTATCTCATTCTGCTTTTGAGGATCCAAACTAGAATCCCTCTAGCGGTGGTCCATACGTGCTCTGATGGCCTTCGATCGAGACCTATTGTTCTCCATGTGCTATCACGGTGAAGCGAGTGTCTTGTGTCAGTCATTCTTGATCATTTTTTCTTCAGCCTTGAAGAAAATCTCTCATTCTTGAGAGGGGAGAAAAGAGGATTTTAGAGAGAAATTTTTTACCTCAATAATTCTCAATTCACTAGGTGTGTAGTTCAGTACGTGGTACAATAGATGTATGTGTCTATTTATCAACATAGGGATTTGATTACAATATTTAATTGAGTAATAAAAATTAAATATATTCATAACCATAGAGAAAACCCATGCTTTTAATTATAATACCACATCATTATTTATGGTGCACCAACTTTCTCAAAATAGAATTATATATAAAATTCTGCATCACAAAAATAATAGCAGTGTTGTTATTATTATTTTAATTTTTGCCAGCTAGTTAAATAATTATTTACCATATTACAAATAATTATTTTATTTTCTGACCAACCTTGGTCCACTCGAACTCCACTTCCATTTATTGAACACCCGAATAAATAAATAAATAAATTATTCTCTTAAATAAATATTTTATTTACAAACTAGTAAATAAATATTTATTAAATATTCAATAAAATAATTAATTATATTTTACCCACAATCCGATGAATAAATATTTAATTAATTTATGAAATAATTTTTAACTTGAATAAAATTAGTCCACTATCATGAGAATAATATTTATTCCATTAATTAAATTCAATAGAATTTAACCGAGACAACCAGAAACACTTAGTTTGTGACCCTCTAGGATTATTTCTCATTAGCATTAGGCGGGCCGGCCTAAATTCCAAGAGTACTCTCTAGAAACGAGTTAAGGTACCTAAGAGAAAGAAATTAAAGTCACAACAATGACATCCACATACGAATGATCATGGTGTAATATAATCTCTATGTCTCAATATCTCATCAAGAAGGTTTTGTGATAGTGTCATCAACCTTTGTGGTTGATACATCGTTATTTGACTACGTTAAATAAGCTCATCGTTACACCATGGCCATGGAATTTTTCACGATGATTCTATTTAAATCAAAGGGCCAAGATATCAGCTTCCATAAATGGAAGGGACAAATACATCCTTGACTTATCCATTAATAAAATGCCACTTGTGACGCACCCAACATACCCTACTTCTCACCAGCTGTCTGCATGATTGTTTCCATCAGTAAATCAAAGTGCAAGAGTCATGACATGTATTAATGATAATATTAAAGTCTAAGGATCATTACACATTCTCACAGATAAAAATATATGATGACACCAAAACATGCAGAATTTCTACTGGTAGGTCTGTTCTCATAATCTCGTGCCTTGGAGATTACTGAGTAAAAACTTCATGAGAGGAAGTATCATCTACTTATGAGTACTTTCACCTAAAAGTATGTATGCTATGTGTCCCATAATAGTATGTCATTCAACTGCAAAACTATATTTAAGAATCTTGTTATAGCATTTCAAGGTTCTCATCATAGTAGGGAACTGTCATGACCTTATCAATGCAACAAATACTCTAGGACATTATTAAATCATAGTCATGTAGAACAATGAACAACATGTAATATGATGTTTAATATTTAAATGCATTAAATATCCATATAATAAATTTAAAAATAGTTGGTTTTAGGAAACCAACTCTAACAAACTCCCATTTGGACTAGAGCCAAATGACTATGACTTTAATTCCTATAGACCTCACATGATGATCAAGTTTCTGATGAGTCAAGGATTTAGTTAAGGGTTCCACCACGTTGTCTTCCATGGAAATACTTCTCACTAAAACTTCACCTCTCTGAGTAAAATACCTCAAGAGATGATACTTCTGAAGTATTTTCTTTGTCTGTTGATGTGACCTTGGCTCTTTTGCAAGATCCACCACTGAATTATTATCACAGTACGATGTGATGGTATATTTACTACTAGGCATCACATCCATCTCCTAGAAAAAGCTTTGCATCCAAATTTCTTCTCTAGCTACCTCAGAAGTTGTGATATACTCAGACTCTATTGTAGAATCTGTGACCACACTCTACTTTTAGCTCTTTCAACTTATTGCACCTCCATTAAAAGTGAATATGTATCCCATTTGCGACTTTATGTCATCTTTATCAGTCTATAAACTAGAATCTTCATATCCTCTAATGAATAGTTCCTTATCTTCTCTATAAACTAGGAACATATCCTTAGTATGCCTTAGATACTTTAAGATAGTCTTGACTACCATCCAATGGCGAACACCTCGGTCATCTTGATATCTACCTACCACACTCAATATGTAGGCGACATCCAACATTGTACATAGCATGGCATATATGATTGACCCAATCATTGATGTGTATGGAGTCATTTCCATTATATTTCTTTCCTCGTGTGTCTGAGGACAAATTTTCTTGGAAATATGAATGCCATGTGATTCTAGAAACAATCCCCTTTTGGATTTTTCCATACTGAATCTCTTCAGTATCTTATCAATGTATGTACTTTGACTTAGGCCCAACAATATCTTGGATCTATCCTGATGGATCTTGATCCCAAGAATATATGTTGCCTCTCCCAAGTCCTTCATGGAGAAGAATTTATTCAACCATTCCATAATAGACTTTAAGAATGGTATCTCATTTCCAATAAGTAATATGTCAGCAACATATAATATTAGGAAACCGACTGCACTCCTACTAAACTGTTTGTAGACACAAGGCTCACGTTTTTTCTTGATATAACAAAATTATATTATGGCTTCATCCAAACTAATATTCCATGACATGAATGATTAATTTAATATATAAATGGATTTTTGAAACATTCATACCTTATTGGTATCCTTTGGAGTCATAAACCCTTCAGGTTGTGTCATGTAGACATCTTCTTGAAGGTTACTATTAAAGAAGTTTGTTTTTGACATCCATTTTCCAAATCTCATTTTAATGGTAAGCTGCAATGGACAATATAATTCTAATGGATTTCAACCTTGAAACTGGTGAAAAGGTTTTGTCTTATTCAATGCCTTGAGGTTTCTTGAACCCTTTTACAACCAGTCATGCCTTATAGGTACTCACTTTTCCTTCTATGTCTAGTTTCTTATTGAATACCCATTTTCAACCAACATGATTTACATCAACTAGAGGATCTACCAAAATCCAGACTCGGTTTTGGTACATGGAATCCATTTCAGAATTAATAGCTTCTTTCCACATACTACTTTCCTGTAGGTTATAGGATCATTATTATCAACTAATAATGAGTCACCTTCCTTTATAACTAGAAAATTGTACCATTCTAGTTGTCTAACCTCTCTTGTACTCCTACGCAGTTCTTGTGTCTCTAGAATAGTTCTTTCTTCCACAGGGCTTTGTGGAATCTGTTTTTGTACCAACTCTTGTGTACCTTTAGCCTCAACTTCATCGAATTCTATCTCACTCCCACTATCTCTTTAGGATATGTTCTCCCTCTCAAGGAATATAGCGTGTCTTGACACTATAAAAAAAAATTCTAAGGGTTTTTATAGGTAATATCCCCTTGTTTTCTTGGGTTATCCTATAATGGTACACTTTGTGCATCAGGGTGCAAGTTTGTTACCTGAAGAGGCATTAACAAATGCATCACTTCCCCCACACATGCAAATTTGATAACATGACTTTATTTCCACTTCAAAACTCATATGGAATACCATTTATTGATTTAGTTGGTACTTGGTTTAGTATATGAACCACAATGTAACTCATATCCCCCAAAAGGATAATGGAAGACTCACATAACTCATCATTGATCTCTCCATTTCCATCAAGGTGTTGTTCTTCCTTTCGCTCACACCATTCCACTGGTGCGTGTAAGGCGGAGTGAGTTGGGATAAGATCCCAAAATCCTATAAGTAATCAATGAATTATTGATTAATATATTCACCACCTTGGTCTGAGCATATTTTCTTAATCTTCTTAACAAGATGGTTCTCAACTTCATTCTTGTATTCTTTGAACTTATCAAAATAATCTAACTTATACCACATTGAGTAGATATATCCATATCGACTAAAATCATTAGTAAAAGTTATGAAGTATGAGTACCCTCCTCTTGATTCAACTGGAAATGGACCATGCACATCGGTATGAACCAATTCAAGAATCTCTTTTTCCCTTTTACCTTTCCTTCTAAATGGGGCTTTGGTCATTTTTCCTTTTAAACATGCATGACATATGCCAAGTGGTTTTAGTTTGAAAGAATATAAATATCCATCTTGATGTAACTTTTTCAATCATTTCCTATCTACGTGACCTAGCCGATGATGTCAATGTTGGGTTTGGTATGAGTCATGTGAAGTATCACTGTTATCGATTTCCATTAATTTTTTTGTGTAATACAACATGTAAAGACTGTTTTATAAATGTGCCCTACCAAAACAAATGATATCTTTGTAAAAAAAGAAATATTCATTTCCAAACATGAAAAAAAATCCATATGTATCTAATATGGATACAGAAATAATGTTTTTAGTAATAGAAGACACATAATAACAACCCTTTAACACCAAGATTATCCCAGTTGGAAATGTGAGGTAGTAATCCCTGATATTTACAGCAGCGAGTCTAGCTCCGTTGGCTGCTCGTAGATCAACCTCCCCTCTTCCAATCTTCCTAAATCTACTTGGTTCCTATATTTGGATACATATGTGACCACCACAAGTTGTATCTAATAACCAATTTGTAGAAACAAATAGATTACATTTGATAATAAACACACCTGAAGCTTCCCCTTGCTTCTTAGGTTGGGTGTAATTCTTCTTCCAGTGGCCCTTCTTGCCACATGAAAAATAAACAGCTTTATGTTCCCTTTCCTCCCCTTTGATCGTCTTTTTCTTGGAAGCGAGTGAAGAAGATTTGGGCTTAAATCTCTTTACCTTCCCTTTCCTCTTATTCACCATAAGGATAGAAGGTTTATCGTGCTTCATATATTTTTCCACTTGGTGAATGAGGATAAGAATATTAGATAGAGGCTTCTCGATGTTTTTCATGTTAAAATTAACAACAAAGCTTGAGAATCTCTAAGGGAGTGATGTAATAATGAGATTGGTGCCCAGTTATTCATGGAGTTTAAACCTTAGAACCTCCAGGCACTCAATGTAGCTAATGAGCTTGACTACACGAGGCCTGGATGGGGAACCCTCTCCAAGCTTACTCTGTAAATGTTCATTGGAGATCTCAACCATTTCATGTCTTTCTCTCTCCTGGTGAATACCATTGAGGTGCTCGAGCATGCCATAAGTATCCATGTTTTCATGAGACTTCATGAGCTCACTAGACATTGATGATAGAATCAAACATTGAATGTTGACTATGTCGTTAATATATTTTTCAAAGACCAGGAAATCCTCATCACTTGTCTCTTTGGCAGACAGATTAGGTAATGTTGACTCCAATACATAAGACTTTCGTTCATGGCGTAGGATAACCCGAAGGAATCTAAAACATGACTGGAAGTTACTACTGGTGAGGATGTTGTCTTTATCTAGAATTGATAGCAGGGATAGTTTGGTTGAAGAGCTAGTAATTTTTATTCTACAATTAAAAGAGCATATCATTAGTACTTTCTTGATTAAATTTTATGAGAAATAGTAAATTAATTTTATTAAGTCTCCCACAATTTTATCAAGTCCCAATTGTCTGTCACCATTGAACTCAGAATGTCCAGTTTCTATGAAATTCTAGTGGCAAGGATCCATATTCACCTTCACATAACACTAATAAGGGTTGGTCAAGCTATTTGAAGGTATTTAGGTAAGAATCTCTTTTCCAGCTTCGGGCTTGCAGCTCCTTGATCTTTTGAGTGGACTCTCCAATCCTGAAATCCTGACTTTGGATTTCCTCAACTCTTGACTCCAATATTACACCCAGTCTAGAAAGAGATACTCCTCTTGATGTAATATAGTTAAGTCAACCTAAAACCTTTTATAAGGAATTCCTTTATAAAATTAAGTGTCCCAACAAGGGTTGGTTAAACCCATAGTTTTATTGATTTTTTCCCTTAATCAAGTAACGGAAGTCTTGAACTGAATTAATATTTAATTTTAGGGATTTTTATCTCTTATGTGTGAATTTATTCTTATCATTATCACATGATTTTTAATATTAAGTGGAACTTACTTAAGTGATTAACCATATCTTGATAATATTTCCACATAATTCTGGTTTATTTTAGTTCCATCTTGCATGCTTGTTAAATTCATTAATTATGTGATCGTGAAAACACATCCATAATGATAAACCATGCATCTAACAGAAATAAAATTAAGTAAAGGGAATGATCATGCAATTTTATAATGGTTAGTTTATCTAGAAGTTGATAAACTAACCCTGGCCTAGGGGAGAAAACACCTTGAACCTTTTGGGTTCATGTTTACATCTTTCCACCTATCCACCTCTGTATCTCCTAGGATTGGTTTCGTCTCAGCTCCAGTATAAACTGCCTCCACTATATTAGGAGTTCCATCTATTACATATTCCTTTTTTAACTAATGTTTAGGAGAGGGGTAAAATGGGGTTTTACATAAAAGAAACCTTGGGCATGCAGGCCCTAAATATTAATGAAGAGAAGGCATGCAGGACAACAAATTTAATTTAAATAAATTAATTAAAAGAAACCATAGACATACAACGGTCTTGGTCTATATCATGATCAACCATACATGAAATGATATTTACACATAAATAAAACTATCATTCAATTATTTAATCATTCTTGTTTAAGATAAATCACGCTTGAATCAATTAATTGTCATCTTTAATTAATCAATCCTTTTATATTAAACCCTTTTCTGAATTTCCTTGAGATTATCATCCATTATAATTTTAAACAAATAAATTCATTTAAAATTATCTTTTTATGTAAATTTTACCTTGGAGGAAACCCAGTGAATTCCTATTCATAACTACCCAATGAAAAGAAATGAACATTACGCAGATGTTAAATTGAACGCACATATATATAACACCTATCATGTATTGTGCCTCAGTTTTACGCCCACACTATGGTACACGTATCAGGGTTTTTTATTATATAATAATAAATTTTAATAAATCTTCATAATTTGGATGAGTACATGGCGTTTAGTTCCAACTACATGGTGTATACTATTGTTCACCATCCATCTGAACTACATGCCCAAGGAAATGACATGTGAGTGTAATTTGGAAATATTTGGAGTACACGACGTGTCTAGTGGGCCACAAGCCGTGAAGTTCCTCATTACATGGTATTCGTCTAGGAAAGTCGTGTATGAGGTACACGGTCTAACCCTAACCAAAAGGGAATGCACGCCATGTCCAATGGGCTATATGGCGTGTAATATGGAAACTGCATGCCACCTATTCCTGGTCAACACACGGATTCATTAAGACTTAGACAAACTCTAATGAAACGACTTGGTTTGGCATATAATACCTAGTTCATTGAACCTTGAACACACAACATGTACTATCGAATACACGTTGTGTGTTCTGGTGTTGTACATCCAAGAACCTTTGGCACCTCTAGATGAGATCCTCTATTTTATTTTAATCAAATTTAAAAGAAAATATCATTTCTGTAAGGTGAACGATAAACAAAAAAAGGAGGAAAATATCTCAAGATTTATATTTGTAGAACAATTAACTTTAATTGAAACAACTAAATTCTTAAATGTATAAATCATCAATGAAATATTTAAATAATTATAAACTATGATGTAACCGCTCCGATACCACTAGTAGGTTCTGGGCGCAGTGAAAGCGTGGTTGGGATGGCGCCAAAATTTAATTTTTACCATGATCAATGATTATTCATGGATCATTATGATGATGAACATCAGTCTCCACAAAATAGAATCAAATATTTAGATAAAGAAGGAAGCTGCCCAAAACCTTTAGAGAGGATCTTCCATATCATGTTTATAATTAATTTAATTAATTTAATAAAGTAAATAATACCTAGATATTTTTTACTTTCTTCTTTGATGATGTTGATAATTTGGAATGACCCTTCCAGATTATCTCATTGCGCTTGTGAGGATCTAAACTAGAATCCCTCTAGCGGTGGTCTATACATGCTTTGATGGCCTCTGATCGACACCACTCATTCTATGGGTGCTATCACAGTGAAGTGAGTTTCTTGTTTTGGTCATTCTTTATAACTTGTTCTTAGACCTAAAATAACATCTCTCATTCTTGAGAGGGGAGGGAAGAGGATTTGAGAGATAAATTAGTTAGCTCAACAATTCTCAATTCATCAGGTATACAGTTTGGTACGTGGCATAATAGACGTATGTGTTTATTTATCAACATGGGGATTCAGTTGCAATATTTAACTGCTTAACATCAATTAAATACATTCATAACCATATAGAAAACACATGAATTTAATAATAATATCGCATCATTGCTTATGGTGCACCAACTTTCACAAAATGGAATTATAAATAAATTTATGCGTCAAAAAATAATAGAAGTGTTGTTATTATTATTTTAATGTGTGCCTACTAGTTAAATACTTATTTACCATCTTACAAATAATTATTTTACTACTATACAGACCTTGGTCCACTCGAACTTCACTTCCATTTATTGAACACCCGAATAAATAAATAAATAATTTTTTCTCTTAAATAAATATTTTATTTACAAACTAGTAAATAAATATTTATTAAATGTTCACTAAAATAAATAAATATATTTTACCCACAATCCGGTGAATAAATATTTATTTAATTTATACAATCAGTTTAACTTGAATAAAATTATTCCACTATTGTGAGAATAATATTTATTCCATTAATTAAATTAAAATAGAATTTAACCGAGACCACCATAAACACTTAGTGTGTGACCCTCTAGGATTATTTCTCATTTCCATTAGGTGGGATTTCTTAAAGTACAAGAGTACTATCTAGTAATGGGTAAAGGAACCAAAGATAAATAACTTGAAGTCACAATAACTACATCCACATACAAACGCTCACTGTGTAAAATAATCCTTGTGTCTCAATATCTCATCAAGAAGGTTTCATGATAGTGTCATTAACCTTTGTGCTTGATATTTCAATCTTTGACTACCTGAAATAAACTTGTCATTACACCATAGACATGAAATTTCACATGATTTTTCTATTTCAATCGAATGGAAAGATATCAACTTCAAAAAATGGAAGGGAAATCCTTCCTTGACTTATCCATTAATAACATGCCACTCGTGACGCACCCAACATACCATACTTCCCACCAACTGTCTACGTGATGGTTTTCGTCAGTAAATAAAACTGTGCAAGTCATGACATGTATTAATGATAATAATAAAGTATTAGAATCATTATACACGCTTGTAGATAGGAATATCCGATGACACCAAAACATGCGGAATTCTTACTGGCTGGTATGTTCTTATAATCTTTTGTCTTGGATATTACCAAGTGAAAACTTCATGAGATGAAGTATCATCTTCTTATGAGTACTCTCACTTGAAGATCTATAAGTTATGTGTCCCATAATAGTATACCATCCAACCACAGAACAATTTTTAAGAATATTTTTATAGTATTTCAAGTTTCTCATCATAGCGGGGAACTGCCATGACCTTATCAAAGCAACAAACACTCTAGGACATTATTACATCATAGTCATGCAGAATAATGAAAAATATGTAATACGATGTTTAATATTTAAATAGATTAAATATACATGTAATCAAAGTAAAACTAGTTGGTTCTAGTACACCAACTCTAACAATAACATCTCTCGCATCCATATCCCTATTCCTGATGTCACCTCCCCACTACCGAGGTCTCTGCCCCTGTCTTCCTACTACTGACTTTCACTAGCTGAATTTGCTCAATCAAGAATCTCTCTATCACCAAATCTTGCTTGAGAAATCCAGCATAAATCAGTTGGAATATATTTATAATGCTGGCTTGGATGTCCTAATGTAGACCTAGGTCAAAGGTTTGAGCCCAGAAGTATTGATCTCTAAAAATATCCATCAAGTACCTAGAGAGGTTGGTGAGCCTCAATGAATAGTAATCCACTGTCAAGATACCCTAATAGAGCTGAAAAGCTTGTGTATATGCACTACTCTCTACATAATTGAAGTTAAATTCTGTCTAAAGAGATGCTCAAACTCCATCCCCTAAAGAGTCACCTCATCGTGAGTTTTCATGATCCAACTCTACCATCACCCTATCGGACCCTAAAAAAGGCTCACTGCCAGGATCACTATATGGTCTGTTGGTGTCCTCACTAGACAAAAAACTCTAGTCACCACCTCAAGATAGTCCTTAGATTCCTATGGGTCTAGATTTCCTCAAAACCTAAGGAGTCTTTGTCTCTAAAACTCATAGAGCACACTCGGCCTATGATACTCATCTATTGGTACTATAGGTACCTCATGATTCTCCACTATTGGTGGTATAGATGGTGGCCCACCTAGCGGAAACACATTGGGAACTGGTCCCTATATTGAAGCCTCATCACTGAGGGGGTCATCTTTGTGATCAAGCTGCTAAATCCTAGCTGGTATTCGTCATGGAGGCATCCTGTAAGAAAATAAGATGTACCATGGTCAATGAGTATACCTGAAGAGCTGACTCAAGAAGGACGTGGAAACACAACCCATTCTTATATGATTTGTGTACCATTATTTTCTTTTCAACTAGTATTCTCATATACCGAGTCAAAAAGTAGGTTATCATAGTCCGGGTGTATGGATACATTGGCTGCCCACACCAACACTAGATTCCCTAGACTGAAATACAAACTCGAAACACTTAACACTATTTTTTCAAACCAATCTCACAAACTCTCAGTCCTAAGGTAGAACTGACCACTTATGATACCACTATGTCCTGACCCATCCCAATGGGGCCCGTGTTACAACTCCCCAAGCCCACCTTCAATAGGCTAGGGGCTAGAGACCTGCACCAAGTAGGCATATCACTAACATAGGAGGAAATTACACAAGTACATGTACACATGCACACATCTCCAAGACACAAATTCTGAAATGTAAAAACAACTAAGGAACAAAATTCATGCATACCGCTAAACCCAACCAATAGAGTATGAAAGGAAATTAAAGTGCAGTAAAGTAAACTGGGATAGAATAGAATCCCAACAAATGAAAGGTTGTGCAAACTAAAAAGTCCAATCTATAAAAAAAAATAGGTACTGGGACTTCTGCTGGAATCCATAAGAACACCTCTACCTACCTGAACTCACAAAGCTCCATCCAATCCTGGTCCTCCCTAGACTCTATCAAAAGGTTGTTCATCTGCATAAGACACAACATGTGTTGGAAAAGCACGTGCTGGAGTGAGTATAACAATACTCAGTATGACGCCCCAAAACCATAAATAAATACATAAAGAAAGATACAGCCATCTCTACATAGTATATGTCTATAAAAAATATAACAAGAATATCTAGATATACTCAATCCTAGACCCATAGTTTATAGGTGAGTCACAAATACTTCATATCATCACTAGTGATTTAGTTCGAAGATTCCACAAAGAACTCATCTGGGAGAACACACTATTGAGTCTAATAGCACTAATGATGTCTGCTCAAGAAGTATTATTCATCAGAAACTGTCAAGAGAGAGAGATAAACTGATAGAACTAAATAGAAAATATGATACACTCATTCTGGGAGAACTCACTCCATGAGTGGGGAAGATCATGATACATAGATCAAGATCACTACCAGGACCATGGGGTGACACTACAACTCATCCGGATTCAACTTCTAAGTAGAGGATCGATGTCTGATAATATTGGTCATACCAATACCAAGACTCTACTTAGGGCACAAGAATGGATAGAGGATCCTGCTCCAGGCCTCTCATAGGGGATTACAACTACTCTATCCAGAAAGTCCTGCTAAAGGGATCATACTCCTGTGAATATAAAATGATGACAACTGACCTTCGGGGGAATGGGAAAGGGAACCAACACTAACAAAACTTGTCCAGGTTATGGTGGATAAGAGATTAAATACATGTATAATGGGGTACACAATGTGTAGTAGGGTCACACACCATGTCCCTTGACCCTTAGTACTACCTGTTTTCAATGGTCTGTTTCATTAGAAAATGTCATGTAGAAGAGGTATACACTGCATGTAGAAAGGTTCACACATCGTGTCCTACTATCTGGGGTTCACTCCGTGTATAATATCCATGTTCAAGTACATAGATTCAACCCTTATATGCATGTATGTGTACCAATTCATGGGGTAATCTGTGCAACTGGTTCATTCAAGCCATGCGGCAGAGTACATGCTATGTAGGCAAGCTGTGTACTCCACCTCGTGTCAGTGTATCATCTGGGATACACACCAAGTCTCAGGGAAGGACCCACAAACTTTGTGATAGATTTCACATGTTGTGTGACTCTTCACTACTTTTAGAAACCCTATCTACAACTCAAGGGGCCTACACACCATGTATTACTGAATACACACCGTGTTTTTCAAAAAATTATAGAAACTCTGGTCTGTGCTCAGTTACCTCCTCCACTACTCCAACCATAATTTTCAACCATTATTGGTTGGGAAACTAGAGATCTGGGGTGGTCTGGTCCCTCCATCACCAAATCAGTAAGATTAGATCCTTAAATCAACACAGAAAAAAAAGATCATCTCTATTCTTTATTTCCGATGAAGAATGAGAAATAGTCACCCATCGTCATTCAATCTATTACTGCAACCATCATCATATCTTTGTTGAGTCATACTGATGTCGGATCTTCAATTTCAGATCGTTACGCTACGAGATGAAGGCACAATGATTGTTTTTTCATAAACCACGAAGAATACAAAGAACGTGAAGAATGTGAAGAATATCAGGGGAGAAAAATAACATGGAACAACCCAAGGAATGAACCTCATTCGTTTTTCATTCAGGAATCAATTCATTCTTTAAGAATGATCAATATAAAAATAGTATAATCATCCCCAAATTATCACAATCAAACCCTCCCGCAAGAACGATCGAACCATGGTTCAACCTTTTCGTGGGTTGATCCACGTTCATAGTTAATTCTAAGAACAAGAAAAGTAGAAATTTAAATAACATTCCCTACCTCAGTTTTTTATTTTTTTCTAACGAGTTCTTATTATCGCATCGTCGTTGTTGGAAATACTCATCAACAATGGTGCATGTCGATCTCTGATCCAAGATTCGTCATTATTTTCCATCGAGGGAATCATCTAGGTTCTCTCTAGATGTTCTAGGATGTTCTAGGGATATGATCTTAACCTTGGATCCCTACTAAAAAGGCTAATTAAAAGAAACAACATTGCATCACTTTGAAATATTAAAATAAAAATAAATTGTTAATTTATTTTATCCTTTAATACATCCAAAAATTAACTTTCATAACCGACCCACATAGGCTAGTGTTAGGCCTCATCTAGGGTGAAGTCGCTGCTCTAAATTCAATGGTTAACTGAAATTTATTATTTAAAAACCTATTTATAAATTATTCCACTTTTTCAGGAAAACCTCTTGCACACTATTTAATATATTTAATATATTTCAAGCATTTATTTTGGGCACCCTGGGCCTCGGAATCACACACCATCTTAGCTAATGGTCTCAAATTAATCCCCTAAAATATTTAAAAATAATAAACAGAAAAATATAAGACATTACACCAAGTTAGAAAATATAGTAGGTATATATAATTTGGTACTTTGAAATAATTTCTTAAAGGCTTGATCAAAACCCAATTAAAACAATTTAAAATTAATTTATCTTTTGAAATAATTTTACTCTCACTAAACAAGGTGTATATATCACTTATAAATCTTAACTATCAAAGTATATTTTCCATTCACATTTTAAAAATACTTACTAAAAACAAAATAATTTTCAATTAAATTTAAATCAATTAGAAAAAAAACTAAACACACATTGGAATTAAACAATAGGATATCTCAAATCTTGATCTTAGTCCTCTCTACGTGAAAGTTATCGACTTCCAATCATGTTTATTAAAATTTATAAACAAATCCACATCATGGATCATATTTTACAAAAACAATTTTTCATAAGGAAGTTTAGGCTATACATATCCTATTCCACGGTTCTATATGGGATAAAAAATGTAAAGAAATAAAGGAGAATCAGAGTACTTCTATTTATAGTATATTATAAGTGTTGTTTAAATTAATGAAAAAATAAATAATAACTCAATATATTAAAAAATAGAGAGTGAATACATCATGGTAAGTTTGATGCAACTTAATCTCTAGTAGCATTTGTTTGATCAACAAGGTTCTTCTCCTTGCCTTATTTTTTTATGATCTTAAGAGAGAGAGTTAATGTCAATTCCTCTTTATTCTTTGTCTTTGAAACTTTCCCTAGAATATAAAGTGTCATAGTATAGAAGAATTCAATATTGAGATCAAGATAATAGTATCTCCTTGAATAATTGGGGCTACCTATTACTTGTAGAGAATTCCTCTAATTATCCATTGGAATATAATAATAATCAAATCTATAGATTCAGCATAAAATATATAATTCCTTATTTTATTTTAGTTTTCATTAAATGTTCCAAAATATAGTAGTTAGAGTATTTAAATTATTACTATTTTTTGTATTAGACACAATCAATCTAACATTTGAAAATTCAATTAGACGCGCTCACTTAATCCTTGTGGTCTATGTGAGACTCTTCATAAGGTCTGTTATCTGGAATATGGTTAAACTAACTATTTTTCATAATTTTTTGCTGAAATTTTTTTGTCTTATGGCCTCTTCATCCTTTAATGTGCATTTGATTGATAGTTAAAAAAAATTTAATCTCAAACATGGTCATTTGAATTTATTCATATGGTTGATCATCTATAGTCACCTGATTTCCTACATGCAATCACTCGAATGTTAAACATGTGTTTAGTTGATAGGAATTGTCATTTGAAAATTCTTTTTTTGGTAGCTTTAACACTTAGAGATATTTCAATTGTCTAGCATGGTTAGTTGAAATCATTCTTTTGTTTGGTCTGTATATTCATGTGGTCGATCCAACACTTCAAGGAATTTCTTTAGGGACACATCATTTTTCTTGCAATAAATATATTAGTATATTTGGTCACTTTACTAAACTTCTAGTCGATGTCCATAAGACAAGTAATTTTTTGACTAAGTCAACAATACCCCCTTTTTATGATCACAAATCATGCTAGACAAAAAATTCAAAGTAAAAAAACTTAAAGTTATGTATATATTTAACCAATTAAATCAGGATAAATTAGATACCATATTCTCCACTACCATACATGTAATCCCCCCATTTTTTATTTTTAAAAAGTAAGAATATTTCAAAATAAGTATATACATATTCAAGATTAGAATATACTCAATATATGAAAAAAATATAATCAGGATAAGATCAAATATAATCAAGATAATGAAAAAATTGATCAAGTTGAAAAAAATATAATTATTTGGAAAGAAGTTCAATATAAAATAGAGGTTCTCTATCATATTTCCTAATCAGAATCTGAATGAGAATCTCTCATTGTTGTAGGATCAACTGGATATTTTTCTTTCTCCGAAGAAAGATAATAGATAAGCATGGGTTCATTATATGGTTGAGAATAGGATGGTCAAAGAATGATAATTCCTTTGTAAAAGGGTTTGAAATGTTGAAATTCATATACTGGAGTAAATAAAAAAGGATACCCAACAATAGAAGATGAAGAATGTAATGTAGTGGTGGCGGTTGGTTGTACTGAAGGTAGAGGTAGTGTTAAATGTACAAAAATAGAAGTGTGTAGTGAATAGAGTTAAATCTCTATAAGTTGTGTGAAGTCCTTTAGGCCTAATGATCTTCACACCATAATTTAGAAAAAATGATCCTTAACTTCTATAATGATTTAAAAAAGAGGTGATAACACCATCAACTTTTCCACCTGAGCTTTAAAAGGCAATGTCAGTGGAGTCATTCTAACTTCACTAGATATATAACTAAATAGACTCTCCAAGTAATTTTTGGAGGATATTTTTATCAAATAATAATTAATGGATATCTTAATGATTTCTTTATATTTTATAGATTATTAAGAATTGGCTTCTACAAACTCAAGGGTCTTAATTGAATGGTTTTGAAAACCTAAAAGAAATATTTCTCTAGTGTTTTCAAAACCATCTAAGACCACTTTGACTTATTCTTAAAATGTTTTCCTTAAATAACGTATCATCAAAATCAACATGAGAAGTTCTAGTAGGAGGAGGTGGTTCACTAGAAGTGGAAGCATGTACCATAGCATTCAAGTATCTCTGATCATGTTTTATCATCATTTCATTATAAGTCATCCTACAGGGCTCCCACTAGACCTCTTAAACTTTGAATCTCTTGATTCATATGGTAAACATTGAGAAAAAATGTAAGTTGAATATTATAGATAATAAGAGAAACAATCCTTTGTATCTCTTATTTTATAAAAGGCCCCACTGTAACTACAAATATCAGAAATAATTCCTCAATCACATGAAGGTTTCGGGCGTAGCAGAAGCATGGTTGGGATGGTAACCAACATTATTTTTTTACCATAATGAATGATTATTTCAGGATAAATATGATGATGAACTCTAGTCTCTACAGGATAGAATCAATGATTTAGATAAAGAAGGAAGAGACCAGAAATCTTTAGAGAGGATCTTGCGCATCATGTTTATAATTAATTTAATTAATTTCATAAATAAAAGAATACATGGATCTTCTATATTTTCTTCATTGATGATGTTGATCATTCGGAATGAACCTTCCAGATTATCTTGTTGTGATTGAGAGGATCCAAACTAGAATCCCTCTAGCGGTGATCCACACATGCTCCGATGACCTCCGATCGACACCACTCATTCTTCGGGTGCTAGCGCAGTGAAGCGAGTGTCTTGTGTCAATAATTCTTAATCGCTTGTTCTTTGGCCTTGAAGAATGTATCTCGTTCTTGAGAGGGGTGGGAAGAGGATTCTAGGG
This sequence comes from Viscum album, assembly GCA_963277665.1. Taxonomy (NCBI): domain Eukaryota; kingdom Viridiplantae; phylum Streptophyta; class Magnoliopsida; order Santalales; family Viscaceae; genus Viscum; species Viscum album. Next base: position 1,564,362,306 of record OY728161.1, read on the forward strand.
AGAAATTGTTTAGCTCAAAAATTCTCAATTCACCAAGTGTGTGGTGTGTTCTCTATGGCACAATAGATGTACTTGTATATTTATATTCATGGAACCTCAGTTACAATATTTAATTGAATAACAGAAATTAAATACATTCATGAACTTAGAGAAAACCCATGCCCATAATAATAATATTGCGTCATTATTTATGGTGAGCCAACTTGCTCAAAATAGAATTATGGGTAAAATTCCACGTCACAAAATAATAGTAGTGTCATTATTATTTTAACTTTTGACAACTAATAATTATTTACCATCTTGAAAATAATTATTTTACTACTAGAACAGCCTTGGTCCGCTCGAACTCCACTTCCATTTATTGAACACTCGAATAAATAAATAAATAATTTATTCTCTTAAATAAATATTTTATTTACAAACTAGTAAATAAATATTTATTAAATGTCTAATAAAATAAATAAATATATTTTATTTAATTTATGTGATCATCTTAACTTGAATAAAATTATTATATGATCTTGATAATAATATTTATTTCATTAATTAAATTCAAATAGAAATTAACTGAGACCACCAAAAACACTTAGTGTGTGACCCTCTAGGATTCTTTCTTGTTGGCATTAGGCAGGCTTGCCTAAAGTCCAAGAGTACTTTCTAGAAACGGGTTAAGGAATCCAAGAGAAAGAACATAAAGTCGCAACAACGACATCCACATACGAATTCTCACTATGTAATTCAATACCTTTGTTGCAATATCTCATCAAGCAGGTTTCATGATAGTGTCATCAACTTTTATGCTTGATACGTCTTTCTTTGACTACCTGAAATAAACTCATAGTTACACCATGGACAAGGAATTTCACGTGACGGTTCTATTTCTATATAAGGGTTGAGATATTAACTTCAAAAATGGAAGGGACAAATCCTTCCTCGAATTATCCATTAATAACATGCCACTCATGATGCGCCCAACATACCTTACTTCCCGCCAACTGTCTGTATGACGGTTTTTGTCAGTAAATCAAAGTACGCAAGTCATGAAATGCATTAATGATAATATTAAAGTCTAAGGATCATTACACACGCTTGAAGATAGAAATATATGATGACACTAAAACATGGTGAATTCCTACTGGTGGGTTTGTCTCATAATCTCTTGTCTTGGAGATTACTAAGTGCGAACTTTATGAGAGGAAGCCTCGTCTGCTTATGAGTACTCACACTTGATGGACTACATTCTATGTGTCCCGTCATAGTATTCCATCCAACCATAGAACTAAATTTAAGAATATTGTTATAGTATTTCAAAGTTATCATCATAGTGGGGAACTACCATGACTTTATCAATGCAACAAATACTCTAGGACATTATTACATCATAGTCAGGAAGAAAAATGAACAATATGTAATAAGATGTTTAATATTTAAATACATTAAATATACATGTAATCAAAGTACAACCAGTTGGTTCTAGGACACAATATCATACATCACATTCATTAAATCGTATTTGAAAACAAATAAATCATATTTAGTAACATAGGAAAATTAAGAAAAAGAGGATGATGCGTTACTAGTTTACGAGGTGATGTCCCTTTAACCATTTATTCCAATAAATGTGTTGTCTCTCTAAAAGGAGACACCATAACATCTTCTTCAGCATCTTCTATCTTGGGATTGTTTCTATTTAAAATATCCCATATATAAATATATTAAATAAACTTTATATCACTAGATCCAATAGATTCTGACTCACTACTAGCAACAGGTTTTCTGGAAAAAAAAATAATAGGTAAATGACCAAACATATATTATCTATAAATTCTTGAGCTATTAGATTGGTCTTAACTTTAGGTAGCACAGAACTGGAAGAAATGGGATTATTTATTTCTTAAATTTTTATATTTTCAAAAAGATATCTCTTAGGCTATTTTGGATAAAATTAATATGGTAGGTCCACCATGTTTAGGTGGACTACCCCCATCATGGTCATCACTACTATCTAAACCAATTTTCTCTTCCTTGGGAGATGATCCCCATTTATTATACATTGGATTACTCTATATATTTGATATTTCTTCAAATTCACCAATTAAGGAAGTGAAACTCTCATCAGATACAGCTTCATCAGTCTCAGTGCCTATCTCATCAAGTTCATCCAAGATTTTTCAAAATCCTCAATATCATCATCACCCAAATCCTCTTCCAAAGAAAGTAAATACAGATGATATTCTAAAGGGAAAAAATAAATTCCATTGGGATTAGGGACTTCTATATCCAATGGATCATAAGAGTCTCCCTCTGCTTCATATTCTCTTCTAGAATCTTCATCCAAATAAATTATTTTTTATACTCTTTCAATAGATAGAACATATTTATTTTCTTAAGAAGAATATTAAATAACTACATTAGGTTCAAAACCTAGATCTATTGTATCCTTTAAAATTACTAGGTTCTTTACTATATGAAATTTATCATACAAGTTTCCACTATCAACATCCCATATTTTTCTCCAGGGGATCCGATTTATTATCATTTTTTTGAAAATAATTTGTTTTAGAAAAATTCCACTATAAAAAATAGAATTTTACTCCCTCTGAGGAATAAGACTTTTGTATTCAATAAGGCTGATATAAACATAAGATAGGGGAAATAATTAAAACCAAAAGTGTGTTTACATAGTTCTTCCATGTGTCTCATAAAAAACCTATAAATGATTATTTGTACCCCCATTATTTATTAAATATAGAAATAAAATATATTAGGGCCTTAGTATGATAAAATTACCTTTAATAGAAAATTTATATGCTGAGTTAACTTAACCAATAATCTAAACTAATCATTGAGCTTTGTAGAAATTTTCCTTTTGGGATTTCAATTCCTCGTAAGATCCTCTATGACTCTTTAAATTTTGAAATGAGCATGGTTGACCAAATAATAGCTCTGGATGTCCTCAAAATCACTTTTATGAGGCTCTTTAAAGAATTTTCACATAGATTATATGAGATGGAGAACTTTTATCTATTTATTGTGGTCCTTATAATATCCTTCTTTTAACCAACTTTGAGTTATATATTCTCATAAAAATATTTCACTGACCTCATATAAAAGGTTATATTATACTCATTAAACTATATAGCCTAGTCTTGTTGTTGTATATATTTCCAAACAATATATCCTAGTCTTATTGTTGTATAGATTTCCAAAATAGTGACTTACTTGTCTCTATTCATTGGGAATCCAATTATTTCTTAATAATGGCTATAAAACTAAATAGATACAACTTTAGCCTGAATGACCCGAAGGCCTTATTTTTTATTTTATTATGGATAATACCCCTTTTAAGGATTGAAGGGGAACTCGTACATGACCCGTAGGCCCAAGGCACAAGGCCCGACAAACCCGCAATACATGACCCGAAGGCCCAGAGGCATACCATGCCCAATACATGACCCGTAGGCCCAGCCCACTTGAATTGTCCCTCCCCAGCTTTCTGAGACACAACTTTAGAGGTTTTACAAAAACACTAGAGCTAATTTTTGTTCTCTTCGATTGAGTAGAGGCTTCTCAAGATGAATACTTAATATCATACTTCATTCTAACCATATTCTACTAATATTAGAAGTTATAAAGGCTTGGTTTTGGTTAGGAATATAGAGGCATGGGGATTTGGGAATGAGAGAGTTTAAGGTTTTGAGGGAGTGATTCATTGATTTTAGTTTTGATTTGGGGTTATTTAAAATCACTTGGGTCTTTTTAAATAGTAAATAGTGGGAATTAATTTAAAATAAAATATATTTAAATAAATTAGATATGGTAAGTTTACTAACTATATACCTTTTGGTAGCTTGACTTAGTATTGTGGAATGACCTACTGTAGAAACAAAAATTCCATTGTAGCTTGCCATAGTAAATTGGGGTTCTATGGTAGATTAACCTACCATACATTCATGTTATCAGTGTATTTTCATAGTAGATTAAACAATTGTATAAAAACATTTTGTAGAAACTCAATTCTTCTAACATATCTTAGGATTATACTCACTTGTAACCTTTAGAATTATAAAATACACCATATTGTGCTTAAAATAAAATAAACATAATTAATTTTACTTAGGATATTAAATCATCATAATTTAAAATTATTAAATAAACTCAAAATATAAAATATAATTCAAAAGAAAAATAACTAAGAGTAATTAATCATTCCTAATTGATGTCTAATATAATGTATTCTCTATATATTCAAAGTCTTTGTAAAAATATTAGCAAGTTGATTCTCATTGATAATGAATTCAAAACCAATATCCCCTTTTTGGAAATGTTCTCTAAAAAATTTATGACTTATATCAATATTTTTAGTCCTGGGATGAGATTAAAGATTCTTAGAAATATTTATAACACTTGTATTATCACAGTTTATATTGACATGTTGAAATTTATACCCATAGTGTATCATCATGTTACATTCTATCAGGTACTTATTGTCTATATTTTTATTTCCCTTTTTATTTGGATGCATTTCGTGCCTTTCAAGGATGGAGAGTGTTTGTCGGGGGAAATGATATAAATTTTGGGAAAGTATTTTTGTTTGAATTAATGGATTCTGGGTATAAAAGTGTTAAAGGATTTAAAGGATGTCCTTTAGGGTTTAGGTTGATCTAGAGGATTTTCTAAGTTTTTTTAATATGTTCTGACTATGTACTATCAATATAAAAGATTCATGTCATGAATATATTTCATGACGTGAATATATCACTTGACAAAATCCATGAATCAGTTTCATGATGTGAATGATGTTCATGTCTTGAATGGAGTTCATTCCATGAAATGGTTGGGATCAGAATTTTTAACCTAAAGCAATGCCTTTTTCAACATATATGGATTTAATGGATTTCACATCATAAATATAGGATCCACATTAGGGATTCCTCAATTTTAGAGTCCTTTAATCTAGTGAATCCTTTAAAAAAATTCCTTTATTGTGTATCATCTTCTCTTGAACCCTAAGTTCTATCCCAATATATTTTGGGTACCTCCACTCATTTCGGATTGCATCATTTGGTACTTGATCTTTATGGTGGTTGTGATAAATATCTATGGGTAAGATACCTTTCTACTTCTTTTTTTACATTGGTTATAGTAGCCCCATTACACTACATTTTCAGATCTGTTGATCTTGTGGTGAACTTATTCTTGATCATTTCTAGATTTGTTGTGTGATCTTATTTTTGGGGATAATCCTTGTTGGTTTCAGTGCGTCGAGTGCATGGTTCTTGAGGTGTGTGTGACCTAACCTCTTGAAAAACATTTTTTATTATTTAATATGATATAAAGTGTGATAATAATTTATAGATCCTCTATTTTTTGTTTTTCATTCCTTCTAGAGGTTGTGGATCTCATATCTTTTAGTGTGAGACCTGAGTTTGGGGTAAGTGATTTTGTCTCTAGCCTATGTTGGATAAACCATGAATGTTATGGTATTTTAAAATTATTTTATAAATTAATCAACATGAATTATTGATTTTCATGTTTTTAAATGGGTTTTTTAGAAAAGGTGGTTTTCCCCTATTTTTTAAATTAAAATGTATTTTTCAAATATTTATGAAATGGTTTTCAAATCATGGTTTTGATGAAATTTTTTGGAAAATGTATCACATAGAATTCATTGAGTACTTAGGTGGAAGGTGTAGTAATATGCCTCACTTATTGATACATTTGAAGGGTTCACTCATGGGGTGTTCTTATACTCCCTAGGATTAGTGTCTTATGTACTTTTTAGAAACTATTGGGAGGTTCACTTTTTGAGTGTTTCTATGTTCCCTAGATTAAATGCATATTTATAAGGGCTTGATGCACACAATTATCAATTTTTGGGTATGAGTGTTCTATCTAGACTAGTCAATAGTGATATTTAGTGTGATTTTACCAATGATTTTGTTTTTTACTATTTTTTCTTTGATTACCTACTTTGATGTATGTTATATTATTTAAAACTATTTTACCTATATTATTTAGAACTATGGAAAAATGGGAATGTATTGTCATACTTTTGATATAAAACGTGTTTAACTTATTTTATTCCTAGTTTTCTTTTAAAGTTGAGAATGTATAGATTTTTATACATAGACTTGTTATGGAACACCTAGTTAGGAACCTATTGAGACTATTTAGATCACACCCTGCACACCCCTTTAGTAGTGTGTAGACCTATATATTCCTTTTAATACAGGGAAATAAAAGGCACCATAGTGAGGTGTCAAGGTTTCTATCAGCTGGGTTTGGGTAGTTGGTGTTGAGATGGTGTATTTTTTTCCAAGTTATCACATAGAGTAGTTGGTTTCTATTTTAGTTGTCCTTTTTTGTTAGACTTGTACTTTAGGTTGTTCTCACCACTTGAGTTGTATCATTTACACTATCTTCTTTCAGTTATAGAATATATTTTCCTATTTCTCTTCTATTGTTTCTCTTTGATATGTATATATATATATGTGCTATTTTTTCTACTTCAAGTTGGGAAAAATCATTTCCTTTAGATATAGTTGATGTCAGGTTCTTGTCATCAGTCCATGGGGAATGAGAACACCCTTTGGGTATAAAACAGATCCGTTCAAGTGCCATTTTATGAGGGTGACCTAGGTCGGTTCACTATAGTTTCGTATTAGAGCCAGGTCATGCCCAATATTGGGATGTTGGTAGATAGGATAAAGGGTTATCAATACTTGAGAGGTAGGTTTTGGTGATTTCCTAGCCCACTCTTTCCATGAAAATACTCAATTTACCATGGTATGTGGGGTTATCTATCTTCTATATTGAATTATTGATATTAATCCTAGGTTTTTCTTATGGTTTTCTAGTTTGAACTGAGATTATCCCATCATATGATCATTTATTTTGTTTTTGATGTACAACAATATGCCTCAGATATTTCTTCCATGGGTTACACAAGAGGGTGTTTAAGATTCTTCTCAAGGGAATATACCTTTAGATCATAATATTATATAGTCCATTATGCATACTATCTGTGTTTTGGACCAAAATATACCATAATTCCATAATACAGTTTTGTGGTATATCTAATGGATGGAGGAAAAGGGGATCTTTCTTGGAATTTCTTACATGAGAAACCACCATCCTTCAAGGGTATGGATGAGACACAATATTTAGAAGAATGGATAGGTAATACTAATTAGATATTTATCTTCCAAGATACACCTGACAATATCAAGTTAAAGTGCATGGTGTTCAAACTCAAGGGTCCCAACAAGTGATAGTGGGATTCCATGGTATCGGAATATATAAACCTAGGCTTAGACTAGAAGGGTTTCAAGACCCTCTTCTTCAATCAATTTTGTCCAGAGTCTCTAATGATGGAAAATTTTCTATTGTTCCTCTCTTTACAGCATGGAGAGTGATTAGTGTCAGTGTACACCAATCAATTCACAGATTTGGATCATTTTTCTAAAGAGGTAGTGAAGAATGATAATCTTAAGCCTTATAAATACCCGTATGGGTTTAAAATGAGCATTGGGTTATAGGTATTAATATTGAATATTTCTACCTATGTAGAAATAGTAGATAGGGAAATGATGGTAGAGTTGGATATGGAAGGTGAGGTTAGCTCTTCTAGAACTTCTCCTCCACATAATAGAAGCTTCAGTGGAACGCATGGGAAGAAGGGGAAGTAGCATGATCATCATCGGGGTGGTGGTGTTTTTTCTCAACAGTGGGCCTCCTATACACCCTGAGTTAAATCTAGCAGTTTTCACATTACTTTTTATTAGTGTGGCAAGGTTGGGCACACTTGGAGTTCTTGTTTTGAACCAATGAAGATGTAAAATGGTTGGGGATTTTACACCCATTTACATAGGTTCTATCAGGATATGTCTACACCTCATTATGGTAAGGGATCTTAGGCTCCAAAGGCCACTATAGTGTAGTCAGATTCTTTAAAGTCTATAGGGCCTCAGCCACATGCCTCAAGAGTGAAGAACCTTCACATAGTGGATGAGTTTCCAATGAGGGTCTTTACTGGTCCAGTGACAATGTGAACTACCACCTTTATTGAATATTCTATAGTGACTTCTTTATTTAATATTAGTTCCTCCCACTCATTTATTTCTACCCATTTTTGGATGTGTTTAAACTTCCAACAAAGATCAAGTCCTTTATTGTAGAGTTAACAACACCTCTTGAGAATAGGAAAGGGTAGGGTTTTCAGTGTCTTTCTTATTTTATATCAATATATAATGTATAGTATGTCTAATATTTCCTCCTTATTTTTCTATATTTGTTTGAAATCATCATTTATATGGATTTTATTGTCACTCGTCATGTTAAGATTGATTGTTATTGTAATGACTTGATTTGTTAAAAATAAAATTCCCCTTTTAGTTTATTTAAATGACTTAGTATGTATTATGGTTAAAGAAAACACATGAACTTATTTGGTCTTATTATATCCTATTTAAATTACCATTAAGAATAATTACTATTGATAATATAGTCATTGAATAGTGATTGCATGATTATTATAAATATAGGGTTTTAATAAATCCAATTAACATAGAAAGATTAAGTGATGGCCTCAACCATTATGATTTTACCCTATGAATACCATTTATTTGAGCTTCTAAGATAGATAGAATCTATTAGAAAATGAATTACTTAGGGGTAACAACTCTGAATATTTGTGTTAGGCTGGAAATAAGAGTAATCAGGTAAACAATCAATGCGATGGGCAATGTGATGACTACCCCAATGAGATTCCCAACCCTATGGGAGTATGAATAAAAAACATTGTGATGATGTTATCTTATATGAATCAGATTATGAATAGAAACATATATCAAGAGAAACACCTAAATCCCCCTGATAAAGAACAAGATAAAATTGAGATCCTTATGCAAAAAAGGCCTCCTACTTTCAATGGATCATTTGATACCTTAATCATAGAACAATGGATAAACTCCATTGAGAAGATCTTCTCCATCTTTCAATGTTCCAAGCAAGAGAAGTTTCTACTAGATGTTTATCATATGAAGGTATAATTTGATCAGTTTTAGACATTGATCAAGAGTATGAAGCATGAGGAAGATATCCAGGTAGTTAGGTGGAAGGAATTCTAGAAAATAATTTTTGATAAATACTTTTCTCACACTCTCCATCCTAAAATGGAAATAGATTTCCTTGAAATCAAGAAAAAATACAATGAATCTATTGGGGAATACAATTAATACTTCCCAAGACTTGTATGATACACCTATGTCTTTGTTGTTACCCCTGAATACAAGGATTAATATTTCTTTGGTGATCTAACACCTAGTTTAGGAAAATCCCCAGTGATCTGTGACTTTGATAGCTATGAGGAAATTTTCTAATGTTCCCTCAAAGTCAAAATGGAGATTGGAAAATCTAAAGGGTATCATAGGTTTAAAAATTATAAATTGAAGATTAATTATTGAATTCTAATGGAGAAATCTAATGGTTCCAAGAAATTTCAACATCCCCATTTTCAAAGGTGCAGAAGGAAGCACCATAGAAATTTCAAAAGGGGGAGAAGAAATGCTTTAGGTGTGGGAAGGAAGGAAACCTAGCTAGTGATTTCTAATAGAAAAAACCCACTAATTAATTGGAAGATAGGAATTCTCCATTAAACCCTTAGTTTAATTTTAATTTCTATAACTTCTAGGAAAAAGGGCACGTTGCAAACCAATGCACTAAGTCGATGGTTTTTGGAGACAACCAATAACCTCCAAAGCAGCAAGGCAGATCTTTTTCCATCACAACCGTTGAGGTGGATCTCAAAAATGATGTGGTGATAGGTATTTTATTTATTCATTTAAGAATAGAGAATGTAAATTATTATTCTAGTTCTACTCATTACATCATATCATGAATATTTAGTAGAACTATTCAAACACCACCAAAAATCATGGAAGTAGAGTTGTTGGTGAAAACAAAAAATGGGTAAATTATTTTATCCATAGTATATAACTCTTAACTTATCAAAATTGTTGGTATAAACTTTCTAGATAACTATATAATACTTCATTTTTAGGAATTTGACATAATTATGGGCACGGATTATCTTTGCCTATATATATCCAACATAAATTTTCACAAGAAGGAAATCACTCTCCATATTAAGAATCATCCTTAAATTATATACAAGTGTAAGGAGGTTGATGAATCTTATTTTGAACCAACATCATAAGAATGGATATTATTTACCTATGAGAAATCGTATCTAGCTCAAATGATTGATTCTAATGAAAGAATCATCCTCAAAGACATGCCTATTTGTTAAGGAATGTGTTGATGTGTTTCCAAAGGAATTGTTTGGTCTTCCTCCTAGATGTGAGGTTAAAATTTCAATCAATATTATACATGGTGCATTACCATTATCCAAGACTATATATAGGATAGATGTTTTAGATCTTGAGGATATGAAGAAACAACTATAGGAGAATCTGGATAAAGGGTTCATACATCTAATTGCTTCACCTTGGGGTGCACCAGTCCTCATAATCAAAAGGAAGGATTGGTCAATGTGCCTTTTCATTGATTATCATGAGATCGACAAGATAATGATAAATAATGCATATCCTCTTCCATGGATTGATGACTTGTTTTATCAACTACGTGGAGAACAATACTTCTCCAAAGCAGATCTGTGATCAGGATATTACCAGGTTAGGGTGAAGAAGGAGGAAATTCCCAGGACTTCTTTTTGTATGAGATATGAGAACTATGAGTTCATAGTGATGCCATTCTAGCTCACTAATGCTCCAAAAATATTTATGGACTTGATGAATAGATTCTTTAGTGATTACCTGAAAACATTTGAGGTAGTATTTATAGATTATAATCTAATATACTCCAAAACCAAGGAGGAGCATGAGGAGAATCTGATAATTGTGCTAAAGACCTTTCTAAAGGATAAGCTTTATGAAAAGTACAACAAATTTGAGTTCTGGTTGAAGGAATTCTTATTCTTGGGACATATCATCACAAGTAATGGGATATCTATAGACCCTTCAAAAATAGAACCGATTGAAGGATAGATGAAACCAACATTTTTTATAGATATTCGTAGTTTCCTTAGATTAGCTAGGTATTATCATCAATTATTTAGAATTTTATCATGATTTCAAACCCTCTAACTAAAATAACGTCAAAATGTAGTCAACTTTTCTTAGAATGAAGAGTGTGAAGAGAGCATAAAAGAGATAAAAATGAGTCTTATCACTACCCATGTGCTTAAACTACCCATAAGTGGAGAAATTTTCATGTTATTCAGTAATGATTCAAAGAAGGGATCGGGTTGTGTGTTAATATAGAATAAAAAATTCATAGCCTATACTTGAAGGCAGTTGAAAGTTCATGAACAGAACTACCCAAAGCATGATCTAGAGTTGTCTTAAATAACCTTTACATTGAAAATGGTAGCATTATCTCTTTATGGAGGAGTATAACATATATATAAATCACAAAATTCTCAAATATATATTCGCATAGAAAGAGATGGAAATGAACCAATGAAGAAGTTTAGAGATGATCAAGGACAATGATTTCTCAATCCACTACCATTTTGGTAAAGAAAATAAAGTGGTGGATGCTATAAATAGAAATTATTCATCAATTCTATCATTGATAAGAATTTAGAGGGGTCTAATATTCTTATATTCGAAAAGGATAGACATGGTAATCATAAGGAAAGGAATATCATTAATCCTTCCACAAATGATTTCCCAACCATGCCTTTTGGAAAAGATAATGTATTCTCAAAGAGTTGATATGGGAATTCATAATAAAGTGGAAACTATAAGGAAAGGTAAATCTTGAGAATTAAATGTTAATAAAGAATGGGTTGTGAGATTTGGGTCAAGACTATGTGTACCATCAAATACTAAGTTAAAGAAGGATATTTTGGATGATGCACATAGCTAAACCTTCTCCATCCACCCAGGAAGCACAAAGATGTATCAAGATCTCCAAAAACACTATTGGTAGGACAATACAAATAAATAGATCGTAGAATATACATCAAGATGTATTGTATATCAACAAGTGAAATCAGAAAAGAAAAAATCCAAGGGTATGATTCAACCATTATCCATACCTACATGTAAATGGAAAAACACCACCATGTACTTTTTCACTGGCCTTCCGAACATATCAATAGGGAATAATGCTATATGGGTTATTGTGGATCCTCTTATAAAGACTATGAACTTCATTGCATTTCAAGAGGATTTATCACTGGATGATGTTTCAAGGATATACATTAGATAATTGGTGAGGCAACATGGAACACCACTATCAATTATATCTGATTGAGACCCAATATTTACCACCAAGTTTTAGAAGAGTCTCTAACATGCTCTAAATACTAAGTTGAACTTCAACATGGATTATCACTATCAAATTGATGGCCAGTCTGAGTGGACTATATAAACACTTGAGGACATGTTGATAGAATTCTCAATTGGTTCAAATGAGTATGATACCAGCATCCACCTATGGTTGAGTTCTCATACAACAACAGTTTCCACTCAAGAATATAAATGGCTCCTTATGAATCCCTTTATAGAAAGAGGTGTAGAACACCTGCATGTTGGAATGAAGTTGGGGAAAGAAAACTACTAAGTCCTGAAATAGTTAAGTAAATAGTGGAAAAGGTTAAGACCATTAAATAACACATCAAGGCGGATCATAATTGATAGAATAGATATGCTAACAGTCATCAACGAGACCTATAGTTTGATTTTGGAGACATGGTATCCCTATCCATATCTTCGTGGAATAAATTGATGAGATTTGGTAAGAAGGGAAAGCTTAGTCTAAGATACATCATCCCCCTTGAGATCTTTGATTGCATAGGAGCGGTGGACTACCTACTAAAACTCTCACCTAACCTAACTCAAGTACATAATGTATTCCATGTTTCCATCTTGAGAAATTACATACCATACCCCTCACATGTACTCATTCCATAGGTGATACCATTGTAGAATGACAAATCCTATAAAGATCAACTAAAATCTTAGATCATAAAGAAAAAGTTATGAAATAAGACAATGCACCTCATCAAAGTGTTGTGGAGAAACCACAAGTTTGAAGAAGCGATGTGGAAACTATAGGAGGTGAAGAAATGGAGTAAACCTCATTTGATTTAGTGTGGGAAATGAAAATTTCATGGGAGAAACTTCTTAATGGGGGAATATTGTAATGACCCGATCTGTTAAAAAAAATTCCCATTTTTGATTTATTTTAATGTATTATTATGTATTATAGTTATAAAAAACACATTAACTTATTTGTTATTATTATATCCTATTTAAATAACCATTAAGAATTGTTACTATTGATAATATAGTCATTGAAAAGTGATCACAATATTAGTATATATATAGGGTTTTAACAAATCCAATTAACACAGACAAATGAAGTGATGACCCCAACTAGTAGGATCATGCCCTATAGATCCCATTTATATAAGTTTATTATAGAGATAGAATCTTTGGTATTTTACCTTGACCAATATCAATATTAGATCCAACAACTTAATCATGGTTGGAATTGTTTATGGGAGAAGTTGAACCTCATCAAGATCACAGTCCAAACCATGAACGTCAAACCACCCCAGGAAAGTCTCACCATCACAAACCTTAATCTTAGGGAGTTTTTTGGTGTATTAAAGAGATATGTATCAATAACATAGAAATATGATTATGAACATTAGTTTTTATATAATAATCAATATATTTTTATCCTATTATTGTTGATTTATAAATTATTTTTATATTGATACAATAAAACAAAAATAATATTTTTGGTTAATATTCAAATTTAATTAAGGAATTTATGAATTAATAGATTTTTTAAATAAATAGTATTTTGATAAAATAATATTATTAAATATTTTTTATCAAATATAAATTATTATATAATTTTTATGATTTCAAATTTACTTTTTATAAGGGATCAGAAATTTCTATTATCGAAAAACTAAAAATTTCTCAATAAATATACATTATTATTTTAAAAGTGAAAATTAACATATTTAGAAAAAAAATTAGATAAAATGAATATTATTTTTGGAATAATAACATTTAAATTTTACAATTTTAAATCTTTCATAGTTTTCTAAGATAGTCAAATTTTAGGGTAAAAATGTAATACCGTATAAATATACTTTGTGTATTATGACATCATAATGACCCAAAAGTAATGTAATAAATAATATAAATGGTATAAAAGACAAAATATATGTTTTAGATTTTAAATAATTTTATTTTATGTTTATTTTTTTAATTTTATAAATCCTTTATGAATCCTCCAAAACCATTAATACATTTTAAGGTTTTAAAATCATTTCTTTAAGAGTATGACTCACTTACACTTAAGCAAGGTTATTATTTTTTAAGTTAGTCCATTGGAATTATAAAATAATTAAAAACAATACCATTTTTTAGAAACCATGTTCAAAAACCATGGGAATATTTTTGGTTTTTTTTATTTTATTATATTGAGTCCAAAACCTAGGTTTGAGAAATGATAAAACAAATTCCCCACTCCTTTACTATATAAACCCACCCAAACTCCCATTTATCTTAACTAAAAATCCTTGGATAACATACTTAATCTTCACTAACCTCTCTAGAGTCCTCCCAAGGTTCTCTCAATCTCTCAAGAATCTCCTCTCAACCATTTGGATTTGCACACTCAAGTAAGGGATCTTTTCATTCTCTTCTTTAATTCAAGTTTTATTGTTATCTTATGCCTTCTATTTCCAATTATTAATGTTATTACATGTCTTTACATGTCCCTATTACATTCCATTTTATGTAAAAATTATTATAGACCCCTTTATATCTCATCAACCCTTTTTATGAATTTCCTAAAGCTTTCAAAATTTCACGATGATTTTCTACACCAAAACAATTGTGTAGTGAATACCCATACCCATTTTTTATCAAGGGTGTTCACCTTTATGAACATATACCTAATAATTGGGCACTTAAATTTATGTATTACACACTCCATGATCTTGGTATAAAATGTGATGATATATAATTTCATTTTATATGATCTTTGTGGCCCACTTAAGCATGATAATAAAATGAAAGTACAGGTGCACTCGGAATTATATAGAACTTCAATGCATTGGGTAATTTTTAGTATTATGAGATGCCATGTTGGGACAAGAATTGAACATGATTCTTTTATGGGTATTTCTCCATCATGATTTCTTGGTATTTATCCTTGACCTATTTTAATTATTCAGTGTTTTATGTTGTTGCCACATTTCCCATGTTAGGATTATCATTCTATATCATGCCTTGTTATTCATGTTTGTGATTATCACACATTTTATTCCCCATTGATATTACTATTGTCTAACATGTATTATATTCTTTATTTTGTGTCATGTTTATTCCTTTATTTGTCTTTATATCACACCCATTTTATTATGTATGTCCCCAGGTTATCCCATTCAGCTTTAAAATCCATGTAATTTTATAATCATGTTAAGGAATTTTTCAATAATGTTGTAGTATCCCATGTAAAAATGTTATTCTATGTACCTAATTCCCAAAGACACTAGAATTATCAATATTATGGGTTGTATTATGTATAATAACCCTTATCTTTATTAAACAATAATAATTGTTTTATTAATTAGTATTACACTTAATACGACCCAAAATATCGAGAAGACTAGTGTATTTGAGAATTAGGTACAATACATAAAAACATAAAACATATAACGTGTCATATTTACTAAAAACCTCCTTAACATGTTCATAATATTTCATTGTACTTAAAATTGTATGGGAATACTAGGGACAAACATAAGAAAAGGAGTGAGCTATAAATCATGGTAAGATAACAAACCAGGAATAACATGAAGAAGATAATACATGTTATACAATAGGAATATCAATGGAGAATAAAAGGAACATGAATAATAAGTCATGATATATCATGATAATCACAACATGGTAAATGTGCAAACAACTTAAAACACTACATCATAAAAACAAGTCAAGTTTAAATTCTCCAAGACATCATGGTGGAAAAAGTGTCATAAAGGAATTAGGTACACCTCTATCCCAAAATCATGTATCATGATACTAAAAATTACCCAATGTATTGGAGCGCTATCTGGGATCATCCATTATAATATTTTCATTCTTATGCTTAAGTGTCCCACATAAATCATAAAACATGGATTCATTCATCCTAATAATTAATTACATGATTAATGATAGTGGAATACATATATGTAAGTACCAAATCAATAAGTTTATGTTCATAAAGGTGAATAGCCTTGATAGAAAAATTTGTATGGTATTCACTACATAATTGTTTTGGCATGGAAAATTGCATTGAAATTTCAGCAGCATAATGACGTTATATAAAAATGGTTAATGAAAGATAAATGGGACTCTAAAAATTTAAAAATAAAACTTTTAGTAATAGGTGCATTTAAATACATTTACTAACATTAGTAAATGGAAATATAATTCATAAGTTCATAAAGAAACTTGAACAAAGAAGAGAAGATGAGGATCCCTCGTAGAATTTCGACATAGTAATGGCCTAGTTAAGGGTCTAAATTAGGGAGGATAAATGATCCCTAATCCTAATAAAATCAAATTTATATTAATTTAATGATTATAAATGAATTAAAATATAACCATTTGAAATTACAAGAACTAATTTCAAATAGGTTTCTTGAATTTGAAAGGAGGAGAGAAAAGTCCTTTACTTGAATCTGTGACTCTACAGGCTTGGTAAGAGATTCTTGAGAGATTAGGGGAACCTTCAGAGGACTATAGGTAGTATAGGTAATATTTTTTACATTCTAAATGGAGTTTTAGTGAATATAAATTGTATCTTGGGTGGGTTTATATAGGAATAGAGGGGGGTTTCTTTATTATTTTTGGTTTTGGACACTACATAATAAAATATCCAAAACACAAACTATCACATGAATTTTTCGTATAGATTCTTTCAAATTGGAGTTATTTTCATTATTTTATAAGTTAAAGGTCCAAACATATTAAAATATAACCATTGTTTTTGTGGAGGTGAGTCACACTCTAAATGAAATGATTTTAAAATCTTAAAATATATTATAAGTCTTGGAGGATTCATAATGGCTTTAAAAAATAAATTAAATTAAATTAAAATCACATTATTTTAAAGGGAAAACATATATTTGGTTTTAGATCCTATTTATATTACTTATTACATCACTTTTGGTTCATTTTTATGTCATAAAACATAAGGAATATTTATACGGTATTTAATTTTTACCATAGAAATCGAATATCTCTGAAAATTATGAAAAATTCACCATTGCATAATTTTTATGTCCTGATTCCAAAAATAATATTCATTTTATCTAAATAATTTTCTAAATATGTGAATTTTAACTTTTAAAATAAAAATGTACATTTATTAAAAAGGGTGGGTTTTTTAAAATAACATTTTTTTGAACCCTTTTAAAAAAATTACATTTGAATTCATAAAAATTATATGAAAATTTATATTTAATAGAAATTATTTAATAATAATATTTTATTAAAAAATTATTTATTTTAAAAATCCATTAATTCATCAAAATACATATCTTAATTAACTAAAAATACTATTTGTTTTTTATTGAGTCAAAATAAAAATCATTTATAAAGTAATAATAATAAGATGAAAATATATTCATTACACTATAAAAAATAATTTATATATTCCTATTGATAGGTTCTTGATAAATATCCCTTTAATAAACCAACATACCTCCTAATATTAGGGTGCTAGATGGTGGGGATTTCATGGGGCCATTCGGCGAACATGGTTTGTGCCGTGATCACAATGAGCTTGAACTTCTCCCATAAATAGTTTATCCCATGCTTAAGTTTTTGGATCTCGACTTGGTATTGGTCAAGGTAAAAGCCTAAAAATTCTATCTCCCTTGGTAGCTCTAATAAATCTGTTTCATAGGGTATGATCCTACTGGTTGAGGCCATCACTTATTTTTTATGACAATAGGATTTGTTAAAACCCTATATTTACACTAATCTTGTGATCACTATTAAATGGATATATTATCAATGGTAAGGATACTAAAGGTTCATTAAAATCCAATTTAATATAATAAAGTATAAAAGTGAATTTGTTTTCTATAACCACAATACATTTAATTAAATAAAAAGGAAATTTTATTTATAACAGTTTGGGTCGTTACAATATTCCCCGCAATTATAAATTTTTCTCTCAAAATTTTCTTTTCCCACACTAAAAAGTTGAGGATAAGTCCTCTTCATCACTTCCTATGGTTCCCACATTTCTTATTAAAACTTTTAGTTTCTCTACAAAACTTTTACTAGGGGTATTATCTTTTTTGTAGGACCTTTTCTCTATGATCTAAGATCTTCACCGTCTAATACTCGTAGGAAAGATCATTTTCCAATGGTACCACTTATAAATTGAGTATATGTGGTGGGTCTAGTATGTACTTTCTCAATAGGTATGCATAGAATACATCATGTAGTTTAGATAGGTTTGGTGGGAGTGCTAGTAGATAGGTCACTGCTCTGATGCAATCAAGGATATCAAAATAGCTGATGTACCTTGGACAAAGATTTACCTTCTTCCCAAATCTAATCACTTTCCTACATGGAGATATGTGTAGGAATACCATATCTCTAAAATAAAACTCTATGTATCTTCGATGATTCATAGAATAGCTCTTTTTTCGACTCTAAGAATCCTTTATGTGCTATTGAATGGTCTTAACCTTCTCCACCATTTCCTCAACCATTTCATGACCTGGAAGTTTTCATTACCCAAATTCATCCCAACATGTCGGTGTTATAAACCTCTTCACATTATGGGATTCGTAGGGAGCCATTTCGATACTCAAGTGGAAACTGTTGTTGTAATAGAACTCGACCAGAGGAATATATTGATCCCATCCTCCTTTCAAATCAGTTGAGAATACTCTCAACATGTCCTCAAGTGTTTGGATAGTCTAATCATATTGTCCATCAATTTTAGGCTGATAAGATGTACTGATGTTCATCTTAGTATTTGGAGCATGTTGGAGAATTTTTCAAAACTTATAAGTGAATCTTAAATCTCGATTAGACACAATCAATAGTGGTACTCCATGTATCCTCACCAATTCTCTGATGTATATACTTACAAGTTGATCCAGTGAGAAAGCCTTATGAATCCCAATTAATTGTGTTGTCTTTATAAGATGGTCCACAACAACCCAAATAGCATTGTTTCCTTTGGATGTCTTTGTAAGTATGGTGACAAATTACATGGTGATGTTTCTTAATTTCCATGTTGGTATAGGTAATGGTTTCATCATCCCCTTAGTTGTCTACCTTTCATCCTTCAATTTCTGACATACCAGGAACTTTGATGTATAATCAGCGATTCTCTTCTTCATTATCCCACCAATAGTGATCTCAGAGATATCTATACATCTTTGTCTTTCCCATGTGAATGGATAAATTCAAACTATGTGCATCATCAAATATTTCCTTAATTAACTCAGGATTTAATAGAACACATAGTCTTGGACCAAATCTCATAATTCCTTATTTATTAACATTGAACTCAGAGGATTTCCCTTTTATTATAGTTTCCACTTTCTTCTAAATTCCTACATCATATTTTTTTAGCATCCTTTAACCTTTCATGAAGAGATGATTGATAACTCATTTGTGAAAGTATCAATTATATTCCTTCCTTTATGATTCCCATGTTCATTCTCTTCAAATATAATAAGATAGAATCCTTCTCAATTCTCATTGATGATAGAATTTTTGGATCCTTTCTACTTAGAGAATCTTCTACTTTATTAGCTTTCTCAAGGTGGTAGTGGATTTAGAAGTCATAATCCTTGATGAGATCTAACCATATTTATTGGTTCATATTAATCTCTTTCTAGGTGAATATATATTTGAGGCTCTTCTAATCAATATAAATATCACACTTCTCCCCATAGAGATAATGCCACAAGATTTTCAAAGAAAATATCATACCTTCCATCACCAGATCACTTGTTAGATAGTTTTTCTTAGTAATTTTCAACTACATTGAAGCATATGCTATGATTTTTTCATTCTATATTAACACACAGCCTAATATCTACTTTTAAGAATCATTGAATACCATGAAAGGTTCTCCACATATGGGTAGTGTGAGTATAGGGGAAGTGATAAGCCTTCATTTCAACTCTATGAAGCTTTCTTCACATTCATCATTCTAATAATACTTAACTCCCTTCCCAGTTAGGTTGGTAAGAGGGTCTTCCAATCGTAATAAATTTATCACAAATGGGAAATAATACCCAACTAATCCAAGGAAATTATGGATATATATCACAAATATTGGACTTATCTATCATTTAATTTCATTTTTCATTGAACTATCCACATATATCCCATTTATTGTGATGATATTTCCTGATAATGAGACTTCCTTCAACAATAACTCACACTTTTTTTACTTGGTATAAAGATTATTCTTTTAAAAGGTCTTTATCACAATGTTCAAATTCTCCTCATGATCATCCTTGGTTTTGGTGTATATTAGAATATAATCTATAAATACTACAATAAATTTGTCAAGGTAATCTATAAAGACCCTATTCATCAATTCCATAATGATTTTTGGTTCATTAGTGAGCCTAAAATGCATCACTATAATCTCATAGTTCTCATTCCTTATATAGAAATTAGTCTTGGGGATATCTTCCTTCGTCACCCATACTTGATAATATCTCGATTAAAGATCCACCTTAATTAGTATTGTGCTCTACATAGTTGATCGAACAAGTCGTCAATCTTGGGGAAAGGATACTTGTTCTTTATCGTGATCTTGTTGAGGTCACAATAATCAATTCAAAGACACATTGAACTGTCCTTCTTATTGAATAAGAGGATTTGTGCACCCCATGGAAAAGCACTTGGGCATATAAACCCTTTATCAGGATTCTTCTGTAGTTGTTTCTTCAATTCCTCAAGTTCCACAATAGCCATCCTATATGGATTCTTGGATAATTGAAACACCCCATGTATAAGATCAATTGAAAATCCAACATCTTGATGAGGAGGAAGACCAGGAAATTCCTTGGGAAACACATTAGTGTATTCCCTCATGATATGCATGTCTTCAAGGAAAATTCTTTCCTTAGACTCAATCATTTGATATGGATACACTTTCTCATAGGGAAATAATATCCATACTTGAGATGCTGGTGCTAAATAAGATTCATCCTTCTCCTTGCACTTGTATATAATTGGGGGTCGATTCTCCATACGGAGAGTTATTTCCTTCTCATGAAAATTTATATTGGATCTATATAGGGAAATCCAATCCATGCCTAGAATTTGATCAAATTCCACTAAAGGGAGTATGAAAAGTTTCATCAAGAATTTCAACCCTAAAACATTGATAGGGGTGGATTTATGTACTTGGGATGTAATCATTTCCCCATTGTCCATTTTCACTAACATCTCTACTTTCATGCTTTGTGGTGGTGTGTGGTTATTTCTACCAAACCTTTGTTATATGAATGAATGCGTAGAACTCGAATCAAAAAGTACATTCTTTATTCTTGAATGAATAACTAGAATACCTATCACCACTTCATTTTCAGGATTCAGTTCAGTGTTAGTGATGTAAAAAGATCTCCCTTACTACCAGTAAGGTCATTGGTTGCCTCTAAAATCCCTTGGATAAGGGAATTGGTTTACAAAGTTCCATTATTCCTTGAAGTTGAAGAAATTTACAATGCGCTGAGGGTTGACTAAAGAATTCCTTTCATCTGTTGCATTAGTGGGTTTATCCTATCAACAATTATTAGCTAGTTTCCCTTCCTTACTACACTTAAATAATGTCCTTATCCCTTTATGAAATTTTTGGGGTACTTATTCTCACACCCTTGACAAGTGGAATGTTGAAGTTTCTTGGAACCGTTAGATATCTCTATAAGAATTCAAGAATTAAACTCAACATTTCACTTCTTATCCAAATGATAACTTTGAGATTCATTGATCACTATATATACATTGAGGTAACATCATACAATTTATTCATATCTATCAAAGTCATGAATCTCTGAGGATTTTTATAGACTAGTATTTAGCCCACCAAAAAAAGAGTTCAACCTTAAATTCAGGGGGTAATGAAAAAACTAGAGGCATATCATGAAAGACTTGTGATGTTTTCCTTGTACTCCCCAATAGATTCATCATCTTTTTTCATAAGGTGAAGGAAATCACTTTCCATTTTAATACATAGAGTTTGAGGAAAATATTCATTGAAAAACATTTTAGTAATTCTTTTCAAACCATCGATATGATCTCTTCCTTGGGCTTCGTATTCTAGATCAATGTCCACCACTGATAATATTATCCTTCCATATGATAAACAGCTATATGAACCTTCTATTGTTTATAAAATTAAAGGATGGAGAAGATCTTTTCAATGGATTTGATCCATTTTTCAACAATTAATGGGTCATATGATTCATTTAAAGTAGGAGACCTTTGTCTCTTGAAGCTCTTGATTGTGGATTGATCTCTATTAGGGGGGTTTGGACACTCCTCTTGATCCAGGTTTCTATTTAGGACTTGAGTTAGCTAAGAGAGTATCATGAAAAAAAATTCAATTCCTTCCCCCATCGGGGTGGCCATCTCATTGGGGAAGTCGTCACATTTCCCTTCGCATTGGTTGTTAACTTGATTCCTCCTATTACTAGACATAGGCTAGAATAACGGGAAAATCAAGGATGAGTATTTTAAACTTTTAAACACAAAAAGGGGAATCCAATTACATTGAAGTAATAACTTGTAAATTACATTTATTTCATAACTTATGGATTTATGGGCATCGATCTATGTTATCCATGATCTATTTACAAACTTTTATTATTTAGGGAATTTTTTTGTTCCCTTAATAATTGTTTGTAATGAGATTATGAATTTACCAATGGATATTCCCAAGGAGTTTCAAACTAGGTAATATATAAGGCCCATTTTCATGTACCAAATTAACCTAAGTTAGACTTGGAAAATCTTACTGGATTTGTTACCCCTTGATACATATGGGCCAGAACCACACCCACTTTTTGTATCCAGATAGGGATGTATTTTCTTGATAAACCAATTACTCTAAACTTACCAAAATTTAGGGATCTTTTCTTATATTTTTATTATCCCTAAGGATTTCTCTAGAGTTCTCTAATCATAATGGTTTCTCTAGAGTTTTCTATTCCTTATCCCAAAAATAACTAAAATTTTGCTCTGATATCAACTATAACAACACTGCTCTTTATTGAACATTAATACTTTATTTATTACATAATATTACACTTAATAAAATCCAAAATATCAAAAATTCTAGTGTATTTTGGAATTAGGTACAATATATAACAACTTAAAACATTAAATGCATCCTCTTTATTAAAAACCTCCTTAACATGTTCATAATATTCCTTAATACTTAAAACTGCATGGGATATCCTAGGGACCAACATAAGAAAAGGGGTGAGATATAAATCTCAGTAAAGGAATAAATAAGGAATAACACAATGAAGATAATACATGTTAGAAAATAGGTATATTAATGGGGAATAAAAGGTACATGAATAATAAGGCATGATATAGAATGATAATCATAACACGGGAAATGTGGAAACAACTTAAAATATTGCATCACAAACACAAGTTAGGGATAAATCCACCAAGAAATCATGGTTGAGAAGGTACCATAAAGGAATTAGGTACACCCTTATATTAACATGAATTATCATGATACTAAACATTACCCAATGCATTAGATTTATATCTGGGTGCACCCATCATAATCATTTCATTTTCATTCTTAAGTGGGCCACATAGATCATAAAACATGGATTAATTCATCATCGTAATTTCTTAAAAAATTAAGGAGTGAGGAATAAATATATTTAAGTCCCCAATAAATAGGTATATGTGCATAAGGGTGAATACCCTTGATAGAAAAATGTGTATGGTGTTCACTACATAATTTTTTTGGCATGGAAAATCATATTGAAATTTCAGCAATATAACGACATTATATAAAAATTCATAAAAATGGTTTATGATATTGAAATGAGTCTATCATAATTTAAAAATAAAATGGGAAGTAATAGGGACATATAAAGACATTTCCCAACATTATAAAATGTAAATATAATTCATATGTTCATAAAGAAACTTTAATAAAGAAGAGAAGGTGAGGATCCCTCATAGAATTTTAGCATAGTAATAGCTTAGTTAAGGGTAAAAATGGGGATGATAAAAGATATTTCATTCAAATAAAATAAAATTTAGGGTAATTTAATTATTATAAATGAATTAAAATATAACCATTTGAAATCACAAGAACTAATTTCAAATAAGTTTCATGAATTTGAGAGGAGAGGATAGTCTCTTACTTGAATCTGTGACTCCAAAGTCTTGGGAGTGGCTTATTGATAGCATTAAGGCTCCATCTAAGGAATATGGGGAGTTTAGGGAAGAGTTTTTATGTTCTATAAGGAGTTTTAGTGAAGATAAATGGGAGATTGGGTGGGTTTATATAAGAAAATATGAGGATTTCTTTATTATTTTGGTTTTCAACACTACATAATAAAATATACAAAACCACAAACCATACCATGGTTTTTGCCCATATTTTCTACCAAATAAGATTGGATTACATAATTTTATATTTCCAAGGGAATAAATTATTGAAATATTACCATTGGTGATGTGGAGGTGAGTCACACTCTTAATGAAATGATTTTAAAATCTTAAAATATATTATAAGTCTTGGATGATTCATAATGGATTTACAAAATAAATTAAATTAAATTCAAATCACCTTATTTAAATTTAAAACATATATTTGGACATGGATCATATTTATATTACTTATTACATCACTTTTGGGTCATTGTGATATCATAAAACACAATGTATATTTATACAGTATTTAATTTTTACCCAGAAATTCGACTATCTTAGAAAATTATAAATAATTAACCATTGGATAATTTAGATTCCATGATTTCAAAAATAATATTCATTTTATCTAAATAATTTTATAAATATGTGAATTTTCAAATTTAAAATAAAAACAGACATTTATTGAAAAAGATGGGTTTTTACAATAACATTTTTTGAACCCTTATAAAAAATTAAATTTAACTGCATAAAAATTATTTGATAATTTATATTTAGTAAAAAATATTTAATAATAACATTCTATTAAAATGTTATTTATTTCAAATATTCATTAATTCATCAAAATAGATATCTTAATTAACCAAAATTACTATTTGTTTATTGAATAAAAATAAAAAACATTTACAAAGTAAAAATAATTGGATGAAAATATATTCATTATTCTATAAAAAAATGTATATATTATTATTTATAGGGTTTTGATACATATTTCTTTAATACACTAGAATAATCCTTAAAAGTAATGTGTGCGATGGTGGGGATTTCATGGGGTCATTTGGTGAACATGGTTTGGGTTGTGATCTCGATGAGCTTGAAATTCTCATGTAAATGGATTCACTCATGCTTAAATTTTTGGATCTCGGCTTGGGATTAGTCTAGGGAAATTCCTGGAAATTTTATCTCCCTCATAAGCTCTGATAAATAGGATTCATAGTGTATGATCCTACTGGTTGGGCCCATTACTTCCTTTTTCTGTGACAATTGGATTTGTTAAAACCCTATATTTAAACTAATCTTATGATCACTATTAAATATTTATATTATTAATGGTAAAGATACTTAACAAACATTAAAATAAAATTGGATATAATAAAACAAAATTTTTATATGTTTTCTATAACCATAATACATTTAATTAAATCAAAATGGTGGAATTTAATTCATAACAGTTTGGGTCTTTACAAAATGTGTAATTTTATTTAATAAATCATGAATTAATGTGTAATAAAGATAGGGGTTGTTATATTTATCATTGATGTGTCTCATTCCTAGATGATGATGAAATCCCTCAAGTGTTTTATGGAGAGTGGTATCTGATGTGTGGTTGTGTGGGACCTTTTTTCTAGAGATCAAGAGTTTGTATTTGTTGTTGTGGTTGAGCACAAATTTGTTTTATATATTGGTGAAATTATATTATTTTTCATGGATTTTACTGATGCTTTCCTAGAATAATTCTCTAGACTATCTATAGAGAGGAAGGTTTAGTTTACAATTGATCTATTGTTGAATATACAGCCGATCTTAATACCCTCTTATTGTATGGAACCAGTGTTGCTTAAAGAGATCAAGGTTCAATTGGATGATCTAATGGTGAAAGGTTTTTTTCACCCTAGTATTTCACCTTAGGTTTCCCTAGTTCTCTTTTCTAATAAGGTTGATGGTTCACTTAGACTATGCAGATAATATTAGAATTTGGACTGGGTGATAGTTAAGAATAAGTATCAATTTCCTCATTTGGATGATTTGTTTAATCAGTTAATAGGGGGAAAGTGGTTTTCAAAGATCGATCTTCAATCGAGTTATCATCCAATTAGGGTTTGGTAACCTGATATCATGAAAATATATTTCAAGAGTAGGTATGGTAATTATGGATACCTTGTGATAACAATTGGTCAAACTAATACTCTAATAATTTTTATGGATTTGATGAGACGTATATTCCATCAGTATCTCGACTCTTTTATGGTTGTGTTCAAAGATGATATCATGATTTATTTGAGGTTAGATAATTATCACAAGCACTATTTAATTTTGTTTTTTGAAATCCTAAAGAGACACTATTTGTAAAGAAAGATTTCAAAAAGTAGTTTCTAGGTCCAAGAAGTGAATTTCTTGGGGCATGTTATTTTTTATACTGGCTTATCAGTTGTTCCTAAGAAGGTAAAGTTTGAAATGTCATGGGAGGATCCACATAACATATTTGAGTTATAGAGATTCCTTTTTCATTCTATATACAATCGTTGGTTCATCATGGATGTATCAAAGTTGGAATCGCATTTGATTTCTCTTACTAGAAAAGGGGTGAAACTCACATGGGATGAAAAAAGTAAGTATTATTTTAATAAACTAAAATGGATTCTGACATCATCTTATATTCTGATCATACCTAATCCCAATAAGGGTTTCGTGGTATACTATGATTCTTCTGGTGATGGTATGGGTTGCATGATTATGCAGGGTTGTCATTTTATAGCCTATTTCTCTCTTCAACTTCAACAACATGGGAATAATTGCACCACTCGTGATTTAGAGATTTATATAGGTATGAATGCACTTAAATGTCGGTGAAACTATCTATTTGGGGGGAGGTTCATAGTATTTTCTAACTATAAGAGTCTTAGCAATATCTTTTTATAGAAATACTTTAATCTCGGATAGACATGGATGGTGGAATACCTTTAGATGTTTGACTTCGACATCGCATACACCCCAAGAAAGGGGAATGTCATTGGGGATTCTCTTAGTATGAAAGTACCATTGTAGGTTATCTTAGAATCAAAGGAAGAGTGGAACATTATGGAAATATTTTCTTAGTTGCATCCAGATGCTCAGGAGGATGTTTTAGGTATGGTTCTAACCAGTATTCAGTTATCATCATCTCTCAATATGTCTATTCTAAAGGGCCAGTAGTAGGATGATGAGTTCAGATGAATTTGAGAAACCCTTATGGTGGGGAGAATCTTTCTAGTTGGTCTCTCCCTACAGATGGTATTTTATGATTTGGGGATCGGTTTTTCATCCCATCATCAGTGAGGAGCTTAGTTTTGTTTTACTTTCATAGTTCTTCATGGGTCATTCATCTGAGCACTATGAAGATGTATTATTACATGAAACAGTAATTTTTGAGGCGAGGTATGAAGAAAAAAATTGCATATTATGTTTCTCATTATTGCACTTTCCAACAGATAAAGGAAAGG
Source organism: Viscum album (assembly GCA_963277665.1). Taxonomy (NCBI): domain Eukaryota; kingdom Viridiplantae; phylum Streptophyta; class Magnoliopsida; order Santalales; family Viscaceae; genus Viscum; species Viscum album. The sequence goes on from OY728161.1 coordinate 1,564,390,294, forward strand.
AATCTAAAACCTTCTAGTTTTATCCGGCCTCTCCCAATACTGGTTTTGAAATGGGATGAGGTGTCTATGGAATTTGTTGTTGGATTACCATAGACTTATTGAGAGAAGAATAATATTTGGCTGGTGAGTGATTGGTTGATGAAATGGGATCATTTTATTTGAATCAGGGACACCACTAAAGTTGATTATATGGGTTGGATGTATATGTAATATATTATGAGTTTACATGGGGTTACCTCTGCTATTTTTTTGGATAGGGATCCTAGGTTTACCTCCCAGTTCTGGAAAAGTATCCAAGAGGTGATGGGGAATTAGGTCAGGTTGAGCATAGATTGTCATCAAAAGACTAATGGTCAAATAGACGATACTATTCAAATCCTCGCGTATATCCTCTATGCTTGTGTGTAACACACCAATATTTTACAGTATTTAACCTCTTTAGTAGATTACGTTTCATGTAACTCCCAGCTTAAATGAATAATGAAATATTATTACGTGATCATTATAACCTAGCCATTAAATTGATGGGAATGAATAGTATTTACCACATTATGAAATATATAATTTTCCAAATCATTGAAAATTTATTAATTAATTATTTGTGAATAAATGCTTAATTTTTACTAAAATCATTTTATTCTTAAAAAATATGTTTTCTTCAAAAATGGGTTTTTAGATTTTTATAATTAAAAATTATAATCAATTTAAAAAATTTATATAAAATTTTATTTTATAAAAATAATAAAAAAAATTAAATCATGTAACGCCCCGACCCTAGTTACCCAGAGTCGGTGCATTATTACATAACATTGGCATGATCACAAGAAAGATCAAGTCTCGAAAGACCGATTAGTTTAGTAGCCTTGGAATAAATATATACATTAATAAAGTTTACATTACATCATAAAATGAAAACTACAACAACACAGTCTCCATAGTCCACACTCATACTATCCCTGCAGGTCATTCATAATTTACTTCTTCACAATCCTGGGAAAAATAAAACATTGAAAGGGGTGAGCTCAGATGCTCAGTAAGGATAACAATATAGCAGAAACTTTCATAAATAAGCATAAATATTTAAGACAATGTATAACTAAAACAAAAGCCTTTTAAACTTGAACTTCAGCATAATATGGAAAAGATTAAATGAAATAATGCCATTTACTTATTCACATGGATATTCTACTAGTCAAATAACCACATGCAATATCAATAACCACTTTCATAATGATGGAATGCATAATGCCAGACTATCATAACCCCGTACCCAAGGGCTCGAGCCAAGACTACAAATAAGATTTTGTCAAGGCCTCATTCCAAAACACTAGTTTGTCTCATGAGACCTACCGATGCATCGAGGAGCTATAGAGGGCTCCACCCGTCACTTACTAAGTCCAATTAATTCCTCATATGAAATGTTTGAAACATAACATAAACATTCGTATTAAAACTAGCATACGAAATGTCAACACTTTAACCACAAACCATGAATGGTATAAAAATAGCACATCCACAGTCAAAAATAACTCATTCGATACAATATGGAAGATTTTATTGTATTAGATTAACCTCAATCAATAATAATGAAGGATATTGACATAGATTAAAATAATCATCAAACTATTGAGAGAAATATCCCCCTTTTTCTTGAAAACATTTAAAAGTCACACTATTTTTCAAGAAGCCGTTTAAAATAGATTTTTTTTAATCGAAGTGTCCCATACCACTTTGAAACTTTTAAAAGGAATTTTAATTTTAAAACATTAATGTCCATATATATAAATCCTTAAAAACATTTTTAAAACATGGACATTAATGAGAAATATTTAGAATAATAAATTTTTAAAACATTTAAAATGATATTTTAGTTAGAGTTACTAACCAAAATAAAGACACTTGAATATAAATAATTGAGGTAATAAAAACTTTATAATATCATGAGAATAAATGGATTCATGATATACTATGCCAAAGTACATTATATACACCATATAAAAGTGATTTGGTGTATAACAACAAATAAGTCTCAATGGAATGTAAATTGAGATGAATTCTCTTATAAAGACCATATCCTTAGGTTAAGGATAAATCAACAATATAATTATGTGTGAAAATTATAAATACACTCAATATTATTGGATATTTAGTTTAAATCAATCAGATGACATTCACACATATTCTTGTAAAAACAACACCAATGAATTGGATATTTAACTCAACATATGGAGATTGAGTTAAAATTACTCTTATCAAGTTCAAATCGATGACTTGAAAATTTATCAATGGAGTGATTATGTGTATAAAATTTATATCCACAGAAAGGGGAGTGGAAATTATGACATAATCAAATGAATAGTGATTCTACACATAATCTTGGAGTAAAATAATTAATGAAGTATGCCTAAAGCCGAATGAGTGCAAATTGAAATTTCAAATTCCATTATCGATTAGGTAACCTACGAAGCATACACCCATGAAAGAAGGATCATACAATGATGATTTAAATACCCATAAATTAAATTATATTACACAATGAATACAATCATGGGCAGTACACATACACCACATGCAATAAATAAGTGGTGAACAAGGGAATTCTCACGAAATTAAGAGTGAGATAAGAAACCCCTTACTTTGTACTTTTTCATTGGTAGATGGTAGGTTAACCTCATGTATAATGGTGAAATAATTGTTATTCAATTACACAAGAATCATTTACATTAATATGATATCATATATGATCTTTTAACATTGATTTGATAATAATATCGTAGTATTATCGTCGTTTCGGGTGTTAACGGATTCGTTTTCCTTTATACTATTTGTTATGCGAGCCGTATTTGTTATGGATGGGATGTATCTTATTCATATCCATAAAGATATCATGTATCTAAAAATTATTTTTATTAATCAAATGAAATTTATTTTTGAATGGATACGATGGGGAATGAATCTCATCGCATTCGTGGAGACGGTAGTCCATACGTACGCACGAGCGACAATATCATTATTTTGATATTAAAATAATATATAATTGGATGGTATATCATATAGAAAAAATCATTATCATGTTATATTTATTATTTACATTAATTATACATCATTATTATACCCATCTAAATAATAATATATTGAATAACAATTACACCACGACGTGGAGACGGTAGGCTGTACGTATGCACGTGTGGTGACATGTCATTCAAGGGATGGATAGAATAATGAATTTTGTTTTTATATATTTATAATAACATCACAGTATATAGAAGATACTAGATTTATTATTTTATAAAGGTAATAACAAAGAAGAAGAATTTGAAGAAGAAAGGAACTTGAAAAAGGGTGGTGAAAACATTACCTCTTCTTCGGGTTCTTCCTTTTGATTTGATCAAAAGGGCTCATTAGGTTGTCTTTATGATCAAACTAAGTCTGATAGGATGAAGTGAGGGAAGTTGAGATAGTATTTGGGAAGGGTTTTGCCAAACCAAAAGGCTTTGAAGGTGTGAATTAATGAGAAGGGGAGTTCCCTTTTATAAGAGGGGTGAGGGGCACCTTTGGAAAAGCTAGAAATATTATTTTATAATAAATTCATATTTGGTTTCTAATGTATCCAAAGTGGATTATTTAAAGTTTAAGGTGGGGATAGGTCTAAAACCACTCAAACAATAGGATTTAGACAGGTTTGGGTTACTATATTATCCTTATCTTTAAGTATTAACTCTTAGTTAATTAGTTTCACTTTTACGATGTCTCTTTGTACTTTTATATTATATGGTTAATAAACTTACTATATACATACAAGAGACCCCCAAGTGGTACATTAATGATACACCTATCATGATATAAGTCTCTTTTCCTAACCATATATTTATAAGAATTTAATATCAATTAATAATATAATATTTTTTTTAAAACTCTTTTATGTCAATTTTGTCACTATTCAAAAATCGATTTTTGTAAAAATCATAACAGAATAATTACTTCTAAAAAAGTTATTTAAATCAATACTAACATGTCATATTAAACTATAAAATTATTTTTATTTATAAAAAGTCTCAAATTGCATTTATTTGGGCATTTAAAATATCAATTATTCTAATTTTTCATTAATTAGGTAATTACTACATCACCATTGTGTCATAAATAAATTAAATTATATAATGTCTAAAAATTATATATATAATACCATTATGTAGGAAATAGTTTTGTCTTTCTAATTGATATTTATAGTAGAAAATCCAATATATATAACTCTATGTAAAAAAATTCTAAAAGATATATGCTTATGGCATTTTTGTATTTATTTTAACTTAATTAAAATAAAGTGTCCCTATCACCTACAAGTGGCTCCATGGGGTCCCCAAATCGACCCAAAGATTCCCATGGTCGGACATGTATCCACCAATAAGGTTAGGACACGTTTTAGGGTAATTTAGTATTATTTTTTAACCCTTATTTACCAGATTTACCCTTTAACCGTTGTAAATAAAATATTTACCGGAGTAATTATTCAAAATGTCTAAAAATAAAAGTTACCTATTTACACAATTTGAACATCCTGATTCCAAATATGGAATCCATTTTTCCAAATTCAAAACACAAAAGTGGCAGAAATTAATTTGAAATTAATTCCCGTTGTCAAAACAAAAAGCGTGTTTTTACGATATAATAACTATCAAAAGATTGACAATTGTTTATGTCTGGTTTAAATTTAAAATTACATCCAATGACCAAAATTGTATTAAATGGTAAAAATATATTTTAAATATACTTTAAAACCACTCAAATTCATAATTTATCACTATTAATTATTTTGATTAAAAAAGTTGTTTTTAATTAAAATTTAGTAATTTTCACTATTCATCAAAATATAAAAGTTATCTGAAAAGTACCAAAATTTCAAACTAGGAAAAATTCGATATTCCGAATCCAAAAATGAAGTCCATTTTGAAAGGTAAAATTTATAAAATTTCAAAAATTATGTATTACTATTCATAACGGCTAGTTTGATTGGTTGTGGTGTGTTAGAATCTCGAAGTTGCGTACAATGCAAGCCATTGCATTATTGAAAGGGAAACGTACCGTGGAGGCTTGGGGTGTTACATTATCTCCTCCTTCAATAAATTGCGTCCTCAAAATTTTTAAAATTGGGCTTGGGAATATAATGGAAAGTCCCACATCAGAAAAAGGGTCAATAAAACTCTCACTTTAAAAGAAAGAAAGAGAAGTACAAAGGTCACTCGAGATAACCAATACTAGGATTCCATGTAGGAAAACATGGATATGGAAGATAAACTAAGTGTCAAGTTCTGATGGAGAGGGATAGAAAACATGATCAGAATAAAGTTAACAACATGAAAACCACAAACTTGTTTTGAGACAAACGGTCATTAGTCTCCTAGTAGGAAAAGTAAACGGACAACATTTTTTTGTTTTACGTTACATTACATAAGGATGAGGAATTCATTTATGATATTGACTAAGAACATAAAGATATATACTTACTTTTTAAGTAGAGTTTCATCCTTTAATAAATTTATACCACTAACTCTCTTTTTTTTTGAACAATGAGTATTCAAGTAGACTTGGTCACACTGGAAGAGCTAGAATGAACTTCTATAGAATAACATTATACACATAGGATAAACTATATATTTACCTTGTTTTTAGAGATTAATCAAAACCAAAATGGTTAGTATAAGATCTGATGATCCCCCAAATGGATATTCCATTAGATAAAAAAACACTGATATTAATTTCTAAAATTAAACCAACAATACCCCAAAGTTAAATAAATACCATTCAATAATCAATTGTCCTTAAAATCCTTCAATATAATACAAATTAATATTGAAACCCAAAACTTATAAGAATGCAGTATTCCATGTTAAATTGTATCTCCAAATGACATCAACTACTCTTAAAGTCACATACTTAAAAGTAATTAACCTAATCACATATTCTTTATTATAGGTTAATCATTTCCATAAATAACCCAAATCACTATAAATCTACAATAAAAACATAGATAAAAATACACCATTACTCCTAAAATGAAATCCCATAGTATTCTATTTTCCTGGGGCATATAGTGTTCCCAACAAAGAGAACATCTTTTAAAATAACATTTATAACTTAATCACCAAATCATTTTCCTATACTAAGGGTATTCATTTGATAAGACATAAGATCCAAAATCAACTTATTATTGATCAATAAAATTATTTAACTAAAATAATAGTCACAATAACCAGGGACTTCACGTAGTCCAGTGGGAGGCGATAAATCCCAATCACACTTTGGTTGTGGGTTCGATTCCCGCAGCTTTGTCTGACCTGATGGGTTGTCACACGGCCTGCGTGTTGTCCTTTTTCAAACACTATATTTTATAACTTACCAAAATGAGATAAATCCCTCAAAATAACCATAACATAATTTAACCACAAATGTTATCTCATACCTTGCATTTTCATCCCAAATTATAATAACTTGTAATTGCCTCAAACCCAATGATCATATAAAACCAAATGGTTATTTATAACTATATCCACAAGAGAAAAGATAATTATTCCTCAAATATCATTCTCACATGGAAAACGTTAGGGTTACAAATATAAGAGAAAATTATTCCAAAGTAAACCCATCAACAAGGAGCACTAATACTTTTTAAACATTTCTCCAACCATTTATTTCCACATAGATTCTTCTTTGACCAAGAAAATATCCTATAGAATAGGGCATTCACTCGGGTAATGTCTAGGTCCTCTACATTTACATAAAATGACTGTAAATGGATTCTTGGGACCATTTTTATCTTCTGCCATAGTACTCTTCATTTTTCTTCAGCAATTCTTCACTTTATGTACTTCCTTCCCACACGTAAAGCATTTCTTTGTCCCATTGAGACACTTTCCTGGGTGTCTCATTCCACATTTCTTGCATGATGGAAATTGAGGATTCTTTTCTCCATGGTCTCCATTGCTGGAGCTCTTATCATTAATCACCTTTCTCTTCCTTGTTGAGTCCGGGAGTTGGTTAATATATATGTTTTTGATCATATTTTTGGAAAACTAATTTGGCATGAACACGATATCTTTCACGCCTATCAACCCTCCATTTTTTTGCTCATTTCCATCATCGTTCCCACTTTGTACATCATTCTCAAAGTTATTAGGACTTCCTTGGAATCCAGACATTGACTAAAACTATAAATCATTGTGTGAGTAACAGTAGTCATAAAATTATTTAAAGAATATTATGTCACCATTTTCTCAATTTGAAACACATTAGGATTAACCAAGGTCATTTACTCTCATCTTATATATAATACTTCAAATCGGTTTGTAAAGAAAATGTAAATTATCTTAAGCATATCCCCTGGGAGTGTCGTAACCAAGAGTGTAGCAAGGCCTGTTTTCATGCACCAGTTCCCATTCGAGTCCAGCTCAAAGTGGTGTTTTCGGGTTTTACCCCTAGGTACATATGTGCCAGAGCCGCCTCTACCTGCTCATATCCAGATAGGGATGTATTTCTCGGAAAACTCATAAAATCTCTACAATACCAAAATTCTAGAAATTTCTTCTATATTAATCCTCAAAGTCTGTCTTAGGGCTATGTGCTCTAATCAGAGTTTATCTAAATCTGGCTCCCAAGGTTTGTACTAAACTTCCTATGATACCAATTGTAACACCCCAACCCCAGTTACCCAGAGTCGGTGCATTATTACATAACATTGGCATGATCACAAGAAATATCATGTCTCGAAAGACAGATTAGTTTAGTATCCTTGGAATAACTAGATACATTAATAAAGTTTTCATTACATCATAAAATGAAAACTACAAAAACATAGTCTACATAGTCCACACTCATATTATCCCTGTAGGTCATTCATTATTTACTTCTTCAGAATCCTGGGAAAAATAAAACATTGAAAGGGGTGAGCTCAGATGCTCAGTAAGGATAACAATATAGCAGAAACTTTCATAAATAAGCATAAACATTTAAGGAAATGTATAACTAAAACAAAATCCTTTTAAACTTTCAGTATAATATAGAAAATATTAAATGAAATAATTCCATTTACTTATTCACATGGATATTCTACTAGTAAAATAACCACAGTAAATATCAATAACCACTTTCATAATGATGGAATGCATAATGCTAGACTATCATAACCACATAGCCAAGGCCCCGTGCCGAGACTACAAATATGATTTTGTCAAGGCCTCGTGCCAAGACACTAGTTTGTCTCATGAGATCTATCGATGCATCGAGGAGCTATAGCAGGCTCCACCCATCACTTACTAAGTCCAATGCATTCCTCATATGAAATGTTTGAAACATAACATAAACATTCGTATTAAAACTAGCATACGAAATGTCAATACTTTAACCACAAACCATGAATGGTATAAAAATAACACATCCATAGTCAAACATAAATCATTTGATACAATATGGAAGAATTTATTGTATCAGATTAACCTCAATCAAGAATAATGAAGGATAATGACATAGATTAAAATAATCATCAAACTATTGAGAGAAATATCCCCCTTTTTCTTGAAAATAATTAAAAGTCACACTATTTCTCAAGAATCCTTTTAAAATAGATTTTTTTTAATCAAAGTGTCCCATACCACTTTGAAACTTTTAAAAGGAATTTTAATTTTAAAAAATTAATTTCCATGTATATAAATCCTTAAAAACATTTGTAAAACATGTACATTAATGAGAAAGATTTAGAATAATAAATTTTTAAAACATTTAAAATGATATTTTAGTTAGAGTTCCTAACCAAAAATAAAGACACTTGAATATAAATAATAAAAACTTTATAATATCATGAGAATAACGGGATTCATGATATACTATGCCAAAGTACATTATATACACTATATAAAAGTTATTTGGTGTATAACAACAAAGAAGTCTCAATGGAATGTAAATTGAGATGAATTCTCTTATAAAGACCATATCCTTAGGTTAAGGATAAATCAACAATATAATTATGTGTCAAAATTATAAATACACTCAATATTATTGGATATTTAGTTTAAATCAATCATATTACATTCACACATATTCTTGTAAAAACAACACCAATGAATTGAATATTTAACTCAACAAATGGAGATTGATTTAAAATTACTCTTATCAAGTTCAAATCGATGACTTGATAATTTATCAATGGAGTGATTATGTTTATAAAATGTATATCCACAGAAATGGGAGTGGAAATTATGACATAATAAAATGAATAGTTATTCCACACATAATCTTGGTGTAAAATAATCAATGAAGTATGCCTAAAGCCGAATGAGTGCAAATTGAAATTTAAAATTCCCTTATCGATTAGGTAACCTACGAAACATAAAACCATGAAAGAAGGATCATAAAATGATGATTTAAATACCCATAAATTAAAGTATATTATACAATTAATAAAATCATGGGTAGTACACATACACCACATGCAATAAATAAGTGGTGAACAATGGAATTCTCACAAAATTAAGAGTGAGATAAGAAACCCCTTACTTTGTACTTTTTCCTTGGTTGATGGTAGTTTAATATCCTCTATAATGGTGAAATATTTTTTGTTGAATTACACAAGAATAATTTACATTAATATGATATCATATATGATCTTTTAACATTGATTTGTTAATAATATCTTAGTATTATCGTTGTTTCGGGTGTTAACGGATTCGTTTTCCTTTATACTATTTGTTATGCGAGCCGTATTTGTTATGGATGGGATGTATCTTATTCATATCCATAATGATATCATGTATCTAAAAATTATTATTATTCATCAAATTAAATTTAGTCTTGAATGGATACGATGGGAAATGAATCTTATTGCGTTCGTGGAGACGATAGTCCGTACATACGCACGAGCGAAAATATAATTCTTTTGATATTAAAATAATATATAATTGGATGTTATATCATATATAAAGAATCATTATAATGTTATATTTATTATTTACATGAATTATACATCATTATTATACCCATCTAAATAATAATATATTTAATAACAATTACACCACGACGTGGAGACGGTAGGCCGTACGTACGCACGTATGGTGACATGTCATTCAAGGGATGGATAGAATAATGAATTTTTTTTTCTATATTTATAATAACATCTAATTATATAGAAGATACTGGAGTTATTATTTTAGAAAGGTAATAACAAGGAAGAAGAAGTTGAAGAAGAAAGGAACTTGAAAAAGGGTGGTGAAAACATTACCTCTTCTTCAGGTTCTTCCTTTTGATTTCATCAAAAGGGCTCCTTAGGTTGGCTTTATAATCAAAATAAGGCCTCTAGGATGAATTTAGGGAAGTTGAGGGAGTATTTTGGCAGGTTTTGGTGGAACCAAAAGGCTTTGAAGGTGTTAATTAATGAGAAGGGGGAGTGCCCTTTTATAAGAGGGGTGAGGGGCACCTTTGGAAAAAGCTAGAAATATTATTTTATAATAAATTCATATTAAGTTTCTAATGGCTCCATAATGGATTATTTAAATTTTAAGGTTGGTATAGGTCTAAAAACACTCAAACAATAGGATTTAGACAGGTTTGGGTTACTATATTAACCTTATCTTTAAGTATTAACTCTTAGTTAATTAGTTTCACTTTTACAATGTCTTTTTGTATTTTTATATTATATGGTTAATAAACTTACTATATACATCCAAGATACCCCCAAGTGGTACATTAATGATACACCTATCATGATATAAGTTTCTTGGCAGAACCTTAGATTTTTAGGAATTTAATAGCAATTAATAATATAATATTTGTTTTAAAAACTCTTTTATGTCAATTTTTTCACTATTCAATAATTGATTTTTTTAAAAATCATAACAGAATGATTACTTCAAAAAAAGTTTATTAAATCAATACTAACATGTCATATTAACCTAGAAAATTATTGTTATTTATAAAAAGTATCAAATTACATTTATTTGGGTATTTATAATATCAATTATTCTAAGTTTTCATTAATTAGGTAATTATTGCATCACCATTGTGTCATAAATAAATTAATTTATTTAATGTCTAAAAATTATAAATAAAATACCATTATGTAGGAGATATTTTTATATTTCTAAGGAATATTTATAGTAGAAAATAAAACTTATATAACCCTATGTAAAAAAAATTCTAAAGGATATATGTTTATGGCATTTTTGTATTTATTTTAACTTAATTAAAATAAAGTGTCCCTATCACCTACAAGTGGCTCCATGGGGTCCCAAAATAGACTCAAAGGTTCCCATGGTCGGAAATGTATCCATAAATAAGGTTAGGACACGTTTTAGGGTAATTTAGTATTATTATAATATTATTTTTTAACCCTTATTTACCGGATTTACCCTTTAACCATGGTAAATAAAATATTTAGAGAAGTAATTATTCAAAATGTCTAAAAATAAAAGTTACCAATTTAAAAAATTTGTACATCCTGATTCAAAATATGGAATCAATTTTTCCAAATTCAAAACACATAAGTGGCAGAAATTAATTTAAAATTAATTCCCGGTGTCAAAACAAAAAGCGTGTTTTTAAGATATAATAACTATCAAAAGATTGACAATTTTTTATGTCTGATTTAAATGTGAAATTACATCCAATGACCAAAATTGTATTAAATGGTAAAAATATATTCTAAATATACTTTAAAAATACACAAATTCATAATTTATCTCTATTAATTATTTTGATTAAAATAGTTGTTTTTAATTAGAATTTAGTAATTTTCATTATTCATCAAAATATAAAAGTTATCCGAAAAGTACCAAAATTTCACCCTAGGAAAAATTCGATATTCTGAATCCAAAAATGAAGTCTATTTTTAAAGATACAATTTATAAAATTTCAAAAAGTATGTATTACTATTCATAACGGCTAGTTTGATTGGTTGTGGTGTGTTAGAATCTCGAAGTTGCGTACAATGCAAGCCATTGCATTATTCAAAGGGAAACATATCATGGAAGATTGGGGTGTTACAAATCAAACTTTTACAATTATCTTATGGTGAATGTTTGGTAATTTTCTGAGAATATTTATTTTCCACTGAATAGTAAAAAAATACCGTTTGTTATAAAACTATTAATTTCATTATATTAAATGTGCCTTTATGATTTAAATTTTATCTTAATAAAACTTATGTACTATTTAGTTATAAATAATATAATTAATTTCATTTTAATAATCCTTATTCCATATTTTTGTATAAGTATATTTTTGTCATAAAAATGCATTTTTCACGAAAACTATTTTTCGTTGCTTTTTATAGGATTAATTTTAAATTAAATACTGAAACTTCTCTATTTTGAATTTTGAAAAATGGATTCCATATTTGGATTCAAAATGTCCAAAAATTTTAACTAGGATCGTTTTATTTTTTTCCAATATGAATAGTAACCTTGCTAATTTTCGTTACCACATTAAATGGTAAATTGGGTCATATAGGTTAAAAATAAAATTATAAGGACTAGAAAATAGCCTTAATATTTTACCCAATTTTATTGGATGAATATTTTTTATCTATAAGTATTCATTTTTTGGCTATATGTCCATTTTTCCCATTAGGAAGTGATTATGACCGTTATAATATTTCATTTAAAGAAAAGTCAAATATGTCACATTCATGATTTTAATAACAATAACTTTTATAATATGGTGTTATAAAAATGATATATTCTAATATAAATATTATTCTGAAATAAAATTAATTTTATTTTTCAGGGTGATTTATTTTTAATTTTTAGTGCAAGAATAATTACCTTAAATGTTTTCACTACACTGATGCGGTATTTATTTAATTAAAGGAAAAAGTAAAATAAATGATATTAAAAAAATAAAATAAGTATAATTTTATATAATTAATGTCATACATGAATTTTATAGACTACCTTTACATTTTTGAGATTTAATAAAATATTTTTTTCTAAATTATAAGTGTTATCTTGATATTATTAAATTCAAAGTAATGAATACTTCTTAAAATTGATTTTAAGAATATTTTATTAAATGATATAAAATTCTTAAAAATATTACATTTGGCCAAAAATTTGGGGTAATATTTAATATATAATAATTTATCCTATATGGGTCTTTTTTTCATTTTATAATAACTATATTAACCTTCAAAGTGTAAAATCCATGTTGTCGGGGTAAGAGTTAAAGAGGTTAAATAAGGGTCAAAACCAAAATATAAGGGTATAAATTTAGTCAAAAAATTACCTAAATTTTATTTTACTAAGTTATTTAGACCCATAATCATATTATATTCAAAATTAATAATTTTTTATCGAATTTAAATTGAAAATTAATTTATATTAAATTAATATATTAAGAAATTCCTAAAGTGTCCCTCACTTCAATTATAAAAAGGAACTCATTAATCCACTTATTCACACAACTTCGATAATTCTAACTTGACCAAACCCTACCCATTTCACCTCTAAACATACTTAGAAAATTTCTTGAGGTTTTGTTTCTCAAAAAAGTCTAACCCTAAATTCCTTAAGAAGATATCAAATAGAAGTTCTCCAAAGAAGAGGTTATCGTTTTTACCAAGTCATTCATGTTCATTTCTTCTTCTACTTCCTATTCATGTGTTTTTTTCATAATAAATTAATAAATACAGTATAATTAATATACTTAGATGTTATTATGACAATGTAAAAACCATATTCTCCCTTTTATTCATCCTATGAAAAACAAAATCATTGCTCGTGCGTACGTACGACTTACCATCATCACATAGGAGTGTAATTTTATTTCCATAATCACTTTAAATGGAAGGATATAATGATGAAAATAATGGATATATATAATAATTATGAAATGATATTGATTATATAAAATTAATATATCATCTATTTCCCTACCCATTTACTTTTAATAGAATGATATCATCACCCATGCGTACATACAACCTACCATCTCCATGAAGCGATGTGATTAATTTTCCATAGACAAACTTCTATAATGATTAAAAAAATTATATAATGAGTTAATATAATTCTGAATATTTTGCATCTATATCCTATTCAAGAAAATTGGGGCTTTCAAGACAAAACAAACATGAGAAAACAAGGAAATTAACACCCAAAAATAGTGAAAATAATGAAATATTACTAATCAACGGGTGGTAAGATGATATAAATGGATCATATAAGATGTTATAAATATGAATACGGTTATGATACAAATTAATAACATTTTTAAAACAATTATAAAGGATTTTATATCATTTTTTAAGGGATTCAAACCTAAGGTAAATGATTTCTTAACTCAATTTCCATTCATTGGGTTAAACATCTAATTCATTGATTATTTCATGATAAGATTATGAGTGAATTGGATTTTGTTTACCATATGATGTATTTACACTTTTTTATGTGGATTTATAGTGGATTAACATAGTATATTCATTTTATTAACTCTCACTTCAATGATATGATCTTTGTAAGGTATTTTTTTCTCACTTTTATTTTTGTAGGGAACATGCTTTATTCACCACTTATTTCTTTTATGTGGTGTATATTTTTACCCTTTGATATATTTTATCATGAATATATTTTTATTCATGGTTTTTAAAGTTTAATTTTAATTTATTTATTTCACGTGGAATATGATTCAAATGGTACCAAATCAGTAAGGGTTTATTTCACAATCTAATTATTATTCAAGATTGTTTATGTTTAAGATTCCACTGGGGAATATTTCTCTTCCATGTCCATGTTAACTTAGAATATTTTAAAACATATTTTTAATATCGTTATATGAATATTTAAATCTATTTTTAACCATTTTTTACTTTTTTACAAAATGTTTTGAAAGGAATATTATTTTCATTTTTCAAAGGAGTAGTAATATAACATTTCTAAAAAAATACGGAAGAATTTTTTTTAACTTATATGGAATGAGCGGATTTTCCCACCATCATAATTACCTAATGTTTTAAAGATTCCTCTGCAATTTAACAAGGTTATTTTCAAATAAAATGTATTTATTTTATAATTTTGCATCATTTTAATCATAAGTGATTTCAAAGTAAAAAGGATTTTTCCCCGATAATTTTTCAATGATCTTAATAATGTATTTTTACATATGTCGACATCCATTATTGAATCATATGACTCATTGAGGTTAATATCTAATGATTTCATCTACCATATTTTATTGAATCTTTTATGATCGGTTTGACTGGGAATGTAATATTTTGATACCATTCTTCATATTATTTTGGATGGTTTATGATAATGTTTACTTAATGGGGAAAGTTATTTACATTTCATATGTCATATTCAATATGAATGTGTATAATGACTAAGTTTCACCCCTTTTATATGAGGATTTCATTATACTTAGTAAGTTATGGGTTGGGTCTGCTATATCCCTTTGATCTATCGGTAGGCCTCATGAGATAAAATAGATATGGCTTTTAGCTGAGGCCTTACTGATTTATTAGATGTCATCATGAAGCCTTGACGGTATTAGATGTTGGCACAAAGCATTGATTTTATTATATGTCTTATCATAATTCCTTGATTGTATTATATTATTATCATAAAGCCTTTAAAATATTAGATTCTTGTAATAAAGAATTTATGATATTAGATGTCTTGGAAGAAGTCTCGACTGTATGTTTTAGATATTCGGCATTATTCATTCCATACTTATGAAAATAGTTATTGATATTACATGTAATTATTTGATTTGAAGAATATATATGGTTAAGTTTCATTCTCATGTGATAATTTATATTGAATTATTTGATCATCATTTATTCATTCTATATTTTTCTCAAGTTTTATTGATTAAATGGCATGTGTTTCAGTTATTTACCTTGTCATATTGCTTATGCCTTATGTATTCATAGCTTCCGATGTATGCTTACACTTACTGAGAAGCTTAAATCACCCCTTTGTTTTGTTTTATTTTTATCCAAGATATGAGGAAGTTTATTGTGATTTATTTTTAAGGATATACTAATGGAAATAATGGATTTCTCAAATAAAATTAGTTTTTTATTTTATGTTTTAAAATTTAATGTGAATTTCAAGTATGTATCTAGTTTACCAAGGCTAATAAATTATTTAATATTTTAGGGTGTCATTCCTTGTATCTTATTCCAATTTAATAAATTAACCACTAACTCTGGAATACTGGGGTCAGGTTATTTATAGTTGGTATTAGAAGAAGTTAGTAGAAACCTTGGGAAATTGATTTAGGAAAACATATATTAGAAAACAAAACCCTATGATAGAATTTTGAAATATTTCTAAAGAAACCAAGCTTATGATTTAGATATTTTTATACCTAAAATATCTATTTTTAAATAAAAGTATTTCACTAGTTATGATATTATACATTATTTTTCATAATGTTATGATCTCATCTAGGATATACCATTTTTTAAAAATATCATCTAGTAGAAGGTATAGAAACTATGTCAATACATATAATCCATGTAAGGATTTCCTTCCTATGTAAGATAATGAATTTGGAGTGGGAGTTTTAGTTATATATAAACAAATTATAACTAGTTTTTGATAGTTTACTATGGTTATTAGAAACAACCTTATCTATATAAAGCAACCTCCTAATCCACAACATGGTGTAATAATTCTAGATTGCTTCATGTGTCAGAAACCTCCATCATTTAATGGGACTAAAAATCCATTTGTAGTTAGAGAAGATATTTCTTACTTTAGGAAGTAATGAAAGGGAGAAAGTTTTCATGGTAGTTTATCATCTCTTAGGGGATGTAGATAAGTGGTGGTTATTGATTCAAAACACTAATAATGAGGCATAAATAGTGAGCATTGAATATAAATATTTTAAGCTACTCTTCTTGGAAAAGTATTTTCCTCATGAACAATGAGTGGATATGGAAATAAATTTATTGAGTCTAAGATGAAAATAAGAGAAAAATGTTGCTAAATATGAATCCAATTTTATAAGGTTATTAAGGCATTCTACAAACTATGTATATAATCCAAAGAAAAGTATTGACCATTTCTTTGATGGGATTAATCCAATCATTCGATCAGAACTAGTATCATAGACTATCTCATCATATGAGGATATATTTTCATGTCCTATCAAGATACAGAAATAATTATAAATGTATTATGACTTTAATGGGAAGAAAGAGAATAAGATGATGTTAGAGAAAATGATGGATAAAGGGAATAAGGGAAATAATGATTTTCCAAAATTTTATACTTGTGTAAAGAAACACCTTGGTACATACATAAATGGAAAAGAAGTTTGTTTTAAATGTAGGGAAATAATCCACCATTCTTGTGATTTAAAGGGTAAGAAATAATTTTCCAACATATAATTATTCCACTATAAGGATATGGTCTACTAGGAAAATTAATTCCCCAAGTATAAAAGGAATATACATAAAAATAAGCTAAGGGGTCAAGGTTAGTCTTATACTATTGATACGGAAAAAGTATAATAACTATTGTTATTATTTATTTGGATCTAATAAATATGTTTTAAAATTATTTTATTAATGAAATTATCATTATAATAATCATGAAACATATAAGGAATGCACTGGAGTACCATTTCATAAAATAATTTAGACCATGTGTTTAATGGAACCAATGAACAAGAAAAGTGATTCAGTGACATATTGAAAAACACATGATTGAGGAAGGATAACATTTAATAAGTTCTTGATGTTGTGATAATAATGATAAATAGTTTATTATGGTGTAGAACCAAAATATATTTTTGAAGTTTAAATTGTTGTCAATTACTTTAGAATATGAAAAATATAATTACTTCTTAAATGTGAGGATTTCAGAGATTTTTTTTAGTTCAAAAGACATGTGTCATTGGTTATTTGAAGTTTGGAAAAAAATTATATCATTGAGAGTAATTAAAGTTTATGTAATTATGGTTGAATTGAAAAATAAATGAAAAGAAAAATATAGTGAAGAAGTGTGGGTGTGAGTATGTTATATTTTTCTTGGTGATATTATTTTTAAGAAGGATAAATTTGATCCTTACTTAAAAAATATTCTAGAAAACACAATAATACCCTAGAAAACTCAACCCATGACTTATGTGGGACCCTAGAGGGTCAACCATGGACAAGGGGAGATAGCCTAGGCCAAGAAAGTAAGCATAGTGGGAAAATTAGCTTACCTGCAAAGGGGAAGTATGGAGCCACCATGTTGGGTGGCATGATAGTGGTGGAGTTCCAAGAAAATGTGGTTATAGAAAGTAATGGTAGTTCTTTGTAACCAATTTTTAAATAGGGGAGTTTCATCTTGTGTTATAAAGGGTCCACATTTTCAAGGACATTTCGATGTGGGGTCGGGGTACTATATCCCTGATAGAACTCTCATTATCTAATCTCCACATCTGATCATCTGGGTCATTCATTTAGAGATTCACATATCCTTCTACACTGAACCATAGGATTTACTCATTTTACCATCCTAGTTATTCGATTGGATCACAGAGTTCATCTTCAACCTTGGCCTCTCCCAAGTGTACTGCTCACCAGGATCTTTATGGACTGATATCGACAAAAGCTTGATATAAGGTTTCTTATCATCATCTAAGAATTATACAAATTTGAAGGTGACCAAAATATCATGAAATAAAGTTTTTATGATTCAAATAAGATCAAAACGATGAGTTATAGTGTGGATAAAACAATGGATTTTAAGTGATGTAATTTTTTTGTATCGTAAAGAAAAGAAATTATGTTTTGAAAAGAGTTGGTGCACACAATAAATTTTAGTGGAATGTTGCCTATAAATGCCGAGGCCATATCCCATGATTATATGATGATTGTTTTGAGAAGATATTATTTCCAAAGAAATAGATATTCTTGAACACTCTGATTCTTGATAGACAGAAGTTCCGCACAAACCTTTTGTGCGAAGAAGAATAGAATCTATAGGCATATGATATGTGTGTTTCACACTCATAGTGCTTTATGATGAACAATGTTCCATGGATCTATTGAGATATCATGGTACTCTAACATGTGTATCTTATGGTGTTTTCATGAACAACTTTGAGAAATCACAAATAGTGTTTACTTACACTACCTGAAGAAGATATTGTGTGCATAAACATCTAATACCCATTCAGGTTTGTGCAGGTATGAAGATTGTTTTACACTGAATGTTCCATTTTTTTGAAAAGTTATAGTGAAGGAATACTAAGAATAAGTGAGAAGTATATGAGGTTTATTGAATGCATGCATAGCTCTTATTTTGCGCGAAATACAAAGAACCCATACATATTTCTATTTGCATGATCAATAGATCGATACATCTACAAGTCTATATATATATATATAATATTTCTTGTGAAGAAGACTTATGAAAATTAATATCCAACACCTATTCAAGTTTTTGTTCATGTATAATTGAGAATCAATGTGTGTAGATAGTGTGTTTGTGTGTGTGTGTATGAAAAGAAAGAAAGAGGCAGTGTATAATTCATATACTCTAATTCATATATAAATATATATATTAATTTGATCACATGAATACATAATAATTAATTGAGGTGTGTGAAGCTTGAAAAGAAAAGTTTAATGTGTTGAATGTATTAAAAAATGCATATGTGAAAACCTCAAGATAACCATGCATTTGTATTCATGTATGACGGTTGCTTAAATTCACATACAATATATACTTCATAGTGTGCAGTGATATTTAAGACTAAAGCCGAAACTTTATTTCAATCATTTATCCAAAAGAAATTCATATCTGAGTTTTTTCAGTGTTTAGTGAGGCTGGGTCTTTATAAAAAGAAGGAATTTCCCAAACAATATTGTACTGAGGAAGATGACCATTTATAGGTGATCAATATTATTTGTGTAAAAATAGTTCCAGTGTAAAGTTTCTTGAATTTTACATGGGATAGTTTGATCTAGTAGACTCGTATAGGATATTATAAGATCATCCTATCAGTGGATCAAATCTTGCGTGACTAAATATTTTGAAGTCTTCAGTGGGACTTTCAAGTAGTGGAAGTCTCCATTGGGACTCTAGAGCAGGCCGATGGGATGTTGGTAACACTATGGGATGTAGTATAAAGATCCTCATGTGGCACTCAGGGGTCACTTGTATAGGTGGGAACATGTGTTCTCTAATGGGACTCTAGAGAAGAACATTGTAGGACTCAATGCTGAAGGTAATGGGACTTTCCCTATTGTAACCATCTACATATAGTGAAGAATATTTAATCATGGGGTATAACCAATTACAGCAAGGACGTAGGTCTTAGTACTGAACCTTGTAAAAAATATTATGTTCTGTGTTTTCATTTTAATTCTACATTTTGTACAGGATCCACTCATCCTACTAGGTGATAGGGGTTTGAATGGGTTTAAAAAAAGAAAAAAATCAGAAAAATAAGTCACACATAATTCACCACCCCCCCTCTTAGTGTGATTTCACAATCGTTTAGAAACTTCATATGGGATAGTATTGGTGACCATAAAATTGGTTAGTGATTTGAGGGTTTATGTTATATTTTTTGGGTTTACTACATGTTTGGATTTAAGGAATATATTCGACTACTTGAGGTTTTTTTTAAAGCATTCATGTTTTCATTAAGTTTTTAAGGTGATAAAGGTATTCATATATTTTTTATGTGACATTAAGAGTTAAATTATGTTTTTTAGGGAATCCAATTTCACATTAACTTAGGAAATTTAGTGACCTTCCTTCTAAATTTTTTGTCTTTGAATTTGGAAAAACATATTTTGGATGAGTCTTAAGATTAACTACTTATGGAATGTATTAATATTAACTTTGGATATTATTGTTTTTTTTATTACATGTTCTAACCGTTTTTTTAGTAAATATTTAATGGCCAAAGAAATAACTATTGGATCTTATGATTCATTAAAGTTCTTTAAGCATGAAAAAATCATCTTGAATATCCATTGGCATAAGAGATGAAGTGAAAATAGATCAAATCACAACAAAAGGATGAGGATATGCTTATGACATGGTGATAAATCAAGTAAGTTTATTTTCTCAAGTGCTTATATAGATATTAAAATAATCCCTAAAATCTAGGAAATTTATTTTGGAACAAAAATGTTATATATTTACTTTTCTTACTAAAAAATAAATGGTCTTTTAACCCATCAAAAGTTTAAAATTTTTTATGGTCAAATTTCTAATGACTATGTTCTCTATCACTCTCCATAAGAACTTTATAGTTATATTTTTATTCTATGTCCATATTTTCACTTCCCACAAATTTTTTCCTATTTGAAAGCATACTTTTTTGGTGACCTTCGCATTTCCCTTTCCATCTTACTAAAAGGGTGTTTTATTAACCCTATTTAAGATGTGGGTTTCCCACAAAGGAATTTTAAAATATCACCCTTTAATTTTAGAAGTTCAATTTTAAATTTAGGGGAATAAATTTATTTAAGGAGGGTAGAATGTAACACCCTAATATTTTATAGTATTTAACCTCTTTTATTTCTTATGTTGCACACAACACTCAACTTAAACGAACATTGAAATATTATTATGTGATCGTTATAACCTAGCTACTAAATTATAGGTAATGAATAGTGTTAACCACATTATTAAATATATAATTTTCCAACTCATGTTTTATGTATCAATTAATTCTTTGTTAATAAGCACTTAATTTTTAGTAAAATCATTTTATTCTTCAAAAAAATAAGTTTTCTTTAAAAATGGTTTTCTTACATTTTATGGGTAAATATTATAATCAATTTCTGGAAATTATATAAATTTTATTTTATTAAACTAATATAATTTTTAAATATAAATATTAAAATTATATTATGTTGAATTGTTTGGTAATTTTATGAGAATATTGATTTTCCAATGAGTAGTGAAAAATGCTGATTTTTATAAAACTGTCAATTTCTTGATATTAAAAGTATATTTATGATTTGAATTTGATATCAATGTAACTTAAGAAAAATTAAATTATAAATAATATAATTTATTTCATTTTACTCATCCTTATAACTTATTTTGGTATAATTACATTTTTTGTCTTAAAAAAGCATTTTTCAAGAAAACTGTTTTTCATTGTATTTTACAGGATTAATTTTAAATTAAATTATAAAACATATGTAATTTGAATTTTGAAAATTTTATTACATATTTGTATTTAGAAGGTAAAAATTTATTAAATATATCTCTTTTATTTTTTGTCAATATGAATAATAACCTTGGTAATTTTCATTACCACGATAAAGGGTAAATTGAGTAATATAGTTTAAAAATAAAATGATAAGGACAAGAAAATGATCCAAAATTTTACACCAATTTTATTTCAGGAATAATTTTAGTCCATAAGTATTCAAGTTTCATATATATTACTATTTTTCCATTATGAAGTTATTATGACCCTTATAATATTTTATTTAAGGAAAAGTCAAAGATGTCATAATCATGATTATAATAACTATAAAATTCTTAATATGGTTTTATTCAGAAGATATATTTGACTATAAATATTGTTATGGAATATAAATTAATTATATTAATCATGATAATTTATTTTTAGTTTTTATTGAAGAAATAATTACCTTAAATTCTTTCACAACACTAATGTAGTAATTATTTAATTAACGAAAAAATTAAATAAACGATATTAAAAATATTAAAATGAATTAAATTTAAGATAATTAATGTCATAAACTAATTTTATATATGACCTTGAAACATTATTAAAGTAATAAAATAGTTTATTTTAATTATAAGTTTTATATAGATATTATTAAAGTCAAAATAATGAATGGCTCTTAAAATTGACATTATGAATATTTTATAGTAAATAATACTTTATTAAATGATATAAAATTACTAAAAATATTAAATTAAACCCACTATTTGTCATAAGATTTAAATATCAATAATGATCCATTTATGTGTATTTTTTTATTTTTATAATAACTATATTAACCCTCAAAGATTAAGAATCAATGTTGTCATGATTAGAGGTAAAGAGGTTAAATAAGAGTTAAAACCAAAAGATAAGAATATAAATTCAGTCAAAACGTATATAAATTTTATTTTTTGAGGTTATTTTTACCCATAATAATATTATATACGAAAATAATATGTTTTGATCCATTTGAAATTGAAATTTAATTTATATTAAATTAATATTTTAAGAAATTCCTAAAGTGACCCTCACTTCAATAATAAAAAGGCACTCCTTCCTTTAATTGTTCACACCACTTTAAGACTTATATATCAAAAAAATAAAAATTTATACACTAAATATCATTATTAAATTTATAAAGTCCATTTTCTTCCAAAAATACCAACCATATATCCCTTAAGAAGAGATCTAATGGAATTCCTTTGAAGAAGAGGTAATGGTTTTTACCAACTCATTCAGGTTCATTTCTTCTTCTACTTCCTATTCATGTGTTATTTCCATACGAAATTAATAAATAAATTATCATGAATATATTAAGATGTTATAATTATTATGTAATAACCATATTCTACCTTTTATACAACCTATGAAAAAATAAATCACCGCTCATACATATATACGGCTTATCGTCTTCACGTAGAAGTGTAATTCCATTTCCATCATCACTTTATTAAGATGGTTATGATGATGTAAAAAAGGGATATATATATATAATACTTATTAAATTATATTTATTCTGAAAAATTAATATATCGTTCATTTCCTTACCCATTAACCATAAGGGAATGATATTGTCGCTTGTGCTTACGTACACCCTACCGTCTCTACAAAGCGATGCGATTAATTTTCCATGTACAAACTTAAATAATGATTCGAAAAATTTATATAAAGAGTTAATATTTTTATGTATATGTCTTGTAAATATACTATTCAAGAGAACTAGTAATTTTAAGACAAAACAGGCATGAGAAAAAATGGAAATTAACACCCCAAACAGTGAAAATAATGAAATATTACTAATGAATAGGTGGTAAGATACTATCAAAAGGATCATATAAGATGTTATAAATATTAATATATTTATTATATAAATTAATTACATATTTAGAACAATTATACATTATATTTTAACACATTTTAAGGAAATAAAACCTCAGGTAAAGTATTTCTTAACTCAATTTACATTCTTTGGGTTAAATTTCTAATTCATTGATTTTATCATGCTAATATTATGAGTGAAATGACTTATTATTACCTTATGATGTATTTAAAAAAATTATGTGTATTTATAGTGTATACATACATTATATTCATTTTATTAATTCTTACTTCAATGATATGATCTTTGTAAGGGATTTTTGTCTCGATTTTATTTCTATGGGACACATGCTTTATTCACCACTTATTTATTTTATGTGGTGAATATGATTCCAATTTGAAATATTATATGATGAATATATTTTTATTAAGGGTATTTAAAGTTTCATTTGAATATATTTCTTTCATGGGACTTTTTGATTCAAATTAAACAAAAGTGTTAAGGGTTTATTTCAGAATCTCTTTATTATTCAAGATTATTTATGTTTAAGTTTACATTGGGGAATATTTCTCTTCTATGTACATGTTATCTAAGAATATTTTCAAAAATATTTTTAATATTATTATATTAATATTTAAATCCACTTTTACCCAAGTTTTACTTTTTACAAAATATTTTTAAAGGAACATTTTTACCATTTTCTAAATGAGGTGTTGTTTGACTTTTCCAAAAATATATGTAAGGAATATTTTTTTAACTTTTACAGCATGAGTGTATTTTCTCACTATCATGATTCCTTAATGTTTTTAATATTCATCTAAAAGTTTAAAAGTTTATTTTCAAATAAAATTTTTTATTTTATAATGCCATGGTGTTTTAATCATAATTTATTTAATGTAAAATTAATTTTTTCCTCAAGAATTTTTCAGTGATCTTAATAAAGTATTTTCCTCTATGTCAACATCAATTTTTGAAAATTATGCTTCATTGAGGTTAATAAATTTTGATATCATTTACCATATTTTATTGAATGGTTTATGATCAGTTTGACTAGGAATGTAATATTTTTATACCATTCTCCATATTATTTTAGATGGTTTATAATAATGTTTATTGATTGGGGAAAGTTGTTAACATTTCATGTACTCTTTTAAAATATTAATACATATGTTGAATATGTTTCACCTATTTTATATGAGGATTGAATTAGACTTATTAAGTGATGGTTAGGACCGACTATAGCCCCTAAATTCATTAGTATGTCTCATGAGACAAACTATATATGGTTTTTAGCCGAGGCCTTACCCATTTATTAGATGTTAGAATGAAGACTCAGTGGTATTGGATGTAGGCATTAAGCCTAAATAGTATTAGATTTCTAGGCATGAATCCTAGATGGTATTAGATTCTTTTTATGAAGCCATGATAGTATTAGATTCTTGGAATTATAGCCTGATGATATTAAATGTATTAGCACGAATCCATGGTGGTAAGTTTCAGATGTCTAACACTATAAATTCTATAATTATGAACTTATTTATTGATATTCCATGTGATTATTCAATTTGTAGAATATCTCTGGTTAATTTTCATTCCCATATAATTATTTATATGTAATTATTTGATCATCATTTACTCCTACCATATTATCCTCATGTTATTAATTAAATGGCATGCATTTCAGTCATTTAC
This sequence comes from Viscum album, assembly GCA_963277665.1. NCBI lineage: Eukaryota > Viridiplantae > Streptophyta > Magnoliopsida > Santalales > Viscaceae > Viscum > Viscum album. Next base: position 1,564,415,996 of record OY728161.1, read on the forward strand.
CTTTCTATATTGTTTTTACTTTATTTACTCATAGAATATATTGTATTCTTACCCTTACTGAGCATCTAAGATCACAGATTTATTATATTTGTTTTTTCACCTGATGTGAGGAAGTGTTTTTTGATTGATTTACATGGATATACTAAGGTTAATAATGGATTTCTCAAAGAAAATTCCTTGTGTATATTATGTTTTAGAATGTAATATAAATTTAAAGTATGTATCTAGTTTACTAAGACTACTAAACTATTAGGCCATTCAGGATGTGATTCCTTGTATCTTAATATAGTGTAATAAAATAAACACTGGACTTGAGATACTAGGGTCAAGGTATTTACACTATTCCTTGGATTATGGTGGATCAGGGGATAGCCATCTAAGACTAGTCGAGTTTTCTTATAAAAACAGTTATCAATCATCGATCAAAATTTCTCCCTTCAAGGATTTTTATGGTTTCCTATGTAGTTCACCTTTTTATTGGTAATGTGTGGGTGAGGCCTCTCTTGTCGGGTCGAGACTTATTCGGGATATGTTAGTGAGGATTCAAGATATACATTGGTGTCTTGTTATAGATCAGAGTCCGCAGAAATTGTATGTGGATCTTCGACATTTCCCTTTTTATTTTACCATTGGTGATCAAGTTTTATTGAAATTTTATCCCCAGTTAGTTCACCATCAGTTTATAAAATATGGAAATTTGGATCTGTTATATGTTGGACCATTTGAGGTCATTTAGTGGCTTGGAAAGGTTGCTTATCATTTGTCATTTCTGACTTAGTTGACATTTATTCATGATATTTTCCATATATCTCAGCTCGTGAAGTATTATCTCGATCCCTCTTGTGTTTTGACTTCATAAGAGATTGAATTAGGGTCATATGTTTCAATTGTAGAGAATCCATTTGAGATCATTGATTCTCAAGTGAAATTATTGTGTGGGAAGTCCATAGCATTGTTTAGAGAGTTATGTAAACATGGATCATATTTTCAAGAGACTTGGGAGCATAAAATGACATTGTGGGAGTAGTGGCCTCACCTCTTTTTAGATAACCCTTCTTCCACTTGACTTCCTGAGGATAGAAATTCTTATTATGGGGAGATTTTAATATGCCATTACCTTATTTTAGTTACTTCTTATCACACTTTTCATATTCCTTTTTTTGTGTGTTTTAGGCCTTTCAATGATAGAGTTTATTTGTTAAGTAAAATGAACTAAATTTCATGAATGTATTTTGTTTTAATTAATGGGGTATGGGTATAAATGTTTCAAAGGATTTAAAGGATATCCTTTATGGTACAAGTTGATAGGGGGTTTTTTGTGTTTTTTTCATCATGTTCTAGTTGTGTACAGTCTATAGTATAGATTCACATCATGAATGTATTTCACAAATTGAATTCATCTTTCAAAAAAATCAATGAATCAGTTTCATGATGTGAATGATGTTTGTGTCATTAATGGAGTTTAAGATATGAAATAGTCAGGGTCAGTATTTTTAACCCAAGGGGACACCTTTTTTAGTGTGTATGGATTTTGTGGATTTCACATCATGAATCTAGTATTCACAACATGAATTCCTTAAGTGAAGTGGGTTTTTGTATGGTGAATCCTGAAAAACATTTCATTTGTCATGAAGAATCTTCTCGTAAACCCTAGGTTCTCTCCCAAGTGATTTTGGGTATCTCCAATCCTTATGGATCATGTCATTTGGTGGAAGGTGTTGTAATAGGACTCATCTATTTATACTATTGGTGGGGTTCACTCATGGAGTGTTCCTCTTCTACATGGACCTAGTATCCTAGGGAATTATTAGACACTATTGGGAGGTTCTCTTTCTAGGGTTTTTTCTTCTACCTAGGTTCGATGCATATGTGTAGGGGCTTGATGTGCGTGATTCTGTATGTTTGGTTATGATTGTTCTATCTAGCCTAACCTATAGTGATCCTTGGCATGATTTTACCTATGATTTTTCTTTATTAATATTTTGGATTTGATTACCTGCTATGATGTATGTGATATGCTTTGAAACTATTTTACCTAGATTGTTTAGAGGTGTGAAAAATGGGGAATGTTTTACCATAATTTTTATATAAATTTTTTTAACTAATTATCATTAATTTTTCCCTTAAAGTTGAGAATTTTTGGATTATTATAAATATACTTTTTGTGGAACACCTAGATAGGATCCTACTGAGCATGTTTATATCACACCTTGTACACCACTTCGCTAGTGTGTATACCTGGTTATATATTTTGATATAGGGAAAGGAAAGGCACCATAATGTGGAAGTAAGGTTTATATCATCTGATTTTGGGAAGATGGTGGTTATATGGTGGGATTTTTCCCACACTATCACATGGAGTAGTCAGTTTTTGTTTTATTTTTCCTTTTATGTTGGACTTTTACTTTGGGTTGTTCTGACTGCTTGAGTTATATTGTTTCCACTATATTCTTTTAGTTATGGAATATATTTTCCTATTTCTATTCTATGGTTTATCTCTACTAGGTATATATATTCCATGTTTTCTGCTTTAGGTTGGGTGAAATCATTACCTCTGGTTGTAGTTGATACTCGGGTGATTGTCGTCAGCCCGTGGTGATCGGGAACACCCTATGAGTATGTAACCAATTGGTTCATATTCCAATTTATAAGGGTTTCCAAATCAGTTCACCACAAATATTCTATTAAGGTGTTTTTCATCCAAAAAAATTCATATAAACTACCAATAGTTATGTTCTCAGCTTCTATAGTGAACATTAAAACAAAATTTTTCTTTTTGATACACTATGGAACTAGATACTTTCCCAAAAAGTAACATATACCAAAGTTTCTTTTTCTATCTAACTTATGGGCACCAAAATCATTATCATAATAGATAACTGGTTCAAAATCATGTCCTCTAGAGTAAAACAATCCAAAATTTATTATATTATTTAGGTATTTTAAAAAAAATCTTTCATTTAAATGTAACTCTTTTGGGTTTTCTTGAAAACATGCATACACACACACACTAAACATAATATTAGGATAACTAGAAATTAGGTATTTAAAACTCCCAATAATACCTCTGTAAGTAGTTTAGACAACTAGATTTCTAGTTTCATCCAAATATAGCTTATAGGTAGTAATCATTGGAGTATCACCTCTTATAGTTATATACAAAACAAAATGTTTTAAAAGTTATTTTTTATACTTACTTTTATTTAAAATAATTCCATTTTTTTTTGAAAAAAAAATAAATATAATAAATACTTTTAACTCTCCCATTAAAATGATTTCAAATTCATTTTGAATCAATTTAGAAAATTAATTACATAAATAATTTTTGGATGAACCAAAAATAATATCATAAATATATATATTTGAGAAACCAAATAATATTTAGAATTTATTTTAATAAATTGTATACTATTAGTTATGTCTTTTGAAAATCCACTTGAAATAAGAAAATATTTGAGCCTATTATACCAAGATTTCATATTCTATTTTAAACAATAAAGTGCTTTTAAAATTTTTAAAACAGGATTTGGTATATGTGGGTTTGAAAATCCAAGTCAATAAAAATATCATCAATAATATAACCATTTAAGAATGCTCTCTTAAAATCTATTTGATATAGTTTGAAATTAATATGTGATGCATAATATACAGTATTTTAATGTATTCAAGTCTATCTATTAGTGAAAAATTTTCTTCATAATCTATACCTATATCTTGAAAATAACATTGTGAAAATAATATAGATTTTTTTCTAAATATAGTTCCAAATTATTAAACCTTGTTTCTATACACCCATTTGGTGTCAATGTTTAGGTATTCTTTAGGGCTTTCAATTAGTTCACAAGATTTATTTCTTTCAAACATATTCCAATCATCTTGAATTTCCATAACCCAGTGTCCTTCATTGATTTATTCAATTATGTTCATAGGTTTAAGCTAAGTCAAGAAGGATTGATGTCTAACCTAGTTTCTAAGAGAGAATTGAGTTTGAATTCCTTTATATATATAACCTACAATAGTATCTAAGGGATGGTATCTATAGAACATAATAATTCTAGTAATTTAAGTGGTTGGTTCTTCTATGTATTATTCAAGTTGAAGGTGGCCAAGATAGCCAATATTGAGTGATTTTATAGGTTAATCACTAGCATGGCTAGAGATTTTAGAGGTATTATTGATATTCAGATTCGACATATGATCATCATGGTTTTATATAAAAGGTTATGGTTTATATGGATCTCTATCATCAAATTTGATGTGCATAGATTCTTTCAAAAAATTAGATTATTCATTAATGACTATATATGCTTTACTATAAGTTGGATAATATAAGAAAACTTCTTCATATCTCTTTGGTGAAAATTTTTATAGATTCTATTTTGTGTTTAGAATGATGAATTTATATCCAAAGACCCTAGAGTAATTCACCATTGGTTTTATTCCATTACATAAGTCATAGGTGATCTCCTTTAAGATAGGTCTCATCAGAACCCTATTAATAAACTAAAAACTTGTGTTCACAACTTCTAGACAAAAGTATACAGGTAAGTCGTATTCACTAAGCATAGTCTAGGTAATTTCTTGAATAGTTATGTTTCTTATTTCAATAACCATGTTTTATCGAGGTGTTCAAGGTACATAGAAATTTTGACTACAACCATGTTGTGAAAATAAATATTTAAAGTCTTTATTCTCAAATTCATGTACATGATCACTTTTCAAGGTTTTTATGGTAATTCCAATAATATTGTCTGTAGAATTTTTATATTTTGAAAAAAAGGAGGGGTAAAATTTTGTGAACTAGTAAAAATACTCATGTGAATATTTAATATTCATTAACAATCACATAATCATAATACTTTCCACATAGACTAAAAACACATGAAGTTATAAACAAATCCATGTGAACCAATTCTAGTGTTTGAGAGGTTGAAACCACTTTCTTTCATTTAAATGATATTTTTTCCTTTTGAGAGGGATTTCACACTTTGTATTTTGGTCATTCAAGTTTGGGTAGATCCTTGGATAATACTTCTCTAGTTATCTTACTAATTGAGTGAATATTTCTATGACTTAGTCTCTTGTTCCATAGCCAAGATTCTCTATAAAATTAACTTAAGTAGGGAAAATCTGGAGAAAATAAATAATCTAAATTAACAACATAAACGTTATCATTTATTAAGATAGTAGACACTAAAGTATGCTTAGAACCAGAAATTTGCAGGCATTGTTTTCAAATTTTACAATATAACTATCATCACAAGATTGAGATATACTAAGCAAGTTATATTTTAAACCATCAAAAAACTAAACTTTAGAAATTAAAATAGTTTCAAGGTTTCCAATATATCCAAGTCTAATTATTTTTTTATTTTTTATTGTAAAAAAAAGTGACATGTCCACCTTCCACTTTTAGAAAAATATTTAATCTTGAGTAGTCTCCAGTAATGTGTTTGGAACATCCACTTTCCAGATACCATGGAATTTTTTAAGATATCATTAATCATTTTATAGATAAAAAATAAAATAAAAATTAATTTCTTTACCCGTACTTTCTTAGGTCTAGAAAAGTTAGCAAATGATTCTTTGGGAATCCAAATCTATTTCATGGGATTACGTACACAGTATAACACATTTTGTAAAAAGGTTTTATTAGGTCCGGAAAGATGTTAGTCATTTCTATAACCAGAAGCTCCTTTAGTCTTGCGTATTAGTGTTTTATTTTTGGAGATCGGAATAAAGTAATTCTTATATATCTTTCTTTCCTATATAGAATTATATATTATTCTAGTATTAAATTTGAGATGATTTTTACATCCCAAAATCATATTTAGAGTATTAGTTCCATTGGTAAATTGTTACATATCCTTATTAAGTTTTTCATTTTCCGATTTCAAATCATTTTTCTCCTTTAATAGGTTGGAATTATTTCTATTTTTCAATAATTATATCACATTTAATATCAGAGGATAAATCATGTAACATATTCATATTCTTATATTATATTTAATCTCATTAATGATATTCTGAAGCATAGAGTAGTATTCATATAGTTCTCCGTTTTTCATTTTATATTCTTCTAACACATCATTACTAGAAAAATAAGAATTCAAAGTTGTGTTATGTACCTCAGGTGCACTATCCATAAAGATTAAATTGTATTTTTCACTATCATCTTCTCTACTGAAGTAAAAGGAATTAGTGTTATCCTCAAAATCACTACATGTTTCTTTCATTTATTTATTTGGTTTATTCTCTCTATCATCGTATATTTTTTTTATTTTAGCTTAGGGTATTCATCCTTGATGTATCATTTCCTTTTACATTCATAGCATGTAATTTCACCAATAAAGTTGCCCTTATTTTAGTTTTTCTTCAATTTTCCTCTTTAATCATATATTCCTTTGTAATTTTAATTTCTGTAAAACTTTTTCTTTTTATAGAATTTTTTTATTCTTTCATCTATACAATCTATCTCCCCATAACTCTTATAATCAAATTCAATTACACTTGAATAATATTTAATCAATTCCTTTTATTTTTATTTTTTTGTATTAAAGGTACATTTTCCTTCTTATATTAAATATATTAATTGTTTTATTTTAATTTCTCTTCATAAATCATCAGTATTCTAAAAAGTTCCTTGACATTTAACTTTCTAATGTTATAGGATTATCTGATTAAAACATTAGTATTTATTAATCTATCTAATCAGTATCTTAGTAATCTTAGAACATATTTTTTATCTTCCATAGGTTATCCAAGTGACTTTATAGTATTGATGATCTCATTGAATCTACAATACATTTCAGAAATGGAATCATTATGTTTCATCTTAAAGGAGTCATATTTCATGGTATATGTTTTCATGTGTATTTATTTAACATTAGAGGTTCCTTAATAATAAATATCTAAAATATAACAGATTTCATAATTATTTGGACAAGTAGATAATATATTAAATTCATATTTCCCTAAATCAAAAAATAATTCATTCATAACTATGAAATTACAATCATAATCATATTTAGTTAGAGCATCTCAAACCTTTATATCATTTTTTGTTTTTAAATTATTTCCCCAAATATAAAATATCATACTTTCTAAATAGATTTTCATTTTTATTTTCTTTTGTGAATAGTTAGTTCCATTAAAGATGGAGGTCAATTGGTATCATAGCATTTGGTTTTATCATCCATACTTGTATAATACAAAATAAATATAAATAATATATCTTGTCCTCAAAACTTGATCAAGGTCAAGGGGAAATAAAGAAAAAAAATCTTTGATACCAAATGTTGTTCTTAATGTAATTCTTAAGAGGGGGGGTGAATTGATCTTCCAAGATAAAAATTTATTTTTTTAAAATAAAACTTCAAATCCCTTCAGTTTAAAATATAGTCCCATGTAGTAAATATAGTATGTATGTACAATTTCGTACTTTGAAATAGTTTCCTAAAGGATTAATCAAACCCCAATTAAAAAAATTAAATTACTTTGCATTTTGAAACAATTTTACTCACACCAAATAAGGTATATATATCACTTATAAAATTTTACTATCAAAGTATATTTTGCATTCACTATTTAAAAAAACTTACAAAAAAAAATTTGATTAAATATAATTCAAGTAGTAAAAAATAAAAACTAAATACATGGTATAATTAAACATATGGTAAGATATAAGATGGATCTTAGTCATCTCCACTTGATAGTAAGCCACTGCCAAGAAATTTTATTAAACTTCCTAAAAAATCCAAAACTTGGATTAGTTTTTATAAAAACAACTACGCATAAGATAATCTAGGATATATCTATCCTCTTATAATGTTATATGTGGGATAAAAATTATAAAGAAATAAATTAAGGAATATAATTGTACTTCAATTTATAGTATAGGAGAATAGATAATTAAATGTGTAAAAAACAAGAAAAAATAAATATGTAAAATACACTGAGAGAGAGAATAAATCATGGTACGTTTGACGAAACTCAATATCTGATTGAATTTGGTTGATCAATATGGTTTTTCTCCTTGCATAGTTTTTTTTGTGATCTTAATAGAGAGATAATTTTTGTCAATTCAGTCTTCTTATTAGTCTTTACAATCTTGCCTATAAAATAGAGAGTTCTAATGCACGATAATGTAATCATGTTATCAAGATAATAACCATCTCATTATGAAAGTATAGATACCTATTATTTCTATTTAACACCTCTAATTATCTATTGGAATATAATCATAATAAAACCATTAGATTGAGCATGAAATCTATAATTCCTCAGGTTCTATGAAGTTTCATTAAATGTTCCAAAATATAGTTTTTGGAGTATTTAAATTAATTTTATTTTTGAATCAGACATGATCAATCTAACCTATAAAAGTTCACATAGACATAGTCACTTGATCTTTGTGGTTGATGTGATACTCTCCATATGGTTAGTTGTTTGGAAAATAGTCAAAATGATTATTGATCATAATTTTTTATCAAGAAAACATTATCATATGGCTGCTTTATCATTTAACATGCAGTCAATCTATAGTTAGAAAAATTATAACTATCAAACATGGTCTTTTGAATCCATTCATATGGTTGGTCATCTATGGTCACTTAAATTACTACTTGTTTTTGCTTTAAAGTTTAATGTGTTTTTGGTTGACAGGCATGGTCTGTTGAAAATTCTTCATGTGGTAGCTTTGACACTTATAAATATTTTAACTGTCTAGCATGGTAGATTAAAATCCTTATTTTGGTTGATCTATATCATCATTTGGCCGATCTGATACTTTGAGGAATTTCTTTATGTTCGCTTCATTTTTCAAGAAGTCGAACCATTAGTACAAGTAGTCACTTTACTTAACTTTAATTTGATGTCCATTTAACTTATAATCACTTCCATACTTAGAAAAATTTCAAATTTTACCCAAAAATAGTTTACTACCATAAAATTCATAATTCATTAAAAACATGAGAAACGTGATTTGGATCATTAAAATAAGTAATTTCTAGACTAAGACAATAGATTCCAAAAATGGGTATAATATGAATCATGTGAACTTGGATTTTTATTTATGGCCATGACTGGATCATGATATTCTAATAAATAAATAATGTTATTCAGATGTTCCATACCATAATCTATCTTTGTAAAAGTAACATTCTCTATTTCCAAACTTGAAAACAAAACCATCCATGTATAAATTGGACATATGAATTATGTTATTAGTTATACTGGGAACATAATAATACTTATTTAAAACTAAAACCATTTAATTTAGAAATGTGAGATGGTAGTCTCCAATAGATAGTGCAACCAGTCTTGATCTATTGGAAACACAAAAAACCACCTAAAATTTAGTAATTTTCTGAAATCTACTTGGTTCCTATATTTTGATACAATTGTGGGAACCAAAAGATATATTTAATAAAAAAATTATAAATGGAATGATTTAACTTGATAATTAACATACTTGAAGAGTCCCCTTTCTTATTCACTAAGTTACAGTTCTTATTGTAGTGTCCCTTCTTTCCATAAGAAAAATATACAACATCTTTGTATTTATCCTTCATTTAGATCTTTCACTTCATCGAAGGGTGTTTTTAAGGTGCCTTAGTATTACTAATTTCCTTAGACCTTTTCACCTTGATTTCATTTTAATCACCATAAAGACATAATGTCTTCCATACTTCAAGTATTTTTTTAAACAATTTGGGGTTATAGCCCCCTTTTTGTTAAGAAAAGAAAGCCCCTTTTTAAAAAGGTTGAGAGGGAACCCATTACATGGATCATAGTCCCAAAGACACATAGGCCTATGAAATACATTAACCAAAGTCCCTTACATTGTCAAAAAGACCCATGGCCCATAGGCTTTTAATTTTAATGGCTTAAAGGCCCACCATCAGAGGAATTCATAAGCCTATGTCACCCCTAACACCCCAAGCATAGCACCACTATCATCCCCCCCCACCATCATCCCTATGAATACACGCTATTGGACCATCTTTAAGATCTTACATAAGATTTTACCATGATGCTCCACCAATCATAAGTCATCCCCCCACACTTATAGACTCATTTAACTCATGGTACTAGGTATGATTTATTTGTTCCCCCCATAAAATTTGTTTCATATTTTTGGATCAAGGTACCATGATATGGCACCCCTTCATCCCACAAAGAATCGTGGTAGGATGGTTGGATGATATATGTTATCAAACCTATCTATATTTTAAACTGCCCACCCAATGGTGCTTGGGTGGAACCCCTCAACACCGCCAACCCATTACTCAATATCATCAGCCAATTACCATAATACACAAACCACATATAAGGGCACCCATCTATCCCATATTAGAAGATAGATGTCTAGATAATAGGTGTCAGTGTACCTGTACCTATTTTGAGGCTATCCCTCGGAAACGTAAAATAATTCTTGTGTTGTCTTCCAAACACAAAAACTTATTTCTTAGTTTTGACATGCACCTAATTAACCTATAAATATGGACCAGAGGCCCAAAAGGATCTAACATCCAACAAAGCTATATTGAAAAAACACCCCAACAACTGAGACCAATTGGAATTCCCATGGAAGATTGAGATCTTCCTACTACCCTTACAAAGTCTTCCGAGAAATAAGCATCACCAGAAAACCAAATTCAAAGGAGTTACAGTAGAATAATAACAACACCAAAACCCAAGGAAACCAAGGGTTTTTTCACTAAACCTCAAAGTCCTTATGGTCAATGAATAGGGGATAAAATAAGGCCCTGGGACCATAGACAAGAAACACACTCTTGAAGAGAGTTTCCATCTTTCCCCCCTTTTTTCAATGAAACCAACCAATGGATAACTTCTCAAATCTTGTCACTGACATTGTTATATGGATGTGTCTCGAGAAACACATTTTTTTCTATGAACCAGCTCTAGTATAACACCTAGATAGATGCTGACCTCATGTCAAAACACTATGAGATATGAAGGTCTGAATAGATTTGGTTGAGTGCATGAAAAAAAAAGCAGCAGTTTGAGCACAATAATGACGAGATCAAACCAATGACTGGGAACAAGAAGAGGCGCCATCAAAGGAGCCACAATATGAAACTATCTAAAATACTTCTTTGAAAAAATCCAATGAATTGGTGGTCAAAAAATAACTAGGGAGGTGTGAGATTTCATTCCACCCCAAGGGTTTTGGAAGGAAACCCTAGGGAATACAAATACAGCACTAAGAGAGTGTGTTTCCATCATAAAAATATTTTATCACCAAGCTTCAAGTATTTATCAACTTGGATAATCAAAATTATAATTTTTGGGAGTGACTTATCCATATTATTTGTGTTTAAATTCATAATAAAACATGAAAAGCTCAAAGGAAGTGAAGAGAGGTAGAGGTCTGTGCTTAATTATTTTATATATTGAATCCCAAAATTTTCAAACACTCAATACATCCAGTCATATTGGTTATATAAGTTCCAACTATACTCATTTTTCTAAATTTCATTCAAATAGTACCTTGAATATTTTGTACCCCTGTTGTCTTTATTTCTCCGTATAGAGATCATGAAGATAAGACAAAATGGAGTAGTCATACATATATTTGTGATGATTTTGGATCTCACTTGTCATGGATGATAACATGAGGCATATTACATCCAATCTATCATCCAAATTTTTTCAAAATACATTTTTATCCTCCTCGCTTTCCACCAAATAATCCGTAGTGGGAATAAGGGACCACAATACATAAAACATTCACTCTTGTAATAATAAAATGAACAAGCATCAATACCACTATTGTAAGTTAGAATCAATTATAAGATTATTTTTCTCCAATGTGGACCACAAATAAAGTGATGAGGTTGATTTTCTTACCATTTTATATGATAAATAAAAGTACATTTTAGTAATTTATCTTGATTAATTATTTTTTATATAATTAATTAATTTAAATGGTTTATCAATATTTTATCAAATCTTGATATCTCTTATCATTGGATTATAAATATAAAATCACTTGAATATTCTAATGTTAAGGATATATATTCCCCTTCTGATAACCCAGACAGATTCCTTATCAACTTATCTAAAGTTAATTAGGTAGTTTTTACTTTACAACTTTATTAATACATAGGTCCTTAATATATTGAGTGGACTCCCCAATCTGAAAATCCTAAACACATATCTCCTTAAATCTTCGCTCTATGTTACACCAATACTTTCAGGGGAAACTACTCTCGATGCTTACATCGTTAGTTTAACTCAATACTTTCATTAGAAATCATCGATAATTTAAAGTATACTAATGATGGCTATACCAATAATTTGAACTATGGTTGAATTCTAACTTAGGTGATGGAAGAAGTTTTGTGACTTCATATTTTTATTAAGATATTTTTACTTAATTTATGTGTAAATATTATTTATTTTATTCTTTTCATACTTTTTAATATTATGTATATCTTATGTAATTAATTAACCATTACTAATAAAATAATTTACACACAAACTAGTATAAGATATATTATTTTATCTTTGTATACTAGTTAATTACTTTATATGAGAGCTTACATAATTAATTAACTATATATGATAAAATATATCTCATGCCTTTTATTTTTTTATCTTAAAATTCTTGTTAATTTATTAAATTGATATGATCACATGTAAATAAAAAAATAAACCATGAATCACATAAATAAATTAATAATCGTGCATAAAAAATTAAATAAATATGTGTTATGATCATGAAATTTTATCTACTGGTTGGTTTATTGGGTGGTGATAATAAAACCTTAAACCTAAGGGAAATAACACATTGATCCTACACTTGTATTGATTTTTAGAATTTCTATATTCTCCTATATATCTCTTTGCTTAGATTTACCTTGGCTTGAATCATTAACCATCTCTTCTAGTTGCGAACTCCATCCTTTAAAAATGTTTACTCACATGTAGGTGAGGGGAACCAAATGTTTAAGGTTACATAAAATAATCCATGAACACATAAACATGTACATTATAAAGGATAGAGGGACAATTTTTACATCATTATATTTAATTTCATAATAAATGTCATATAAAAAGACGAAATAAATAATAAAATAGAATAAATAAATCCAACTAAAATATGGGTCGGTCAAGATCATGATCAATCACAACATGAAACAAAAAATGAATTTAGTATTACTATCATTCATTTAAATTAATTCTAATTAAGATTAATTTACTGGAATTAATAAACTAATAATCTAATTGATTATTTATTTATTTATCTTAATATTCTTTCATAACATCCCTTAATACAAAAAAATCTCATCCTATTTTATTTTAATAAATTTATTTTATTTTATTTTATTTTAAAATATTTGAGTACATAATGCATACAATAGAGGTCACACTGGGTGTATTTAGGTGTATTATTAAAATCCTATGTGTAACACCTCTTGAATTTCAAGGTTCATTTTAGGTTATAATTTTTCATTAGATAGGTGTATTGTGTATTTCTTCTTGTTAAAGGTATCAGGGGTAGCTTGAGGATGAGTTTCAGAGATTTGGATAGGATGGTTATAAAAAATTATCAGTAGAAAATAATTCAAGGTTTTTCGTAATGTGTCATGATGTGAAAGTATTTTGGGTTGGTTTTTTTAGGTAAAAGGTCATTTTTCCCTCCAAACCCCGTTATTTCCTCCCCTTTCTTCTCCCTCAACTCAAATGCTATAAGGCGGTGATTTGGGATCCTTATTTGGAAATTTTGGCTCTCTCTCCCACATTTATTGGTTATATCAAGCATCATTCATTGTGATTGCTTCCTATATATAATTCTAAGCCCATCCCTACCATAAATTCATGGTTCTTCCCCTGTTTCTTGGTTTCTTCTATGTAAACCCTAATAACCAAATTCCATGGATGATTTTTAGGGATTAAACATGATTTAATTTTTTTGGGTGTCGATTCTTGACGGTTTAGCTTCATTGCACTTGAGGTAGGAATTCATTTTCATTTTATAGCTTTTATATAAAATAGTGTGGATTTATTTGAATGAAAGTGTGTGTGTTTGACCCTATGATAGCTCTTTTTTTATTTTCAAAGAAAGCTGGTGAGGTCCATATCAATGTAGTAGGTCCCTTGTAGGGGGAGTGGGACATGTGTTCTTTCAAAATGGTGAAATTGATCCTGGTATCAAGTATGAGTGTAGGGATGTCTACAAGGTATTTTGGGATTGGAATGAGTCGTTCATGCCCAGTTGAGTATAGTATATTCAGGTTAATTAAGATAATGGTTTTGGTAGTGAATCCCCTTGAGTGTGTGCCTTATAATCAATGAATGGGATCCTAGTATTGGAAATAGCATTAGGGATGTACGCTTAGGTGTCGTTTAGATTTATAAGGGGATAGAATGACATGATATAATGGTGTTTGGGTTCATAGCATGATATGGTATGGTCGTGAGGGTTATTTCCTAACATGATGGGTGATATGAGGACAACCATGAGTGAGATGTTCTAGGTTTGTTTTAACACCCAGAGATTTTGAAAGAGGAACATCATATTTAATAGCGTATATAACACGAAAAACCAAGATTAGAAGATAATTTCACACCCTGAGACTTCATGATGTATTTAATTTTAAATAAATTAAATCTCTTTGAAACTCACACAACACTAGGTTTGAACAAAATGCAATACTCTATTAAAATATTATTATTTAAACATGGACATTAAAACCTAGTTGTTCAGTTGGAAGGTATGAATAGTAATAACAAAATTTTGAAAATTATTTTTTAAAAAATTAATAAAATAAATTAAATAAATATATATTAATTATAAATAAAATAATAATCATTTTAAAGAAAAGGAAATATTTTCTTAAAAAATTATATTTTTTAAATAGGTGGTTTAGTCAAATTTATACACATAATTTAAAATTAATTTTTACCAATTTTATAAAATTTATTTTTAAAAAAATTAATTTTTAAAATCTATATGTCAAAATTATATTTGGTTTAATTTTTTATAATTTTTTAGAAAAGATAATTTTTTTGATAAATAGTGAAAATACTGATTTTTTTTATTGAAAACTACCCTTTAATTTAAATTATTTACTAATTTAAATTATATTTTAAATTAGTTTTAAAGTCAAATTATTTCAATTATATTAAAATTTAATTAATTTAGATCATTAGAATCAATTTCATATTGACTTCTGATATAAAATTTTTTCAAACTTTTGAAATTTTTTCTTTGGAAAAATCATTTTTCGATGTGTCTATGATTAAATTTAAATTAAATCATTCTACCTCTATGAATTGAATTTTTAAAAATGAATTAAATATTTTGATTAATTATAATTTATATTATATAATAATTTTAACTTAATTTTTTACCATAATGAATAGTAAAAATAATAAAAATTAATTATCACAGTTTAAGTAAAAATAAGTTTACAAGGGGGTTAAAGATAAGGGTTAAACATGACATAAAACTTGTAAAACACAAATTTTATAGAAATATTTATATATTATCACCTCTCATGTTTTATAATTACCCATTTGGAGGATTTTTTCATGATAAAAACGTGTGTATCACTTTTTATTTTAAAAATACCAAGTGTGTCCTCTCCCACACTTATAAAAGGTCACCCCCTCTCCTCTCCTCTTCATACTTACAAAACCATTTAGTTTGAAAAATAACTACCTAAATACTTTCCTTAATCCTATACAAACATCATATATTTATTTTTTTATCATAAATACAATCTATGAAAGCCTTAGGTATAAACCTAAAAAAGTTCTCTGAAGAAGAGGCAAAATTCATAATGTGTGTATTTGTTTTTTTCTTTTTCCACCTCCTAAAAATATTATTACATAATCATAATATAATAACACTAGTGTATTCCATGTAATTAGATTTTATTATTTTAATTTAATAACCTATATCCATCTCCACTTTCATCAAATGGAAAACTAAACTGTTTATCGTGTGTACAGCAGACTACCGCTTTGCGAACCGATGTAATTCATTTTCCATCACCACCTTTCAAGGCTGGATATTATAATGAATTTAACATATTTATATGATAATTATTAAATTATTATACTTATGTAATTATAATATCACATATTCCTTCTTACTTTACATTACATGGGGGGATACAATAATGTCGCTCATGTGTACGGTGGACTACCGCCTCATGAAGTAATGGGATTCGTTTTTCACTTATTATTTACATGGAAGTTAGTAAGGTTAAAATTAATGGATATATGTGATATTTATGAACTAAAAATAATTTTTTAAATATAATATCACATATAAATTTTTACCTTCCAATCTATTATAAAAAAAATAACGTTGTTCATGCGAACGTCTGGACTACCGCCTCAACATAGCGATGTGAAATATTTTTCATTTTATTTGTACATAGATGGAAATAAGGATGTATTTTATTAATATAAATTATATAAATTAAATAATAATGATTCTTTAATGGTAAATTAAAAAAAAATTCCCTTTCATTCAATCTATCAATGAAAATAGAAATAGTGTTCATGTGTACGTACGGCTTACCGTCTCCATGAACAATGTAATACATTTTCTATCTCTAACTTTTATATATTACTATAATTACATATATAATGAATATATATTATATTTAAATAATTCTTAAAATTATGGAGATTATATTACCATGATCAAATTAAAATTACTAAAGTTATCAAACAAAAATATACATGAAAAATGGAGCAATTATCACCCAAAATAATGATTTTAAAAAAGAAATATTGATAAATGGGTGATAAAAGACTGTAAGTAAATAATATATGGTATGAAATATATGAGCATATTTTTTTAATATTTGTATAATAAACCTATATTTACTATACATTAGGTTTTGAAACATAAAAATTGTAAAATCACGTTACGTTTTCAGGTATTTTTTATGTTTCTAAGTACCTTAGTTTTGGAGTAAAGTCCTGGGGAGTGTTTGGGTGAATTTTTTGAGGAAAGATAAAGGCCAGTGTGTTGTATGTGGTTTACGCATGGTTTGACAAACTGTGCGACCAAACTGTGCCAACCTTGAAACCTAGACAGTAGCTTCCGCACGGGCGGTGCACGGTTTTTCTAACCGTGCGGCCTAACTGTGCGAGAAGTATGGACGAGGCAGTATCTCACGCACGATTAGCGCACGATTTGTTAAACTATGCAGCCAAACCCTACGGCCACTTAAATGAGATCCTTAAATTGTGGATCTCGCTCAGTTTTGCCTCTAAGTACCTCGTTTTTCCTCTTAAGCATCCCTAACTCAGGATTTGTCTTCTCTTAAGGTCAGAGAGGGTTCTCCCATCATTCCGAAGGTGATCTATAGGCTCCTCTTGGTGAATCTAAGCTATATTCATGAGGTATGTGATCGTTATTCATCATTCTTGATTGGTTTCTTAGATCTACTTCTCCTCTTCTATCGGTTTCTTAGATCTACTCCTGTTATGGGTAGATCTAAGTGTGTGGAACCAAGTTTGATGAGTTTTGGTTTTTGTCTTTCTAGGAGAAGGGATCTAAGTTGGGTTCTTGAAAAAACAACCCGGTTTTCTTGAGCATTCTTGACCTTTGTGGTTTTGGTCAAAACCTTCAAGGTAGGTGGTTCCATCCCGATTTTCCAAATTGATTAACATTTTATTTTCTTTATTTATTTCAATTATTGATTTAAATTCAATTTCTCAAGTTGCTTTCAATTAAATTGATGAAAACTTTATTCCATTTAATTGAGATATTTGAAATGGTTTTGGCATAGAAATTTGGGAAAACCCCAATTCCATTGAATTGGGTGTGTTTATAGAAAATTGGTTGATTTAAATTGTTTAATTTAAATTGTGTATTTGATGGAAATGTTTTCAATTAAATTGTTGAATTTAATTGTGTAATTATGGAATTGGTTTTGAATGGATTTGAAACTTATGAAAATGTCTTAAAATGATTTGATAGAAACCCGTTGGTTTTATCTTGTGAAAAGGAATGTTTTTGAATAAAAACTATTATGGTTTTAAATGGAATGAAATTGGAACTTTTTGAAATGGGAGAATGGGATTTATTGTATTTTAAGAATTCTTAAAATTTTTCACCCATAATTTAAGAGTGCATGCAAGCCTTAGGTAGTTAGTGGTTTTTTTGGATACACTCTACGCTATGACAACATTCTAAAATATACTTCCAACGGGTCACATCCCTGAAGGGTTGGTGACGAGTCTCCTTTGGCCAATGTCATAGGGACGTGTGTATACACATTTTGCTGAGTTCACATAGAGAGTGAGGAATCCAATAATTTGTTAATACTATCGTACCTTTTGGTAGATGACCATGCTTCTCGCTTGTTTATTTATATTTGAGATATAAATGTATGTCAATGCTTTTGAAATACCTTTGATTCCGGCTGAATTTATATAAACTGTTTTATATAAATGTTTTGCTTAAGCCATTCTTTTTGAAATATTCCATCATTGTAAAACTGTTGCTTAAAGTAATTTTCCATCATTTGAAAATGTACAGCATGGTTTTTTAAAAATGTGCTTTGAATTTCCAAACCTGTTTTTTTGAAAATTGGAAGCTTTTCTTTGGATAATATATATTTGGCATCTGTTACAGAATCTTTGGTGGTATCCTATTGGGCTTAGGCTCACACCCTACTTTTGCCTTCGGGTGTTTGTAGACTTTCTTCTTCCAGGATCAAGCAAAGGGAAGGGACCCCTTGGAGGTGGATCCAGCTGTTGATCTTTGGTATTGGTGAGCTGTGTCCTTAGTGACCTTGGAGCTATTTTCCCATTTTTAGTACTTGGGTGGTAATACTTTGGGCTTTTATGCCTCTTTGTATTCTGGTACATTAATCCTAGTGGAGTTTCCTTTTTGTTGTGCATACTATCTTTTTTCTTTTGCTTCCACATTCTTGTGGCAAAATCATTCCCACTTGCATGTCATATGATGCCAGGTTCTAGTCGTCGACCCATGGGGATTGGGAATGGCCTTGGGGCTATGTCAGGGCTGGCTCGGTTATCGGGTTACCAGGGTACCCGGGATGGTTCGCGACAAAGTGGTATCAGAGGGCAGGTTAAGCATCTTTCCTTGATGACAGTATGCATTTGAGTATTCTTATCGGGACTTAGGAGGTAGTTGTGATTGAGTGTCTGGCCAGCTCTCACCACAATAAACCTTAAGTCACCAAGGTTGGTTCGGGAAATATGACTTGTGGATTCATTCTAGTATTTTCTATGTTTTGATTTGGATAGAGTGGAATCCAAATCTTGTAAATCCCTTCTATTAATAATAGTTTTCCTTATTACTCTATTTGAGTGTTAATCAAATGTCTATTTATGTTGTGTAGCAACATGCCTCCGAGAAGACGTGAGAATAGGATCCAAAAATAGGTTGTTGCTAAATCTCAGCAAGTCAGTCCTACTGTGGATCCGAGTTTGGTTGAGGTAATTGTTCGCACTTTCCAAGCTCTAGGATAGGCACCACCTCCACTTTCTGTTCAGACTCTGGAAATAGATCCTCATAGTGATATTCTCTGAAGTCGTTCTCAAGAGTTCTTACGCTAGAATCCACCAGTTTTCAAAGGCTCCATTGACCCTCAACATGCTGAGGAATGGTTGAGTAAGATTGAACATTTGTTTGGGTTCTTGGAGATTCCTAATGTGATCAAGGTAAAGTGTGCCACCTTCATGCTGGAGGGACCAAGTAGGAGATGTTGGTACACAATGGTGATGGCTGGGAAACATGAGGGTTTGGAGTAGAAAGACTTTAGGGTTCTTTTCACCAACCAGTTCTATCCAAAATCAATGGTGTTGGCCAAGGATATGGAGTTTTTCAAGCTTGATAAGGCCAACAAAACAGTGACTGAGTACTCAAATTTCTTTTTTGAGCTGGTACGGTTTTCTCCTGAGATTGTATCTAATGAGAGGATAAAGGCTCGACAATTCGAGTTGGGACTTCGATCAGATATTCATTCTCAGGTTTTCCTACTGAAACTACCCACTTATGCTGATGTGCTGGATAGGGCCATGATGGTTGAGATGGACCTGGTAGGAAAGTCAGGGTTGAAGGAGGTTCTTTTCCCTCCTAGTGTAAGTGTTTATTCCTTTAAAGGAAAATGGAAGCGAGACGTTTCTTATGGAATTTCTCAACAACAGAGTCATTCTAGACCTTCGGTAACAATGGGAGGGGCTTATTTGACTTGCTATCAGTGTGGAAAGTCAGGATATTCTAATAGGGTTTGAACTGAGGCACCCAAGAACTGTAGCTCCTACAGACATTTAGGGAACTTACAGAGATTCTGCCATCACTTCTCTACTCCACATAATGGAACAGGATCATCATCACCTCCAAATATTGTGGGGCAATCAAATGCTTCACGTATAAAAGGGTTCCCACCATAGGCATCCAGAACGAAGCTTCATCACGCAGTGGATGAGTCACCTATGGTAGCTAATGTAGGTCTTGCAACTGTGATAGGTACCATTACTATAGCTTCATCTTTAGTGACATCTCTTTTTGATACTGGTGCATCTCACTCTTTTATTTCAACCCATACTATTAATCTTCTTAATCTACCTATGTAGATTTTACCTTGTGTGATGGATATTACTACACCCCTTGGTATAATGAGAGAGAATGGTCTTCGTAGTCCTGCTTGTGTCTTCTCTCTATCAGATGTTGATCATTCTTGGAATTTCTTGGTTCTCGACATGAAATCTTTTGGCGTCATTTTTTGGATGGATTGTCTCATTGCCAATAAAGCCCGGATCGATTGTTATCTTCGATGGGTCTATCTTACTACGCCCAGTGGTGTGCCTTTTGTTTTTTAAGGAGAATGGGACCCAAGGTCAAGCAGAGTTGGACCCTCTTATCCAGAGTTGTGGAAAGTTATATCAGTACTTGCTTTTGATCTAGAGAGAGATTCAATGTGTGGTGATCTTCCTCCAGTCGTCGCTGAGTTTCCTAACATGTTTCCTTCTGACTTCTCTGGTTTTCCACTAGTAAGAGAGGTTGATTTTTCTATTGACCTAATGTCTGGTACTCAAACGGTTTATATTCCCTCTTACCGAATGTCTCCAGCAGAACTAAAAGAACTGAAGTCTCAGTTAGACGATCTTCTTGAGAAAGGTTTTATATGCTCGAGTGTGTCCCCTTGGGCAGCACCAGTTCTCTTCTCCAAGAAGTATGATGGTTCTCTTAGCTTATGTGTTGATTATTTAAAGCTCAATCGAGTTACGATAAAGAACAAATATCTGTTACCACTAATTGATGATTTTTTTAATCTATTGAAAGGGTCAAAGTGGTTTTCAAAAATTGATCTTCGATCGAGTTACCATCAGTTGAGGATAAAAGAATCTAACGTTCATAAGACCGCTTTTCGGAGTAGGTATGGCCATTATGAGTATCTTGTTATGACCTTTGGCCTAACAAATGCTCATGTAGTTATCATGGATTTAGTGAACAAGGTTTTCTGTGAGTATCTAGATACTTTTTTTGTAGTATTTGTGGATGACATTCTTGTCTACTTCAAGTCTGAGGAGGATCATGTACATCATCTGAGAACAGTTTTGAATCTTCTAAGGAATCACTGACTTTATGCCAAGCTCTCAAAGTGTGATTTCTGGATTTGGGAAGTGAAATTATTGGGACATGTGGTGTCAAAACAAGTAATATTAGTTGATCCTGAGAAGGTGAGGGCTGTTATGACTTGGAAACAACCATGAAATGATTTCAAGTTTCAGAGCTTCTTGGGCTTAGCAGGATATTATCTCTGGTTTGTTAAAGACTTCTCAAAGCTAGCTTCTCCAATGACTGCTCTGACTCGAAAGGAAGTGAAGTTTTCCTAGAATGATAACTATCCGAGTTATTTTGTTGATCTAAAGTGTCTTTTGAATACTACACCAGTGTTAACTCTTCCTGGGGCTGGGATAGGTTAGGTGGTCTTCTGTGATGCATCGGGTTCAGGTTTGGGATGTGTCCTTATGCAAGGTAATCATTTTGTTGCCTATAGATCTTGTCATATTAATCCTCATGAGAAGAACTATCCTACCCATGACCTTGAACTTGTAGTTGTAATGCATGCACTTAAGTGTTGGAGACATTACCTTTATGGAGAAAGGTTTACTGTATATTTAGACCACAAGAGCTTGAGTTATATCTTCTCTCAAAAAGATTTGAATCTCCGCCAAAGTCATTGGGTGGAGTACATGAAATCTTTCAACTTTGAAATTCCCTATACCCTGGGGAAAGGGAATGTTGTTGCAGATGCGTTAAGCAAGAAACTTCCATCACAGGCTATGAAAGAATCTTCAGAAGAGGGGAGTTTGATGGCTCTTTTTGCTCAGTTGCATATTGGATTTCAGTGGAAGGGGAATGAAGTTTCTTTAGCCAGTGTTCAGTTGACTTCTGCTCTCCTCAAGTTAATTCTTTAGAAACAACAACAGGATAATGAATTATATAGAATTAGGGAATCTCTTTATGGTGGGGAGACCGACACTCTGTGGTCATTCTCCAAAGAGGGTGTTCTATGTTATCGAAACCATTATGTTATGCCGTTAGCGGAAAGGAAGGATGTGATGGGGGGTTTCCATAACTCTCTATGGGATGTACACCCAGGAACCACGAAAATGTTCTATGATATGCGGCGACAGTTAGGGTGTCTTGGTATGAGACGAGACATTTATGAGTTTGTATCTCCTTTCTATACATGCCAGCAGGTGAAATTCGAGCACCAGAAACCTTCAGGTTTACATAAACTACTTCCAGTCCCTACATGAAAGTGGGATGAAATCTCTATGGACTTTGTGGTTGGGTTACCTCAAACCCAGAGAAAGAAGAATGTGATATGGGTTGTGATCGACAGACTGACCAAGTCGGATCACTTTATAACTATTCAAGATACGACCAAAGTTTAGGAGTTGGGAAATATATATGTGAAAGATATTGTTCATTTTCACGGAGTTCCGTATGTTATAGTCTCTGATAGGGATCCTCAGTTTACTTCTCACTTTTAGAGAGGCCTTCAGGAGGCACTGGGATCTCAGGTCCGTCTGAGCATGGCCTACCATCAACAGTCAGATGGCCAGATAGAGAGAGCTATTCAGATCCTTGAGGATATGCTCTGCACATGTGTTCTTGACTTTGGTGGGAGTTGGGATGATCATCTAGGGCTAGTTGAGTTTTATTATAACAAAAGTTACCATTCTGTGATCAAAATGGATCCTTTTGAGGCTTTGTGTGTCCGTCCTTGTAAATCTCCCTTATGTTGGTCAAAGATTGGTGAAAGTTCTTTGGTAGGACCGAGTCTGGTTCAAGAGACCACAGCTAAGATCCAGTTGATTCATCAGATAATGTTGACAGCACAGAGTTGGTACAAGTCTTATGTTGATCATCACTGTAAACCATTAGAGTTCTCAGTTGGTGACCAAATTTTCTTGAAAGTTTCACCCCGATTAGGTCATCGACAGCTTGGGAGGCAAGGGAAGCTTACTCCTCATTTTGTGGGAACTTTTGAGGTTGTTGGTCTTGTAGGGAAAGTTGCTTACCGTCTAGCTCTACCACCACAACTGACATCAATACATAACGTGTTCCATGTATCGCAGCTACGAAAGTATCTCTCTGATCCATCTCATGTTGTGAGCTAGATTGATCTTGAGATTGAACCAGATTTATCTGTTACTGAACGAGTAGTCAGGGTTGTTGATTCTGAGACCAAGGTACTTCGTGGGAGAACGATACCTCTGGTCCGTGTACTCTAGAAGCATGGTTCTGATTCTCATGAGACGTGGGAAAAGGAGGTACTAATGAGGGAGCAGTGGCCTCATCTTTTTGATGTGGAGGTTTCTTCTTAGGCTTTCTAGGGGAAGAAAGATATTATGGTGGGGAGGTTGTAACATCACGTTACGTTTTCAGGTATTTTTTATGTTTCTAAGTACCTTCATTTTGGAGTAAAGCCTTGGGGAGTGTTTGGGTGAATTTTTTGGGGAAAGATAAAGGAAAGTGTGTTGTGCACGGTTTGCACATGGTTTGACAAACTGTACGACCAAACTATGCCAACCTTGAAACCTGGACAGTAGCTTCTGTATGGATGGCGCACTGTTTGTCTAACCATGTGGCCAAACCATGTGAGAAGTATGGACAAGGAAGTAGCTCATGCACGATTAGCGCATGGTTTGTTAAACCGTGAGGCCAAACTGTGCGGCCACTTAAATGAGATCCTTAAATTTTGGATCTTGCTCAATTTTGCCTATAAGTACCTCATTTTTTCCCCTAAGTATCCCTAACTCGGGATTTTTATTCTCCTAAGGCCAGAGAGGGTTCTCCCATCATTTCGGAGGCGATCCATAGGCTCCTCTTGGTGAATCAAAGTCGGATTCTTGAGGTATGTGATCATTCTTCATCGTTCTTGATCGGTTTCTTAGATCTACCTAGATATACTTCTCCTCTTCTCTCCGTTTCTTAGATCTATGCCTGTTATGGGTAGATCTAAGTGTGTGGTACCAAGTTTGATGAGTTTTGGTCTTGGTCTTTCTAGGAGAAGAGATCTAAGGTGGGTTCTTGAAGAAGCAACCCAGTTTCCATGAGCATTCTCGATCGTTGTGGTTTTGGTCAAAACCTTCAAGGTAGGTGGTTTCGTCCCGATTTTCTAAATTGATTAACATTTTATTTTCTTGATTTCTTTCAATTATTGATTTAAATTCAATTGCTCAAGTTTCTTTCAATTAAATTGATGAAAACTCAATTCCATTGAATTGAGATATTTGAAATGGTTTTGGCATAGAAATTTGGGAAAACCCCAATTCCATTGAATTGGTTGTGTTTATGGAAAATTGGTCGATTTAAATTGTTTAATTTAAATTTTGGATTTGATGGAAATGTTTTCAATTAAATTATTGAATTTAATTGTGGAAATTAAATGTGTAATGATGGAATTGGTTTTGAATGGATTTGAAACTTATGAAAATGGCTTAAAATGATTTGATAGAAACCCATTGGTTTTATCTTGTGAAAAAGGCATGTTTTTGAATAAAACCTGTTATGGTTTTAAATGGATTGAAATTGGAACTTTTTCAAATGGGAGAATGGGATTGATCATATTTTAAGCATTCTTAAAATAGTTTTCCCATCATTTAAGAGCACATGCAAGCCTTAGGTAGTTAGTGAGTTATTTGGATACACTCTATGCTACGACAACGTTCTAAAATATACTTGTAGCGGGTCACATCCCCGATGGGTTGGTGATGAGTCTCCTTTGCCCAGTTTCATCAGGATGTGTGTATACACATTTTACTGAGTTCACATAGAGAGTGCAGAATCCTATAACTGGTTAGTACTATCATACCTTTTGGCAGTTGACTATGTTGCTCACTTGTTTATTTATATTTGAGATATAAATGTATGCCAATGCTTTTGAACTACCTTTCATGCCTGCTGAATTTATATAAACAGTTTTATATAAATTTTTTGCTTAATCCATTGTTTTAGAAATATTCCACCATTGTAAAACTGTTTCTTAAAGTAATTTTCCATCATTTGAAAATGTACATAATGTTTTGTTAAAAATGTGATTTGAATTTCCAAACCTATTTATTTGAAAATTGGAAGCTTTTATTTGGATAATATATATTTGGCATCTGTTATGGAATATTTGGTGGTATCCTACTGTGCTTAGGCTCACACCCTAATTTTTCCTTTGGGTGTTTGGAGACTTTCTACTTCCAGGATCAAGCATAGGGAAGGGACCTCTTGGAGGTGGATCTAGCTGTTGATCTTTGGTATTGGTGAGTTGTGTCCTTAGGGACCTTGGAGCTGATTTTCCCATTCTTAGTACTTGGGTGCTAATACTTTGGGCTTTTTATTCCTCTTTGTATTCTGGTACATTACTCCCAGTGGAGTTTCCTTTTGTGGTTTATACTGTCTTGTTTCTTTTTATTTCGCATTCTTGTGGAAAAATCGTTCCCACTTGCATGTCATACGATGCCTGGTTCTAGTCGTCGACCCATGGGAATCGGTAAAGCCCTTCAGGCTATGTCAGGGCCATCTTTGTTATCGGGTTACCAGGGTACCCGGGCTGGTTCGTGACACAAATGAATTCAAACCTAAGATAAGGGGTTTCTTAACTCAATTTTCATTCATTAGGTTATATGTCTACTTTGTTGATTATATTATTCAAAGATTATGTGTGAAATAAATTTTGATTGATTTATTTTGAATTTACACTTTTATTTGTGTGCATTTAAATTTTTTACACATAATAACTCCATTTATTAAAATTTACCTCAATGATATGAACTTTGTAAGGGTTTCATCTCAAAACTTTCTTCTTTGAGACACATGTTCTCTAATGCACCTAATTTATTTTATATGGTGTGTATACTACCAATTTAAATTTTATAATTTTAATCCTTCATAATTCAGGGTATTTAATGTTATAATTAATTTACTTCATTCATGGGGATCGTGATTAAAAAATTACCAATGCGGTAACGGTTTATTTCACATTCACATTTTAATTGGGATTTTCTACACATGAATTTACATTAATGGAAATTAATTGATAATTTCAAAATTAAAAACTTTTAATTTATTCTCATATGGTTAATAATGAAATTTTTAAGTAACAGTACAATTTTTTCTCTATTTGGTATATAAAATTATTGAATTTTTTTAATAAAATCAAATTTTATTTCTCTCTTATGACGAAAATCCTTTTTTTATCGAAATCTATGTTTTCTGAAAGTATTTTAAAAAAAGTTCTTTAACTCTTAAAAATTATTTATTAAATAAATTTTTACCCATTTTGATCTTTTAAAAAAATCAAAGTAATCTTCGTGTCATTTTCAAAAATAGGCTCATTTTTCTTTTACTAAAAATGTGAAAGGAATCATTATTTTAACGTGTATAGTATGAACAGAATTTCATGCCATCATGACCACTTAATGTTTTAAATATTAATTTATAAGTTTCAATTTTTATTTTCAAATAAAATTATTTTGAAAATATTTTGTGAATTATTAGTTAAAAAAGATATTTTCAGAGTGAAAATATTATTCTCCTCAAAAATGTTTTTAATTACATTATTATGTTATTTTTATTCATGAATGACATCAACCATTTTTTTACTTATGGTCCAATGGAGATATTTTGTATTGATGTAATACATATTTATTATTTTTTATGGTTTATGATAAGTTTGAATAAGGATGCACAATTCTATTACTATCCACCATATTGCTCTCAATGGTTTATGATTATGTTTCTTTGAGTGGGGTAAGTATTAACATTTTGTATGTTATTTTTTAAATACAAATATTTATGTTGATTATGTTTCACCCCTTTAATATGAGGAATTTATTAGACTTGGTAAATTATGGGTGGTTCCCGATTATATATATCCCCTTGATGCATTGATAGGTCTCATTAGATAAATCATTTGGCCAAATTAAATGGGTTTTTACCCAGGGATTTAAATTGTCTTGTGAAAGGTCTTGACAGTATCTTTTAGATGTATAGAATTATGAATTCCCTTATCATGATATTATTTATTGATATTATATTTGATTATTTTATTAATTACAATATACATGGTTATGTTTCAAGCTCATCTGATTATTTATATGGTATTATTTGATCATCATTTATTTCTTCCATATTATTCCCAAGTAATTGATTAAATGAAATGTGTTTTAGTAATTTACCTTTTCATATTGATTATAATTATTTATTCCTGATAGCTTATATTTTACACATACCCATACTAAGAATTTTAGCTCACCCCTTATGTTTCTTTCCCTAAGATTTTAATATATGTATTATGATTGATATGTAGGGTTATGCTAGAGGAAATAATGATGCACTTGAAGAAAATACTATGTTGTATTTTATGCTTTCTATTATAATGTGATATTAAAATATGAGTCTAGTTTACTAAGACTACTATGCTATACATTCCTATGTAATTCAATTTCTTTTATCTTATGCCAATTTAATAAAGTAACCACTAACTTTGGGATAGTAGGGTCAGGGAGTTTATAGTTAGTATCAAAGTAATTTTAGTAGAAACCTTGGGAACTTGATTTAAGAAAAACATATATTAAGGAATATAACCCTATGAATTACTTTAAGGATAACAATAATTGTAGGATAACTTCCTAAAGTATTAATGAGGTAGAAATTATAGAGTTTTACTAGCAATGCATCCCTATATGGATACTAAAAGTATACTTGGTTTTGGAACTGATGTACTTAGAGGTAATAACTCTAAAAATGATGCATCGGGCTTGGCTCAAGCATTACCTGATACACGACAATGATTCTTATAACACACCTAGTTTAATAATCTATCAGGATATGATTTGTTTAATTAAAATATTCTTTACAAACCATTATAAAGGATTTGAAAATATTTTTATGATTTGGAAACATTCCCAAAGAAACCATGTTTATGATTATGAGATTATCCATGCATCAAATTTTCAATTTATGTTAAGTGTTTCACTAGTTTTGGGGTTATACATTATATTTCATAATATTATTATCTAATATAGTGTATTCCATTATTTAGAAATGGTTACTATATGAAGGAATGGAAAAAATATCAATGAACATACTCCATGTAGGGATTATCCTCCTGGGTAAGATAATAAAACTATAGCTGGATCTGTAGCTATAACTAATCAAATTATGACCATATTAGGGTAGTTGACTCTGGATATGAGCAATAACCTTTCCCATATGTAGCATCCTGGTGATCAACCACATGTTGTAACAATGTTAGACCACTTTATGTGTCATTAGACTTTATCATTTAATGGGACTAAAAATCTATTTTTAGTTGAGTAATATATAATTTCCTTTGGGAAGATATTTATGACTTTGAGAAGAAATTCAAGGGAGAAATTTTTCATGGAATTTTATCATCTATTAGGATATTTGGATCAATGGTGGTCATTGATTCAAAACACTAAGGATGAAGAATAAATAAAAAACATGGAATGGAAGGATTTTTAAGGTAATACTCCTAGAAAAGTATTTTCCTCATGAGTAATGAGCAGATTTGGTATGGAATCTAAGACAAAAGGAAGAAAAAATTGATAAGTATAAATCCAACTTTACAAGGTTATCAATGCATGCTATGGACTACGTACATATTTCAAAGAATAATATTAATTGTTTCTTTGATGGGAACAATCCAATTATTCAAAGTGAACTAGTCTCCCAAACATCCTCATCATATGAGAAAATAGTATCATGTGTTATCAAGGTAGAGAAATAATTTATAAATTATTATGGATTTGGAGGGAAGAAATATAATTAGATGATAGTGGAGAAAAAAAAAGGTAAGGGTAATAAGGGAATAAAGTATTTTCCCACATTTTATAATTACAGAAAGATCACACCAGTACTTGATTGAATGGAATGGTAGTATTCAAGTGTGGAGAGAGATAATATTAGGTGCATGAATTTAATAGTAATAAATAAAAAATTTATTTTTAGTGATTAAAATGTAAGGATATGTGTCACTACACAAATGAATTCCACAATCATTAAGAGAATATACCTCAACAGAAGCTAAGGAATCAAGGTCAAGCTTAAGTTGTTACTATGGATGAAGTGGAATGATTAAAGTTCTTGTATATTTGGATTCAATAATTGTGTTATAGGATTATTTTATCAATGATATTTTAGTTATAATAATTATGAAATTTTTAAGGATTATATTGTAGTACTTTTTCTATAAGGATTTGAGAGAATATGTTGAATGGTATCGATGACTTGGAAAAGTGATTAAGTGGAAAGTTGAACTTCTTGTAAAAAACATTATTGAGGGAAGATAACCCATAATATTTTCTTTATATTAAGATAATAATTATAAATATATTTATATGGTATGGTATTGGTGACCTTGAAATTGGTTATTGATTTGATGGTTTATGTTATCTTTTCTGGAGTTTACAGCATGTTTGGATTTATGGAAAATATTTCACAACCTGATATTTTATTTTTGGAATAATGTGTGTTTTCATTAATTTTTTATGGTGATCATGTTATTTTTATATTTTTAATGTGACATTAAGATCCACTTTATATTTTATAGGGAATATAATTTTTATTTAGTGACCTACATTCTAAAATTTTGGACATTGAATTTGGTTGAACAAATTTTGGATGAATCTTGAGGTTAACCATTTATGAAGTGGATTAAGTTGGATTTTTGGAGTTACTATTTAGGTATTAGAGATTAATGAATTATATTGGATAACTTGTGATAGCCATTTTGGTTTTGGAAAATATATATAGATTAAGAGAATGACTTATCATTATTTTATTGATCTAATGATATGTTATGCTTCAGGAGTAAAAATCCCTATTAGATATTCATTTCTTAGAGTAAGATATGAAGTATAAATTGATAAAATCACAACCAAAGGATAAAATTGTGATTATTAAATAGAAAAATATCACGTAAGTATATTTTCTTATATTCTTAGATAGTAAAAGAATTCCTCTACTTTAGGAGAAGGATCATGAAAAAAAAATGTTATCATACTATCTCTATATTTGATGAATACAAATCCCTTTTAATTTATCATGAATTTATGGTTTCTAGGACATTAAATTTTTGTTTATAATTCAATTTATTGTGATAAATGATCACTATCACTCTCTATAATTATTTATACTTTTCTTCTATGTCCATATATTTACTTTCCACTAATGTTCTTCTATTTAGAAATAGAGTATATGTTATTTCAGATGACCTTCATACCTCCCTTCCTCTATTATCAAGGGGATGTTTTATTAACCATTTTTATGATGTGGGGATTTAATAATGGTACTTTAATATGTAAAATACTTGATTATTAAGATCAATATTAAATTGCAAGGATGCAATTTATTTAATGGTGGTAGAATGTAATACCCTGATATTTTAAAAGAGAAGCAACATATTTGATAACATATATTACATGAAACACCAAGATTAGAAAATAATGTAACACACCAAGACTTTATTATATATTTATTTTTATACAAATTAAATCTTGTTTACATCTTGAAAATAACACAACACCAGGTTTGAACGAAACGTGATACTCTATTAAAATATTATTATTTAAACATGACCATTATAACCTAACTGTTAAGTTTGAGGGTATGAAAATTAATTACTAAATTATAAATATTATATGGTTTAAACATTCATAAAATAAATTAAATGGATATATATTTATTATAAATAAAATAATAATCATTTGAAATAAAAACAAATGGTTTTTAAAAAACTGGATCTTTTGAAAAAGGTGGTTTAGTCGCACTTTATCCGTCTAATTTAAAATTAATTTCTAACACTTTTAAAAATTTATTTGAAAAAAAATCATTTTTGAAATCTAAATGAAAAAATTATCTTAGGGTAAATTTTTTATAATACTCTGAAAAGTTTAATTTTTTGATGAATATTGAAAAATACTAATTGTTTATGAAAACTGCCTTTTTATTTAAATTATTTAAAAGGTTAAAGTATATTTTAAATTAGTTTTAAAGTCACATTAATTAAATTATATTAAAATTTAACTAATTTATTTTATTTTAATAAATTTAATATTTAATTCCAATATAAAAACTTTTAAACTTTTGAAAGTTTTTCTTTGAAAAAATCGTTTTTCAACGCGTCTGTGGGTTTAATTTAAAATTGAATTATACCACTTATGTGAATTGAATTTAGAAAAATGGATTAAATATTTATAATAATAACAATTTAAATTTTATAATAAGGTCAAATTAATTTTTTACCATAATGAATAGTTAAATTAGTAAAAATTAATTGTCACGGTTAAGGTAAAAATGGGTTTACTGGGGGATTAAACTAAGATGATAATGGTTAAAAATGACCTAACAATTTTTAAAAAACAAATTAAATGGGAATATTTAGACCTTATAACCTATAATAATCTATAATTACTTAATTTGTATGCTTTTAACATGATAACCACATGGGTATCACTTTTTATTTTCAAAAATATTAAGTGTGTCCTCTCCCCCACTTATAAAAAGCCACCCCATATCCTCTAATATTCACACATAAAAAACACTTTAGTCTAGAAACTCCCTAACAAAATCACTTATTTAATCCTATACTAAAATCATTGATTAATAGATTTTATAATAAATGTAATCTATGATGGCTTTAGGTATAAACCTAAAAGAGCTCTTTAAATAAGTTGTAAAATTCTAAATGTGCATATTTGTTTTATTTATTCTTCCATCTCCTCTAAATATTATTCAATAATAATAATATAATAACACCAGTACATACCATATAATTATTTTTTATTATGTTAATTTAATATCCTATATCCATATCCACTTCCATAAAATGGAAAACAAAATCGCCAATTGTGTGTATGGCGGAATACCGCCTTGCAAACCGATGTAATTCATTTTCCATCACCACATTTCAAGGATGAATATTATGATGTATTTAACATATTTTTCGGATACTTATGACATTATTATAATTATTTAATTATTATATCACATATACCTTCTTACTTTCCATTATGTATTAGGATACGATAACGTCGCTCATGTGTACGGTAGACTACTGTCTCGTGAAGTGATGTGATTCATTTTTTCTTATTCTTCACATGGAAGTTATTAAGGTTAAAATTAATGTATATATGTGATATTTATGACCTAAATTTACTTCTATAAATATAATATCACATATTACTTATTACCATTCAATCCGTTGGAAAATAATAACGTCGCTTATGAGAACGTCTAGACTACTGCCTCCATGTAGCAATGTGAAATGATTTTCATTTTATTTTACATGGATTGTAATAAGGATGTATTTGATTAATATAAATTATATATATGAAATAATAATAATTTTTATATATTAATTTAAATTTATTTTCTGTTCATTCTATCTGTTGAAAAAAATGGAAACAACGTTCATGCGTGCGTACAGCTTACTGTCTCCATGAATAGTGAAACACATTTTCTATCTCTAACTTTTATTGATTACTATAATTAAATATATAATGAATATATATTATATTAAAATAATTTTTAACAATATTGAGATTATGTAACCATGATCAAAGTAAAAGGACTGAAGTTACTGAACCAAAATATACATGAAAAACGAAGCAATTATCACCTGAAAGAGTGATTTTAACAAAGAAATGTTAATAAACTGGTGAAAAAGAATATAATTAAATCATATATGGTATGAAACATATGATTATGGTTATTTAATATATTTATAATAAACCTATATTTATTATACAGGAGGATTTGAGACAAATGAATGAATTTGAACCTGAGGTAAGGGGTTTCTTAACTCAATTTTCATTTATTTGGTTATATGTCTACTTTATTGATCATATTATGCCAAGGTTATGTGTGAAATGAATTTTTATTTACTCATGTTTTATTTAAACTTTTATTTTTTTGGATGTAAATTTTTTACACATAATCACCCCATTTATTAACTCTCATCTCAATGATAAGAAATATTTAAGGGTTTTGTCTCCAAACTTCCTTCTTTGAGACACATGTTCTTTTATGCACCTAATTTTTTTATATGGTGTATATACTGGACCATTTAAATTTTATAGCATTAATCCTTAATAATTTATGTTATTTTAAGTTACAATTTTTTTACTTCATTCATGGTTATTATGATTAAAAAATTACCAATACGGTTAGGGTTTATTTTACAATCTCATTTTAATCGGGATTTTTTGTGCTTGAATGTCCATTGAAGGAGATTAATTGATAATTTCTAAATAAACCACTTTAAATTAATTATCCTCTAGTTAATAATAAAATTTTCAAGTAATAGTACCATTTTTTCTCTTTTTGGTACATAAAATTATTGATATTTTTTTAAGAAAATTTGAATTTATTTCTCTCTTCAATTGAAAATCTGTTTTCATAAAAATAAAAGTTTTCTTAAAAAATGTTTTCAAAAATGTTTTTAAAAATTTAAAAATGATTTATTAAATAACTTTTTATCCATTTTTTAACTTTTTAAAAATTCTTTTAAGGGATTATCCTTTTCATTTTCAAAACAAGGCATGTTTTTCTTTTACCAAAAATGTGAAAGGAATATTTGTTTTAACATGTATAGTGTGAAAATAATACCCAAACGTCATGAAAACAAAAAAAATTTAAATCTTACTTCATAATTTTCAATGGATATTTTTAAGGAAAATTATTTTCAAAATATTTTTTGAACTTTTAGTTTTTTTTAAGGTGAAATTTTCAATGTGAAAAGGTAATTTTCCCACAAAAAAAGGTTTTTAATGACATTACTATGGTATTTTTATTCATTAATGATATCAACCATTTATTATAATTATGATCCACTATGATATATTGTATTTATATCATCCTTATTCATTATTTGGATGGTTTATGATCAATTTAACTAAAAATATAAAATTTTATTACCATTCACCATATTACTCTAAATGGTTTATGATTATGTTTATTTGAGTGAGGTAAGTATTAGAATTTTTTATGTTATTTTTTCAATAAAAATGTTTATTTTGATTATGTTTAACCCCTTTCATATGAGAAATAAATTGGAATTAGTAAGTGATGATTGGTTCCTGGTAATAGATAGCCTCTCGA
This sequence comes from Viscum album, assembly GCA_963277665.1. Taxonomy (NCBI): domain Eukaryota; kingdom Viridiplantae; phylum Streptophyta; class Magnoliopsida; order Santalales; family Viscaceae; genus Viscum; species Viscum album. The sequence continues at coordinate 1,564,450,662 of OY728161.1, forward strand.
TGCATCAATAAGTCTCATTAGACAAATTAATTGGCCAAATTAGATGGGTTTTTACCCACAGATTTAAACTCTCTTGTAAAGGGTCTTGATAGTTTATTTCAGATGTATAGAATTATGAATTCCTTATTATGATATTAGTTTTTTATGTTTCATGTGATTATTCTATTATTTATAATATCATCTCATGTGATTATTTATGTGTAATTATTTGATCATAATTTATTTCTATCATATTATACTCAAGTAATTTATTTAATGGCATGTGTTTCAGTTATTTAACTTTCCATGTTCATTATACTTATTTATTTATGATATCATTCATTGTACACATACCCTTAATGAGAATTTTAGATCACCAAATTCTGGTATTTCTTTCCCCAAGATGCCAAGATGTGTATTATGATTGATATTCAAGGTTTTGATAGTGTAAATAATGGTGCACTCAAAGAAAATACAATGTTGTATTTTATATTTTCAATTGTAATGTGAGATTAAATTATATATCTAGTTTATCAAGAAAACTAAACTATAAAGTCCTTCAATATGTAATTCCATATATCTTATTCTAATGTAATAAATTAACCAGTGACTCTGGTCTAATAGGGTTGGGGTCTTTAAATTTTTTGTAATGATAATGACTACCATGAGTGAGGCATTAGGTTAGGTTGTGTTTCTCCATGTTGATTCGTGTTCATGTGATTGTATGTGGCATCCCCATATCCTACAGGTATAGTCTGGGTTTATTTTATGTTTCTACCCTAGAGTCTGCAAGGGTGGTCCAATGTGATTGGTTGTGGCATTCTCAGAGTCTATGGGGATGGATTGGTGTGATTAATGGTGGCCTCCCCATAGTATATAGATATGGGATGGTGTGATTTATGGTGTCATACCTAGAGTATATAGGTATGGTCTAGTGTGATATATTATATCCCCCCTAGATTCTGTGTGGATGGTAAAATGTTATTAATTGTGGACTCCCTAAAACCCACATGGTTGGGTCAGTGTTACATGATGGACCTCCCTAATTGAGTAGGGATGGGTGGGACCCTGATGAGGTTGTGACCTTTTTGATAAGGCACAATCCATGTGTTGTATGTTCTTATGAATTTTTAAAAAATATCCCTTCTAAAAATGAGACAAAACAAGTTGATTTAGGATGTGTGGTGTCTTAGTTATTGAAAAATGATATAATAGATTGTATGTTTATTTATGTATTTATTTTCCATCATTGCATAAAATTTTATTTGATTGCCTCACTTATTATAAGGAAACATTGGTGATGACTTGATGGGTTTATACTCACACCCTTCATGGTAATCTTAGTGTGTGTGTTAAACTTTATGGTCAGGGTTTCAGATGAGGGAAAGGGTCCTACTTTGGGAAATTGTGCAGGATGAGTGGGTTGGTTGAGACAATATTAGGGAAGACACTGGGATCAATTGAGGATGTGCCTATTTATTTATTTTTCCCTTTTTGTTTATTTTATAAAGATCTTCTATATGTGGGGATATCTTCACTTGTTATACCTTATATTTTGTTCCATCTGTTATATAATGGGATTTTATTATTTTTATTGCTTCTATTTTTTTAATTGTATTGTTTTACTATGGTTGGTTATTTTTTATTAGTGCATAGCTTCCTTGTGATGCCTCTTAGTCTCTCACTATTAGTTGGAAGCCTATTATGTACAGGGAGGCATGTATAAGGTCATGTGACATCCCTTTATCCCAAACTGGGTGATTCTGGTCGAGGCACCATAAGATGGTAAAAAATCCCCTTTTCTTTTATTATACTATTTGGGCATAGTAGACATGAGATAGGGAATTGTTGGTACTTTGTCCAAGACTCATGTATTATATTATCTAACCCACATGGGTGGAAATTCTATGTTTACAAGGATGGGATTGATGTTTTTTCTTTTCACTTTTATTGTTAACTAATTTCACCTTGAGTGATACACATGGTTTTGGTGTTATGATTTATGGGATTTTCTACTAGACCTGTTGACCTCACCTTTTTTTATAATCCCAATTATGCTTTTACATACTTTGATAATCCCAATTAATGTTTATCTATATTCTAATTCTCTCAATATATGATATTATATTATCAAGATGATAATAATATTAAAATAATCCTTGAAATATGTTAATTAATGTTTATATTCGTTTATATAATTTTTGAAGTAATTCTAACCCAATCAGATATGTTTTGCATAAAACAGATAAGTTTTAGTCACTGATCTGTATATAGCTACTGATACAGAGCTACCGGTACTTAGTCTACCAATATAATTTAGTCTACTGATAGACAGAGTCACCGATACGCAGAGCTACCGATATGTACAAATCTACTGATAAGCATAGAACAAGGTCACTGATGCAGATATCTATCAATAGAACAAGTTTTCCAATAGTAAAAAATGGAGCTACCAATGTGCATAAGTCTACTGATACACATAATCAATGGAACTAAGCAAGAGATACCGATATACCTGAGCTACCGATAGACAAAGAGTGACCGATACAGACAGTTACTGACAGAATTGAGCTACCGATAGAACAAGTCTACTGAGCTACCGATAGAGTAAGTCTATCGATAGAAGGAGTTACCGATACCAAGAGCTACCGACACAAAGAGCTACCGATACAAGTTCAAAGAGATACCGATGGAAGGACTGTTACACAAAATCCACCGAACACGTCTACCAACAGGAGGCTACTAATGATTGACCAACCGGTCAAACTCTATACTCTCAATACTATTTATTTATTAAGCTAACGGTTACATTTGATGTTTTTAATGCAGTTAATATTATTTAATGATACATGTTGGCATGTCAGGGAACCATACCTAGTACCCATGAAAAAGGTAATCATTCCTTTTTGGCGAAGCTGAAAGCTATAAAAGAGAAGATAAATACCTAGCTGGGAGTGGGGGTGAACACAATATCAGATGAAAGAAGTGAACATGATCAAGGAACTAAGAAGGCACATGAAGGGTGAAAAATAAAAAGGCTCAACAGCATTCAAACGTGGTGCATTCACACAAGTCTCATCCATACTCCAAGAACACTGGACATACACGAAGAAATTATTCTCTAGAGGAGAACACAATCTGCATCTTTAGTGAAGAACTACAACAAACACTTCATGCACTTAGGTTGATAAGCTGAACCAGGAACCAAGGAATAAAATGATACTCTGTTTTTCAGAACCAAAACCAGAGAAGGAATCAGAAGCTTTTCTGACCAATCAAACGAGTCCAGAGCTACACTGCCAATCACTAAATCTTTTCTAAACTCACTCATACTTATTTTAGTGATTCTTTCATTTACATTTTGAGCAGTGTGTGTACCCTGTTTATTTTACACACACACTATCTCCTGATCTAAGCTGGAGGATTCTCAAAATCCTCATTCAAACTTTATAACTCCCTTGTATCTCACTATGGATAGTGGTAGAGGTCGAGTAAGACCTGGATAGCTGTGAGATGTTGTCTTTGTTTTCCCACGAAGAACTGTGGTAGAGGTCTTTGGACCTGGACAATATTGTACTGTTGTTTACCCCAATCCAGGGTGTGGATCAATTTATATAAATTGTTCGAGAGGACTAAGTCTCGACTTGATACTGAACCTCTTGGTTACATATGTTGTGCATTTTAGTTTAATTCATAAGTATACTGTATATGTTTCATATTCCACTGCTATTACTTTGAAATAAAAAACTATTATAAAGTTACTTTGATAGTTAAATTAGCAAGTGTTTATACTTATTGTAAACCAGTAAGTTAGTTTCAAAATTCAATTTACTCTTCAGATTAAATTAACTGAGACCTAATAAATCTTTGAGAAACTAATTGAACATTTACACTCTATATAATTTCACTACAGTTTAACTTTGTTTTTAAATAGGGGGATTTTAAGAGAAATATTTTTAACAGAAATTTTAATTGGAACTCAATTCACCCCCCCCCCTCTTGAGTGTCAACTCCGAACAACATTTGGCATCAAAGGATTGTTTTTATTAATACAAGTTTTCAAAACACTCTATTTTTCAACTGTGATTTTAGTTTCATCTTTAAAGATCTTAAATTTATGTTAGTTCTAAATTTTATCTCTTTAAAATTATTTTCTAAAATCTAGATATGGATAATAGACTAGAGGGTGCTGCTACCAACAGGCCACCTTTCTTCAATGGTACAAACTATACTCAGTGGAAACTTAAGATGAAAATTCATTTATAAAGTATTGGTTTTGATATCTGGACTACTATAGAGTCACAATATAAAATTCCAGAAACTGAAAGAACAACTTGGGATGAACCTACAAAGACTGCTTATAATAATAATTGTAAAGCTATGAATGCCATGTATTGTTCTTTAGGAGATGAAGAGTTTAATAGAATATCTGCTTGTAAACCTGCTTATGAAATTTGGGACACTTTGGTTGTTTCCCATGAGGGAACATCCAATGTTAAAGAAATGAGATTAAATACTTATACTATTAAATATGATAATTTTAAAATGAAGACTGATGAACCTATTTCTGATATGTATCTCAGGTTCAATGATATTGTTAATACTATGAGCTCTCTTGGAAAGGTTGTTCTAGTAAAGGAACAAATCATGAGAATCTTGAGATTTCTACCAGAAATATGGAGAGGCACATCTGTTTCAATTAGATAATCATGCGACATCAGCACAATTCCTGTTAAGGAATTAATAGGTAAGCTTATGATGTATGAGAAAGAACTTAAAGTTAATAAGGATGAAGATGATGAACCCAAGAGAAAATTTGTGGCATTCAAGACTACTGCTTCTAAGAGCAAAGACAAGGAGAAAATACATGTACCTACTGAAATTTCAACCAGTGAAGATTCAGATTCCGACAGTGATGCTGAAATGGCTCAAATAGCTAGGAGATTTAAGAAGTTCTATAGGAAGAATAAATTCTTCATAAAATCAAATTACAAAGGTAAGTATGAAAACAAGGGTCACTGGAAGAAGGATTGGAATAAATCTGATAAGGAAGATGATATAGTCTTCTATGAATGCAGAAGGAAAGGACACATCAAGGCTGATTGTCCAAATTTAAAATTCAAAAAGAAACATTATTATAAGGAAAAGAAGTACAAGAATGCTATGAAAGCTACTTGGAGTGATTCAGAAGACATCTCAAGTGAATATAAAATTTCTAATTCTGAAAATAATCATGACAACATGTGTTTCATGACCAACACATCTGAGGTAACCTTAGATACTCCAGTTTTAAATTCCTATTATTCTGGAGATGATGCAGAATCTGATTTTGATTCTAAAGATGTGTCTAAGGCTGAATTATCTGAATATTGTAACATGATGGAAGAAACATGTAATGAACTTAAGGAAAAATATAAGTCAGTAAAGAAACAGCATTCTCTCACTGCCAATGTGAAATCTGCCTTTGATATAGAAAAGGAAAATAATGCTCAATTGTTAAAGGAAAATACAGAACTGAAAATGTATAATGAGAAACTTAGAAAGGACATAGAAAAATTCACAAAGGGAAAATATACACTTACTCAAATGTTAGGAAAGAAAGTTGCATTAAAATACACTACTGGTTTGGGATACCAACCTGGAAAGAGACAGTTCACTAAAACTCACTTTATTCCTAAATCTGGACAAAATTCTGCTTGTTCCAGTTCTAGAAATTCGTATGCTTCAACTAGTTATTCATATGGTTATAGATCAAATAAGGTTTATCCTTTAAAATATATTACTTCTGTAAATTATATGAGACCCATAAGAAAAATTTGGGTACCTAAAGCTTTGATTGCTAACCTTTCAGGACCCAAGAAGATCTGGGTACCAAAATCATTTTCCATCTAAATTTATGTTGTAGGAAACCTTCTTGAAGATTTCTCACAATAAGGTATGGTACTTGGACAGTGGATGTTTAAGGAATGTTTCTGGATATTACTCATGCTTTAAAATCTTAATAAAGTTTGATGGAGGCCATGTCACCTTTGATGATAATTCTAAAGGAAAAATCACCGGCCTAGGCCAGATTGGTAACACTAATTCAGTTTTGATTTCTAAAGTTTTATTTGTTGATGGACTTAATTATAACCTGTTAAGTATTTCTCAATTATGTGATGATGGATTTAATGTGAAGTTTGAAAATGATTCATGTGATTTTTTTAACTCTAAAAATGTTTTAGTATTTTCTTCTTTAAGAAATGAAAATGTTTATGTTGTTGATCTGAATTCTGTAGCTAAGAAAAATGTTACTTGTTTAAATGCTTTTTATAAAGAATCTTGGATATGGAAAAGAATATTAGGACACTGAAACATCTATTCACTTACAAAATTTACTAGTAAGAACTTGGTTAGATACCTACCTAAACTTGAATTCCCAAATGACAAAGTTTTTAATCCCTATCAAAAGGGAAAGAAACATAAAGTTTCTTTTCAATCAAAGAAAGAAGTCTCAACTTCTTAACCTCTCGAGTTGGTTCACATGGACTTTTTTGGACCTTCTACAGTTTATATTTTAAATGGTAAGCACTATGTCTATGTATTAGTAGATTACTTTTCTAGATATACTTGGGAATACTTCTTAGCTCACAAAAGTGAAGATTGTTCTTACTTTGTTAAATACTCCAAGTCTGTAGAAAACCTTAGTGGAATTAAGATTAAAACCCTAAGAAGTGATCATGGCCGTGATTTTGAAAATCAAGAGTTTGAATCTTATTGCTCACACAATGGCTATAGTCACAACTTTTCTGCTCCTAGGACACCTCAGCATAATGGTATAGTAGAAAGAAGGAATAGAACCCTTCAAGAAATAGCAAGAACTATGCTTAATGAGTATGACCTGCCTATTTACTTTTGGGATGAGGCTGTGAATAAATCTTGTTATATTATTAATAGAGTCGTAATTAGACCTGTTATTAAGAATACCCCATATGAATTATGGAATAATAGAAAACCCAAAGTTAGTTACTTTAGAGACTTTGGCTGCAAAGTTTTTATTCTCAATACAAAGGATAATCTGGACAATTTTGATTATAAAAGTGATGAAGGAATTTTTCTTGGTTATTATTTTACTAAAAAAGACTATAGAGTATTTAATAAAAGAACCAAATGTGTAGAAAAATATGTTCACATCAATTTTGATGAAACTGATCCACATGAGCCTAAAACCTCTCTTGAAAATCTTGAAGAAGATTTGACTGTTCTGGACCTTAATGATAAAACTAAATAACCTACTATAAAAATATCTAGTTCTGGAAATATTCCAGAATCTTCTTCTGTTGAACCCAAACCTATTGATGAACCTGAAATTTTGAGTCCTACCTTTACTAGATCAACTAGGATTCTAAATAATCATCCTTTAGATGTTGTTGTTGGTAATCTTGATAGAGGGACATAGACTAGAGCTTCTCTAAGAAATCAGGTTGAACATCAAGCCTTTCTTTCACAGATATAACCTAAAAATGTCAATTATTCAATCAATGATGAATTTTTGGTAATGGCTATGCAAGAAGAGTTAAATCAATTTGAAAGAAAAAAATTCTGGGAATTATTTGACAGACCCAAGGACACTTTGACAATAGGCACTAAATGGGTTTTTAGAAACAAAGTTGATGAGTCTGGAAATATAGTTAGAAACAAAGCAAGGCTAGTTTCACAAGGATATAGTCAAGAGGAAGGTATAGACTATGAGGAAACCTTTTCACCTGTAGCAATATTAGAATCCATTAGCATCTCACTTTCCTATGTTGCTCATCTGAATTTCAAATTATATCAAATGGATGTCAAAAGTGCTTTTCTAAATGGTCTTATAATTGACGATGTTTTTGTTGAACAACCACCTAGATTTACTAATCCTCATTTTCCAAATCAAGTTTTTAAAATTTCTAAAGCTTTATATGGTTTAAAACAAGCTCCAAGATCTTGGTATGATAGGCTTAGTAATTTTCTTATCTCAAAAAGTTTTACTAAAGGGATTGTTGATCCAACTCTTTTTATCAAAATAATTTCTAAATATGTGTTAATATTACAAATCTATGTTGATGATATTATTTTTGGATATTATAAACATTCCTTATGTACTGATTTTTTAAAGAGTATGCAAAATGAATTTGAAATGAGTTTAATGGGAGAACTTAAATATTTTCTTGGATTTCAAGTTTTTCAAAATGAAAATGGTATTATTTTGAATCAAATTAAATATACAAAGGATCTTTTAAAATGTTTTGGTTTGTATATTATTAAAGAAAGTGATACTCCTATGAGTAAAGTCTATAAATTGGATTCAGATGAAGCTGGTAAACCAGTGGATCAAACCAATTACAGAGGTATGATTGGAAGCTTACTTTACCTTACTGTTAGTCGATCAGATATTATGTTTAGTGTATGTATGTGTGCAAGATTTCAAGCTAACCCAAAAGAATCTCATTTACTTGCTATTAAAAGAATTTTTAAGTATCTTAAACACACTATAAACTTAGGTTTTTTTTACCCAAAAGGACAATCCTTTGAGTTAATGAGTTATTCAGATGCTGACTTTACTGGTTGCAAGTTGGATAGAAAAAGAACATCTGGAACATGTAATTTATTATGAAAATCCTTAGTATCTTGGTGTAGTAAGAGGTAGAATTCTGTAGCTTTGTCCACTGCCGAAGAAGAATAAATAGCTGCTGGTAGTTGTTCTGCACAAATTCTGTGGATGAAACACACTTTCTTGGAGTATGGATATGATTTTAAGCATGTTTCTATCAACTGTGACAACACTAGTGCAATAAACATTTCAAAGAACCCTGTATCTCACTCTAGGACCAAACACATTGATGTAAGGTACCATTTCTTGAGATATCATTACCAAAATTGTGATATTACTCTTGAATTTATAGGTAATGAACATCAATTAGCGAACATTTTCACCAAACCTTTGAGTTCAGATAGGTTAAGTTACATTAGACATGAGTTAGGAATGATTAACCTTGATCGGTAGCTACCTCACCGATATGGAAACCTCACCAATGTAACCTCACCGATATTGAAACCTCACCAATGTAACCTCACCGATGTAACCTCACTGATGTTATACCTCACTGATGTAACATCACCGATGTTATACCTCACCGATGTAACCTCACCGATGATACCTCACCGATGTAACCTCACTGATGTAACCCTACCAATGAGTGCGTTGTTTTAAACTTATGTCTGTCGCCAGAATCTAAATCGTTTTTACTTTATTTCATTTTATTTATTTATTTTATGATTCCTAAATGATAAAACAAAGTCCTAGATACTTCTCAATCCACCGAGCCTCAAAACCTTACTCTCAAACCTTAGCTCTCAAATCTCTCGAAAACCCTAAATCCCTCGAACCAGTGATGGAAAAAACCAAACTTCCTACCATCAGAGATGAAACTGAAGAGCCAGGTTCAAAGAAACAAAAGTCTGAGCCAGAATAAAGTGCTAGTGTTGGAATAACTAGGTCGGGTAGGCGACCATTGAATCCTCATTTGTAGAATAGAGTTATTGTGATTGAAAAAGAGTTGTGCGTGGAATGGTTTATTCCTAGCAAGTCGTTAGTACTCGAAGTTCTAGAAGATCAAAAGTGGGTAGATTGATTTTCAAACAACAATGGCCCCAACTATCTGAAGCTTGTGAAACAATTTTATGAGTTTGTAATCTTTGAGAAATCATAAGATCAGAACCGAGTGACTTCTTTTTTGAATGGAAAGGAGATGTCTTTTTCATCTATTGAGTGGGATGAATGCTTGAAGGTTCCGCATGAAGGTGTATCTGGATATGTCTTGAAAGATATGCCACCTACAAGTGATATATTCAATTATGAGACTACCTTGGAGGAGCTCACCGGTGATGGAAATCAAAGACAAGTAGTGGATACTGAAATGGATGGAGAGAACATATTGCTGTTCAAATTTGTTCAATGTGACTTAATACCAAGGAGAGGAGACTTTGCGAATTTAAGACATTAGGATATCTATCTCCTGCATCTCTTGAGACATTGTGTAAAAGTAAATCTGTGCATATTGTTGATGATTCAAATGGAAGACATGACAAGGACAAAATCAAAGACTAATGCCCTATTCTTTGCCAAGTTAATCTCAGTGATGATCAAATTGAAAGGGATAGTTGAGTCTCAAGATGAGATAGTGGTAGTAAGAAACAACTTCTGTATCACAAGCATAGTGTGCAAATACATGAAGATAAATTGGAACCCTTGGAGAGGAGAGTGGTTTAATGATGATCATAAGGTATATGATAAATTCAATCCAGTGAATCATCCTTCAAGACCTAATGATGTGAGGGATCCAGGTCTAGGACCTGATGAAGAAGAACCTGAGTACAGTGATGAGACTGAAGAAGAAGAGACTTTTATGGATGAAGGAAGAGATCTGGACTTGCCTCCAAGTCCTGCTGCTGAAGTTTTATCTTCTAGAAAGGAAGCCTTAGTAGAAGAAGAGACACCTACTGATGAGGAAGACCAGCCAGCCCCTAATCATAAATAATAAAAGGAGAATGAATCTGAAGCCTCTAATTCTATCTGCTTAAGTCTGGGTCCATTAATTGGAAGATTATTTGTGCCTACTGAGGAGGTAGTAGGAGAAATGGAAGAAGTTTTACCTAATCCAGAGGACCCTCCTATTGTTGTAGAGAAAGAGTTGATAGTAGAAGATTATTCTGAGGAAGAAAGACCCACTGAGAATTCCCTTGCTATACAAGAGAATGAACCCATTGAGGGGGAGCATCAAACCAAGTTTGGAAGTGTGTTAGTGGTTGTTGATATTGAGGACTGGGTAGAAGATCCAGGTTTTGTGGTTTGTGGATTAGACTATCCTGATTTTGATAATGAGGCATCCCTCAATAGACCAAATATTGTTTATGATGTTGAGACTGTGTTGCTACCTAAAGATGTGGTCAGAATGCATGAACTTGATATTTTTAAGAAAAAGCTTAAGGACAGTTTTGTGGAAGAGACAAAGAAGATGGAATCTTCACTGGTTTCATCAATCCAATCGATTATGACTGACTTAGTGGCCATCATAGCAATTGAAAGAGAACCTATTGTAATTGCTCCTACTGATCTGATCACCAGGGCTGACCTTGAATCCTTAAAGGATGAGCTGAAGGAGTCATTTAGTGCTTCTGTTTCTGAGTTGAAGCACTGATTTGTTGAAGAGATGAGTAATTTGGAAAAATATTTTGAACTCTCTCTCAGTTGTAATTTTTCAACCTTTGTGGCAGAAATAGTGGAAGAAGTTACAAACTGCCAGACTCAAGTTTCTAGACTGGAAGCTGATGTTGAAGCTCTAAATAAATCGGGCTCTAAATAAATCGGTTATCTCTTTAGACTCTTACATGAGTTCAAAATCTCAAGCAGGCAAGGACTTAGCCTATGTCAAAAGTGTTGTAATCCAGATGGTTTCAGTGTTTGAAGGTTTTAAAACCTCCATGAAAGATCATGTTAAAACCCAGGATTCCCAAGTTCAAAATCTTATTAGTGGGTTGACCAAAAACTTCAAGGAAACAGTATATTTCTCTATTGGTTCTGTTGCTTCTAAAACCTTAGTGGATTTGAATCAGATTCAAGCTGTGATGAAGGAGGAGCTTGGTTCAGCTTCAACCAGTGGCTCTGTGGACTCATCCGACCTAAGAAAATTTGTGATTTCTACTAGAGATTCAGCTAGAGAGATAATGAAGATAGTCCAAGAATATATGAGAGAATCTTCTGCCTCACAGAAAGAAGTTAAAGATAAGGTGGAATCATATTTCCAAAATATTTACACCAAGCATCAACTCAACAATCACTTCAAACTTCTATTGGAAAACCTAAAGTTACCTCCTTTCAATCAAGCCTTTAGAGAGCAAGTTAACATACTAAGGGAATTGACTCTAGCCTTGGACAAATTCATGGAGAACATGGATGATTTCATATCTGCTATGGATAGAGGAGGAGGAATAATTATGGATTTCAGAAATCTTTTGTTGCCTTTCCTGCATGTCGATGCTTGGCCAGTGATTATACCTCCTGCTTTACCTGCCTCTACCTCTACTTCTTCTTCTGTTCAGATGACTCCTGCTCAAGACATTTGAAGCCTTACACCTATGATCACTCAAAGAACTCCTCAGTACAGACCAGGAATAGTTTCAGTCACTGAGCCTCCTATGATCATTTCCGGAATTCCTAAACCTTCACCAGCATCCACACAGTCTGAATCCTCTTCTGAACCAAAGATAAAATCTCACATTGAGGATGTGGATTGAATAAGTGGCTAAGATGTTTGATAATAATCCAATGTGTTTTGTTTTATGTATATGTACCTTTTTTAAAATTTTAATACAATTGGATTTCATTTATGTCTCATTGTGTTCCTTTTTCTATTTCTTGTTTCCCACTTTTTTATTATCCCAAAGGGGGGGGAAATTATTCTAAGTATCAAAGAGGGAGAAATATTCTCAAAGGGGGAGAAATATTATCTAAAGAAGATCTACCATGCCTTACCCTTCTGATATCATTACATTTAATTCTACCTGTGATACATTATGTTATATAACATAATTCTTTCTCTGAGATGATTGCATTTAATTATACATCCTCTGATACAACTACTCATTGTTTAAAAAAAACTATAATATCATAAGTTGTGATTATCAAAAAGGGGGATATTGTTGACCTCACCTGTTTTGATAATCCCAATTATTCTTTTACATACTTTGATAATCCTAATTAATGTTTATCTATATTCTGAATCGCTCAATCTATGATATTCTATTATCAAGATGATAATAATATTAAAATAATCCTTGAAATATGTTAATCAATGTTTATATTTGTTTATATAAGTTTTGAAGTAATTCTAACCCAATCAGATATGTTTTTCATAAAACAGATAAGTGTTAGTCACTGATCTTCATATAGCTATTGATACAGAGCTACCAGTACTTAGTCTACCGATAGACCTTAGTCTACCGATAGACAGAGTCACTGATATGCAGAGCTACCGATATGTACAAATCTACTGATAAGCATAGAACAAGGTCACCGATGTAGATAGCTATCAATAGAACAAGTTTTTCGATAGTACAAAATGGAGCTACCAATGTGCATAAGTATACCGATACACATAATCACTGGAACTAAGAAAGATCTACCGATAGACCTGAGCTACTGATAGACAAAGAGTGAATGATATAGATAGTTACCGACAGAATTGAGCTACCAATAGAACAAGTCTACTGAGCTACCGATAGAGTAAGTATACCGATAGAAGGAGTTACTGATACCAAGATCTACTGACGCAAAGAGCTACTGATACAAGTTCAAAGAGCTACCGATACAAGTTCAAAGAGCTGTCGATGGAAGGACTGTTACACAAAATCCACTGAACACATCTACCAATAGGAGGCTACTAATGATTGACCAACCAGTCAAACTCTATACTCTCAATACTATTTATTTATTAAGCTAACAGTTACATTTGATATTTTTAATGCAGTTAATGTTATTTAATGATACTTGTTGGCATGTCAGGGAACCTTACCTAGTACCCATGAAAAAGGTAATCATTCCTTTTTGGTGAAGTTGAAAGCTATAAAAGATAAAATAAAGACCTAGCTGAGAGTGGGGGTGAACACGATATCAGATGAAAGAAGTGAACACAATCAAGGAACTAAGAAGGCACAAGAATGGTGAAAAAGAAAAAGGATCAACAACATTAAAACGTAGTGCATTCACACAAGGCTCATCCATATTCCAAGAACACTGGAAATACACGAATAAATTCTTCTCTAGAGGAGAACACAAGCTGCATCTTGAGTGAATAAATACAACAAACACTTCATGCACTCGGGCTGATAAGATGAACCTGGAACCAAGGAAGAAAACGATACTCTGTTTTTCAGAACCAAAACCAGAGAAGAACTCAGAAGCTTTTCTGACCAATCAAACGAGTCCAGAGCTGCACTGCCAATCACTAAATCTTTTCTAAACTCACTCATACTTATTTTAGTGATTCTTTCATTTACATTTTGAACAGTGTGTGTACCCTGTTTATTTTAAACAAACACTGTCTCCTGAGCTAAGATGGAGGATTCTCAAATCCTCATTCAAACTTTATAACTCCCTTGTATCCCACTGTGGATAGTGGTATAGGTCAAGTAAGACCTGGACAACTGTGAGCTGTTGTCTTTGTTTTCCCATGAAGAACTGTGGTAGAGGTCTTTGGACTTGGACAGTATTGTACTGTTGTTTACCCCGATCCAGGGTGTGGATCAATTTATATAAATTGTTTGAGAGGACTAAGTCTCGACTTGAGACTGAACCTCTTAGTTACATCTGTTGTGCATTTTAGTTTACGTCATAAGTATACTATATATGTTTCATATTCCGCTTCTATTACTTTGAAATACAAAACTATTTTAAATTTACTTTGATAGTTAAATTGGCAAGTGTTTATACTTATTGTAAACCAGTAAGTTAGTTTCAAAAGTCAATTTACTCTTCAGATTAAATTAACTGAGACCTAATCAATCTTTGAGAAACTAATTGAACATTTACACTCTGTATAAATTCACTACAGTTTAACTTTGTTTTTAAATGGGGGGATTTTAGGAGAAATATTTTTAACAGAAATTTTAATTGGAACTCAATTCACCCCCCTCTTGAGTGTCCACTCTGACCAACAAGACCAATTGGCAAGAGTAGGTGAGTTCATGAATCATAGATAAGCATGCAGTTTCACATGTCATGTGCTTGGTTTGATGTGATCAATATAGGTTTTATTTAATTTAATACTAGTAGTAATATATTCAGTGTTTTACCAAATACATCATCGGTGACATTTAATTAATTTATCCTGAGCACGTTGTATTTTTTATAAACATGTGATTGATACTAATGTGTAGGTTTTGATGAGATATACTTGAGGCTTGATTAGGTGGTAAGTAATTATGTGTGTTTCTTCCATTGGTGTGTTATTTTTTTCTTGGGCTTTTAAATTGTTTTTAAATTTTAAATTCACTTGGTATAAAATGTGTTAAATTTTTTTTAAAGGAATTTGGTTTTGAAATGGGATATTTGGATTCCAAGTGTTTGAAAAATGGATTTAATGACTCATTCGAATGGAATTTGGATTTTGAAATTTATTTTTCCACATTTGGGTTGTGAACTTGGTAGAGTGTTGGTTTTTTATTGAATTGTTTCAAATGGGAAAACAGTTGGTTTTTCTAAAATTATTTAATAAAAAAAGGAGGATTTTTATTTTAATGGGTTTTAAATGGTTTTATAGTGGTTCCCCAAATGTTTTGGTTGAATATATAGTTGAAATTAAATTTCAAAAGGTGTAAATGGTTTGATGTACTAATCCAAGATTTATGTGAGGCTCATTTGGAACTTTTAAACTATGTTTTTATGGTATGTATTTAAGACACCCTTTAAGACCCAATCTGATTGTGATTTTTTGAATAATGTCTCAAGGGGGTATTCTTTATGATGGTTTCATGGTTTCTAGAATTTCCTCTCATTATGGGATGGGATCGGAGATGGTTGGTTGGTCTAGGTTAGAGTTTGGTTAGTTATGGATCCTCAAAAGGGGTGTGTCAGCATGTGGGGTTCCCTTATGATGGTTGTATGGATATTTCTAGAGTGAGTGGAGTGTGGTTATATAATAAAATTGGTTTTTTGATCCCCTAGTCTATATTTGGACCCTATAGTGTTTGGTCTAGTGAGGTGTTGTTTTGGGTAGAGACCCATGAGTTAGATGAATTGTTAGAAACACCATAAAACACTAATTAGTGGCTCTATATGATTTTTCACCCTGGAATATTGAGATGTGGATATAGGTTTGTGAATCGGTCTATTAGCTCTATAATATAGGTCACTACTAGAAAATTACCCTATACCCATAGTTTGGAATCGTGGGTATAGCCCATAAAACTGTGGGTATAATGTATACCCACAGTTCAAATAATCATTGGAGCTTAAGTTGTTGGTATTGATCTAAGCTATACCCATGGTTTGAAAATTTTATTTCCATGGTTATGAACTATGGAAAAAGGTGAGTTCACTATGTCAATAACCCTATACCCACGGTTTTGAAACCATAGCTATAGGATTTAAAAAAATGCCTACACCAAATTCGAACCCTAGACCACCACTACATAATCCAAGCTCCTAACCACAGCACCACATGTGATTATCGATATAAAAATTTATATTTACTTATATATATTATATTAATATATGGATATAGGTAAAAAAATGTGGCAATATGTATTCCCACAAGAATTTTTTTCCCTCATTTACATGGAAAATATATAGACACTATTTACAATAATCGTGGGTATAAGTCTTGAACCAAACCCTATACCCGTGGTTTTTGAAAAAACTATGGGTATAGGTCCTGAACCAAACCCTATTCCCATATTTTTTGAGAAAATGTGGGTATAGGTATAAACTAAACCCTATACCCATGGTTTTTAGAAAACTATGGGCATATCCTTATTTTCCAGTAGTGGATTGTTGCACTTTTAGGTCATCGTCTTTGTACCAGTTAGTGAGACTATCATGATTTATAGGCCTTAAGGGGAGTGTGAGTGGATTTTTCTCCTTTACTTGAGTTGCGAGTGAGTGGGATGTTATATTACTATGTGTTTTCTAGTGTGTGACCTAGGTTGCAAAGACCTTAAGTGGATATGCTCAATCAGTGTGGGATCAATAATTTTGATTTTTTTTGTTTGGGGCATTGTTCTGGATACCCCAAACTTATCAAACATAAATATTACATCTTAGTAGATGAATATTCATTACATAAAATAAAAATACATGCAATAATCATTTAGGTCTAATGCCTTTGGAAACTTAGACACATAAATAACTGGTCCATAAGTGATCTATATTATGTCCCACTAAGTTTTTCATAACTAGAACCCTTCTTATACATATCATATATAATACCTTTATTCATATCCTGGGGAATGGAAACATAAAAAAATGTGAACTCATATGCTCAGTAAGGGTAAACAAGGGATATAACAAAATAACATGAGAACAGTGGTATGAGAACATGAGAATAACATTTGAAAAACATACATATCATAAATCATGAACATGAGTCATAGAATAAATCATTTCACTTCATAAGACATGATTCATAATATAATCAAATAATATGATCCATGAGATTATAACATTGTGATAATACATGGATTTGTGGCATACACATAATTATAAAAATTATTAAGTCATGGATTTCCACCAAGGCATGAGTAACATTTTATGCTTGGGCTAACCATCCATGTACCTACTTTAGGCTTGGGATAACCTCATGTGCAACTTATTTTTAGGATTTTCATAACCTCCCTTGTACCCTATGAGCTCATAGAACATTAATTATTACCTAATGCATTGAAGGGAGATATATTTCCCACCATTCATATAATGAAAGTCATACATATGTGTGCCATAAAATCATAAAACTTTCATCATATCATAACCCATGAAAGGAAATGGTTTTCATAAACATTTCATCATATCATTATAAAATAACCCATGGAAAAAGGAGTGGGTTTCATAAATACCTTGTCATCATAAACATAAAACAATCAAATAAAGAATAAGAATAGTATCCTTGGATCACATCCCTAGTAAAGAAAAAGTTACATCAAAGGATTTCATCTTAGATGGAAAATTATTTTTAAATAAAAATCACTTGAAACATTTCTTGAGGGAAAATAACATTTCTTTGGAAATCACCTTTTAAAAAATAAAAAAACATAAAATATTGTGGAAATAATTTTCTTTAAAAATAACCTTGAAAATTTATAAAGGAATATTTAAAAATAATTTAAAACATCTCTTGATGAAAATATTATTTCCACTTTAAAAAATATGTTTTTTAAAATATAAAACTTTTTAAAAATCCCTTTCTTTGAAAATAACCATTGAAACTTATAAGGGAATTATTAAAAATAATTTAAAACATTTCTTGAGGAAAAATATCCTTTTCAATTTCAAAAAAAAAAAATTTAAAACATAAAAAAATTCAAAATCATTTTATTTGAAAATATAATTTGAAACTTATAAATTATTCTTTAAAAAAATGAGTGGCCATGATGGTGGGAAATTTAGTACATGTTAAAACAAATATTCCTTTCACATTTTCTTCAAAAGAAAAATAGTCCCTGTCTTGAAAAATACATGGAGATTAATTTTAAAACATTTATTAAGAAATTAAAACATTTTTAAAACTGAATTTAAACAATCCCAAAGTAGTATTAAAAAAATTAAAACATTTTTATAAAACAATTATTTGGAACAAAAAGGGTTTTTTTATCAAATAGAGAAATAAAGTTGGTTTTATTTAAAAACATTATTTTGGAACCATGAATATATAAAGAGTGTAAAATAAAGGAGAAACATGTATTATAATGACATAACCATATTATTATAAAATTCCTGAGTTTCCTGATATATTTATCATAATATTTCATCATCAAAAGAATAATCATAAACAATCTTGATGAATAATGAGATCATAAAATCAAACCCTTACCACTTTGGTGACTTTTAAGTTGTAAGCCTCATTAAATAATAACATAAAAATAAACCTTAAATATTATTTATATAATTATATTCATGATATAACATGTCAAATGGTATGTATATACACCTCATAAAAGAAGACAGGTGCATAGCATAGTGTATGTCCCAAAGAAGAAAAATTGAGACAAATATATCTTGACTTAAGTTTCGACTTCCTTTAAACAAGTTAAAAACTCATGTATAATAAATATAAGTTTATTATACATATATTAAGTACCCATAATTATATATATCATACCATATATTATTTTATTATGACCTTTTATTACCCTTTTATTAACAATTTCATGTTAAAATCATGTTTTGAGAAATATCTCCTTTTTTCATGTATTTTTTTTTGTAATTTTCACTTCTTTTACTTTGATCATGGTTCCATAATCTCCATATTTTTAACCATGATATAAATATATTATATATTTATTATATATTTATTTTGATTAATCCATAAAAGTTATAGATATAAAATGAAATGCATCGTTCATAGAGACGGTAGGTCGTACGTATGCATGAACGTTGTTTCCATTTTCTCAAAGTATGAAATGAAATAAAGTTAAAAAATATAATAAATTTAAAGAATAATTTTTATATCATATATATCACATATATTTATTAAATTTTCCCTAATTATCTTCCATTCAATGCGATAGTGAAAAATGAATCATATTGCTTCGTGGGTCGGTAATCTGTCGTACACACGGACGACGTTATCGTATCCCCCATATAATGGAAAGTAAGAGTTTATATGTTATATCATAATTAAATAAGTATAATTATTTTAAATATATAATATATATTCATTTAATATATCTATATTATCATCCAAGTAAAATAGAAATGAAAAACACATTACATTGGTTCGTGAGGTGGTAGTGTGTTGTGCACACAAGCGATGTTATTATTTTGCAACGGGTTGGAAGGTAAGAATATAGGTGTTATATTATAATTAAATAATAATATAAATATTATAAATATCATATATAAACATTAAATATATCATTATATCCATCCTTGATAAATGGTTATGGAAAAAGAATAACATCGGTTCGCGAGGCAAAAGTCTGTCGTACACGCGAGCGACGGTTTTGCTTCCCATTTGATGGAAGTGGATATGGATATAGGTTATTCCATTAAAATAAAAAAATCTCAGTATATTTAATATATTATTTTTATTATATCATCATAATTTAATGATATTTTAAGGAGGTGGAAGAAGAAATAAAATAAAAACACGAGTTTAATAATTTTACCACTTCTTTGGAGAACCTCTATAGGTTAATATCTAAAGACTTATTAGGAGGGTTTCATAATAAAAATAAGTCCTATAGAAAGCAGAGAGAAAATTATGGAATGTATTTAGGAAGTGTGAAGAGGGAAGGAGAGGGGTGGCCTTTTATAAGTGGGGGAGAGGACACACTTGGAATTTTTGAAAAGAATAAAGTGTACCCACATTCTTCACATGGCTTAAAGATCCAAAATGGTTAATTACCAAAACTTGAGGTTATTAAGCCAATATATGGCTATAAAATACATTTTTTAAAATTTTATAGGTCATTATATCCATTATATTTTTAGTTTAGCCCCTAAAAACCCTGTTTTAACCTTAACCATGGTAATTAATGCTTAATGTTTTTACTATTCATTTTGACAAAAAATTAATTTGACATTATTATATAGTATAAATTTTTATGATTAAAAATATAGAATAAATTTTTTAAAATTTCATTCATATAATTGGAAAATTTAAACTTAAAATTAAAGCCACATGTGCAATGAGAAAGTGATTTTCCAAAGAGAAAATATTCAAAGGTTTAAAAAGTTTTTATATAAAAAATTAATATAAAATTTATTATAATTAACTAAATTGGATTGATAAATATATAATTGAAATAATTTTAATTTTAAAACCATTTTAAAACAAAATTACCCTTATACATTCTTTAAATGAAATGGTGGTTTTCAATAAAAACAGTATTTTTCACTATTCATTGAAAGATTGATCTTTTTAGAAAAATATCAAAAAATCACCCTAAGATATTTTTTTAATGTAGATTTAAAAAAATAATTTTATTTTACAAAATAAATTTAATAAAAGTTTCAAAAATTAATTTTATTATTAGTTCATAAAAAGTAAAAAAAATATTTTTTGACAAAATAGAATTTTCAAAACATATAGACTTTACCAAAAAAATGTGTAGTTTTTTATCAATATGTTTTATTTATATAAAAAAATTATACTTAATATTTACAATTTGTTTATTCCTATTCATTCTTCCAAGTTTAATAAATAGGTAATAATATTTGTGTTTAAATAATAATATTAATAGTTTTTTATGGTTTCTTAAAGCTCAGTGTTGTGTGTAACGCAAGATATCAAAGATATTAAATTTATTCGAAAAAAATATATTTCATAAAATCTTGAGGTGTTACATACTAACCCCATTAAAATTATTTTCACCTTTGAAATTCATCCCTTAGGTACAAACAAAAGAGGATACTTTTCTCTCATTACAACCTCAGGTTCACACATAGCTTCCTCAAGATGGTTCTTTCACCACAAAACTTTGACCCAGTGAATAGTATTGTTTCATAAAAATATATTGGTATGATATAAAATCTCCACCGGTTATTCCTCATAATAAATATCATGATCTAGTGTTATGACCTCTAAGTTTAGTACATTTTTTAAAGACCTAGAAATTCCTTATAATTTTTTTTAATTATATGGAATTTTTACAAGACTGCGAAAATTGACGGCATGTGATTATGAGGCCCGAAGAGCCCAGAATGGAATTTTAAAATTTTTTAAAGTACATTCTGTAAACATGCCAGCGGGAATTTCTATCTTTTGAACCGGTGCTTGGATTGAAAATTTGAGAGCATCGTTGAATTTTCAGTGTCGAGATTCTCTTAGGCGAAGCTTAGCTTTGATCATCAAGGGTCAGACAAAAAAGATAATTTTTGGACTTTCGGAAAAAAAAAATAACTATGACTTATTTTATTCTTTCTACAACCATTGATCGGCGGATGGTGGGACCGTAGTGTAACTATGGACATTAAATAAGAGAAATTTAATGACACATCCTTTTGTATGTGTAACAGCAACGTTCGTGGATTAAAGGTTCATTAATTGTGGTTCGTTAATTAACCATATTAATGAACGCATCATGTTTCAGTTTCTTTTATTTAATCAAACCTTTGGAATGGGAATTGAGAACCTGATGTGGCCTTATTTTTACCCAGTTTGCCACATCTTTTTATTACATTTTATACAATTTATTTAATTAATTTAACACTTTTTAATAAATAAATGCACTTTTGTATTTTTATAAATAAATTTGTCAATTATTCACTTTTTATAACATTTTATGTAATTTTGGACCTTAAAATAATTGATTTATTATCGACGTGTTTTTAATATAACTAATTTTCAATTTTTTTATTTTATCTTTATTTGTTTATTTTATTTAATTTGTCATTGTTAATAATTATTGTGTTGATAATTAACTTACTTTTTAATTTTTATGTTTATATAATTTAGTCGCGGCTTGCCAGACTATCGGTAGCTAAGCTACCAATAGCAGGGATCCTTTTTCTCTACCGGTAGGCAGGTTACCGGTGCTGTTTATCGGTGACCATTGTCACCGATACTTTTTCCTACCGGTAGCTGTTTTATATCTTATCGGTAGACTTTAAATACTACCGCTGAGCCTTTTAGCGGTGAGTTTTTATTTTGGTTTTTATAAATCTGCTTAACTTTATAATAGTTAATATCCATTTAAACAATTAGTTAATTAATTAATTAATTAATAGTTTTTAAACATTAATTATATTATTTTATGTATGCAGATTGAGTTTTATTTCATTTTTTATTTTGTTTTAGTCTACCGGTGAGGTAGAAGAGATCTTATGGTGACTTATTGGGTCACCAATGCTTTTTATTTATATTTGCTGCTATTCTTTAATTAAATTTTATAGTTATTTTAATGTTATGTCTTTTATTAATTTAGTTTAAAATTTTATTCATTTTATAATTTTAGTGTTGCTAGTTGATTATTTTAATGTGTTTAAGGTTTAATAAGAAATATGTTCTGAATTAATGGTATTTAGCGTTATTTTAATTAATTATCTTAAGACTTTTTATTTAATTTATTTAAGTTTTAATTCTATATTATTTCACCGATACTCTTTCCTCACTGATACTCTTTCCTCACTGATACTCTACTTATTTCCTCACTGATACTCTTTTTCCTCACCGATACGTTTTTTTTTTTTATTTTTCTCACTGATAACCCTTTTTGATCTTTCCTTCTATCGGTAGCTACCGATACACCTTTTCCTCACTGGTTTATTTTTCTCACTGATACACATCAGTAGCCTTTACCCCTCTATCAGTAGCCCCAACCTCACTGATAGACACCAGATTAACCTCACCGATATCCTATCCTATCAGTAGTTAAGCTACCGATACTCCTCACCGTTCCTTTTTTTTCCCTCATGCACTCACGCACTTCACCGCCTCGCCTGCTCCCCTACCCATCAACTTTTCCGCCGCCGTTGGAGTTCGTCGTTATGGTGTGTGCTGTAGCTGAGGTAGTTCCGCGCCGCGGAGAGGAGATCGCCACTGTTCTGAGGCCGAGACCCTGTTTGTGCGCCGCTGCTGGTCCGACGCTGAAGCTTTTGTTGAACCAAGTCGGGAAAGACACCGAACTGCACTGGCAGATGAAATCGTGGTGCACCGTTGGAAGAACTCGAAGCCTCTGCGCCACACATTGAAGCTGCAGAGGAAGTCGCGCCAGAGCTAAAGAGGAGACCGCACTGCTGCTGTCTTCCACGCTGTCGTTGGAGGTCGCTGCATGAGGAGGCCAGTGCACGCTGCTTCTGGAATCGCGAGTCGCCAGGCTGGTTGGAGTTGATGCTGCTGCTGCTGTCTGCCGCTGCGCTGTTAAGTGCAAGGAGAGCCGCAGGGTAGCTGCATTCCGCCGCTAATGGAAGTCCGCTGCAGCTGGAATCGTGGAAGAAAGGTTTTTGTCCGCCGTGGGTCTGTTGTGCTGGAGTGCCGCTGCCCTTGCGCCGCTGCCGTTGGAGGAGAGGAGGAGCCACTGGGCTGCTGCGCTGAGCAGGGGAGATCCGCCGCGCCACACACCTGCTACAAGAGGAGGGGAAGCCGAGACTGGAGTGCGCCGCTGCTCTGCGGGAAGAAGCAAAGCACAAAAACCCTCCCCCTGTGCGCCGGAATTGGGGGAGGAGAAGAGAGGATTTAAAAAATAATAATAAATAATGATAATAAAAAAAAACATAAAATAAAATAATAAAAGTTAAGTCAAAAGAAAAAAAAGAAAGCAAAAGCTAAAGTAAAAATAAAATTAAAGTAAAGTTAACTTTTCTGAAAGTTAACTTCACTGAGTCAAATAAATTTAAAAATTATTTGGAAAAGTTATAATTTTTTAACAATTATAATTTTAATAAATAGATAAATTGAAATTTTAAAACTAAATTAATAATAAATGTAAATAATAAATTAATACACTAATAATAGAACTAATTTAATAATAATTATAAATAAACTATAAAATTTACTTATTAATTTAAATATATTTATAACATAAGTAATAATTTTAATTACTAAATTAAAATTAACTAATTAATTACTTAATCCAATGATTAAATTTCTTTAATAGTAATAATTAAATTATTGATACAATATAAAATATTATCTTCATTATTTATTTACTTATGTACTTAATTTTTAATAAAGAAATTGATTTAATTAATAACTTAGTATTTATATTTATTAACTTAACTAATTAATAAATTTTTAATAATTTATGTTTTACTATAGTATTATTAAGTGAATAGTTTTATAAATAGAGTAAATAATAATTATCAATTAACTTATGTTAACTTTCAACACTTAACTAAAAAAATTATTATTATTTCATTATTTGATTTCGCATTTATTTATTCATGTTGTTTTAACATGGAAGGTTCATTCAGGAGTCAAGTTTACATCCAGGTACATCCAACTAACTCATCCGGAGTTAGTTACGAGGGTAAAATTCGCGCGACATGCCGGTCGCGAAAAAACGCACATTTTGTGGTGTGTGGGTAAAGAACTTTTGAAGTCGGTGGAGATTGAGCGGTGACATGTAGCAGATGACAGATGGTAGTTAAAGCAGAGCAGCAGCAGAATTTTTGGGGAGACTCTCATTCGACATTCCACGACAACACCAATTCGAGAGCGGAGACTCCCGGGAGCAGCACTGGAAACTAGCAGGAGACCAAGGAGCCCGAGTTCAGAGCAGTACTTGGGGAGTACATCTTTCCTCTGTCCTTATTTGTACTCTGTTCTTGGATGTTTTACGCCTTTTGAATCAATATGATCATAGATTGAACTTTCTAAACTCAGGAGTTTTAAAACCTTCTGGTTATGGTTTTTAAATCTTCATATGCTTATCTTTTTACGAAACTAGAATCAGTTGGCGAGATTGATTCTGTTTCTAATCTTTGATCATTCACACTTCAATATTTTCAATTTCATTATTCAATTTCAACTGGCGAGGTTGTTTTTGAATGCTTTTTTCGGAACATTAATGTCATTAACTTTGGAGATTTATGGTGAGTTTATTTCCAAAAGTTACATTTTAAAACTACTTTGCAGTTTGGTTGAGTTTTGGTGTGGCGAACTCCAAGACTTAGTCATGTGCCTGTAGAGTTTCCTGGCAAGGGAAATTCTTCAGATTTTTTTGAAGTGTGATTCGATTGTAAGCTGTGGAGAGAACATCCATTCGAACTAGTTGTTTAGAATTCTTGAGTACTTTGTTGATCTCACTTCCTTGTCTTGCTGCTTTATATTAGTATACTGTATTACTCTTAGTTTAACAGTACTTAGTATAACTTTAGTTTCTTTGTTAGAAAATCTAGTTTCCTCATCCTGTTTCTATATAATCAGTAAAATAAAAAAAAATATAAAAAGTAAAAAGATGCATCCCTCACTACTGACAACAGTGAGGTTTTAGTTTTAAAACCTTAGAATTTTTCGTCTGCCTTCTCTGTGGTTCGACCCTGCACCACTATGCTAGTGTAGGAGTACTAAATGTAATTTTGAGGGCCGTGACGACCTCCGGCCCCTTCAAAATTTGGCACCGTTGCCGGGGAAGGCACGCACTGAGAGTCTAGGGTTTCAAATAAAAAATAAAAAAATTAAAATAAAAAAATAAAAAAAAACACAAAAAAAAACTGATTTAAAAAAAACTACTTTGAACTGTATCTGCTACTTTTGTTGTTTTGAAAAGAAAAATCTGCTTCACAGAGAACTTTTGTGGGTTTAAGCTCATTAAATTTTGAATTAAAAATGGATGTTAAACAGAATTGGAATCAACCGGGACCTAACTGTGTTTGTTGTGGTGATTATGGACATACTGCTTGGCAGTGTGTCTATAACCAGCCACAACAAGATGTTTACACCGATGAAAATGAACAATGTGAGTTTAGTCTTATCACCCTAGCTAAAATTGAATTAATTGATTCCAAACTAGATGGTAGGGTGGAACAAATTAATAATTGGTTAACTCAAACCCATGAGATTCAACTTAGAGATTCTCAAGAGCGAGATCAAAGAATGAAAAGAATAGAAACCATGCTCTTGGAATTGCAACAAAGGGTTAAAGAACAAGAAGTATTTGAAGAAAATGTAAAAGAAAATGTTTACAAAAGATTTGAAAATCAAGTGGAAGAAGAAAGTGATAATGAAACTGGACAAGAACCCATTCACTTTGAAGAATCTGATTCTCTTGGACTAAATCTGGAAATAACCAACTCTCTAAATAAAGAACACATCATTGAAAATCCAATAAAGAACTTTAATGGAATCAAGTTGGACAATTTTGAAGATGAATTGAAACAGATTGAAAAAGATAGCCCAGTTCTTTTCATAATTCCTACACTTGAGAAAAATCATTGTTTTAGAAGCTTTGCAAATGAAGTCACTCGGGTTGAAGATATACTTGAAACTAGAAACTTGAATGTTAAAAACTCTTCACCCAATCTTTCTGAAATTCTGAACAATGAGCCTAAAATTGAAATTGGGAACACTTTGGAAGATAACCTTAAGCTGGATAACATAGAATCTAAAGTTTTTGAACCTCAACTGAAAACTTCTCTTCCATGTTTTGAAACTGTAAACCCAATTAATTCTGAAATGATGTTTGATGATGAGAATGTGGGAATAATATTTGAGGAAAGACTAATTGATGAGTTTTCATTTCCTTATTCTCACAGTAATCACTTTTCTGAATCAGTGTGCAATGAAATGGAAATCAGTGTTGATCAACTTGAGGAGAATTGTCTTAACATGAACATTTTGGAAAGTGAATTTATTGAAACTGAATTGTACAATTCTTCTCCTGAAATTGAATTGCAACACTCAAATCACATGGTTTTAGAGAGTGATCATTTTGAATTTAAATATGAAAATGAGGTTGAACACACACTTGGTATAGGCAGAGCTGATTTGATAGAAGTAGTAGATGTTCAATGTGAGTTAACAGATGAGGATCTTTTGGAAGAGATTTATAACATTGTTAGAGCTGAACCACTTAGTGATAACATAAATTCTCTTCCTTGTCAGTCACATACATCCTCATCTGTGAAGGGTTCAAAAGATCATCATGATACTGATAGTAGTCTAGAGGGAGACTTAGAATTGAGTTCCAATGCTCATGATTCTGTTCAGAACTTTATTGAATCCCCTTTTAAACCTACTATTCAGTATTCACCCACAAGCACCCTTGTATTTGAACCTATGAGTGTTGAAGTTGAGAGAGAAAGCCATGAAAATAATGCCAAACCCTTTGAAGCACCTAGTACTATGTTGTCCCTTCATGTGAACTCAAATCTTGATAACTCTGAAACAATTCTGGAAGTGGACAGCACTATACCCATTACTGTTAAGGGGTGCTACTTAGAGATTATTTTAGGCTATGATAATTTAGTTGTTGTTGTATTGAGTCTTGAAGCCCGCAATTTTCACTGTTCTGTTAAAGATAAATGGGCCAAACACATGTGGTGGTTCCTATTAAGGAAACCACATCCACCTAGTGCCTACGGTTAGTTGCTAGGTGAGTCTGGCTGGGGACTTTAAACCTAGCGCTGCATGGGAGGCAACCCATGGTTTGTGTTTTGTTAATAAATAAAAAAAATTGTAATTAAATAAAGTTCAACTGAAGACTTTAAATTCAGTGCTTCATGGGATTCAACCCATGCTCTTTCTTTGTTTTTACTTTTGTTCTGTTCTTATTTTACTTTGAATAAAGTGCTGCTTTGTATGCTTATATATGCTCTGTTTTTGCTGGATAATTGTTCCTGGTCTATATACTTTGTGTTTTTAGGAATGCTGCTTCTGTCATCTAAGGAGTGGAATTCCCATGGTCATTTTTGGACAAGAACTTAGTCAGGGAAGTACTTCAACTTGTTGCACTTATTTTTCTGCTCCTGTTTTGGTTAATAAAATTCTTCTTGCTTAAAATTCTGCTTGTATTATAAAAATTCTGCTACATGTCGTGTAACTAATGAATTAAAAATCTGCATGAGCCTCCTTGCTTAAAAAAAACTGAATTACATTGTGATAAAACATTTTCACTGCATGAAACTAAGTGTGGGGGGGAGTACATGCTGGTCATTTGAATCTGCTTGTTTCGTTGAGGTGTTTAGCATGAACTTTGTCTACTATATTGAACATATTATTGAACTTATTGTTTAAAATGCTTACACCCAGTTAATTGCACACTTACACCTTATATGCTATGTTTGTGCTTAAATGAAAATCTTTGTCACTGGACTGAATGTTAAAGCATGTGTGTGTCTGAAATGAACCTGCTTTTATTTAACTATTGTGGCAAACACTATTTTTGAACTTCATTGAGACCCTTTATACATGTCATATATCTAATAAATTGAAAATCTGTTTTGAACCATAATTGCTTAAATGTTCTTCTCCATATTTAGAAGTCAACTTTGGGGACAAAGTTGGGTCTTAAGTGTGGGGGAGGGGGTCAATTCTTGACTGTGCTAAACTGTGTTTAATTGTAATGCTCATCAATTCCCACTGCTTTTAAACTTTTTGTCAAAAAAATGGTCAAAATTTTTCAAAAGTTCTTCACAATTTTAGGCTTTACACTGCACTCAAATGAGTCTTGCCTTAGGATGGTGCTTGATTGGAAGTTGAGTCTTGCTTTGAGTCTGAAATGAGTGTTGGTGGATGATTTCTGAGTGGAATTGTTTAGTGGTTTAATGAATTTTTGTTTAGGAACTTCTTTTGAGAGTGATTTGGGAAACCTTTTAGTGGATTTAAGATCATAATTTTAGGTACTGGAAGTTTGACTTTTATCCGAGGAGCCTTTTCATTCTTTTAATTTATAAAAATGATCACTTATATTGAGTCAATGTAAATGGTTTTTATATAAATCTTTTGAAACTGGAGTAATACTGGGCATCTGGGATCCCACGGTGAATCTCTGAGACCTTAGATGCTGGGTGCGTTTCTGTTTACTATAAGCCCTCTGTACACTTTGAATAAGTGCATTGCACAGTGCTTGGCACAAATTACATGGCTTGGGAAAAATAAATAAAGTATCTAGGGTCAAAAATGAATTCATTAAGGTGAGGGGAATGATGAACTCCAGATGAAGAAGGGGACAACTGGTTTATATGGGAGTCATTTGGGTTGTATCAATAAAGTGATTTTCAAAAAAAAATTATCTATGTTTTAATTTTGGAACCAAGGGGATTAGTCAAAGTACAAAGTTCCTTTTGTTAAGGTTTTGATTCCACTTTCATTTTACCTTTTATCACTCTTGAATTTAGAAATTGAGCTTGAATCGAAGTGAGTCACTAGGCAAAGTCATATATGAAGCAGGACACCTTCATTTATGGATGATTCGTGGTTTACTTGAGTTCCCTTTGAGTAGTGGTTCTAGGCGAGACTTTATTTGAGGTATGTGTTCAATAGCCTAAGCACACTTTTGGAGTCCTCTGTTGAAACTTCTCCGAACATAGCTGATTTGTATAATTCTTTCTTTTTCAAAGAGAATAAGACATGGGATTGTTTGAGGACAAACAATGTTTAAGTGTGGGGGAATTAAAAATGGTGCTGGCTGTGGGGTCAATTCTTGATTGTGCTAAACTGTGTTTAATTGTAATGCTCATCAATTCCCACTGCTTTTAAACTTTTTGTCAAAAAAATGGTCAAAATTTTTCAAAAGTTCTTCACAATTTTAGGCTTTACACTGCACTCAAATGAGTCTTGCCTTAGGATGGTGCTTGATTGGAAGTTGAGTCTTGCTTTGAGTCTGAAATGAGTGTTGGTGGATGATTGCTGAGTGGAATTGTTTAGTGGTTTAATGAAGTTTTTTTTAGTAACTTCTTTTGAGAGTGATTTGGGAAACCTTTTAGTGGATTTAAGATCATAATTTTAGGTACTGGAAGTTTGACTTTTATCCGAGGAGCCTTTTCATTCTTTTAATTTATAAAAATGATCACTTATATTGAGTCAATGTAAATGGTTTTTATATAAATCTTTTGAAACTGGAGTAATACTGGGCATCTGGGATCCCACGGTGAATCTCTGAGACCTTAGATGCTGGGTGCGTTTCTGTTTACTATAAGCCCTCTGTACACTCTGAATAAGTGCATTGCACAGTGCTTGGCACAAATTACATGGCTTGGGAAAAATAAATAAAGTATCTAGGGTCAAAAATGGATTCATTAAGGTGAGGGGAATGATGAACTCCAGATGAAGAAGGGGACAACTGGTTTATATGGGAGTCATTTAGGTTGTATCAATAAAGTGATTTTCAAAAAAAAAATTATCTATGTTTTAATTTTGGAACCAAGGGGATTAGTCAAAGTACAAAGTTCCTTTTGTTAAGGTTTTGATTCCACTTTCATTTTACCTTTTATCACTCTTGAATTTAGAAATTGAGCTTGAATCGAAGTGAGTCACTAGGCAAAGTCATATATGAAGCAGGACACCTTCATTTATGGATGATTCGTGGTTTACTTGAGTTCCCTTTGAGTAGTGGTTCTAGGCGAGACTTTATTTGAGGTATGTGTTCAATAGCCTAAGCACACTTTTGGAGTCCTCTGTTGAAACTTCTCCGAACATAGCTGATTTGTATAATTCTTTCTTTTTCAAAGAGAATAAGACATGGGATTGTTTGAGGATAAACAATGTTTAAGTGTGGGGGAATTAAAAATGGTGCTGGTTGTGGGGTCAATTCTTGATTGTGCTAAACTGTGTTTAATTGTAATGCTCATCAATTCCCACTGCTTTTAAACTTTTTGTCAAAAAAGTGGTCAAAATTTTTCAAAAGTTCTTCACAATTTTAGGCTTTACACTGCACTCAAATGAGTCTTGCCTTAGGATGGTGCTTGATTGGAAGTTGAGTCTTGCTTTGAGTCTGAAATGAGTGTTGGTGGATGATTGCTGAGTGGAATTGTTTAGTGGTTTAATGAAGTTTTGTTTAGGAACTTCTTTTGAGAGTGATTTGGGAAACCTTTTAGTGGATTTAAGATCATAATTTTAGGTACTGGAAGTTTGACTTTTATCCGAGGAGCCTTTTCATTCTTTTAATTTATAAAAATGATCACTTATATTGAGTCAATGTAAATGGTTTTTATATAAATCTTTTGAAACTGGAGTAATACTGGGCATCTGGGATCCCACGGTGAATCTCTGAGACCTTAGATGCTGGGTGCGTTTCTGTTTACTATAAGCCCTCTGTACACTCTGAATAAGTGCATTGCACAGTGCTTGGCACAAATTACATGGCTTGGGAAAAATAAATAAAGTATCTAGGGTCAAAAATGAATTCATTAAGGTGAGGGGAATGATGAACTCCAGATGAAGAAGGGGACAACTGGTTTATATGGGAGTCATTTGGGTTGTATCAATAAAGTGATTTTCAAAAAAAATTATCTATGTTTTAATTTTGGAACCAAGGGGATTAGTCAAAGTACAAAGTTCCTTTTGTTAAGGTTTTGATTCCACTTTCATTTTACCTTTTATCACTCTTGAATTTAGAAATTGAGCTTGAATCGAAGTGAGTCACTAGGCAAAGTCATATATGAAGCAGGACACCTTCATTTATGGATGATTCGTGGTTTACTTGAGTTCCCTTTGAGTAGTGGTTCTAGGCGAGACTTTATTTGAGGTATGTGCTCAATAGCCTAAGCACACTTTTGGAGTCCTCTGTTGAAACTTCTCCGAACATAGCTGATTTGTATAATTCTTTCTTTTTCAAAGAGAATAAGACATGGGATTGTTTGAGGACAAACAATGTTTAAGTGTGGGGGAATTTGATGTGGCCTTATTTTTACCCAGTTTGCCACATCTTTTTATTACATTTTATACAATTTATTTAATTAATTTAACACTTTTTAATAAATAAATTCACTTTTGTATTTTTATAAATAAATTTGTCAATTATTCACTTTTTATAACATTTTATGTAATTTTGGACCTTAAAATAATTGATTTATTATCGACGTGTTTTTAATATAACTAATTTTCAATTTGTTTATTTTATCTTTATTTGTTTATTTTATTTAATTTGTCATTGTTAATAATTATTGTGTTGATAATTAACTTACTTTTTAATTTTTATGTTTATATAATTTAGTCGCGGCTTGCCAGACTATCGGTAGCTAAGCTACCGATAGTAGGGGTCCTTTTTCTCTACCGGTAGGCAGGTTACCGGTGCTGTTTATCGGTGACCATTGTCACCGATACTTTTTCCTACCGGTAGCTGTTTTATATCTTATCGGTAGACTTTAAATACTACCGCTGAGCCTTTTAGCGGTGAGTTTTTATTTTGGTTTTTATAAATCTGCTTAACTTTATAATAGTTAATATCCATTTAAACAATTAGTTAATTAATTAATTAATTAATAGTTTTTAAACATTAATTATATTATTTTATGTATGCAGATTGAGTTTTATTTCATTTTTTATTTTGTTTTAGTCTACCGGTGAGGTAGAAGAGATCTTATGGTGACTTATTGGGTCACCAATGCTTTTTATTTATATTTGCTGCTATTCTTTAATTAAATTTTATAGTTATTTTAATGTTATGTCTTTTATTAATTTAGTTTAAAATTTTATTCAGTTTATAATTTTAGTGTTGCTAGTTGATTATTTTAATGTGTTTAAGGTTTAATAAAAAATATGTTCTGAATTAATGGTATTTAGCGTTATTTTAATTAATTATCTTAAGACTTTTTATTTAATTTATTTAAGTTTTAATTCTATATTATTTCACCGATAGCTGCTGCTCTGCCTCTACTTATTTCCTCACTGATACTCTTTTTCCTCACCGATACGTTTTTTTTTATTATTTTTCTCACTGATAACCCTTTTTGATCTTTCCTTCTATCGGTAGCTACCGATACACCTTTTCCTCACTGGTTTATTTTTCTCACTGATACACATCAGTAGCCTTTACCCCTCTATCAGTAGCCCCAACCTCACTGATAGACACCAGATTAACCTCACCGATATCCTATCCTATCAGTAGCTAAGCTACCGATACTCCTCACCGTTCCTTTTTTTTCCCTCATGCACTCACACACTTCACCGCCTCGCCTGCT
This sequence comes from Viscum album, assembly GCA_963277665.1. Classification (NCBI taxonomy): domain Eukaryota; kingdom Viridiplantae; phylum Streptophyta; class Magnoliopsida; order Santalales; family Viscaceae; genus Viscum; species Viscum album. The sequence continues at coordinate 1,564,483,933 of OY728161.1, forward strand.
CCCCTACCCATCAACTTTTCCGCCGCCGTTGGAGTTCGTCGTTGTGGTGTGTGTTGTAGCTGAGGTAGTTCCGCGCCGCGAAGAGGAGATCGCCACTGTTCTGAGGCCGAGACCCTGGTTGTGCGCCGCTGCTGGTCCGACGCTGAAGCTTTTGTTGAACCAAGTCGGGAAAGACACTGAACTGCACTGGCAGATGAAATCGTGGTCCACCGCTGGAAGAACTCGAAGCCTCTGCGCCACACATTGAAGCTGCAGAGGAAGTCGCGCCAGAGCTAAAGAGGAGACCGCACTGTTGCTGTCTTCCACGCTGCCGTTGGAGGTCGCTGCATGAGGAGGCCAGTGCACGCTGCTTCTGGAATCGCGAGTCGCCACGCTGGTTGGAGTTGATGCTGCTGCTGCTGTCTGCCGCTGCGCTGTTAAGTGCAAGGAGAGCCGCAGGGTAGCTGCATTCCGCTGCTAATGGAAGTCCGCTGCAGCTGGAATTGTGGAAGAAAGGTTGTTGTCCGCCGTGGGTCTGTTGTGCTGGAGTGTCGCTGCCCTTGCGCCGCTGCCGTTGGAGGAGAGGAGGAGCCACTGGGCTGCTGCGCTGAGCAGGGGAGATCCGCCGCGCCGCACACCTGCTACAAGAGGAGGGGAAGCCGAGACTGGAGTGCGCCGCTGCTCTGCGGGAAGAAGCAGAGCACAAAAACCCTCCCCCTGTGCGACGGAATTGGGGGAGGAGAAGAGAGGATTTAAAAAATAATAATAAATAATGATAATAAAAAAACATAAAATAAAATAATAAAAGTTAAGTCAAAAGAAAAAAAAGAAAGCAAAAGCTAAAGTAAAAATAAAATTAAAGTAAAGTTAACTTTTCTGAAAGTTAACTTCACTAAGTCAAATAAATTTAAAAATTATTTGGAAAAGTTATAATTTTTTAACAATTATAATTTTAATAAATAGATAAATTGAAATTTTAAAACTAAATTAATAATAAATGTAAATAATAAATTAATACACTAATAATAGAACTAATTTAATAATAATTATAAATAAACTATAAAATTTACTTATTAATTTAAATATATTTATAACATAAGTAATAATTTTAATTACTAAATTAAAATTAACTAATTAATTACTTAATCCAATGATTAAATTTCTTTAATAGTAATAATTAAATTATTGATACAATATAAAATATTATCTTCATTATTTATTTACTTATGTACTTAATTTTTAATAAAGAAATTGATTTAATTAATAACTTAGTATTTATATTTATTAACTTAACTAATTAATAAATTTTTAATAATTTATGTTTTACTATAGTATTATTAAGTGAATAGTTTTATAAATAGAGTAAATAATAATTATCAATTAACTTATGTTAACTTTCAACACTTAACTAAAAAAATTATTATTATTTCATTATTTGATTTCGCATTTATTTATTCATGTTGTTTTAACATGGCAGGTTCATTCAGGAGTCAAGTTTACATCCAGGTACATCCAACTAACTCATCCGGAGTTAGTTACGAGGGTAAAATTCGCGCGACGTGCCGGTCGCGAAAAAACGCACATTTTGTGGTGCGTGGGTAAAGAACTTTTGAAGTCGGTGGAGATTGAGCGGTGACGTGCAGCAGATGACAGATGGTAGTTAAAGCAGAGCAGCAGCAGAATTTTTGGGGAGACTCTCATTCGACATTCCACGACAACACCAATTCGAGAGCGGAGACTCCCGGGAGCAGCACTGGAAACTAGCAGGAGACCAAGGAGCCCGAGTTCAGAGCAGTACTTGGGGAGTACATCTTTCCTCTGTCCTTATTTGTACTCTGTTCTTGGATGTTTTACACCTTTTGAATCAATATGATCATAGATTGAACTTTCTAAACTCGGGAGTTTTAAAACCTTCTGGTTATGGTTTTTAAATCTTCATATGCTTATCTTTTTACGAAACTAGAATCAGTTGGTGAGATTGATTCTGTTTCTAATCTTTGATCATTCACACTTCAATATTTTCAATTTCATTATTCAATTTCAACTGGAGAGGTTGTTTTTGAATGCTTTTTTCGGAACTTTAATGTCATTAACTTTGGAGATTTATGGTGAGTTTATTTCCAAAAGTTACATTTTAAAACTACTTTGCAGTTTGGTTGAGTTTTGGTGTGGCGAACTCCAAGACTTAGTCATGTGCCTGTAGAGTTTCCTGGCAAGGGAAATTCTTCAGATTTTTTTGAAGTGTGATTCGATTGTAATCTGTGGAGAGAACATCCATTCGAACTAGTTGTTTAGAATTCTTGAGTACTTTGTTGATCTCACTTCCTTGTCCTGCTGCTTTATATTAGTATACTGTATTACTCTTAGTTTAACAGTACTTAGTATAACTTTAGTTTCTTTGTTAGAAAATATAGTTTCCTCATCCTGTTTCTATATAATCAGTAAAATAAAAAAAAAAAAAAAGTAAAAAGATGCATCCCTCACTACTGACAACAGTGAGGTTTTAGTTTTAAAACCTTAGAATTTTTCGTCTGCCTTCTCTGTGGTTCGACCCTGCACCACTGTGCTAGTGTAGGAGTAATAAATTTAATTTTGAGGGCCGTGAAGACCTCCGGCCCCTTCAGAACCCATGTGAGGAACCTCTAATAAAACACTGACGACTTCCCTCTCCAATGAAGAATGATGGAAGAATGATGACCGTTGGGGGAATCGATCTGGGGATCGATGAAAGACAATGAATATGAATCTTTTCCTTCGGCCGCAACACCATTTCCAGGTAGGGGTTTACGTGTTTTATGTTTCCTCTCATCCCATTCTTCAAAAATACAATGAACGCAGACCAACCAACTAACGGGTTGATCCATGTCTCATTTTATCTTGTAGGTGGTTGTTGTGGGGTATTAATTTGGGGAATTTTTCTTTTTGATTGATGATTGTTATCACCCCATGTTAGAACACTAATGTGGATGGTGCGGCCCAATCCGAACAAGGCTTGGACCCCCCCCCCCACCATTCTTGGTTTATGTGTGTCCTTTGTGCACGACTGGGAAACAAGGTGGAAAGATTAATTTAAGATCCTCACAGTGAATACAATGACCCAGGAGGCCCATAGGCATGCACAGGAAAGAAAATAGATCACTGGAGAATCTCTGGTGGCCCGCGGAAGGAACCGCAGGCGTGACACCATCTGCGTGGCAGCACCGGAAATCGGAGACGGCGGCCGGCCACATGGAGGAGCGGCGCCTGTAAGCATTGCTACGGTAGGAGTCGTGGATAGACGGGCCATGGCGGGTGGAATGGCATAGTGCCATCAGGCCATGTGAGGAGAGGAGCAGCTCGCTCGGGCCACTGGGCTGGACCAACAACCGGCTCCAGCCGGCCATTTCGAAATGAGGGGTAGCGCCTTGCTGGCGCCACCAGATTTCTTAACCGGATGTACTACTTTCTGTCAATGCATCCAGCAATCGGTCCGCATCCACATGGGCCTGGTTTTCTAGGCTGTCCGGGTCGGACTCACTAGTCAGTCTGGACCCCTACCAGTCCTGACCGGTCCTATTTCACTAAATTGGGTGTATCACGCAAATCGGGTGTTCGATTGACGCGTCATTAGTTGCGTGAGAACCCTCGTGACAAGGAGGTCCTTTTGAGATACTCCGCTTTTGTTTTGGTAGAATTTGGAGTACGGACAGGTTGGATTGGACTCGAATCCAATCAGGCCATGTTTACCTTTTTTCCTATATCTTACAGACCAAGTATCTGATCGACGTGTTGTCTATTGTGTTGGAACCCTTACGAAAAATAGGTCCTTTAGGTTACTTCATCATGTGACTTTGTGGTGGTTGAAATATGATTAGTGGCTTGAGTATTGGTTTCTTGGGAACTCAAGCGCACCAAGTGCAGGAATCCTATGGTTGGATGTCAAGTGAAGAGTGACCCACTGTGGATCGTTATGAGAGAGACCCTTTGTGGATCTGCAGTAGAGCGACCCTATGTGGATCGACAGTAGTGCGGCCCTGTGTGGATCGACAGGAGTGCGACCCTATGTGGATCGATAGCAGAGCAACCCTATGTGGATTGATAGTAGAGAGACCCTCTGTGGATCGACAGTTCAGCACCCCTTCATGGATCAGTAGCAGTACGACCCTCTGTGGATCGACAGTAGAGCGACCCTTTGTGGATCAGCAGTACAATGACCCTTTGTGGATCAGCAACAGAACCACTCAAAGAAATAAAATGATCTATCTAAAGTCTAATAATATTTATTCCTTTTCTCTAATTTGTATAGCTTGTGTGAGTTGTATTTTACTTTATGCTTTGTGATTGAGATCATGTTTTGTGGTTTTTCCTTTGTGGAATTCTGAGAGACCTTCAAGGGTCTCAGGGTCCCTATTGTGTATTTTTATAATCACCCCTACATGGGATTCACCCGCACCTTATTGTGTCATGTGGAGATGACATAATGCTTGATTAGACTCAAGGAGCTAGGGCTAAACAGTGTTGTTAGGTGATTGACAAACGTGGTGAGCAGCAGTGATGGCAGACGACGAGTTATACCTACCCTTTAGGTAGGATCCTTGGTGGAAGACCTCCAGAGCACGTTTTTTCCTTTTTATAGTACCTTCATTTCAGTTGGGATTGTATACTGGACCTTTTTCATTCATTACTTACTTTTACTCTCGATTCTGGTTTTTTATTAGTGGTTTCACTTTCCCTTTTTCCGTTGTGTTTTGATTGTATGTAGTGTGTACCTAGTTTGTGTGTGTATAGGTTTAAAGGCAATGTCTTCCCTTTTTGGGTAATTACTTTCTACTGCTAGTTGCCAACCCCTGGTCTATGGAAGGTGGGCTTGGGGTAGTCATAGAATGGGCCCTGGGGGATGGGTCGTGACAAAGTGGTATCAAAGGGAAATCAGTTCTACCGGAAGAACTAAGAGTCTATATTTTCAATGTGGGCAATAGTGTTAAGTGTCTTGAGTTCGGATTTCAGTCCAGGGAGTCCAATTTTGGTGTGGCGGCTGATGTATCCATACACCAGGACTCTAAATTCTGTTTTCTGACTCAGTACACAAAAACACTAGTTGCATGTGTTTTGAAAAAAAATCTATTGATCTCTTTTGAGTCATATCACCTGGTATAACTTATTGACCATGGTTCATATTGATTCTCTTTCAAGATGCCTCCACGCAGACAGCCTGCCAGGATTTCAATATGTGACCATGAGGATGGTCCACATAATGTTGAGGCTTTAATACAAGGATTGTTGTCTGATATGGTACCTTCACGTGATGTCCCAGCGATGCCACTGCCCGTTGGTCAGCAGTTACTACCGGTACTACCGATAGAGAACACATGTAGGCTCAGTGCCTAACATGAGTTTCTATGAAAAATACCCCTCAGGTTTTGAGGAGAGACCAACTCACATGCGGCTAAGGACTATCTTGAGGTGGGGAATGAGTTTCCATCTAGCCAAGGCACCATTAGATCAGATGGAGGTCCTGGTAGTGATCATTATATGTGGATCAGTAGGGTGATGGTAGGGTTTAGATTACCACTATCTTATGATGAGGTGACTTTTCCATGGAAAGAGATTGAGAAACTTTCTCATAGAAGGGGTCTCTTTCCATAAAAAGATAAGGGGTATGTGTTCCCAATATCTTCTACAGCTTTGGAAGGATGACATGTCAGTAGCTGAGTATTCGTCGAGGCATACCGACCATTCCAGGTACTCAATAAATACGATACGACCAGTGCTTCAGGGCTTGGACCTCCAAGAGAGACATGTTTAGGGAAATATGAGTCATCACTATTCCTTTGTGCATTCCTACTTATGTTAGGGTGATAGAGAGAACCTTTATGGTTAAAAATTATTTGGCTGAGCAGATATAGCCAGTGAATGTCAGCAGTGGGAAAGTAGGAAACTGACGTCAGTCTTAGAGACTTGGATGTGTAAAATGTTTTTGGAAGAGGGAGTGATAGGGATAGATGAATCTGCAGTGAATCAGATATAGAATAGGAGTTAAGAGAGTAGTAGGGGTTGGCATAAATTTCAACATGTTACAACCAGCAACCCAATTTGGTCCCTACTAGGCTCAGGGAGCTAGAGGACTGGGGAAGGGAGTAGTTTCATGCGGTCAAGGAGTATGACCCAAGGGATACAGGAATGATTTGAGGTAAATTATGTGCCTATTAATAGCTATCGTATTAATAGAAATAGGTACTAATCATTCTTTCCTGTCACGAATCTTGTTCAAGACCTAGAGTTTTTGATTAAACTATTGACTTGATACATACGTCTGGAGATACCTATGGGAGGAGACTCGATAATCACACTTATACTGACGGTGTGATATAACCCTTGAGGTGATAGTTTCGGTTGGAACCTCTTGTTGGAAGCATCAAGGCCTTATGAAGTTAGTTTGTTTATGGACTAGACATCCACATTTCATGCTTAGATTGACTGTTTTAGGAAAAATGATGCGGTATATCTGCAGCATTGGAATGGGTTTTTCCATGGTCGGTGAAAAAAAAACTCAGACATCACAGGATAAACTAATGCATAGGAGAGTGTAACTGATCACTCTTGAGTTGGCTAGACTTACACTCATGGAAGCAGTTGTATTGAGTTTTCAGTTTCCAACAGTAGTGGCAGAGTGCAGGAACATCCTTTCCAAATATGTTTCTAGGATTACCACCCCTTATGGGGAGGGACTTCTGTATCACTCTACACCCCAAGATGGAACGGATATCAATATATGTACATCGGAGGACTTTTGTAAAAATTCGTAAGTAGGGGGTGTAGGTGGAGGACTTTTAGAGGAAGGGCTTAGTAAGACCCAGTGTTTGAGGTTATGTGTGGACTACCGACACCTTAACCAAGTGGACATGGAGAGTGAGTACCAACTACCAAAGGGTCGATGGGCACATCAATTAGTTAAATGGGGTAGCCTTTTGCGTGGATGGAAAGATGAATGTAGGATTTTTAGTAGTTGAGACAGTGGAGATGGTTGGAGTTCCTCCAAGACTATGATCTTGAGATGGTATATACTCCTAAAAAGCAGGACGTACTGGCAGACACACTCAATAAGAAGTCTGGTTTACAGCTACTGAGTGAGGCGATGGAGCAGCTAGCCACGATGTTGATATCTTTAGGGATGATGATGGAGCATCTTACCTCCAATCTATGATTGTCACTCCCCCACTCCTTCAGCGAGTTAGGGAGGCACTTCTTGTGGATGTTGACTGTGAGGCCTGACATGCTCAAATATCCTCAAGATAGGCTCCTGATGTATTTTCAATAGGTGGGGAGCATGTCATACTTTTCAAAGGATATACCATGGTACCAGTGGTGTTATGGGAGGAGGTGTTGAAGGAATTACATACATCCCCTTTGGTGGTACATCTTGGTGTAATGAAGATGTACTAGGATCTCCAACGTCAGTACTGGTTTCTAGGGATGAAGAAAGCGGTTGTAGAGTTCGATTCATGATGTCTCACTTGTCATCAAGTGAAAGATGAGCATCAGGTTCTAGCATGCTTGAGCATATCTTTGACCCCCCAGATAGATGGTTAGATAGAGCAGACCATACATACACTTGAGTACATGCTTCATTCTTGCGTACTTGATTTTGGACACAGTTGGGAGGACCACCTACCACTGGTGGAGTTCTCATACAACAACAGTTATCACTCCACCAAAGGCATGGCACAGTTTGAGGCCTTATACGGGCGACCATTCAGATCACCTCTATGATGGACAGACCCAGGGGAGTCAACACTTATGGGTCCAGAGTTGGTACGAGCTACCACTGAGAAGTTACAGATCATCTAGGAGAAGATGAAGACTACACAGAGTAGGCATAAGTCTTGTTCCGATAGGATACGGAGACCCTTGTAGTTTGAGGATGGATTCCATGTCTCCCTACAAGTTTCACCTCGATGAGGAATACGAAGATTTGGTCAGGGCGGCAAGCTATCTCTAAGGTTCATCGGAGCTTTCTAGATTCTCAATAGAGTTGGTGAGGTGGTGTACTGCCTAGCTCTTCCCCCACAGATGCACCATGGGCATAATGTTTGTCATGTGTCGCAGCTGAGGAGATACATGCATGATCCATCGCACATCATCAACTGAGTCGAGCTAGACATTGACGATCAGGTTGCATTTGTGAAGTTCCCAGTAGAGATAGTGGATCGAGAGGAGTGGGTCCTATGGGGGCAGTTGATTCCTCTGGTGCGAGTTTGGTGGTAGCACAGGAACCTCCAGGAGAGCACATGGGAGTGGGAGGATCAAATTTGTGTTCAGTACCCCCATTTTTTTTCTTATTCTTTTTTGTGGATTTCGTGGACATAAATACCTAAGGTGGGGAGAATTTAAAGACCCCGAAATTCCATATAATTTTTTTTAATTATATGGAATTTTTAAGACACTTTGAAAATTGATGACACGTGATTCCAAGGCCCAGAGAGCTCGGAATGGAATTTTGAACTTTTTTTAAGGTACATTAAATAAACATGTGGGAAAGAATTTATATCATTTGAAGCGGTGATCATATTGAAAATATGATAGCACCGTTCAATTCACAGCGTCAGTATTCACTTGGGAAAATCTTAACTTTAACCGGCAAGGTTCGGATGAAAAATATAATTTTTGGACTTTTGAAAAAAAATAACTCTGAGTTATTTTGTTCTTTCTGAAACCATTGAATGGAAGATGGTGGGATCGCAGTGTAAAGATGGACATTAAATAAGAGACATTTAATGACACGTCCCTTTGGATGTGTAACTGCAATGTTCATGGATTAAAGTTTCATTAATTGTGGTTCATTAATTAACCATATCAATGAATGCAATGTGGTGCAGTTTCTTTTATTTCATAAAACCTTTAGTATGGGAATTGAGAACCCACGGGAGGAACCTATGACGAAACATCGATGAATTCCCTCTCCAATGAAGAATGGTAGAAAAACGATGACCGTTGGGGGAATCGATCCGGGGATCAATGAACGACAACAAACCTGAATCTTCTCCTTCTTCTGCAACACCATTTCCAGCTAGGTGGTTTATGTGTTTTATATTTCCTCTCATCCCATTCTTGTAAAATACAACGAACGCAAACTAACCGACCAACGGGTTGATCCACATCTCATTTTCTCTTTCGGGTGGTTATTGTGGGGTCTTTATTTGGGTAATTGTTCTTTCTAATTGATGATTTTTATCACCCCATGTTAGAACACTAACATGGAGGGTGTAGGCCAATTTGAACAAGGCATGGACCCCCCGTCGTTCTTGGTTCATGTGCATCCTTTATGCGCGATCAGTAAATGAGGCAGAAAGATGAATTTAAGAGCCTCGTAGTGTAGGCAGTGACCTGGGAGGCCCGTAGGTGTAGGCAAGAAAGAAAACCAACCACTGGAGCATCTTCGGTGGCCTGCATAAGCAATCACTGGTGCAGCACCACCGGCGCGGCAGCACCAGAAACCGGCGGCGGCAGCCTGGCAAGCCGACCGCATGGAGGAGCAGCATCCACAGCTGCTGTGGTGGGTGGAATGGTGTGGTGTTGTCACACCATGTGGGGAGAGGAGTGGCCCACTTGGGCCACTCAGCTGGACCGACGGCCGGCTCCAGCCGGTCATTTAGGAAGGAGGGGTGATGCCCCACTGGTGCCGCCAGCTGGCCAAACCAGACGCACCACTTCCTGTCAGTGCATCCAATAACTGGTCCACAACCGGACGGGCCAGACCCACTGTCTAGGCTGGGCCAGACCCCTACCAGACTCAGACCCAACCAGTCCTGTTTCGCTAAATTGGTCATATCACGCAAACCGAGCGTCCTATTGACGCATCCCCAATAGTGTGAGTACCCTCATGATAAGGTGGTACTTTTGAGATACTCCACTTGAGTTTTGTCAGAATTTGGAGTATGGATGGGTTAGATCAAACTCGAATCCAACCGAGCCCTATTTATCTTTTTTCTTATATCTTATAGACCGAGCGTCCGATCGACGTGTCTTCTATTGCGTTGGAACCCTCACAATAAGGCGGTCCTTCGGGTTAATTATTCGTGAGACTTTTTGGTGGTTGAAATACTACTAGTGGATTGAGGAGTAGTTTCTTGAGAACTCAATCGCACCAAGTGCGGGAATCCTGTGGCTGGCTGTCAAGTGAAGAGTGAACCTCTATAGAATTTAAAGACCAAAAAATTCCATGTAATTTTTTTTAAATTATTTGGGATTATTATGGGTCTACAAAAATTGACATCCCGTGATCTCAAGGCCCGGTGTGCCCGGAATGAATTTTTTAACTTTTTTAAGGTACATTCAGTAAATGCGCGGGTGGCGTTTTCTAGCTTTTGAACCGGTGCTCAGATTAAAAATCTGAGGACACTATTGAATCTGTAGCCCCAGGATTATCTTAAGGGAAGTTTCACTTCAACCATAGAAGGTCGGTAGAAAAAGTTAGTTTTTTGTAATTTTTAAAGAAAAGTAAAATAACATCTAATTGTTATTTTATTTTATTTTTCTCCAATGGATGAGCGGCGGTGGCAGGGCTGGTGACTTCTCAAGCCATTTTATGGCTTGACTCATCAACTACGTAACTCCACCGTTGTGAATTAAAAGAGTTTCATTAATTCATTTAATGAACCTCATTAATTCCTCTTTGTGTTACTCACCTTTCCTCCTCCTATTTAAATGGAGCTTGGGGTGAAGTTTTGGCAGGGATTCTTCAAATGAGGAAACTCTGGAAAATTCATGCGGCAACATCAACCGACGGAGGATGGAAGCTCGGGCGGCAACAATCTGGGATCTACGAATGCTGACAACTCCATCCAACGTGGATGCTCTTCTTACTGCAACCACAACACCTCCAACAGATCTCGAGGTAGGGGGTTTATGTGCTTTGATGTTCCCCATCTTACCATTTTTGAAAAATATAACGAATGTGGACCAACTGACTAACGGGTTGATCTGCTTCTCATCTAATAATGTGGGTGGTTGTTGCGGGGTCTCAAATTTGGGGATTATTCTTCCTTTTGATTATTATTAATCTCCCTCACGTTTAAAACGCTAACACGGAGGGTGTGGGATGAAACCAACAAGGCCCATACCCTCCACTAAAATTGTCCTTGGTGCTTTCTTCATGGTAGAAAAATGAATGCGGCAGCAAGGCATATTTGAGCGCCGCGAAATGACGGCAACATACCGAGAGAACCATAGGTGCATCCGAAAGGAATAACGGACCACCAGAGCTCACCCGGTGGCCCTTGGAAGAAATGTCAACATGGCACCGGCGTGGTGTCACCATCGACCAGCACCGACGGATGAGGGCGGCGGTCGGCAACCGCCGGCCGCTCGGTGCTGCAGTGGTCAGACGAGTGGCCAGCAGCGGCCGGCTACGGAGGCGGAGGCGGCCTACAGTCGCGCACCACGTTGAAGGGACACGACTTTAAATCCAGGGCGGTGGAGAAGGTCGGGACCCACTCCTGTGAGTCTTGCGGGTGACGAGGCAGCACCATGTGGCACCGCCAATTAAAGGAGCCTAACGGCTCCTTTGAGCCGTTCGAGTGCAGCAGACCGTGCAGGTCGTGCTAGCCAATGGGCCGGACCGCACGGTCGGCAGGCCGAGCCCGTTGCGGCGCAATCCAACCGGGTCAGCTCAGGCCAGTTCGGGCTGGTCCGGGTCAGACCCAGACTGGGTCGGGTTGACCCGATCCAGTTTGGGTCAGCCCAAGCCGGGTTGGACTAGACCTGGACCCCTCTCGGGCCTAGAAACTCTTAAAAGGCCATATCTTGCAAACCGAACATCCTTTTGACGAACTATCTATGACGCTGGGATCCTTGGAGCGAGACGGTCCTTTTGAGATACTCTACTTGGGTTTTGAAGAAATTTGGGTTATGTATGGGTTGGATCGTACCTGAATACAACTTTGCCCTCAGCACTAAAATGCGTATAACTTACAGACTGGGTGTCTGGTTGATGCGTCGTATGTTGCGTTGGAACCCTTATGACGTGATAGGTCATTGGGTTACTTCTTTGTGGGACTTCATGATGGTTGAAATACGACCAATGGCTTGAGGAGCGGTTCTCCCAGAATCAAGTGTACTGCGAGCGAGAATCCAGTGGCTGGTAGTGAGCTGCAGGTTGGAGATAGATCATATAGAGGTTAGTACTAAGAAATCCTATGTGGGTCAGGACCTATCGATCTTGTGTGGGTCAGATCCTGTTTGGGTATGCGCTCAGCGATCTTGTGTGGGTGCGCATACCGATCCTATGTGGGTCAGATCCTGTGTGGGTCAGCATGGGTTATTACCTATCAATCCTGGGTGGGTCAGATCCTGTGTGGGTTAGCGGGGGTTAGTACCTATTGATCTTATGTGGGCTAGATTCCATATGGTCAGTAGCAGTGCCTCTTGACAGAATAAGATAATCTAGCTTCTCTATTAATCATCTGTACTTCTGTGTTTTACTTATACCTATTTTGAGTTGTGTCTATTTCTTCTGTGCATTGTGATTGAGATCATGTTTTTTGGTTTTTCCTTTGTGGAATTTTGAGAGACCTTCAGGGGTCTTGGGTTCCCTACTGGGTATTGTTATACTCACCCCTGCACGGGCTTCACCCGTACCTTATTGTCTCTTGTGTAGATGACGAGTATCTTGGCTGAGACGTGAGGGAGCCAGGACCAAGAAGTACATGGAGGAGATTGGCCGATGTGAAGAGCAGTAGAGATGGGTTGTACCTACCCTTCAGGTAGGATCCTCAGTGGAAAACTCCCGGAGTTGTTTTCTGTTTTCATTTGTAGTTATACCATTCATTTGGGCTTGTATTCCGGCCCCTCTACTTTCAATACACACCTTTACTACTTCTGTTTTACTTTGTGGTTGCATCTTGTTGTGTTCTTGGATTGTGTGTTTGTACAGGTCTAAAGGAAATGCCTTCCCATTTTAGGGATACGCCTTTATAATGCTAGTCTCCAACCCCTTACCTTTGGAAGGAGGGCTTGGTGTAGTCACGGCACCAGCCCCAGAAGACGGGTTGTGACAAAATCGTATTAGAGGAGTCAGTTCTACCAAAGAACTAGGACTCTGTTCTTTTAAATGGAGCAATAGTGTTAAGTGTTTTGAGTATGGTTTTTAGTTCGGGGATTCCATTGTTGGTGTGGTAGCCGATGTATCCATACATTAGGACCCTGAGTTTTGATTTTTGATTCAATGCACGAAAACACTGATTGTGTATGTTTTGGAAATGTTTTTACTTTGATCTCTTTTGAGTTATCTCACCAGTAATAACATATTGACTGTGGCACACCTGTTTCTTTTCAGGATGTCACCTCATAGACAGCCAGCCAGGATTCCCGAGAGAGTACATGATGATGGCCCATTGAGCGATGAGGATTTGGTGCAAGGCCCTTTACTGTGGTATCACATTCGGGTGATGTACTAGCACCACCACCACCCATTGGGAAGCAGATTCCACCAGCCCCACCAGCAGACTGTGCCTTCCGACTGAGCATGTTTCACGAGTTCCAGAGATAGAGGCCTTTGAGGTTTCGAGTAAAGACAGATCCCCAGGCAGCTGAGGATTGGCTGGAGGCTGTGTCAAGAGTTTTTCTCTTGGTTGAGATAGCAGTAGAGCAGATAGTTATCCTAGATGCTAGCCTTTTCCATGGCATAGCAGGGAGATGGTGGAGCCTGATGCTCCAGAAACATGACGAGGCGACCCTCAACTGGATGGAATTTGAGATCCTCTTCAGGGCAGAGTTCGTTCCAGTGAAACTATGCTCAGTTCATATCCATAAGTTGCTGCACTTACAGTAGGGCAGCTTATCAGTGGCCCATTACTTGGCGAGATTCACTGACCTCTCGCGCTACTCCACCGATAGGGTACGGGACCCATTCTTCATGGCCTGGACCTTTGAGCAGGGTCTCCGGTGAGAGATTAGATCATCGATGATATATCTGAATATCCCGATACAGGTTGGAGTGCTCGAGTGAGAATTGTTGGTGGATAGATTTATAGCTGAGCAGGTGCCGACGGTGAGAGCCACCACCGGACAACAGGTAGAAAATTAATCTGTAGGAGGAAGTATACAGATGACGCAGAGATCCAAGAGGGCCAGACCCACTGGTGGATGACCCCAGGATACAAGTTCAGAAGTGCGGAGCTCACGAGGCAGAGAAGGTCAATTGGGTGCCAGATTGTGCTTCACGTGTGGCGGGCAGGGCCACATGGCTCACGACTGCCCGACCCGCCATACCGACAATCAGCAGATGGTCGAGGGACCGTCAAGGAAGAGGAATATATTCGAGCGAGGAGGTCTGAATGGAGGTATACAAGGCAGAGGAGAAGGTCGTGTAGCATACGGTGGGTGGCGATTTGAGGTTCTACCACCACCACCACTAGGAGCTCCACCCCTACCACTGGGAGCAGGTGGAAATGGGTGAGCACAGCTTCAAGCAGCTGAGGCCTACAACCACAGTGCTCTAGAGATGATTAGAGATACAATATGTGTCTATTCCACCCTAGTTGTAGTACTTATAGACACATGGGTCAATCACTTTTTCATTTCCACAACACTCGTTCAGAGCTCAGAGATTCTGATGGAGTCGTTGGCTTGATCCTTGCATTTAGAGACTTCTACAGGAGAAGATTCGATGATTCCACACTGGTGCAGGTAGTCTGAGCTCACTCTAGGAGGTGATATCTTTGGTTGGGATCTTCTAGTATCAGCATCGAGGTCTTACGACGTCACCTTGTGTATAGACTGGCTATCCACAATCCATGCTCAGATCGACTATTTTAGGTGAAAAGTGTGGTGTGTCCACGAAGATGGGATTAGGTTTACCTTCACTGGTGAGAAGTAAACCTTTGCAGCATAGGATGGACTATATCGAAGGAGGGTAGAGCTGATTACTCATTAATTGGCTAGTCGCACCCTCAGAGCAGTTGACGTGAGGAGTCCGAGTAATCCTATAGTGGTAGACCAGTTTGTTGATGTCTTTCCTGATGATGTTCTAGGACTACCCCCACATAGAGAGGTTGACTTTTACATCAACCTATACCCTGGGATGGCACCGATATCTACACCAGTATATCGGATGGCTCCCATGGAGCTTCGGGAGTTGCAGATATAGCTAGAGGACTTGTAGGGAAAGGGTTTCATAAGGCCCAGTGTTTCTCCATGGGAATCCCAGATCTTGTTTTCCAAGAAGGCGGATGGGAGATTGAGGATTTTTGGGGACTATCGATGCCTGAACTAGGTGACCGTGAAGAACAAGTATCCACTCCTAAGGATCGACGACCTCTTCGACCAGCTGAAGGGAGCTCGATGGTTTTCAAAGATAGACCTCAGATCAAACTATCATTAGCTTAGAGTACAGTACAAGGACGTACTGAAGACAGCCTTCAGATGTCAGTATGGCCATTACGAGTTCTTGGTGATACCTTTCAGCGTGACCAATGCTCTAGCAATCTTCATGTGGCTCATTAATAGGATATTTCAGCCATACCTCGATTGCTTTTTGGTGGTCTTCATTGATGACATCTTAATATACTTGGTGTCAGAGGAGGAGCACACCACGCACCTATAGATAGTCCTGGATATACTCTCAGAGCACCAGATTTATGGAAATCTCTCGAAGTGCTAGTTATGGATACAAGAAGTACACTTCCTAGGGCACGTTATCTCGGATGCTGGAGTCATAGTGAATCCGGAAAAGATAGATGTAGTACTTTCTTAGGATCCACCCAGGAGTTTGACCGAGGTGCGGAGTTTCCAGGGATTGGTTGGGTACTACTAGAGATTTTTACCTGACTTCTCCAAGTTAGAGGCACCCTTTTTAGATTTGATAGAGAAGGGGCAGCCTTTCTTGTAGACAGAGAAGTGCCAGCAGAGTTTCCAAGAGTTGAGGCAGAGACTGATGAGTGCTCCCATCTTGAGGCTACCAGAAGAGGGCGTTGGGTACATATTTTACTAAGACACATCAGGGGCCATATTGGGGTGTGTCCTGATGCAGGAGTGAGTAGTGATCGCCTACAGATCACGGAAGTTGAGATAGAATAAGAAGAACTACTCTACCCATGACCTAGAGTTAGCAGCAATGGTCTTTGCTCTGAAGATATGGCGGCACTACTTGATGGGTGAACAGTTCACTATTTACTCTGATCACAAGAGTCTTAGGTATATTTTTTCATGGAAGGACCTAAACCTGAGACAGCTACGATGGATATAGTTCCTCCAGAACCATGACATTGAGATAATCTACACTCCTTGGAAGGAATGTGTAGTAGAAGAAGCACTCAGCAGGAGGTTTGGTCTACAGCTGCTAAGTGAGGTGATGGAGAAGCTAGCCACGTTGCAGATATCCTTCTTAGATAGATATAGAGTATCTTACCACCAGTCTATGACTATCACTCCCCCAATTATACTGTGATTCAGGGAGGAACATCTTGGGGATGTACACTGTGAGGACCGACGTGCTCAGATATCCATAGGACAGGCTCCTGATGGATTTTCTTAAGGTGGGGAGCATGTCGTTCTCTTTAGAGGATGCACCATGGTACCAGTGATGCTACGAGAGGAGGTATTAAAGGAGTTTCACACATCCCCATTAGCGGTGAATCCTGGAGTGGTGATGATGTACAAGTATCTCCGACATCAGTACTAGTATCCAGGGATGAAGAAGGAAGTGGTAGACTTTGTATCCCAGTGCCTCACTTTTCAGCAAGTAAAGGTCGATCATTAGGTACTAGTAGGCTTAGCTCAGCCACTTGAGGTACCATAATGGAAGTGGGATGGTATATCCATGGACTTTGTGATGGGGCTACAACATATTTCCAGGGGCCATGATTCCATCTGGGTGATCATTGATCGACTCACCAAGTTGGCCCACTTCCTACCCATCCTAGAGTAGGTATCAGTAGAGATCTTCGGATGCCTCTACGTACAAAAGATAGTGCGACTTCACGGGGTACCAATGATGACTGTATCAGATCATGATGCATATTTTACCTCCAGATTGTAGAAAGGATTTTATGAGGAATTTGGGACTCAGCTACGCTTGAGCACCTCTTTTCACCCTCAGACAGATGGTCAGACAGAGCGGACCATACAGACACTTGAGGACATGCTTTGTGCTTATGTCCTCGATTTTGGCCGCAGTTGGGAGGACCACCTACCCCTAGTGGAGTTTTCATACAACAATAGTTATCAATCCACCATCGATATGGCCCCATTTGAGGCTTTGTATGGGCAACCATGCAGATCACCTCTTTGCTAGACAGACCCAGGGGAGTCAGCACTTATGAGTCCAGAGTTAGTATAGGCTACCACAAAGAAGGTGTAGATCATCCAGGAGAGGATGAAGACTGAATAGAGCTTCCAGAAGTATTATACTAATATAATATGGAGACCCTTGTAGTTTGAGTAGGGGGACCATGTCTTTCTACGAGTCTCGCCCTGATGAGGATAACGGAGGTTTGGATGGGGTGGAAAGTTATCTCTGAGGTTCATAGGACCTTTCCATACCCTTAGCAGAGTAGGCGAGGTGGCATACCATCTAGTTATTCCCCCGTAGATGCACTGGGTGCATAATGTTTTCCATGTGTCGCAACTGAGGAGATACGTGCATGATCCATCGCACGTAATCGACTAGGGAAAGATGGACATCAACGATGGGGTGGCGTTTGTGGAGTTCCCAGTGGAGATAGAGGATCGATAGGAGTGGGTCCTTCATGGGTGGTTGATCCCTCTGGTGTGAGTTTTTTGGTAGCATGAGAACCTCCAGGAGACCACATGGGAGCGGGAGGCTCAGATGCATGCTCAGTACCCCCATTTGTTCCCCTAGTTTTGTTGTATCTTTTGAGGATGAAAATCCCTAAGGTGGGGAGAATAAAGGACTCAAAAAATTTATATAATTTTTTTAAAATTATTTGGGATTATTATGAGCCTACAAAAATTGACGGCATGTGATTCTAAGAACAGGTGTACCCAGAATTAATTTCTAAACTTTTTTTATGGTAACTTCAGTAAACGTGCGAGCAACGTTTTCTATCTTTTGAACCGGTGCTCAGATTAAAAATATAAGGGAACCATTGAATAGTCATCCCTAGGATTCTCTTAAGGTAAGATTCACTTCGACCGTATTAGTTCGAGAGAAAAAGTTAGTTTTTGGGCTTTTTAAAGAAAATTAAAATAACATGTAATTGTTATTTTATTTTCTTTTTCTCTAATGGATGAGTGGCGGTGGCGGGGCTGGTGACTTGTCAATCCATTTGATGTCTTGACTCATCAACTATGTAACTCCACTATTGTGAATTAAAATAGGTTCATTAATTCATTTAATGAACCTCATTAATTCCTCTTTGCGTTACTCACCTTTCCCCATCCTATTTAAATGGAGCTCAGGGTGGGGTTTTGGAATGGCTTCTTCAAGTGAGGAAACTCTGGAGAAGTCCTGCGGAAACATCTACCGACAGAGGATGGGATATTAGGCAGCAGCGATCTGGGATCGACGAACGTCGATGACTCCATCCAACGTGGACGCTCCTCCTGCCACAACCGCAACAACTCCAACAGATCTCAAGGTAGGGGGTTTATGGGCTTTGATGTTCCCTATATTCCCATTCTTGAAAAATATAATGAATGTGGACCAACCAACTAATGGTTTGATCCTCGTATTTTCTAATCATGCGGGTGGTCATTGCGGGGTCTTAAATTCGAGGATTATTCTTCCTTTTGATTATTATTAATCTTCCTCATGTTTAAAATGCTAATACGGAGGGTGCTGGCCGAAACCAACAAGGCTTGAATCCTCCTCTAAAATTTTACTTGGTGCGTTCTTCATGGAAGAACAATGAACGTTGCGACAAGGCATATTTGAGGTCTGTAAAACAACAATGGCATCTCGAGAGGACCGTAGGCGCATCCAGAAGGAGAACGGACCACCAGAGCTCACCTGGTGGCCTGTGAAAGAAACGTTGGCGCGGCAGCGCTGGCGCCTGGTGAAGGAGGAAGAGGGTGGTGGTCGGAAACCGCCATCCCTGGTTTAAGAGCGGCGCCGCTCAGTTCCGCGGTGGTTGGACGGGCGGTCGGCAGTGGCCGGCCATGGAAGCGGAGGCGACTCTCCATCGTGCAGTGCATTGAAGGGTCATAGATTTGAAGTCGCAGTGGTGGTCAAGGCCAGGACCCACTCCTATGGGTCCCATGGGTGATGAGGCAGTATAATGTGGCGCCACCAATTAAAGAATCCAAATGGCTCCTTTGAGCCATTCGGGTGCAGCAGATTGCGCGACCCATGAGGGTCGCGCTAACCAGCGGGCCAGGCTAGTCTGCGGCCCAGCAAGCTAAGGCCTCCATGGACTAGCACAACTGGGCATACCTAGGATGGTTTAGGCCAGGCTAGGTCAGACCTATATCGGTTCGGGTCGACCTGATCCGGGTCAGGCCGGACCCGGACCCCTCTCGGTCCCAAAAATGCTTAAAGGGACATATCTTGCAAACCAGGCGTCCATTTGACGAACCGTCTATGCCACTGGTATCCTTGGAGCGATATGGTCCTTTTGAGATACTCCAATTGGGTTTTGGAGAAAGTTTGAGTATGGATGGGTTGGATCGTACCTGAATCCCACTGGGCCCTCGGCACTAAAATGCCTATAACTTACAGAACGGGTGTCCGGTTGACGCATCGTCTATTGCGGTGGAACCCTTATGACGTGATATATCATTAGGTTACTTCTTCATGGGACTTCATTCTAGTTGAAATATGACTGATGTCTTGAGGAGCGGTTCTCCCATAATCAAGCGTGCTATGAGTGAGAATCTAGTTGATAGCAGTGAGGTGGAGGTTGGAGACAGATCATACGGAGGTTAGTACTGAGAGAACATGTGTGGGTCAACACCTATCAATCCCCTATGGGTTAGATCCTATGTGGTTAAACACTCAGTGATCCTATGTGGGTCAGCGTATACCGATCATGTGTGGTTCAGATCCTGTGTGGGTTAGCGGGGGTTATTACCTATCGATCCTAGGTGGGTCGGATCCTTTGTGGGTCAGTGGGGGTTATTACCTATCAATTCTGTGTGGGTTAGACTTTGTATGGTCATCAGTAGTGCCTCTCGAAAGAATAAGATGATCTAGCTTCTCGAATAATCATATTTACTTCTATTCTTTACTTATACCTGGTTTGAGTTGTGTCTATTGATTTGTGCTTTGTGATTGAGATCATGCTTTGTGGTTTTTCCTTTCTAGAATTCTGATATACCTTCGGGGGTCTCGAGGTCCCTACTGGGTATTTTTAAACTCACCTCTGCATGGACTCTGCTCGCACCTTGTTGTGTCTTGTGCAGGTGATGAGCATCTTGGCTAAGACTTGAGGGAGCCAGGACCAGACAGTACGCATAGGATATTGGCCGACGTGGAGAACAGTGGAGATGAGCTATACCTACCCTTCAGGTAGAATTCTTGATGGATGACTCCAAGAGATATTTTCTATTTTTAGTTATAGTTGTACCTTCTAGTTGGGTTTTTATTCCGACCCCTTTACTTTCAGTACACACCTTTACTACTTCAGTTTTACTTCATGGCTGCATCTTGTTGTATTCTTGTATTGTGTGTTTGTACAAGTGTAAAGGCAATGTCTTCTTATTTTAAGGATATACCTTTCTAGTGCTAGTTGCTAACCCCTGGCCTATAGAAGGCGGGATTGCGGTAGTCACGAAATGGGCCCTGGGGGATGGTTTGTAATAGTTATGAGAGAGAACCTTCATGTATCATCAATAGAGAGACCCTGTGTGGATCGGCAGTAGTGCGACCCTATGTAGATCGATAGTAGTGAGACCCTATGTGGATTGAAAACAGAGAAACTCTGTGTGGATTGACAACAGAGTGACCCTGTGTGGATCGGCAGTTCAGCGAACCTTCGTGGATCGGTAGAAGTATGACCCTCTATGGATCGGTAGTAAGGTGACCCTTTGTGGATCATCAGTACAACGACCCTTTGTGGATCAGCAGAAGAACCACTCAACGGAATAAAATGATCTAGCTAAAGTCTAATCATCATTATTCATTTTATCTAAGTTGTATACCTGGTGTGAGTTTTCTTTTACTTTATGATTTTTGATTGAGATCATGCTTTGTGGTTTTTCCTTTGTGGAATTCTAAGAGACCTTTGGGGGGCTCGGGGTCCCTACTGAGTATTTTTATACTCACCCTTGCACGGGCTTTGAATGAACCTTGTTTTGTCTTGTGCAGATGATGGGCAACTTGATTAAGACTTGAGAAGCCAGGGCTAGATGCTGTTGGGAGGTGATTTATAGATGTGTTGAGCAGTAGTGATGGAAGATGACGTGTTGTACCTACCCTTTAGGTAGTATCCTTGGTGGACGACCTCCAAAGCACGTTTTTTCCTTTTTGCAGTACCTTTTTTCAACTTAGGCTTGTATACTAGCCCCTTTACATTCAGTACTTACTTTTACTCTCAGTAGTGGTTTTTAGTATTGGTTTTACTTTCCCTTTTTCCATTTTGTTTTACTTGTATACGGTGTGTACCTATTCTGTGTGTGTATAGGTTTAAAGGGAATTCCTTCCCTTTTTGGGTTACGCCTTTTCCGGTGCTAGTCGCCAACCCCTGGCCTATAGAAGGCGGTCTTGGGGTAGTCATGACATGGGCCCTGGGGGATAGGTCATAACACATGTGATGGATTAGTTATGCAATTCCTTATAAGAGATACATGGAACACATCATGAACCTAAGAGAGGTTCGGTGTAAGTTATAAGTGATACGCTATGATCCTGATACGATTATGAATGAAAAAGGGAATTATATGCATAGGGATTACTTTTCCCTTATTTATGAATCTAATTACCTTCTTCCATGGGTAAATTCACAAGAAAACCTTCTCACCAACTTCAAATTCCAAATCACATCAATGATTATCATCATAAATTTTCATTGAATTCTGTTTCTCTTATGTGTTATTGAATGGCCTTAAACTTATATATAATTTCTTCAGTGATATTTAGTCCTAATAGATTTATTTCTCCAAATTCATCTCATTATGTTGGATTTATACACTTATTTCAATAAAGGGATTCATAAGGATCCATCTGAATGATTGAGTAAAATCTATTGTTGTAAGAAAAATCAACTAGAGGAAGGTGTTGATCTCAACCACCTTTGAAATCCATAGAAAAATCTCCCAACATATTATTTAAGGTTTGAATTGTTATCTCAGATTTACCATCTATCTGAGGATGATACATATTTCTAAAACTCAACTCTATGTCAAGAGATTTTTGCAGGCATCATTATAACTTTAAGATAAACATCGGATCATGATCAAATACAATGTAGTTTGGTACTCCATACAACCTTACCACTTTATTAATCTATATTTTGGAAATATTATCAATAGAGAAGTCTTCTATGATAGTTATTAAGTGTACTTAATTTCTAAGGTGATCAACTATGACCCATATAGTATTATTCCATTTAGAAATTTTGGGGAGTCCAAAGACAAAATCTATGGTGATGTTATTTCATTTTCATTCTTATATTGATAATTCTTATAACATCCCCTTAGAATTTTATCTCTCAAACTTACCTTATTGACATACCAAGTACCGATATATATACTTAGAAATATCTCACTTAATGTAGTCCCACTAGAGATACTCTTTCACATAGGCCAGTGGTAGGAACTATACCCTTTTCATTCTTCGGTTGTGGGTCAAGCCCCACGGCCTTGCTGGATGTAATAGTTTTTCACTCAACCTGTAGGTTATCTTTTTTCCAAAAATATATTAAATTAATTCCAAATATATATTAAATTAATTCCAAAAACATTTCCAAATTTTAATAATAAACAATTACCTCATCATCAAAGATAATATAAACCCTATAGGTTACCAACAACTTCAATCATATATCCATAAAATTTAAAGTCATTCTCTCTCAAATAACTTTTTCATTAAAACATAAACAATCCCTAAGGTTTGTATTACAATAAATTTCTCTCAAAATATCCTTAATCTTGCTAAAATCCCATCACATAAAACCTAAAAATGGGTTTCTAAGACATTGAACTTGTGATCAACCATAAAGTTATAAACCCATGATGGTATCCATAACTCTTAAGTTAATCTTGCATAGATACATATATGCTTCCAAAAGATAATTCACCCTTTATTCATTAAATAATCTCTTATCCTAGACATAAAAATTATAATGAATCAGCCTTAAACATTACATAATATTGAGTTTTAAGTAAATAATTTATTCTCCTACATTTTAAAATCATTTTAGGTTTATATTTTTAGAGAATTAGGTTATAAATCATACATAAAAAACTACAAATTACAAAATGGACACTTCTGATTAGTATCATTTTTTCCCATAATATAAAACTTTTAAAATATGATTTATTTTTAGGAAAAATATTCATGACCTTTAACTCAACCACTTCCTTTCCATTTCCCATTCCTAAATCCTATGAAAAATAGTTTAAAAACATGGTATGAGCATAAAAATCTTAGTAAGGGACATAAAAAAGAAGAAAATTGTTAATCTAGTGAAAAAAATTAAAACCCATGAAAAACCTTTTCTTAAAAACATAACTGTTTGTCCATAAATGGAATTATCATTCTTTTAAAATAATCATTTATATTACCTTTTGAAAAAATAATGGTTTCCATAAAAACTCATTAGAAAGAATAGAAAATTCATATATATGCCTTGGTAAATCATCTCATAGAACCCTTACAGAACCCTTAAAAATTAAAATAACCATATGGGAAACTTCCAATATAATTTTTAGAAGAACATAATCATTACCCAATGCATCAGAGTGTTATTTGGGTGCACCCATCGTATAATATATAATGGTATCACCTTGAAATATCTGGTTGCACCCATCATAAACATTTTCCAAGGACCATATCATGAATAAAAACTTTTTAATCATGGAACTTTTCATCATAAAACCCTTTGAAAAACACTTTTGAACCCATATGAAAACCATTTTTGGATATCAAAATACCCTTTTATTTTAAAAACACATTTTCAATTCCAAAATACCTAGAAAAATTGAAATAGGATTTTTAATTAATGAAAAAATGAAATCTTTCAAAGTAATATAGAAATAAAATAGCATTCATGATGATAGGAAAATCTTTTGTCACAGTATACATTAAAAATAAGAAATTCCATTTGTCATTTCTCAAAAAATCTATATAAAACACATAAAAATATTCCTTTTTAAAACCTTTGAAATAAAGTAAAAAAGATACATAAAATTTAATTTATAAATATTTTATGTTCATATAAAAACTTTCATAAAAAAATTTAAAAAACATAAACATGGAATATAAAGAGTTTGATGGAAAACTTAAAAGATAATTTTTTTTAAGAAAAGACCCTTATCTCTTTATAAATATCTGAATCATAATCCCAATGAACTAAAAACATTAAAAAAATATTATGACAATATAAAAATACATGATATAACATGTCAAAGGGACTGTATATGCACATCTTAAATGGATATAGGTTCATAATATTAAAATTTGTCTCAATGAAAGGAAATTGAGATGAAGTCCCTTACCCCTGGTTCGATTCATCACGTATGTTATTTATATTCCTAGATAATAAACTTATGTTAATTATTTAGTTGATTAAGATAATTTTTAAATATTATTCTTCCTTTTATTTTTCTTATTACCATATTTTATATTATTACTTAATTGATTAGGTTTACATCGTATGTTTTGACCATATTTGTCTTATGTGTCAAAAATGGATTTTGGTAGGTTGACTATGGTCAAAGGGGTCATTATTTAAACATATCTAGAATAATAATCAGGTCATAATTATCATATTTATACATCAATTAATTTAAATACCAATCATTAAATGTTGTTATGAAAAATGAACTTTGTTACGATCATGGAGATGGTAGGTTGTACATATGCATGAGTAACATTTCCATTTTTCAATGATTATTATGAAAAGGAGGTTAAGTAATATTTTACCTTTCCATAATGATAATAATATCATATATACCATATTATTTCTTTAAATATACTTATATATATCATCCATGTGGTGTGGTGATGAAAATTGCATCACATCGCTTTATAAAGGTGGTAGTCCACATATACACAAACAACGTTATCATTTTTCAGTGAGTGAAAAGGTTAGAAATAAATTCATATATTATATTTTCATGATAAATAGGTTATTAATATAATAAATGTTTCATGTGTATTTCATATATTCATTAATTGTATCCTTATTACCTTCCATGTAAAGAATTAGTGAAAAATTAATCACATCACTTCACAAGCCGGTAGTCCACCATACATAGAAGAAACATTATTATATCCCCTATGGAATGAAAAATATATATATATATATGATCTAATTAATACATAGGTATAATTATGTTATTAATATCATATATATACTTTATATCCATCATCATACCCAACTGTAAGAGGTGTTGATGGAAAACGTGTCACATCGGTTCGTGAGGTGGTAGTCTGTTGTACACACGAGTGATGTTATCATTTCCCATTTGAGGGAAGACGATATGGATATAGGTCATGCATTTAACATAACAATATCTCAATATATTTTAAGTGCTATTTTTATTATATAATAATAAATTAATAATATTTGAAGGTTATGGAAGAAGAAATAAAACAAAACGCATAGTTGGGGATTTTACCTCTTCCCAGACCACCTCATTAGGATTATACCTAAGGTATTCCGAAAATGTATTTATGTCCAAACTAATGCTTCTAGGATGAGGGTATTGAAGTTTTAAATTTATTTTTATATGTATTGGTCAAACCAAAAGGGTTTGAAGGTGTGAAAAAGAGAGTAGTGGGGTGGCCTTTTTTAAGTGAGGTGAGTAGCACACTTGTAATTTTTGAAAATAAAAATGTGCATCCACATTTTTCTCATGCCACAGGGGTCTAAAATGGATTATTATAAAGACTTAGACATTATAAGTTCTAAATATGGCCATAAAATAAATTTTAGACAAGTTTTTATGTCATTTTAACTCTTATTTTTTAATTTAACTCCCCTCCCCCCAATAAACCCCTTTTTACCTTAACCGTGGTAATTTATTTTTATTATTTTTACTATTCATTATGGTCAAAAATTAAGTTGAAATTATTAGAAAATATAAATTTTTATTATTCCAAATATAGAATCTATTTTACTAAATTCAATTCACATAAGTGGACAAATTTAATTTAAATAAAAACACGGAGATGCGATGAAAAAGTAGGTTTTCAAGAAGTTTATTTTTCATGAAAAATATGATTTTATATTAACTATATGATTATTAATAATCATTATGTGAATGTATATTAATATTTACTGATATATAATCTATAAACTTCATTTAAAACATTTCGCATTAGGTATTATATTAATTAATTAAAAAAGGAGAAACATTGTTCACTTTTTAGAAAAACCCATTATGGATTCTCATTTGCCCGGCTCCTACTCTCAGCTTCACCTTCTGGCCTCCTAGGTTTTTGGTACTCCTTATAGGAAATGATTATCCTCTTCATCTCTTGGTTCTTCGTATTTCTTGTTTTCAATTTTTCTTCATCTTTTTTATGTTCTTCTTCTTTCTATATTTTCTTCCCTCCTAGGTTTTTCTTCTTCTTCACTCTATTTCTCACTTTCATTGTTTTTCTTCCTCTACTATTTCAGTATTTCCCACCTCACTTGAACCCATTCATGTTTGGGAATGATAGTGAGTATAAATTCTTGGGATGTGTTTGTGGTATCTCACATCTATCGGAACTCTAAGTCCTTTCCCCTACTTTTATCTTTTTGGTTTGTTTTGTTCAGGCTCTCTAGAGTGGTTTTGTTTCATATTATTCCGCCCTTGATCTTCTAGCCTGGTCCAATACACATGACCCCATATTGGTTGGGTGTACTGGTTTTTCAGGATGGTTTGGGATTATGGCAGTGGGAGTTGTGGGAAGGTTGGATTCTTTATTTGGCAGTAACCCCTTCAGGTGTTTGTTGGTCACTTGGTGTCGGTTTCTTTGGCGGGGATTGGGGGACATGGTGATGGATGTATATCAAGGCCTTTGTCTACTCCGTACTCTGTTCTTGCTCTAGGACTCCACCACCATTCTCCTAGTCATACTTTTTTAGTGTTCTTCAAGGTTTTTTGGGATGTGCAGTTCGAGTGGTCGAATGCTCTCCAGGAGTCATCTCTTGTGGTGGCCTCATCTATGTAATTCAGTCCCCTTTGGGATTTCTCTTTGTGGAAGTTGTGGGGATGCTATTCAGTGGTATTCTTATATGGTGATTTTTTGTGATGATGATGGATTCTGATGGGCGGTTCTCACCAATGATCTAGGGTCGATGAAGGTTTTGGTTTGTGTCAGGGTGCACATTGTGTAAAGACCCAGAAATTATGTGGAAATTTTTTTCTTAAATACATGGAAATTTTACGAGTCCGTAGTTTCTGATGGTGCTAGATTCCGAGGCCCGGTGTGCCTGGAATCAATTTCTGAAGTTTTGTTCAGGTATGTTCAGTAAATGTATAAGCCGGATTTTATATCTTTTGAACCGGTGCTCGAAATTGAAATCTGAGGACACCGATGAACTCGCAGCGCCGGTATTCTCTTAAGGAGACCTTTACCGCAGTTGCGTTTTATCGAGGATGGAAGTTAATTTTTGGGGATTCTTAATAAATTAAATAAAAATTATGTGTGACATAATTTTATTTAAGTGGTGGTTTAATCCTCCAAAGGGAAGTTGGTGGTGGGTCCCACCCCCACATAACCTCCCATGGGAGGATATTACGTGGTGGGGTCCACATGAGCTCAACCCCCTTAAACCCCCCCTTTGAACCCCTTGAGGTCCCCATTAATAGGGGAAACTCTTGGACATCCCCATTAATGGTGCCAACATAATTAATTAATGACTTAATTAATTAATTTGAGGGTTTTAATTCTTTTGAATTCATTATGACAACATTAAATAAGTAACCAAAATCATTTATTTTGGGTTGGCATAATCGTTGGAGAGCTTGGGATAACTCTTGGAAGAACACCATCCTCTCGACGAAGAACACTCCATGTCTCTAAAGAACGTGAAGCAACATATTCTACCTTCTTCAATCAGAGCAAGGAAGGGAAGCACCGCCGCCCATGAAGTACACCGAGGGCGTCGTCTCGACTCGAATTCATCGAGATCTACTCCCTCTGACGTTGACGGAACGACGTCCGTCTTCTGTGACGCCCATCTTCCGTGACTCATCAATGAACAGTGACAAATACGAGGTAGGGGGAAATTGGATTGTTGATTTTACATATGAGTTATACTCTTCATTACTCTTTGTGTGTTGTTCTCTTGATGCCGAATGTTAGCAATGTAACGAGGAAGGTTCGGACCGCAAAAACACGGTCCGACCCTTCCCCCCCCCCCTTTGTTGTTGTTCTCATTGTCTTGACGACGGAGGCGGAGCCGGTAGGGTGCGGTGTTGTCGCACCGTGCTGGAGGAAAGGAGGGGCCATGGCCATGCGGGCCGCGGTAGACGGAGGAGACTGGCGGCCGCTCGGGCTACCCGGACTGCGGGACAATCGGCCGGCTGATCCGGTCGGTCCACGTGTAGGAGTCGCGGCGCACGAAGGCGCCGTGTGGAGGGAGACTGCATCCCGCATCCGCGGGCTGCTTGGCTGGAAGAACTGGTCGGCCACTTTTCGGGCAAGCTAGAAAACTGCGGCGCCACGTGGAGGAGGACGCGTCCCACTTCCACGAGCCGATCAGTTGGGCGAACCGGTCGGCCACCTGTCGGCCATTCTGGAGAACTGTGGCGCCCGTAGGTGCCACGTGGGAGGAACTGCGGCCCGCAATACGGGCCGCCTGTGCCAGACCAAACCGGCCGGCTACGGCCAGCCGGGCAGAGGAGGAGGCGCCGCTTGGCACCGCCGGGAGAACCGGACCAGCCCGCAGCACGGTCCGGGTCCGCAGGTGGGTCGCGCCACACCGGGTCGGTTCGACCCTGATCCGGGTAAGACCCACTGAGCTGGGTCGGGCCAACCCCCAGCCGGGTCAGACCAGCCGAGCCGTTTCAGGCCGACCCGCCAGCCCACTGGGCTTGACGGGTTGGGCCCATCTTCGCTTAAATGAAAATATCTTCTATACCGCGCGTCTGATAGATGTGTCGTCTGCAGCACTGGGATCCTCATGACGAGGAGGTACTTTTGGGATACTCTAAGTGAGTTTTGGAAAAATTTGAAAAATGGTCAGGTTTGGATTGAGCGTAAATCCAACCTGGCCCATGGAACAGAAATGTCAATAACTCTCAGACCGAGCGTTCGATTGATGCAATGTCTGTCCCGTTGAGTTCCTTTTGATGAGACGGAAATACAAGATACATTAAATCTGGACTTTGTGATAGTTGATGTATCGAAACTTTGATTGAGGAGTGGACATGCCCAGAATCGAGCGTGTTGTGTGCGGGAACCCTAGGGCTGGCTGTGACTGTGATGACTACTATACCGGAATACTCCGTGGGTTCGACAGTGATGAATACTGAACTGGAATCCTCCATGGGTTCGACAGCAATGACTACTAAACCGGAATCCTCTTTGGCTTCGACAGCGATGACTACTATACTGGGATCCTCTGTGGGTTCGACAGTTCTGACTTCTGTTCCTGTATCCTGTGTGGGTCTGATAGAATAGTTGGTCCGGTATCCTGTGTTGGTCCAACAGCTTATCTGGTCTTGTATCCTGTGTGGGTACGATAACTTAGATGAATTAGTGACTACATCTGATCATCTCTATCACTCTATGAAATATTTATTCCTGTTTGAGATGAGTCTAGTCTTTTAATCATTATCATTGTGGTGATTGACTTTACTTCCTTTGTGGATTGGGTTGTTCTTGGGCTTCAGAGTTGGAGTTGAACTGTGATTGGTAACTTAGGTATATGTATGGGCTTATACCTAAGTAAGGTTGGATGATACTTCATGTTTGTATCTTTCTTCTGTGGTTTATCCTTAGTGGATTTTGGGAGACCTTCAGGGGTCTTGGGGTCCCCTACTGAGTATTGTTATACTCACCTCTGCACGGGCTTCGCCCACACCTTGTTGTGTTCTGTGCAGACGACGGATGGTAGTGATCAAGGCTGAGGGTGACGGACGGGAGACTGCTCGGAGCTGGACAAGACGGGACATACCACAGGGACGAGTTGTTCGAGTTTTGTACCTAACCTTTCAGGTAGGATTTCTATGTTGGACGATCCAGGAGATGTTTTCCCTTTTTACTTGTACTTGTACTTGTTGTTCGGTTAGGTTTGTATACTGGCCCACTTACTTTAATCACAACTTACTTTTCTATTTTAGTACTTGGTGCCTCCAATGCTTGTGTTCAGACTATGTATGTGTTACAGGTTAAAAGTAAATGCCTTCCCTTTTTATAGGGATTATGCCTTTGGTGCTAGTAGCCAGCCCCTGGCCTATGGAAGGCGGGCTTGGGGTAGTCACGACACGGGCCCTGAGGACGGGTCATGACAAATTGGTATTAGAGGAGTCGGTTCTACCACAAAATTTAGACTCTAATTCTTTTAACAGCAATATTGTTAAGTGTTTTGTGTGTGGTTATCAGTTTAGGGAAACCGGTGTTGGTGCGGTGGCAGATGTATCCATACACTAGGACTCTGACTTCTGATCTCCGACTCAGTTCACGAAAACACTGATTGCATGTGTGCTTCCTTTGAAAATGTTTTCTTAATGATTACTTTTTGTCAACTCACTTGGTATACTATTTTTACCATGGCGCACCTGTTTCTTTCCAGGATGGCTCCACGAAGGTAGCCAGCTAGGGTTCCGAGTCACGTACGAAATGGTATCCCATCGAGAGATGAGGCCTCGGTGTAGGGCCTCATCACAGTGAAGGTACCAGCGGTACCACTACCCGATGGGCCACTAATACCCCCAACTCCAACAGCAGAGAGTGCATGATGCCTGAGTGCGTTGCACGAGTTCCAGTGCCAGAGGCTGCCTAGGTTTCGGGGAGAGATGGACCCATGGGTAGTTGAGGATTGGTTGGAGGCTTTCATGAGAGTTTTCATATTGGTAGGGATACTAGCCGACCTCATAGTGATCCTTTCTGTGAGTCTCCTGCATGCAGCAACAGTCAGATGGTGGAGCCTGATGCTCCAGGTGCATGATAAGGCATCATTACTCTAGACATACTTCGAGAGTCTCTTTTGCTTAGAGTTTGTTCTAACCACCCTTCGTACGGTGCGGATTAAGGAGTTACTTCATCTGCAGCCGGGCAGCATGACAGTACCTCAGTACTCAGCGAGGTTCACTGACCTCTCGCGCTACTCCATGGATATGGTACGAGACCCATTCTTTAGGGCCCAGACCTTCGAGCAGGGGATCAGGCATGAGATCAGGGCTTTGATGATCCCCCTCAGCATCCCGATGCAGGCGGGGGTGCTGGAGCGAGCCCTTCTAGTGGAGAGTTTTCTCACTGATCATTCACTAGTAGCGAGACCCACCACAGGGCGACACGTAGCAGATACTTCTGCAGACGGCAGTAGATAGATGATGCAGAGGTCCAAGCGGACTAGGACATCAGGTGGGTGACCCCAGGATATAGGTTCGGTTGTGCAGGGCACACGAGACAGAGCTAGCTATACGAGGAGCAGACAGTGTTATGCATGCGGTAGGCAGGGCCACATGGCTCGTGACTGCCCGACCCACCATGCAGATGAGCAGAAGTCAGTAGAGGGACCTCTCAGGAAAAGGTAGAGGTTCAACAGTGGTGGTCCGCCGGGAGCAGGCGGATGTGGCAGAGAAGCTGGCTGAGCAGCGGGTGGTGGATGACATTTCGAGGCTCTACCACCACCACCACCAGAAGGTCCACCCCGACCACAGGGAGCTGGCGGACAGAGGCGGGCTCAGCTCCAGGCAGTCGAGGCCTATGACCACGGTGCACCTGAGATGATTTTAGGTACTATCTATGTCTACTCCACCCTTGCTGCAGTACTTATAGACACAGGTGCGAGTCATTCTTTTATTTCCACTACCCTCATTCGGAGCTCGTAGATTTTGACGGAGTCGTTGGCTTGATCCTTACGGCTAGAGACTTCTATGGGAGAAGACTCGACGATTATGCGTTGTTTCCAGCAGTGTGAGCTTACTCTATGAGGCAAGAGATTTGGCTGGGATCTTCTTGTAACGATGTCGAGGCCTTACAATGTCATCTTGGGTATGGACTGGTTATCCATAGTTCATGCTTATATTGAATGTATTAGGCGCAAAGTGCGGTGTATCTTCACGAATGGGACCAGGTTCACCTTAACCAGCAAGAAGGGAGCCTTTACAGTGTAGGATGGACTTACACAGAGGAGGGGGAAGCCGATCACACATCATTTGGCTGGTCTCATCCTTGGAGCGGTTGATGTGTGGAGTCCGAGTTTTCCTATTGTGGTGGATCAGTACGTGGATGTTTTCCCTGACGACGTTCCAGGACTACCTCCTCACAG
Source organism: Viscum album (assembly GCA_963277665.1). NCBI lineage: Eukaryota > Viridiplantae > Streptophyta > Magnoliopsida > Santalales > Viscaceae > Viscum > Viscum album. The sequence goes on from OY728161.1 coordinate 1,564,516,443, forward strand.
AGAGGTAGACTTCTACATTGACCTATACCTCGGGAGGGAACCTATATCTACTCCAGCATATCAGATGGATCCTACCAAGCTTCGTGAGCTGCGGGTACAGCTGGAGGACTTGCAGGGGAAGGGATTTATCTGACCTAGTGTTTCACCCTAGGCATCATCGATTTTGTTCTCCAAGAAGGCGGATGGGAGCTTGCGACTGTGTGTTGACTACCATCGCCTGAATCAGGTGACAGTGAAGAACAAGTACCCACTCCCGAGGATTGACGACCTCATTGATCAGCTCAAGGGAGCACGATGGTTCTCGAAGATAGACCTCAGGTCAGGCTATCACCATCTCAGAGTTCGAGACGAGGATGTGAAGAAGACAGGATTTAGGTGTCGGTATGGCCATTATGAGTTCTTGGTTATTCCCTTCGGCGTAACCAATGCTCTAGTAGTGTTCATGAGTCTCATGAATAGCATCTTTCAGACTTACCTCGATCGCTTTGTCGTATTCTTCATCGACTACATATTGATCTACTCGACTACTGAGGAGGAGCATGCCTACCATTTGCAGGTAGTATTGGACACACTCTGAGAGCACCAGATTTATGGTAATCTCTCGACGTGCTAGTTCTAGATTCAAGAGGCTCACTTCTTAGGACACGTCATCGCAGAGGCTGGAGTTGCAGTGGATCCAGCGAAGATCGAGGCAGTACTTTCTTGGGATCCACCCAGGAGTGTGACGGAGGTGCGGAGTTTACTAGGTCTGGATGGGTACTATTGGAGATTTGTGCCAGAATTATCCATAGTTTCAGCACCAATTTCAGCATTAACGAAGAAGGGGAAACCCTTCATGTGGTCGGAGAGATTCCAGCAGAGATTTCAAGAGATGAGGTAGAGGTTGACTAGTGCGCCCATCTTGAGGCTACCGGAGGAGGGCGTTGGGTACGTAGTTTACTGCGACGCATCAGGGACTGGACTCAGGTGTGTCCTGATGTAGGAGTGAGCAGTGATCACGTATGTTTCTCATAAGTTGAGACAGCACGAGTAGAACTACAATACCCATGACCTGAAGTTAGCAGTAGTGTTCTTCGCCTTGAAGATGTGGCGACACTATCTTATGGGTGAACGTTTTACAGTCTACTCTGACCACCAGAGTCTCAGGTACATCTTCTCACAGAAGGACCTGATCCTGAGACAGCGGCTATGGCTTGAGTTCCTCCAGGACTATGACTTTGAGATAGTCTATACTTCTGGTGAGATGTTTTAGTAGATTCTCTCAGCATGAGATCCGGCATGCAGCTACTAGCAGAGGAGACAGAGCTGCTGGCCGCGTTGCAGATATCCTTTGTGGATAGAGATGGAACATCCTTTCTGTAGTCTCTCACAGTCACTCATCCACTTCTTCAATGAGTCAGAGAGGTACAGCGTAGGTACATTGACTGTGAGACGCGACGTGCTCAGATATCCACAGGGCAGGCACCTGATGGATTTTCTGAAGGTGGGGACCACATCATTCTCTTCATAGGATGTACCATGGTACCAGTTTCACTTCAGGAGGAACTATTAAGGGATTTCCACACATCTCCTTTAGCGGTACATCCAAGATTAGTGAATATGTTTCAGTACCTCATACGACAGCACTGGTGGCCGGGTATGAAGAAGGTAGTGGAAAAGTTTGTCTCACGATGCCTCACTTGTCAGCAAGTGAAGGCATAGCACCAGGTTCCAGCAAGCTTGGTTCATCCCTTAGAGGTCCCATAGTGGAAGTGGGATGGGATATCCATGGATTTCATGATGGGAATTCCACGTACATCCAGAGGAAATGACTCTATCTGGGTGATTGTCGACCGACTCACCAAGTCGGCCCACTTCCTACCGATCAGAGAGTAGAGCTCAGTAGAGAGCTTGGTATGCCTATACATACAGGAGATTGTACGATTAAATAGTGTTCCATCAATGATCATCTCCAATTGAGATGCCCGTTTCACTTCCCAGCTATTGAAGGGGTTGCAGGAGGCTTTTGGGACGCAGCTTCACTTGAGCACCACCTTCCATCCTTAGACGGATGGCCAAACTGAGAGGACCATTCAGACTCTCGAGGACATGCTCTGTGCATGCTTCCTCGACTTTGGTCACAGTTGGGAGGATCACTTTTCCTTGGTAGAGTTTTCTTATAACAACAGCTACCACTATACCATCGGGATGGCACCTTATGAGGCACTGTACAGACGACCTTGCAGATCACCTTTATGCTGGACTGACCCAAGGGAGTCATCGCTTGTAGGACCAGAAATGGTGTAGGCTATGATGAAGAAGGTTCAGATCATCTAGGAGCGGATGAAGACTGCACAGAGCATACATAAGTCCTATGCTGATAGGAGACAGAGACCACTAGAGTTCGAGGATGGCGACCATGTCTTTCTATGGGTCTCACCTCGATGAGGTCTATGGAGATTTGGCCGAGGTGAAAAGTTATCTCCACGATTCATCAGACTGTTCCAAATCCTCAGCAGGGTAGGCGAGGTGGCTTACTGCCTGGTCCTTCCACCTCAGTTGCACCGGGTGCACGACGTCTTCCACGTATCTCAAATGAAGAGATACGTGCACGACCCGTCCCACATCATCGACCATGGGGAGCTAGATATCGATGACGGGGTGACTTTCACAGAGATTCCAGTGGATATTGAGGATCGATAGGAGTGGGTCTTGCGTGGATGGTTTATTTCTCCAGTGCGCGTTCGCTGGCAGCATGGGAACCTCCAAGAGAGCACATGGGAGCGGGAGGCTCAGATGCGTGCTCAGTACCCCCATTTGTTCCCTTAGTATGTGTTGTAGCTTATGGGCACGTAAATCCCTGAGGTGGGGAGAATGTAAAAGCTTGGAAATTATGTGGAAAATTTTTTCTTAAATACATGGGAATTTTACAAGTCTGCGGTTTCTGACGGCGCTTGATTCTGAGGCGCAGTGTGCTCGGAATCAATTTCTGAAGTTTTGTTCAGTTACATTCAGTAAACGTACGAGCGGGATTTTATATCTTTTGAACTGGTGCTTGGAATTAAAATCCGTGGACACTGATGAACTCGCAGTGCCGGTATTCTCTTAAGGAGACCTTTACCGCAGTTGCATTTTATCGAGGATGGAAGTTAATTTTTGGGGATTCTTAATAAATTAAATAAAAATTATGTGTGACATAATTTTATTTAAGAGCTGGTTTAATCCTCCAAAGAGAAGTTGGAAGTGGTCCCCACCCACACATAACCTCCCATGGGAGGATATTGTGTGGTGGGGCCCACACGAGCTCAACCCCCTTAAACCCCCCTTTTGAACCCCTCGAGCTCCCCATTAATAGGGGTAACTCTTGTACTTCCCCATTAATGGTGCCAATAAAATTAATTAATGACTTAATTAATTAATTTGAGTGTTTTAATTCTTTTTAATTCATTATTCCAACATTAAATAAGTGAACATAATCTTTTATTTTGGGTTGGCATAATCATTGGAGAGCTTGGGAGAACTCTTGGAAGAACCCCATCCTCTCGACGAAGAACGCTCCATGTCTCCGAAAAACGTGAAGCAACATATTCTACCTTCTTCAATCGGAGAAAGGAAGGGAAGTACCGCCACCCACGAAGTACACCGAGGGCATCGTCTCGACTCGACTTCACTGAGCTCTAGTCCCTCCAACGTTGACAGAATGACGTTCATCTTCTGCGACACCCATCTTCCGCGACTTGTCAATGTACAATGACAAATACGAGGTAGGGGAAATTTGATTGTTGATTTTACATATGAGTTATACTCTTCATTCCTATTCATGTGTTGTGCTCTTGATGTCGAATGTTAGCAACGTAACGAGGAGGGTTCGGACCGCATGAACATGGTACAACACTTTCCCGCCATTTGTTGTTGTTCTCATTGTCTTGACGACAAAGGCAGAGCCGGTAGGGAGTGGTGTCGCCGCACCGTGCTGGAGGAAGGGAGGGGTCGTGGCCATGCAGGCTACGGCGGATGGAAGAGACCAGCGGCCGCTTGGGCCGCTCAGACTGCGGGACAACCGGCCGGCTGATCTGACCGGTATGCATGTAGGATCCACGGTGCACGAAGTTGCTGCGTGGAGGGAGACCGCGGCCCGCATCCACGGGCCGCTCAGCTGGAAGAACCGGTCGGCCACTTGCCAGCCGGGCTGGAGAACCGCGGCACTCATAGGCGCCGCGCGGAGGAGGAAGCGGCCCGCATCCGCAGGCCGCTCGGCTGGACGAACCGACCCACCGCCTGCCAGCCGGGCTGGAGATCCGTGGCGCCCACAGGCGCTGTGTGGGAAGAACCACAGCCCACAATGCGGGTCGTGTGCACCAGACCTAACCGGACGGGTGAACCGGACCGGCCCGCAGAGTGGGCCCGGTCGGCAGGTGGGTCGCACCCCACCGGGCCGGGCCGACTCCGAGCCAGGTCGGACCCACTGAGTCGGCCCGGGCTGACTCCCAGCTGGGTCAGACCCGCCGAGCCGGGTCGGGCCGACCCACCAGCCCACTGGGCTTGACGGGCTGGGCCCGTCTTCGCTTAAATGCGAATATCTCCTAGACCGTGCGTCCGATAGACGTTCTGTCGGCGGCACTGGGACCCTCGCGATGAAGAAATCCTTTTGGGATACTCTAAGTGAGTTTTGGAAAAAATTTAAAAACATCCAGGTTTGGATCGAGCGTAAATCCAACCGGGCCCCTGGAACAGAAATGCCAATAACTCTCAGACCGGGCGTCCGATTGACGCGTCGTCTGTCGCGTTGAGTTCCTTTTGATGAGATGGAACAATGGGATACATCAACTCAGGAATTTTTGATAGTTGATGTATCGACACTTGGCTTGAGGAGCGGACCCTCCCGGAATCGAGCATGTTGTGTGTGGGAACCCTAGGGCTAGCTACGACTGTGATGACTACTGTATCGGAATCCTCCGTGGGTTCGACAGCGATGACTACTGAACCGGAATTCTCCATGGGTTCGACAGCGATGACTACTGAACCTGAATCCTCTGTGGGTTCGACAGTGATGACTACTATACCAAGATCCTCTGTGGGTCCAATAGTTTTGACTTCTGTTCCTGTATCCTATGTGGGTCCGACAGAATAGCTGGTCCTGTATCCTGTGTGGGTCTGACAGCTTAGCTGGTCCTCTATCTTGTGTGGGTTCGATAGCTTAGTTGAATCATTGACTACATCTGATCATCTCTATCACTCTAAGAATGATGTATTCTTGTGTGAGTTGGGTCTTGTCTTTCAATCATTATCATCGTGGTGATTGACTTTACTTCCATTGTGGACTAGGTTGTTCTTGGGCTCGAGAGTTGGAGATGAACTATGATTGGTAACTTAGGTATATGTATGGGCTTATACCTAAGTAAGGTTGGATGATACTTCGTGTTTGTATCTTGCTTCTGTGGTTTATCCTTAGTGGATTCTGGGAGACCTTCAGGGGTCTCGAGGTCCCTTACTGAATATTGTTATACTCACCCCTGCACGGGCTTCGCCCGCACCTTGTTGTTTTTTGTGCAGATGACGGAGGGCAATGATCGAGGATGAGGGTGACAGATGAGAGACTGCTCAGAGCTGGAAAAGATAGGAAGTACTACAGGGATGAGTTTTTCAAGTTATGTACCTACCCTTCAGGTAGGATTTCCCCGATGGATAATCCAGGAGCTATTTTCCATTTTTACTTGTACTTGTACTTTTTGTTCAGTTGGGTTTGTATACTGGCCCACTTACTTTCAGCACACCTTACTTTTCTATTTTAGTACTTGTTGCCTCCACTGCTTGTGTTCAGACTGTGTGTGTGTTACAGGTTAAAAGGCAATGTCTTCCCTTTTTATAAGGATTATTCCTTTGGTTCTAGTCGTCAGCCCCAGGCCTATGGAAGGCGGGCTTGGGGTAGTCACAGCACGAGCCCCGAGGATAGGTCATGACACATTGCAAGGCGGTTTATGGCCTGAGGAGTGATGATGGTCTCTTTTTGAAATATAAAATCAGGTTTTGTGATTTTTTTCATGGATTGAGGAGGTTGTGTAAGTAATTATGGTCTATTTTTGAAGTTCAAAATCAGTGTGCATGGTCAGTTCATTGTCAAAGACGGTGATGATGGTTTCATTTGAAATTTGAATTTTGTATTTTGAAGTTTGAAATTTGTATTTTTGAAGTTTGGATTTTGTTGTTGGGTTTTTTATTCCTTGATGATGGTATGTTTCTATAAGATTCCCACTTATCCTTAAAGTGGATTTTTTAAAAAATAAAAAAAATGGATTGTAGAAATACCCATTTTTAAACCCAAAAACAAACTAATACTAAAATCCAATATGAATTTGATTCAAAATAATTTAAGTGGAATAAATATAACCAAATAATAATTATGTTACTTTAAATCATATTCAAAACATAATGATACTTTTAAATAACTTAATTTATTGAAAAAAAACTACTTTTTTACAACAATTGGTATTTTTAAAATTCACTAAAAAATAAATATTTTCTGAAAAAAATCCAAAATTTCCCCAAAAGTAAATTTTGATATGCTAATTTCAAAAAAAAATCATTTTTTCTAATTCAAATTATAAAATTTATAAATCAAACTTTTAAATAAAACCTTATAATAAAAGTGTTTAATTAAAAATATTTCTTTTTTGATTTAAAAATTACTTAATATTTTTATAATGAGTATAACTATATTAATAAACATGAAATTGATTTATTCAATCTTTTCCTAGGTTGTTACATTCATCCACCCTTTTGGAAATTGTGTCCTCTTATATTCATTTACCTATTAAACAAGTGGAGATATCTTTCCCTCATAGCATTTTCAGATTCCCATGTTGCCTCTTCAACCATATAGTTTTTCAGAAAACCTTAACCTAGAGAATCACATTATTCTGTAACACTTTCTCTCTATATTCAAGAATCTAAACTAGTTGTTCCACATAAAAAATATTCTCTCCCAACTAAACTACTTTAGGGATCAAAACATGAGATAAATCTGGCACAGATTTCCTTAACATTGAAACATGAAATATGTTGTGTACCAAAGATAAAATCTGAGGAAAATACACTTAGTAGGAGATTGATCCAACTTTCTATAGGATTCCATATGGTCCAATGAAGCATGGAATTAGCTTCCCCTTCTAACAAAAATTAATAACACTTTTCCATGGAGAAACTTTGAGAAATACATGATCACCTACCTTGAAATAAAAATCTTTTCTCTGGTTATCTATAGAGATTTTCTTCCTTATCTAAGTTGTACCCATATATTGTTGAATCAAATACACCTTCTCATCCATTTACTCTACTAACTATGGTCCCATCAACTTACTTTATCCTAATTCATCCCAAAAAGCCGGTATCCAACACCAATTACCATATAATGCCTCAAATGGTGCCACTTGTATAGTAGAATGAAAACTATTATTATAAGAAAACTCAAATAGAGAAATATATTGATTCCAAATTCTCTTACAATCAATTAAACAGGAAAAAAATTGTATCTTCCATGGTCTGAATCATCCTCTTAGAATGAACATCGGTTTAAGGATAAAAAATTTTACTAAAATTTAATTCAGTACCAAAAAATTTCTAAAGTCCTTTTTTGAAAATTAGATGTGAACTTCGAATGATGATTTTTCACATCCATGATTTTATTTTGACGTAATATTTTTTCTATTTTTTCTCTTATCATGGTTTCTTAGTTTCCTCATGAGTTTTTGGTGACAATGGGATTCTTTGGGCTAGATAGTAGGTGGAGCACGATTGGCGCATGGTTAGGGGAAAACATGTACTAACCTAGGGGAAAATGTGCACCTTGGACAGTGGCTCTTTCCAGGTCACACGACCATCTTCCCGGGTGTGCACCCTCCCCCAAGAAATTTTGAGGTCTTTTTCCTCTTGGATAGAGGAGACCAAATAGTTTTCGCGTAGTTTGAAAAACTATGTAGGATAATCATGTGACCTATCCAAATCATTAAAAAATGAAAAATTACACCTTTTACCTCTTAGTTTTTAACCCTAAATCACCCCTAATCCAAACCATATGGAATTTTCAGCCCTAAGAGCTTGCTCCACTCCTTCTTGGAGCCCTTTAACTACAATATTTGGGTGATTTTGGCCTTGGTTATTCAAAAAATTATCAAGTAAGTCTATTTCCTCTTTGTTTTTTCTTTCTTTTATGGTTCTTCATCCTCCCTATTTGAGTTCTTCTTTTCTAGTGGATTTATTTAACTAATGAGAGTTTGATCTTGAGTTTTTGGGTAAAAATATTGATGATTGTGGTTGGATATTGCCTTTATAGGGTCCCTTTGGGTTTTTTGTGGTTTTATATTAGATTTAAGAAGTTTCCAAGTTTGAGGTAGGTGGTTCCATGCTTTTATATTACTAGATGAATTTGGTGTCCTTTATTGGTTTTATAAATTTGTTATACAAATTATGTGTGTGGTGAGAAATTAGTTTTCAAAGTTATTTCAAGTGTATATGGGTTAAAATATGTTTTATTAAGATAATTTTATTGTGATTTATGTGTGCCTCTTTATTGTTCTTTATAAATGTGTTCAATGGGTTGTGTGAAAGGTGAGAAAATGTTTTAAAATGGATTTGGGCTGCATATGTGATGAAAGTTTTTTTTCCTAATGGAAATGGGTTTTTTTTATGTGGCATTCTTTGATATGTTTCTTAAATGTGTGTTATGAATTTATAAAGTGCTTAGAATCACATTTTAAAGTGGATTTGGTGTGCGTATAGATTCAAAAGTGTATTTTCCTATGGAAATGTTTAAATTTCATGTGTTCACTTCTTATTATGTTTTAAAATGGGTTTTATAATTTTTTCAAGTGGTGTGAAATGTGTTTCCAAATGGATTTGGTGTGAATTTGAAATTGAAATTGGATTTGATTATGGAAAATGGTGGTTTATGTGTGATATTTGATTGTTGAATGAATGTTCTTGTGAAAGAAAATGGTTTTTCATGTGTGTTCATGATGATGGGCATATGTATGTGAAATTGATGGTTTATGTGACATGTGAAATGGAAATTGAGCACAAAGGGAATCCTGGGTATCTAGGTGAGAGAACTATAACTAGTACTCTAGTTGATTTGGCGGGGTCGAGGTCTAGTTTCTTCTAGTAGGGTTGATATTACAACACTAATTAAACATGTGATATGATGGGACACCATTAGACCTTGAGATGTGTTCTCCTCTAGTGGATCATGTATGAGGACACTGTGGGTTCTAACTTATATTTGGAGACCACTAGACCTTTCGATGAATTACCCTCTAGTGTCTCGTGCATAAGGACACTGTGGGATTTGGTTTTAGGAGCTTATCACCAAGTTATAAGGTTCCTAGGGTCATATAAGTTCTAGTATCGATAGGGATTGCATGTGGTCCTCTCTTGTGATGTGATGTTTTTATGATGTGGTGCTAACCATAGATATATGGTGGACCTTGTGTATATTTTAATTTCAAATTAAGTCTCTTTTAATAAATTATTTCATATAAATGTTTTCTTTAAAAATGTTTTATTTAATAATGATTCCCAGTTCTTTCTTAAAACATGCAAGGTAATTTTTCTTCTAATGTTGTAGCATGGAATCCTTCTTTTGGGTGGCATCCAATTGGGATTTGGCTTACACCCTACATACACATTTGGGTGTATGTAGACTTTATTATGTATGACCTAGGTAAAGGCACGACATTCCATGGTGGTGATGGTGGATCAGATTTCTAATGTTCCACTTCTTACAGGTGTTGGTGGTGGTGGCTTGAGGGTGATGGCCCTCTCGTTTCATAGAGATTTTTGAGTTGTGTTTTAGTTTTTTCTATTTTTGTTGTGGTATTTTGGTTTTGGTTAAAGTTGTAAAATGTTGGATCTGAAAATTTTGGTATCCCTTTTTGGTTTTAGTTATCAGTTGTGTGATGTTTTGTTTTCAGTATTGTTCTTGCTTATGCATCATGGGTGAAATAATTCCCAAAAGTACATTGTTGTTACCCAGGCACTAGTTGTTGGACCATGAGGATCAGGAACACCCTTTGGGCCATGTATCGGGCTAGGTTGGGTGCTAGGTTAGATGGAATCCTCACTTAGTTCATGATAAAATGGTATCAGAGGATGGTTTCCACCCTTTCCCTAGGTCATGTTGTAACGACCCAAAATTTAATCAATAGAAATTCCCTTCTTATAATTATATCTTATAATCACATGAAATCACAACACAATGAACTACTAAGTACTATGTGACCTTTAAACATAATATTGTCACTTCTATGATTTGAATTTTGAAAATCTGACATACATAGTTGCGATCAGTAAGATGTTCGCAGTCCTATAAGATAAACTTTTTTTAGTGAATAGTAACCTACCCTTATGAATAGTAACCTACCCTTAGGAATAGTAATATGAAACTTATGAATAGTAAATTTTCCAAAAGAATAGTAACATCACCCTTGAATGTACAAATAAAATTTTGGCATCTTATAAGTGATAATATGACCATAGTAAAAGCATTGGTATCTTTGTAAGGCACAAATAATTAATTAAAATTAATTTATTTATTTAAAAGAAAATTTATTTTCCTAAAAGGTGTTCATAAATTAATAATTTTGTGTCTTCTGGTTTTAAGATAATTTTATAAGACCTTATTTAATTTCTGAAACCATTATAAAATCAGTTATAGTTTTAAAATCTGTATTTTTCAAGTAAATTATGATTTTAATTAAAAATTAAATTAATCATATTTAGAAATTTATTTTTGCAAAATGGATTTCATTTTTGGATTCTATACATCAAAAAATGGTTATGGTGAATTTTTGGATTTTTTCTAAAATACATGAATTTTTTATGAATAGTAACATACAATAATTTACTATATATATCCATTATAAGTTAAATGCACTATTACTAGCATCATCACTAAGGTAAGAACCCTTGGTTTTAACTCACATGCACATATAACTATTTTTTTCATTTAATCATCACTATTTCTTGTCTTATAGAAAAATAATAAACTAATGATTAAAATATTAAGAAAACCCTCTTCCCCTCCACTATAAAACCCACCCACACTCCCCTCTTCTATTCACTCCTCTCAAGCCTTGTGACTTACCTAAATTAAACTCTAATCTATCCCCAATTTCCTCACCCATTTCCAAAAACCCATGGGATCCTCAAAATACTAAATCCTTTTCCCTTAAGAATCTCTCAAGGAATATTAATTCAAGAGGTAAATTCCTCTTCTCAATTCTTTTACTTTCCTTTCAAGTTCCTTTGTTCTCTTTTCTATCCTTACCTATCCTAATACAAATTTAAGGAAAACTCCAATAACTTACATGTAATTTAATTTTGTTATGATAATTTAATAATTTATTATCATCTCTCCTTTACCCTTCTTTTATACTAGAAATGAAAACACCATCTGAGATGTGTTAATTCATCACATTCGAGGATGATGGGTTTTCAATTTATTTTACCATATTCAATTCCGGTCATGAAACCATTTTTATGGTTGAAATAGACTATAATATATGTATAATGTCTCATTTTAGGTTTTGGAATCTTTTTTTACACATGGTTTTGATTTATAAATCAAAATGTGTTCGTGGTGATCAAAAACCGCCAATTAACCCAAAAGGTTATCACTAAAGTTTTATATAATGATTCAACTCCACTAAAAGTAAACAAATTAAATTTAAAAACATGTAACCCTATGTTTTTTAAACAAAAAAATATAACTCTAATTCTAGAAAACCGTCCTCATTTTACATTATTATCCATTCATGTATATATGTAAACTGATCACGAAAAAAACGGAACCAAATAATGAAATTGAACCTCTTAACCCATCAAAAAGGCCATCAATAAACTTAAAAAGTTTATAATAAATCAATTACATGTAAAAATGTTCTTTAATTATTAATTAATGAACCTAATTTGATTATCCATGTCATTAATATCAAGTGGAGAACACCTTCGGACTTAAGGTTTGGGATTCTCCCTGAACCTCCATTATCCCTTCGTGTTGCTCTGCCTTTATTTTTACCCAAATTAAGTTATCTATTAATTTTACGTACATATTATAAATTCTGTATCAATATTCATTCATTATTCTCTTTCAGATATATACATGTTTTAAATTGGTTCCTTCCTCAATACTTCCTGATAAGCAAACCCGTTTTAAGGGAACTTTCCGAGTTCGTACCCAATTTCAAGTGAACTCTACCATATGTTTTAATCCACTATTTTTTTATAAAAACTAGTGATTTTATTATAAAAAAATTCTTGGATCACTTCTGGTTTTATATAAAATATTATTCCCTTTTCTATTTTAAATGCTCGTTAGTATTTTCATTAAAACCGCACTAAAATGTGTTAATGCTAAAAATTCTATTTTTAAATGTTATCACTTCTGTTTGACATCACTTACCATGATAAATGCCTATTTCCCCTTATTAATGTCCATGTATGTTATAATTACTTTATCTCATGGATACTTGTATGATACACCCATCTATTATGCTTTATCACATGATTATGATACCCATTTCTTTCCATGGGTACACTTATGTTTATGTATGATTGATTATGTATGATTATATATGTGGCAAGCATATTCATGAACATGTGATGATTGGTTTTCCTAGATAGTGCTCCAATGTATTGGGTAAAGTTGAGTCTCATGAGACGTTATGTGCAATGGTCTTGGTAGTTAGCCTTGACTCGTGCTACCATGTGCAACGGTCTTGGTGGTTAACCATGAATTATACTCCTATATGTGCAATGAGTTTTGAATTATTCTAAAGTAATGTTTTATGTTGCTTCTACATTACTATTAATCTATGTTTATATGATCCCATGTTTATATGTTATGATTCAATATGTTCCATGCCTTTTATTTTCATGATGTCATGCCTTTTAACCCATGTGATAAAGATCTACTATTATGCTTATTTCCTTATTGGGATTTTTAGCTCACCCTTTTGTTCATGTTATCCCCATGTTATCCTATGCTGATGTATGAGCAAAATGGAATTTAAGAACTCAATATGAATATTAAATAAATAAATGTTTTATTTTTTTAGTTTTATGTACCTAGTATTCAAAGACACTAGACTTCATGATCCTTGGCTTTTTTTGATGTATAATTATGCATAAAATCATTTAATATTATGTGTAAAAGGATAGGGTTTCTATAGTTGGTATCAAAGGATGGTATAGTTATTTTTAGAGATTATGAATAGAGTACTTTAGTAAGAACCTTAGGTATGAGACTAAGTATAAGAAAACACCCTTAAATTTTGGTAAGTCTAAAGTGATTTATCAAGAAAATACATCCATGTCTGGATAAAAACAGGATGAGGTGGATCTAGTACAAATCTATATAGGGGTAAAACCCTAAAACACCATTTTGAGCTATAATCGAACGGGAACTAGTACACAACAACGGGCCTTACTGCACTCTTGGATTAGCACTCCCAGGGGATATGCTTTGGTAAATTCATGAGCTTGGTACAAATCATTATTAAGGGAATAATAAAACATCCACTAAGAATATAAGTTAAGAAATAGATCAAAGATAACTTAGATTTAAACCAAGGTAATAACAAGTTTGGATATACTTTTACTTTAATATTTTATCCTTTTATATTTAAAGTTTCCTTTTTATACTTATTAGATAAGCATTCAAGCCCCTTAATTGTACTTTATTTATATTAGCCAGTGGCAGGAAATATAAGAACATGTACCAACAATCAATTTGATAGGAAATGTGATGACTACCCTAATGATACGCCAAATATGGTGGGAACAGGTGATAAAACTTCATGAAAATACTTGCTTAGCTATCTCATGTTATGAATAATAACTTGAATCAGTTGGAAATCCCTCCTCCTATAAAGAAAGAGCAAGTTTCCTTTGAATCCTTTATGTAGAAAATGCCTCCTATATTTAGTGGATCTTCTAATCCCCTCCTCATGAAACAATGGATTAACTCCATTGAAAAGATATTATTTATCCTCAAATTCCTATAAGAAGAGAAAGTTGTATTGGCGATCTATCGTTTTGATGGAGAAGCTGATTAGTGGTGGACACTGATCTAGAATATGAATTCCCAAGAGGAAATTGATTCCATAGATTGGAAGGAATTCAAGAAAATGTTTTTCAATAAATATTTTCCCCAAAGCCTCCATATCAAGATGGAAAGAGAATTCCTCAGACTCAAGTAGAAGGAAGATGACTCAATTGGGGCGTATGAAGAAAAATTCAAAATAATTGCAAGATACACCTCTGTCTTTGTCATGAACATCAAAATCAAGGTGGATCTCTTCTTTAGTAGACTAAAGCTGAGTCTGCAAAAATACTTGGCAATTCATGACTTCAAAATTTATGAAGATATTTTTTGTTGTGTCCTCAATGTTGAAATGGATATCAGAGACTCCTAGTGGTATCATGGGCCCAGTGAAAAAAATCATAATATGGAGTCTAATATGGGTGTTTTGGAAAATAAATCTCATAATAGAAAGAAGATCGGACATCCCCCGTGTCAAAATTGTGGGAAGAAACATCCTTGGAACTATCTAAAGGGAAACTGGAATTGCTTCAAATGTGGAATAATGGGACATCTAGCTAAAAACTTCCAAAGGGATATGAATAATCCTACTAATGTGGAAGAATAAAGGAAGTTTCAGATAAATTCTCAGCTAGTGGTGTAGTGTTACAACTTCAAGGAACATGGAAATTATGTGAACAATTTCCCTAAGCCGAGGGTTGTCAGAGGCAATAAAAAACAACCTCAAAGGAAACAAGACAATGACGTAGTGACATGTATTCTATTTATTCATTCAATACTATTGAACATAATTTTTGATTCTGGTTCTATGCATTCTTTCATATCTTATAGTTTTAGTAGAACTATTCAAATACCACCTCAAAATTTGAAGGATAAGTTATTTGTGAGAACAGTGAATGGCTTATTACATCCAATATTTATAACTCCTCACCAATAAATGTTTGTGGACTAAACCTCCAAGAAAATCTCATCATACTTCCTTTAGTGTAGTTCAATGTTATCTTGGTCATGGATTGGCTATCTTTCTACAAATCCAACATCAACTTTTTGGAAAGGGAGATCACTCTTCACATACCAAAGCATCCTACAATTCTTTACAAGTGTAAGGAGGAAGATGAATCTCATTTAGAATCATTGTCTTAAGTGTGGATATTACATCCTTATGAGCATGCATGTCTAGCTCAAACGACTGAGACAATGGAGATGATACTTCTCAATGTTTTTCCCATCGTGAGAGATTACACTGATTTATTCCCTAAAGAATTGCTTGGTATTCCTCCTGATCAAGAGGTTGAGTTCTCAATTGAACTTATTCCTAGATACCTACCTATATCAAAGACACCTTATAGAATGGCCACCATAGATATGGAAGATCTAAAGAAGCAGTTACAGGAGAATTTGGAGAAGGGTTTTATACTCCCCAGTGCTTCACCATAGGGTGCGCCGGTCCTTTTCATTAAGAAGAAGGATAGTTTAATGTGCATCTATATTGATTATCATGAGGTAAATAAAATCATGATAAAAAACAAGTGTCCCCTTCCTTAGATAGAGGACTTGTTCGATCAACTATGTGGGGCTAGTTATTTCTCTAAGGTGGACCTTCGGTTGGGATATCACCAATTAAAGGTGAGGAAGGAATGTATTCCCAAGACTTCCTTTCGAATGAGGTATGTACACTATGGGTTCATAGTGATTCCATTAGGACACACTAATTCTCTATATATTTGCATGACTCTAATGAATAGAGTATTTAGAGATTACCTCGACAAATTTTTGGTAGTCTTTATCGATGATATTCTGATATACTCCAAGAGCAAGAAGGAACATGAGGAGCATTTGAGTATTGTGCTAAAGACTTTGTGAAGAGATAAGTTGTATGCAAAGTATAGTAATTGTGAGTTTTTTATGAAGGAAGTATCATTATTCAGGCATGTTATCGCCAGAAAAGGGATGTATGTGGGTCCTTTTAAGACAAAGGAAATTGAAGAGTGGACAAGGACAACATCTATAACGAAGATCCGTAGCTTCCTTGATCTAGATGGGTATTACAGATGATTTGTAGATAAATTTTCACAATTGTAAAACCCAATGAAAAAGCTAACACAGAAGGGGGTGAAGTTTTTCTGGACTCAAAAATGTGAGGAAATCTTTAAAGAACTCAAAAAGAGGCTTATCATTGTGCTAGTACAAACACTACCAACAAGTAGAGAACTCTTTGTGGTATAATGTGATACTTAAAGGAAATTATTAGGTTGCTTACAAATTTAAAATGATAAAGTGATAGCCTACACCTCAAGATAGTTTAAAATCCATGAGAAAAACTATCTCATGCATGATCTAGAGTTGGCAGTTGTGATCTTTACGTTAAAAATCTCACAGCGTTATCTCTATGGGGAGAAGTGTGAGATATATACTAATCACAAGATTCTAAAATATATATTCACATAGAAGGGGATTAATATGAACCAGTTAAAATGGTCATAAACCATCAAGGATTATGACTTCTCAATCCACCACCATCTCGATATGTCAAATATGGTGGCAGATTCTCTAAGTAGAAAGGATCTTGTATCTTTATCAATGATGATAGTTTAAAAGGATTTAATCTTCTTAGATTTTTAGAGGATGGACATGGGGATCATTAAGGTAGGAACATAATCAATACTTTCTCAAATTAATTCTCAACCATCCCTCATGGAGAAAATAAAGGATTCTCAAAGAAAAGATATGGAATTTCTAAAAAGGGTGGAAGCTATTAGAAATGGTAAATCCTATGATTTCAAGATTGACAAGGAAGGAGTTATAATATTTGGGTCATGATTATATGTAACATATAATCTAGATATAAATAATGAGCTTTTGAACAACACACATAGCTCAACCTTCTCTATTCACCCAGGGAGCACAAAGATGTATCGAGATCTCCGAGAAAACCTTTGGTAGGATAATATGAAGAAGGAGATTGCTAAATATACATAAAAGTGCCTGGTATGTCATCAAGTGAAGGATGAGAGGAAAAAGTATAATGGGATGATGAAACCACTACCCATACCAACATGGAAGTGGGAGAACATTACCATAGACTTTTTCACTGGACTTCCAAGGACATTCAGAGGAAACAATGCTACATGGGTCATTCTGGATCATCTTACAAAGGTGGATCACTTTATCTAATTTCAAGAGTACTTCTCATTGGATCAACTTACATGGATATATATAAAAAATTTGTAAAGGTTTCATGGTTTACCACTATCTATTGTATCCAATTGAGATCTAATATTCACCTCAAAGTTCTGGAAAAGTCTCCAACATGCTCTAAGCACTGAGTTGAACTTCAGCACGGCCTATCATCCTCAAAATGATGGTCAATCTAAGATAACTATTCATACATTGGAAGATATGTTGATAGAATGTTATATGGAATTAAAAGGAGGATGGTACCAACATCTTCCACTGGTTAAATTCTCCTACAATAATATTTTTCACTCAAGCATCTGAATGGCACCATATGAAGCCCTTTATGGGAAAAGGTGCATAACACCAACATACTGGGATGAAGTCAGTGAGTGTAAGCTACTAGGACTTGAAATGGTTGAAGAAATGGTGGAGAAGGTGAAAACTATTCATCATCACATAAAGGTATCCCAAAGTTGACAAAATAGTTATGCAGACAATCATCGATGAGACCTTGAGTTCAAAGTTGGAGACATGATATTTTTCTACATATCTCCATGGAAGAAGGACGTGAGATTTGGGAAGAAAGGAAAGCTAAGTCCTAGGTACATCATCCCCTTCAATATTCTTGATTGTGTTGAATTTGTGGCCTATCGAATAGCACTTCCACCTACCATGTCTAAATTAAATGATGTCTTCCATGTATCCATCATAAGGAAGTAAATACCAGATCCATTGCATGTACTATCTTCAAAGGTGGTATAGTTGGAGAATGATCTTTCTTGTGAGGATAATCCATTAAAGATATTGGATTGTAGAGATAAAGTTCTACATAACAATACTACTCACCTGGTCAAGGTACTATAGCAGAACCATAAGTAATAAGAGGAAACGAGTAAATTAGAGGAACCATTGAAGGAAAATTACCCACACCTGTTTATGTCTTAGAATATAAAATTAAATTTCGATGGAAAAATTTCATAAGGGGGAAGAATGTAACGACCCAAAGTTTAATCAATAGAAATTACCTTATAATTATGTCATGTAATCACATGAAATCACAAAAAAATGAACTACTAAGTATTATGTGACCTTTAAACATAATATTGTCACTTTTGTGATTTGAATTTCTAAAATCTGACATACACGGTTGTAATCAGTACGATTTTTGGATTCTGATAAGACAAACTTAATTTTTGTTGAATAGTAACATACCCTTATGAATAGTAACCTACCCTTTTGAATAGAAATATGACCCTTCTGAATAGTAAATCATCCAAAATAATAGTAACCTCACCCTTGAATATATAAATAAAATTTTGTCATCTTATAAGTGATAATAAGACCATAGTAAAAGTATTGGTATTTTTGTAAGTCATAAATAATTAATTACAACTAATTAATTAATTTAAAAGAAAATTTATTCTCCTAAAATTTGTTTATAAATTAAAAATTTTATGTCTTTTAGTTTTAAGATAATTTTATAAGACCTTATGTAATTTTTGAAAGCATTATAAAATCAGTTATAGTTTTAAAATCCATATTTTTTAAGTAAATTATGGTTTTAATTAAAAATTAAATTAATCATATTTAGAAACTTATTTTTGAAAAATTGATTTCATTTTTTGATTCTACATGTCAAAAAAATTAGGGTGATTTTTTGGTATTTCTCTAAAATACATGAATTTTTTATGAATAGTAACATACAGTAATTTACCATATATATACATTCTAAGTTAAATGCACTATTCCTTGCATCATCGTTGAGGTAATAACCCTTGGTTAGAACTCACATGAACATGTTACTATTTTTGGCCATGTAATCATCACTATTTCTTATCTTATCAAAAAAAATAAACTAATGATTAAAATATTAAGAAAACCCTCCTCCCCTCCACTATAAAAAACACCCACAGTCTCCTCTTCTCTTCACTCCTTTCAAGACTTTTGACTTACCTAAATTATAATAAAATCTCTCCATAAGATCCTCCCTCATGTCCAATATCCCTTGGTCTCCTCAAAAGACCAAATCCTCTCCCCTTAAGAGGCTCTCAAGGAAGATTAATTCAAGAGGTAAATTCCTCTTTTCAATTCTTTTACTTTCTTTTCAAGTTCCTTTATTCTATTTTCTATCCTTACCTATCATCATACAAATTTTATGAAAACTATAGTAACTTACATGTACTATAATTTTTTTATGATAATGTAATAAGTTATTATCGTCTCTCCTTTATCCTTCTATTATAATAGAAATGAAAACACCATCCGAGATGTGTTAATTCATCACATTCAAGGATGATGAGTTTTCAATTTATTTTACCATATTTAATTCTGGTCATGAAACAATTTTTATTGTTTAAATAGACTATAATATATGTATTATATCTCATATTTTGTTCTGTATTATTTTTTAACAAATTTTTTTGATTTATAAATCAAAATGTGTCTGTGGTGATCAAAAACCGCCAATTAACCCAAAAGGTTATCACTAAAGTTTTATATAATAGTTCAACTTCATTACAAGTAAAAAAATTAAATTTAAAAACCCTATAACCTTCTGGATGTTCAATAATAAAATATAAATCTAATTCTGGATAACCATCCTCATATTACATTATTATCCATTAATGTATATAAGTAAACCGATCATGAAACAAACAGACCCGAACAATGAAATTGAACATCTTAATGCATCAAAAAGGCCATTAATGAACTTAAAAAAGGTTATAATAAATATATTTCATGTAAAATAGGTTATTAATTATTAATTAATGAACCTAATATGATTATTCAGGTCATTAATATCAAGTGGAGAACACCTTCAGACTTAAGGTAAGTGATTCTACCCGAACCTCCATTATTCCTTTAGGTTGCTCTGCCTTTCTTTTTACCCAAATTAAGTTATCTGTTCTTTTTATGTACATATTCTAAATTCTGTGTCAATATCCATTCATTATTATCTTTTTGGTATATACATATTTTTAAGTGGTTCCCTCCTCAATACTTCCTAATAAGCAAACCCGTTTTAAAGGAACTTCCCGAATTCATACAAAATTTCAAGTGCAATATACCATATGTTTTAAGCCACCATTATTTTTATAAAACTAGTTTTTTTATTATGAAAACATTTTGGGATCACTTATGGATTTATATAAAATATTATTCCCTTTTCTATTTTAAATGCTTGTTAGTATTTTTCTTAAAACCGTACTAAAATGTTTTAACGCTAAAAATTCTATTTTTACATGTTATCACTTCTGTTTGACATAACTTACCATGATAAATGCCTATTTTACCTTATGAATGTCCATGTATGTTATAATGCCTTTATTTTATGGACACTTTTATGATACACCCATCTATTATGCTTTATGACATGATTACGATACACATTTCTTTACATGGGTACCCTTATGTTTATGTATGATTATATATATGGAAAGCATATTCATGAACATGTTATGATGGGTGTGCCCATATAGCACTTCAATGCATTGGGTAAAGTTGAGTCTCATGAGACTTTATGTGCAATAGTATTGGTGGTTAGTCTTGACTCGTGCTACCATGTGCAACGGTCTTGGTGGGTAACCTTGACTTGTGATCCTCTATGTGCAACGAGCCTCGAATCCTGCTAAATTCAGGTTTTATATTCCTACCACATTACTATTAATCCATGTTTATATGATCTCATGTTTATATGTTATGATTCCATATGTTCCATGCCTTTTATTTTCATGATTCCATGCCTTTTAACCCATGTGATAAAGCTCTATTCTTATGCTTATTCCCTTAATGGTATTTTTAGTTCACCCCTTTTTCCATATTATCCTCAAGTTATCCTATGTCTATGTATGGGAACAATGGAATTTAGGAGCTCAATATGAATATTAAATAAATAAATGTTTTATGTTTTCAGTTTTATGTACTTAGTCTTCAAAGACACTAGACTTCATGATCTTTGGCTTGTATTTTGATGTATAATTTTCCATAAAATCATGTAATGTTATGTTTAAAAGGATAGGTTCGCTATAAATGCTATTTGAGAAGAGTTTTCATAGATAGGATCTAGGATTTTCATGGATTGAGGCTCAGTTGTGAGTTGGGTGTCTAGACAACACACCTTGTGGTAGGCCTCGAGTTGCCATAGGATGTTGGGAATTGGTTTGATTTCTCCTTAGGGTGAGATATATAGGTCGAAGACTATACATGGACACTAGATGGGAGTGGAGTAGTTTGGTTTGACTTGTTATTGTGTTGAATTTGGATTTTTTATGATTTATAGAAGTGTTTGGAATACTTAATTATTTCTAAAAAATTAAAAATGATGTAGTTATGGTTATCCCTATGGTTTTTTATTGATGTAGCAGGATGCCTCCTTAGAGACCTCCTATGAAACCATGGGAAGAGGATGGAGAGAGTTCTCCATCACTAATTGATCAGGGATTAGTGGAATCCATGGTTTGGGCAGTCCAAGATTTGGGTCATGGAGTGGGATCTGGACCTTCTCAAGTCAAGGAAGATGAACTGGGTCCAGATAAGGGAAAAACTCAGGAGTTCCTCAAGAACAAGACTCCATTATTCTGAGGTATCACATATCCCTAAGAAGCTGAGGATTGGATTGAGAATATCTAGATGATGTTTGAGTTTCTTGACACTTTGGAGGTAGTTAGGGTAAAGTGGGATCCGTTAATGTTGGAAGGTCCTAGTCGGAAGTGGTGGGAATTAGTGGTGCAAGGTATAAAGCACGAGAAAATGAGATGGAAGGATTTTAATTTCATCTTAAATGAGAATTATTTTCCTAAGACCTTATCCTTAACCAAGTCCTAGGAGTTTTTGGATCTTCTTCAGGGATACCAGACTGTGATGGAGTATGCTAACCACTTTGTAGGGTTATTTTGGTTCACACCTGAGGTAGTTTCCAATGATTAATTGGGGGATCAAAAGTTTGAGATGGGGCTATGACTGGAGATCCGATCTCAATTATTATTTTTCAAGTTGAATAATTATGATGAGGTGGTTGATCATGCTTTTATGGTAAAGATTGATCATAGAGGTAAGTCTAATTTCTCTGGATCAATTTCAGTAGTGGGCTAGGGTAGCAGCATCTCATCTAAGAAGAATAGGAAGTAGGATGATCAAGAGAAGAGGGGAGGTGGTATTTTAGGACATCCTTCCTAGTTGTCTTCGTATGTGGCTTCTAATTTTGGGTTTGTTGTGTGCCACTAGAGTGGAAATGCGGGGCACATGTGATCTGTGTGTTCAGCTCCACCCAGACCCTGCCATTGATGTGAAGCTTTGGGGAACTTGCAACATTTTTGAAAGGTGGAATGACCATATTAGAGTGGTATAGGATCTGTATATATTAAAGGGATGTCATCCCGGTCAGAACTGTATAGGATAGTAGGTTCTCTATTCGTAGGTCATAGCATCAAGGCTGGATCTTCTTCTGGGTAGAGTCAATTAAGGGTAGATCTGTTGGCCAGCAATCATTCTGAAGGTCAGTCTGAGATGAGGAATATTTATGTTGTGGACCAAGTTCCAACATAATTAGATACAGGGCCAATGAAATATTGAGTTACTATTCTAATTGCATCATCTTTAGTTTTCACCTTGTTTTATACTAGTGTTTTATTTCTTTTATTTCTATCCAACTTGTTAATATGTTAAAGTTTTCAACTGATCGTATTCCATATATGATAGAGTTGGTAATTTCACTTGGTAAGAAGAAATATAAGGGTTCCATGTGTCTGTCTTGTGTGCTCACTGTGTCAGGGGTCGAGATTGAATGGGATTTCCTAGTTTTTTGAAATGGACCTCTTTGACGTGATAATCAGTATGGATTGGATGGTGTGTTTCTAGGTATAGATTGATTATTATCGAGAGAGAGAATTTCATGGAACCTAATGGGAGTAACCTGGTTTTTCAAGGTAAATGGGATCCTCAGTCATGATGTGCTGGACCTCCACTAATAGAATTTAGAAATCTCATTTGTCAGATCTCATCGCTTATATTGGAGGATGGTGATAGTATTCTAGAAGTTGGATTACCTCCCATGGTGGATGAGTTTTCTTAGGTATTTCCAGAGGATTTATTAAATTTACCCCCAAATTGTGATGTGGATTTCACTATTCACTTGGCTCTAGGAACACAACTAATATCTATTCCCTCATACTTAATGGCCCCCACCGAGTTAAGGTAATTAAAGGTATGGATGGACGATTTGGAATCTAAAGGATTCATTCTCCCAAACGTATAACCTTGGGTCACCCCGGACCTATTTTCTAAGAATTCCTATGGATCTATCTAGTTTTTTATTGATTAGTTGAATATGAATAAGGTTACAATCAAGAACAAGTACCATTTTCCCCATATTGATGACCTATTCGGTCAGCTTAAGGGGAAAAGGTGGTTCTCCAAGATCAATTTGTGTTATGGGTGTTTCCAAGTTAGATTTAGAGAGGCATATGTTCTGAAAACATATTTTTGAATAAGGTATGACCATTTTGAATATTTTTTCATGCCTTTCGGGTTAATGAATGCTCCAACGGTCTTTATGGAGCTTATGAACCGAGTGTTACACCAGTATTTGGACTCTTTTGTTGTGGTATTTTTAGATGACATCCTATTCTACTCAGGGAGCAAGGATGATCACAAGTGGAATTTAAGGATTGTGTTGGACACTATTTAGGATCATCATCTCTATGAAATTTTTTCTAAGTGAACCTTTTGGATCAGAGATGTGAAGTTTCTAGATCATGTGGTCTCAGAATGAGGGGTTTTAGTGGATCCTGAGAAGATCAATATAGTGATTTCAAGGGAGAAGTCTAAGAACGTTTTCAAAATTAGGAGTTGTCTGGTCCTGGAAAGGTATTACAGGCGGTTTGTTGGAAATTTCTCTCAGCTCGCTTCATCCATGACTTTTCTTACCTGAAAGAGGGTAAAGTTTGAATGGATCCTAGAGTGTCAAGAATCCTTTGAGGAACTTAACTGATGGTTGACCACATCACTAGTTTTTATCTTTTCAAAATTTGGAAAGGGATATGTGCTTTACTGTGATGCCTTTGGTATGGTACTTGGGTGTGTGCTAATGTAGGATGACCATGTGGTGGCATATGGTTCACACTAACACTGACCACATGAAAAGAATTAACCAACCCATGACCTGGATTTAGTGGTGGTGATGCATACCTTAAATTCATGGCATCATTATATTTTCGAGGAGAAGTTTTTGGTTTATTCTGATCATAATAGATTGGCCTACATTTTCACCCAGACAGACTTGAATTTGAGGCAATGTTGTTAGGTTAAGTACCTTTAGGGGTTTTATTTTGATATCACATATACCCCAGAAAAAGGAAATGTGGTTGTAAATTACTTGAGCAGAAAAGTTACAGTGCAATCATTGAAAGATTCCAGTAATGAGTGGACTTTGACGGTTCTTTCTTCCCAATTACATCTGAAGACCAAGTATCATAGTGTATGTGTGTTCTTGTCCAATGTTTAGCTGAAACATTACCTTATGGAGTTTATTCGGCAATAGAATTCGATTAATGAGTTGTATCAGTATTCTATGAAGCTTCTTAATAGTGGGGAGGTGCCTTGTGAATGTCCATTTTCTCCAAAGGTAATTTTGTGTTTAAAGGGTTGGTTTGTGGTTTTATTATCATTGCGGAAGGTGTTAATGTAGGATCAACACCAGTCTCAGTGGTCTATTCATCTTGGTTCCACCAAGATGTTTTATGATGTACATCGATAGTTCTGGTGGCTAGGTATGAGGTGGGATATAGATGGATTTTTTTCATAGTTTTATACATGTAAATAGGTTAAATCATAGCACCAGATTCCCTACAGTTTTCTTTAGCCACTACCTATTTCTACCTAGAAGTGGGATGAGGTTTCCATAGATTTTATTGTTGGATTTCCTCATACACCCTGAGGTAGGAATTCCATTTGGGTAGTGATTGACCTTCTAAAAAAATAGTTCACTTCATTATGATTAGGGATTTAAACAAAGTGGACGAATTGGGATGGTTGTATGTTCAATAAATAGTGAGTTTTTATGGTATGTCATTGGAGATTTTTTCGAACAGGGACCCTTTTTACCTCATGGTTTTGGTAAGGCCTTCAAAAGTTGATGGGGATGCATGTTAAGTTGATCATGTCATACCACCCTCAAATGGATGGTCAGATAGAGTGGGAGAATCAGATCTTGGAAGACATGCTCTGGGAATGTGTGTTAAATTTTGGTGGCTCGTGGGATAGTCATTTGGGGTTGGTTAAGTTTTCATATAATAAAAGTTACCATTCATAAATCTAGATGGATCCCTTTGAGGAACTTTATACTTGTCCATGTCGGCCTTCTTTGTGTTTGGATGAGGTGGGTGAGATCTTGTTGTTAGGACCAAGCCTTGTCTAGGAAACATCTGATAAATTAAAGTTGATCAAGAATCATTTCTTGATGTCTTAAAGTCTTCACAAGTCTTATACTAACCAAAGACACTAATATTTAGAATTATTTATGGGTGATCGGGTGTTTCTGAAAGTGGCACCTTGTTTAGGCCACCGTCATTTGGGTAAGCAATGGAAGCTAATGATATGGTATGTCAGACCTTTTGAGATCACTGAGAGAGTTCGTAAGATGGAATACCAGTTAGCTTTTCCATCTCATTTGACCTCAATTAATGATGTGTTACATGTCTCTCAACTAAAAAGGTATAATCTGGATCCGTCTCATGTGTTGTATTGGAAGGAGTTGGAGTTAGAGCCTGATCTTTCAGTGTTCGAGCGGTCATTTTGGATTGTGGATTTTTAGGAGAAAGTGTTTTGTGGGAATTCCATACCATTGTTTTAAGTCCTTTGGCATCACATTAGTGATGAGCATGAGACTTGGGAGTGAAAATATTGGGTTGAGAATGAGTATTCATTCTTGTTCTTTGATCATACTTTGGAATGACTTTAAAGGGGTGAAAAGTTATCATGGTGGGGTGAATTTTCACATCCATGATTTTATTTTGAGGTAATATTTTTTCTATTTTTGGTATTATCTTGGTTTCTTAATTTCCCTAGGTTTTTTTTGGTGAAAATTGGATTTTTGGGCCAAATAGTAGGTGGTGCATGGTTGGAACATGGTTAGGGGAAATTGTGTGCCAGCCTAGGGAAAATTGTGCACCATGGATAGTGGTTATTTCCCGGTCACATGGACAATCACACAGGCATGTGCCCTCCCCCAAGAAATGGTGTGGACATTTTCCTCTTGGATAGAGTAGATCACATAGTTTTCACCTGGTTTTTTAAATCATGAAGGCTAACCATGTGTCCTATCCATATCATTAAAAATTGGAAAATTACACTTTTCATCTCTTCAGTTTTAACCCTAAATCACCCCTAATCTAAACCATGTGGTATTTTTAGCCCAAAGAGCTTCCTCCACTCCTTCTTGGACCACTTAAACTCCAATATTTGGGTGGTTTAGACCATAGTTCTTCAAGAAATCATTAAGTTAGTCTATTTCTTCTTGGTTTATTCTTTCTTTTAGGGTTCTTCTTCCACCCACACTGATTTCTTCTTTTCAAAAAGGTTTTTTGAACTAATGAGGGTTCGATCTTGAGTTTTTTGGTAAAAATATTTATTCTTTTGGTTGTATATTCCCTTTACAGGGTCCCTTTATGGTGCGGTTGTGGTTTTCCACCAGATTCTAAAAGTTTCCAAGTGTGATGTAGGTGGTTCCATGCTTTTACATTACTATATGAATTTTGTTTTCTTGCATGGTTTTATAAATGTGTTCCATGGATTATGTGTGTGGTATGAAATGAATTTTCAAACTGATTTGAATCACATATGGGTTAGAAGATGGTTTTCTAAGAGAATTTGATTTTGATTCATGTGGGCCTCTTTGTTGTGCTTTACAAATGTGTTCAATGGGTTGTGTGAAAGGTGTGAAAAATGTTTTTAGGTGAATATGTGATGAAATTTTTTTTACTAAAGTAAATGGGATTTTGTTTCATGTGATCATGTTCGATATGTTTCTTAAATGTGTGATATGAATTTGGAAAGTGATGAAAAGAATTATTTAAAGTGGATTTGGTGTGTGTATAGGTTCAAAAAAGGTATTTTCTTATAGAAATGGTTGGATTTCATGTGTTCACTTCTTATTGTGTTTCCAAATAGATTTTATGAATTGTGAAAGTGGTGTGAAATGTGTTTCCAAATGTATTTGGTGTGCATGTGAAAGTAAAAGTGGTTTTGATTATGGAAAATGGTGGTTTCCATGTGATATTTGATCATTTAATGAACATACTTGTGAAAGAAAATGGGTTTTCATGTATGTTCATGATGTTGGGAATGTGTATTTGAAATTGATGGTTTATGTAACATGTGAAATAGAAATTGAGCATAAAGGTAATCCTGGGTATCTTTGTGGGAGAACTAAAACTAGTACGCTAGTTGATTCGGTAGGGCTGAGGCCCAGTTTATTCTAGAAGGATTGATGTTACAACGCTAATTAAATATGTGATATGATTAGAAACCACTAGACCTTGGGATTTATTCCCATCTAATGGATAACACACAAGGATGTTGTGGGTTTTGAATTATATTTGGAGAGCACTAGACCTTGGTATGTGTTCCCCTATAGTGGCTCTTGCATGAGGATATTGTGGGTTTTGGTTTGAGGAGCTTATCACTAAGGTATGAGGTTCCTAGGGTCCAACTAGTGCTAGTACTGATAGGGATTTATCATGGTTATCTCTCGTGGTGAGATTTTTTTGTGATGTGGTGATAATCATCGGTATATGGTGGATCTTGTGTACATTTTAATTTCAAAGTAAGTTTATTTTAAGAAATTATTTCATAGAAATGTTTTCCTTAAAAATGTTTTATTTAAAAATGATTTTGAGTTCTTTCTTAAAACCATCATGGTAATTTGTCTCCTA
The DNA here is from genome assembly GCA_963277665.1 of Viscum album. NCBI lineage: Eukaryota > Viridiplantae > Streptophyta > Magnoliopsida > Santalales > Viscaceae > Viscum > Viscum album. Next base: position 1,564,544,622 of record OY728161.1, read on the forward strand.
ATGTTATAGCATGGAATCCTTCTTTTAGGTGGCATCCTACTGGGATTTGGATCACACCCTACATACACATTTGGGTGTATATAGACTTTGTTATGTATGACCTGGGTAAAGGCAATACATTACATGGTGGTGATGGTGGAACTAATCACTAGTGTTCTTCTTCTTATAGGTGTTGGTGGTGGTGTCTTGAGGGTGATGGCACTCTCATTGCATGGATATTTTTTAGTTTTAGTTTAGTTTCTTTCCTTTCAGTTGTGGTATTTTTGTTTTGGTTAAATTTTTAAAATGTTGGATCTAAATATTGTTGTATCCCTTTTTGGTTTTGTTAATCAGTTATGTGATGTTTTGTTTTCAGTATTGTTCTTGGTTATGTATCATGGGTGAAATCATTCCTAAAAGTGTATTATTGTTACCTAGTAACCAATTGACAACACATGGGGATTGGGAACACCCTTTGAGCCATGTCTCAGGTCGGGTTAACATCTAGGTTAGATGGTATAATGGCTTCGTTTGTGACATGATCTAATATAATAGAGAGAGGAAATCTATATAACCTAACTTTCACCTTTAGATATAGTCGAGAACGTTAATCTGGAAACATAGTATCTTGAATGGTAAGGAAATTTGAAAATATAGTTAATTGATCAACAATAACTCAAATTGCATTATTACCTCAAAAAGTATTTGTTAATATGACCACAACATATATGGATATTTTTTCATATCTCCACTCTGACACTGGAAAAGGTTGAAGAATTCCCATCATTAATTGTTATTCAACATTAAACTACTGAAAATTCAAACACTTCATGGTAAATTCAATAATATATCATTTCATTACATCCCATCAGTAATAGTTCTGAAGGTCTCTATACATCTTAGTGCTACCTAGATGAATGAAAAATGGAGAACTATGAGATTCACTCAATAATTCTTTCTTCAACTAGGAATCACAAGGAAGACATAATATTTTTCCAAATCATAAAAAACACTCTACATTAATTTAAAATTTTGGAAACTTACTCTTCTTAATGGATTTTACCTTTTCCTTCAAATATTAACCCTTATTTCGATATTTCTTAATTCTTTCTAATATAGTCGACTACATTGAAACCTAAAACAAAATAGAGGATGTCCCTATATCCACAACTTCTAGGCCAAAATTTATCAAATCATTAACCAAAGGGTCACATTCCAAATGTAACATGGTTAATGGAGCATTATTTTTTCAACTCAAATAATAAACCACTTTATTTTCTTTTCGAGGATGATAATTAATCAGGAAATCATAATCCTTGATCAGATCTATCCATATTCATTATCTCATGTTCAATTATTTCTCAGTAAATATATACTTCAAATTTTTTTATCGGTATATATTTTACACTTTAATCTATACAAATTATTCCTACAAATTTTAAAAGAAAAACACACAATATCTAATTATAGATCATGTGTATGTTAATTTAACTCATGATGTTTCAACTAATGTAAATCATGATCAATTACCTAATCATTCATCATTAGAAAACAACCAATTCCTTTCAAAGAAGAATCGCTATAGATGAAAAATTTTCCATTTTTTGAAGGTAGGGATAAAATTGGAGCATTCACCAATATTCTTTTTAGTTCTTGTGGCAACTTCATTTGACAGGACAACATCAACAATAGTTGTAGAAAAATATTTTTTCACACCCTTTTTCTTCTGATCTTGATGATTTTCGGCCTGAGTTACTAACTTTGGTAATATGTTATCATAATAACCAAACTCATTGAAACTAAAACACCTAAATTTTAATTGGATATTGGTTACCCCATTCTTTAATTCGTTAGGATTATTTTCCTTGCAATCATGGTCTATATGGTCAAACTTTCCACATCAGTAACACTTCCCAAATTTCATAAGACATTCTCTAGGGTGATTTTTACCACAATATAAGAACTTTATTTTCTTACCTCAAAATTTCATTATTGTATACTTCCCCATTTCCTTCCAGCTTAATCGCTTCTTACATTCATCATCACATGGAATATAAGTTTCAGAAAACTCCATCTAAAATTGTTTGGCACAACAAAAAACTTTCTCATAGCTTTTAAATTCTCATGCGGCTAGATCTATTCATAGAATTGGTTTCAATCCTAAGTAAAATATATTGATTTCACTATCAATGTCCCAAAAAATATCTGGTACATACCTGGATAGTCTTGTAGAATCATCTTTATACATGGACATGGAATATTTTTCTTTTTACCTCAATTTAAGGATTTTTTTATATCCAAAGTCGAATAACCTTAGGGAAATATTTATCAAATAAAATATACTTAAATTTTTTTAATTCCATGGCATTAAGATCATATTTCTCTCTAGTATTATTAACTAAATACCACTATTAATCAGATTCACCTTTAAAATGATAAATGGAAAGAGTTACCTTTTGACATTCTGACCATCTCATAACTTCAAATATATTCTTCATAACATTTATCCATCCTTCAAATACCACTATGTTATATGATCCACTAAATTATGGGGTATGTTTTCTCATGAGATTCTCCACTATAGACATGTACCTTCATGGTAGATCGGGATCCTCTATGGCATGGATACCACCTCCATTTACAGCTTGTTTCAACTGGTCCATCACTACAAAAAACTATTTTGTTTCAATTCCAACCATCTCAGGATGTTGATTTAGAAGGATGTTTTTCTCTAGGTTCTTTCCCACTAGAGATTCTTTGTTTCCTCTATGAAAAACCATTATAAACAAGCATACTTTAAACAAAGCAACATGGTAATCCTAAAATTCTATATCATTTCAACTTAAACATAAAGTCAAATATTTCAATGGAATGTTATTTACATTATTCTAACCTCTAAAGTTACTGAAACTGTCCTCTAATACCAACTATAAGGACCTATCCATAAACATTACATAATATTGAGTTTTAAGTAAACAATTTATTCTATTACATTTGAGGATATTTTTAGGTTTAGAGTTTTAGAGAATTAGGTCATAACTCATGGATAAAAAACCATAAATTCTAAAGTGTACACTTTATATTAGTATCCATTTTTTCCATAATAATTTTTTTTAAAATAAAGCATGATCAATTTTCATGAAAAATCTTCATGACTTTCAACTTGAAATATTCATTTCACTTACCCATCTGTAAATCCTATGAAAAAACAATTTAAAAATATGGGATGAGTACAAAAATATTTGTATGGAACATAAAAAGAAGAAAATTGTTAGTCTAGTGAAAAACATGAAAACCCATGAAAAACTTTTTCTTTAAAACATAACTTTTTACCCAATAAGTTAATTATTATTCTTTTAAAATTATAATTTATATTTCCTTCTGAAAATGAATGATTTCAATGAAAACTCATTATCAATCATAGAAAATTCATATAGGAACCATGGGACATCATCTCATAGAACCCTTATAGAACCATTTCAAATTAGAATAACCATACGTCCAACTTCCAATATAATTCTTTAAAGAACATAATAATTACCCAATGCATCATACAATTATCTAGACACACCCATCATATAAGATATAACTATTTCATCCAGTGCTATCAGGGTACATCCATCATAAATAAAGTCCAAGGACAATATCATGAATAAATCATTTTAAGCATGAAACATTTCATCATAAAACCCTTTGAAAAACATTTTTTAACCCATATAAAAAAACTTTTTGGAAATAAAAATACCCTTTTATTTTAAAAACCCATTTTCAATACCAAAATACCTATAAAAATGGAAATATGGGGTTTCATTTAATAAAATATTAAATATTTTGAAGGAAACTAGAAATCAAATAATTGTCATGGTGGCATGGAATGTTGTCATCGTATACATTAAAAATAGGAAATTAATTTTTTCACTTCTAAAAATGATTCGTATAAACACTATTGGAAAAATAGAATACACCAATGGTTTGAAACCATTGGTATAGCCTATACTAATGGTTTGGAGGTCTGTTGGTTTATTTTCCATTGGTATAAGTCTATACCATCGGTTTGGAAACCCATTGGGATAAGTCTATATCAATGGTTCAAAACGTTGGTATATACCTATACCAAAAGTTTAAAACATTGGTATAGACCTATGCCAAAGGTTTCTAAACCATTGGGATAGACCTTTCCCAATAGTTTTAGGAAAACCATTAGGATGGGTAATTTAAAATAAAAGATGTCCTTGAGATTTGAACCCACAACCTCTTGATTATATATCAAAGACCTAACCACTATGATAAAATTATCTTTGTGAATATAATTGGATAAATATATATATATTTATAAAAAAATTATATATTGATTTATTTGATTATATTTGACAAAATAATTCATAATAAAATTTTTGTACCTATACCAACGGTTATAAAAACTGTTGGTATAGTTCTATAACAACGGTTTTAAGAACCATTGGTATAGGTCTATCCCAAAAAAATTTAGAACCATTGGTATAGGACTATACTAATGGTTTTTCAGAACCATTAGTATATGTACCTGAATTTTTGGGACCTATACCAACAATTTTGAAAAACCGTTGGTATAGGTTTATTATAAAGAACATATACCAATGATTTTTCAAAACCATTGGTATGGGGGAATACTATACTGGTAGTTTTGTAAAAATTGTTGGTATAGCCATAACCTATACCAATGGTTTTTCAAAACCACTTTTATAGGTTCATTTTATTTGACCTATACCAAGAGTTTTGAAAAAATGTTGGTATAGGTCCAGTTTTTAGTAGTGAAAACACATAAAAATATTCCTTTCGAAAACCATTGAAATAAATTCAAAAGAGATATAAAATGTAGTTTATAAATATTTTATGTTCATATAAAAACTTTTATATAATTATTTTAAAAACATGTACATGGAAGAGAAATATTTGTAAGGAAAACTTAAAAGGGAATTTTTTTAAAGAACAATACCTTATCACTTTGGAAATATTTGAATCATAAGACCCATGAAATAATAATACTAAAAAACATTAAATACTATGAAAATATATAAATTAATGATATAAAATGTCAAAAGGGATATATATACACTTCATAAAAAAATATAGGTGCATAACATCAAAATATTCATCAATGAAAGGAAATTGAAACGAAGTCCTTTTCTTCATGTTTGATTCATCATGTACGCTCTTTATATTCCTGAATAATAAACTTATGTTAATTATTTAATTTATTAAGAATATTTTTAAAGTTAATTATTTCTATTATTTATATTATTACCTTGTTATATATGATTACTTAACCAATTAGGTTTACATCGGATGTTTTGATCATATTTTACTTATGTGTCAAAAATGATTTTGGTAGGTTGATAATGGCCAAAGAGGTAATTATTTAAACATATACAGAATAATAATAATGACATAATTATTATATTTTTAAATAAATTATTCTTTTAATACCAATCGTAAAATATGGTTATGAAAAATGAACTATGTTATGATCATGGAAATGGTGGGTCGTACGTACGCATGAGTAACGTTTCTATTTTTCAATGATCATTATAGAAAAGAGACAAGTGATATTTTATCTTTAGAAAATGGTAATAATATCATATATAATGTATTATTTCTTTATATATACTTATATATATAATCCATGTGGTTTAGTGATGAAAATAGAGTCACATCGATTCGTGAAGGTGGTATTCCACACGTACACGAACGACATTATCATTTTTGAGTGAGTGAAAAGGTAAGAAAAAAATGATATATTATCTTTTTATAATGATAAATATGTAATTAATATCATAATTATTTCATTAATATTAAATTTATTTATTAAATTTATCCTTATTACCTTCCATGTAAATTGTTAGTGAAAAACAAATAACAACACTTCACGAGATGATAGTCTACCTTGCAGATGAGAGATATTATCGTATCCCATACGGAATGGAAAGTAAAAAAAATGTATATATGATATAATTAATAAAGAGGTATAATTATGTTATAAATATCAAATATATACTTTTGATCCATCATCATACCCAATCATGAGAGGTGTTTATATAAAACATATCACATATGTTCGTGATGCAGTGTTCTGTCATACACACGAGGGATGTTATCATTTCCCATTTGAGGAAAGAGGAGATGGATATAGGTAATTCCATTAACATAAAAATATTTAAGAATATAGGAGATGTTTCTGTAATTATAAAAGCATAAATGAATAATATTTTAAGGAGTTGGAAGAAAAAATAAAACAAAATTTATAGTTAGGAATTTTACCTCTTCTCAAACCACCTCTTTAGGATTATAACTAAGGTATTCCTATAATGGATATTTGAAAAAATAAAGCCTTATAGGACGAGGGTTTGGAATTTTGGAAGTTATTTTGGTAGGTATTGGTCGAACCAAAAGGTTTTTCAGGTGTAAATAAGAGAAGAGAGGGTGTGACCTTTCATAAGTGAGGCAAGTGGCACACTTGTAATTATTGAAAAGAAAAAGGTGTACCCGCATTTTTCTCATTATAAAGTGTCAAAAATGGATTATTATCAAGAATTATACATTATAAGGTATAAATATGGTCATAAAATATATTTTAGACAAATATTTAGGTCATTTAAACCCTTATCTTTTCAGAAAACTCCCAGTAAACACATTTTTACCTTAACCGTAGTAATTAAATTTTACTATTTTCACTATTCATTATGATAAAAAATTAAGTTTAACTTATTAGAAAATATAAAATATTATAATTAAAAATATTTAATGCATTTTTAACAAATTCATTTCACATAATTGGAAAAAATTAATTTAATACAAAACATGCAGATGTGATAAAAAACAGGTTTTCAAGAAGTGTATTTTCAAGAAAAATATGATTTTATATTAACTCTACGATTAATAATAATAATTTTATGAATATATATTAATATTTATTGACATTTAATTTATAAATTTCATTTAAAACATTTCTCATTATGTATTATCTTAATTAATTAAAAATTAGAAACATTTTACATTTAAAATATATTTTAGAAAAAAACCCGTTTTTAAACCCAAAAACAAACTTATACTAAAATCCATTATAATATTGATTCAACTGAATTTAAGTGGATTAAATATAACCAAATAATACTTATGGTTATTTAAATTATATTCCAAACATAATGGTACTTTTAAATTACTTAATTTATTGAAAATATAAGACTTTTTTACAAAAACAATTGGTATTTTTTACTAATCACCAAAAAATTGATATTTTCTGAAAAATACCAAAATTTCACCCAAAGTAAATTTTGATATAATTATTTAAAAAATAAAAATTAATTTTTTCTAATTATAATCTTAAAATTTAGAAATAAAACTTTTAAATAAAACCTTATAATAAAAGTATTTAATTAAAACTATTTCTTTTTTTATTTAAAAATAACTTGATATTTTTATAATGAATATAACTATATTAATATACATAAAAGTGATTTATTATATATTTAATTGGATTGATACAATCATTTCCATTGGGATCCTGGGTTCATCCTTTCATCGATAGAATATTAAATGTGATTTAATTTTTCTATAATCCATATAGAGGGAGATAATCAATGCTTAGAATCACATAAAATTTCACTAAAAGGTGAAAAATAAGATTTTTTTAAGGATCATTCACACGAAATAAAACATGAAATTTCCAAATAATTAGTGGAGTGTAATTTTTCCCAAATTATCTTGATTCACTTCAACTGTTATGATTGTATAATCTTTCCCTTTATCCTTCTCCTTCAGAGGTTGTTATGGCTTATCATCCTTATTATCCATTAAATTGGGGCATATATATTCATAATGATAAAAGTCCTTTAACTTGAATAATTGGAGTGTGTTTCATGTATTCTATTAGGTTTTCACCCTATTATCATTATTATATAACCTCTTCCCATCACTTTGGTATCAACTACTCAATGACCTTCATTTCCACACATAAAATAGTTAGTAGTCCCCTTAAGAAAATTTCCTCCATGTTTCCTTCCACAGTTTGAGCATAATGGAAATATCATCTTATTTTCTATATGGTTTTTAGAGTTTCCCTTTAATTCCATATTTCTTTTATTATCAAAACCATTCGATTGATGGGCCAATCCAAAATCTATTTCTACCTTGATAGCACAACAAACGATTTCTTTATAGCTACTAAAGTCCCTTATGGATAACACCTTTTAAAGACTTGGTTTTAATCCACTAAAGAATATATCAACCTTACTTTAAAGTTGTATGATAATACCATAATCATATCTTGAAAGTCTTATAAAATATTTCTCAATGGTACCAAAGAATTCATTATCTGTCTTCTTTAGCTCAAGGAATTCCTTCTCCATTTTCATAAAAAGAATATAAGGGAAATACTTATTGAAAAATAATCTCTTAAACTAATCCCACTCCGTGAATTTAATTTCATATTTTTGCCTTCTATTCTTGATAATAATCCACAATTGATCTACTTTTCCTTCCAAATGATAGATGGAAAGAATGAATTTTTCATACACCAAACACTGGAGAATGGAAAATATATTTTCAATGGTATCGATCCATTACTTAGAAATAATTAAATTGGAATAACCACAAAAAGAAGGTGGATTTTTTCTCATGAAGGACTCAATATAATTTTGTTCCCTCCTTCTCTCATTTTTAATTTCAACATGATTCATAGCCTGAGAAAGTTGTGTGAGAATAACAATCATATTTTTTATTCCAACTCCATAACATTTGGTTTCTTATGAGGACAATCATTTCATTTTCCTTTGTATTCATCATTAACGTGGTTTCTTCAAACTCTATTCATTGAATAAAACCAAAAACCATAGTATTATAAATGCTAATCATAGTGGGGAAACTACATAATCATGAAAAATAATTTATAGGATGTATAAATCATGACACCTCTTTTTCAATATATGACACCTTAGGTTTAACCTAGTTCATTCATGGTCATCATTTATTTAAATATTTCATGATGTTTTATAAAGAGTTTGTAAAGTTTCAAAATATATTCCTAAGGAGTGTCAAACCAGGTGTACAACAAGGCCCTTTGTCATGCATCGGGTGATGAATGAGTCCAGCTCAATGCACTCTTTTCATAGTTATTACCCCTAGGTACCTCTGTTCCAGATCCACATCTACTTTTAGTATCCTGATAAGAATGTAATTTCTTGGAAACCATTCTCTCTATCCTTCACTAAAATTCCAATATATTTTCCTACACTTATACTTATCCTTATGGTTCTCACTAAAGTTTTCTCATCCATGTTTTCAAAGGTTTAACTAAACCTTTATCTAATACCAAATGTAGATACCTCAAACTTCTCATATATAAATATTATATCTTAGTAGATGAATATTAATTACATAACATAACAATCCATTCCAAAATGGTTTAGTTATAGTACCTTTGGAAACTTGTACACCTAAAAAGTTTTTCCATAAGTGAACTACAATATCTGTCACTAAGTTCTTAATAACTAGAACCCTTCTTATACATATCATACATAATATCTTTCTTCATATCTTGGGGAAAGAAAACATAATAAAGGGTGAACATAGATTATCATTTATGGTAAACAAAGGAGATATCAAAATAACATGATCATATGGGTATGAGAACATGAGAATAACATTTTAAAATCATACCCTACATATCATAGATCATAAACTTGAGTCATGGAATAAATTTTTGTAGTTCATATGATATGAATCATAATGGAATCAAATAAAATGATCTATGAGAGAATAAAATTAGCATAATACATAGATTTGTGTCATGCACATAAGTATAAAAAATTTTATATCAAGGTTATTCACTAAGACATTCAAAACATGTTAGGCTTGGGCTAACCACCCTTGTACCTACTTTAGGCTTGGGATAACCTCTCATATACCCAATTTTTAGGCTTGGTATAATCTATCATGTACCCTTTAAGCTCATAGAACATTAATCATTACCTAATTCATTGGAGGGATATATAGGTCTCATCCATCACATAATGAAAATCATACATATGTGTGCCATAATATTATAAAACATTAATCATATCATAAACCATAAAAAATGGTTTTATAAACATTTTATCATATGATTATAACATAACATGTGGAAAAGGGAATGTGTTTCATAAATATATTATCATCATAAATATAAACCATTCATAAAAATAATAATAATGGTATCCTTGGATCATATCCCTAGTAAATCATAAGTTACATCAAAGGATGTCATCTTATATGGAAAATGATTTTTAATTAAAAATCACTTTCAAAATTTTTTAAGAAAATAACATTTCTTTAGAAATCACCTTTTTAAAACTAGAAAATAATAAAATATTGTGGAAATCCTTTTCTTTGAAAATAACCTTGAAAACTTAAAAAATATTTAAAATCATTTAAAAAATTTCTTTAGGAAAATATCCCTTCCTCTTAAAAAAACTTTTTTAAAACAAAAAACATTTTAAAAATCATTTTATTTGAAAATAACCTTTGAAACTTATAAATGAAACTTTAAGAATAATTTAAAATATTTTTTGAGGAAAATATACTTTTCAATTGGAAAAACACTTTTTTAAAAATATAAATCATTTTCAAAATAAGTTTCTTTGAAAATAACCTTTGAAACTTATAAATTAATCTTTAAAACATTGTTTTTTCATAACGGTGAGAAATTTTGTACACATTAAATCAAAGATTCCTTTCACATTTTCAGTAAAATACAAATGGACTTTCTTTTGAAAGAGACATGAAGATTCCTTTTAAAAAATTTAAAAATTCAAAAAAGTGTAAAAATTAATTTAAAAAGTTCCATGGGAACATTAAAAAATTGAAAATATTTTTAGAAAAGATTTATATGGAAGAATAGGGGTTTTCAACCAAAGATGGAAATAATATTAGTTTTCTTTAAAAACCTTATTTTGGAATCATGAGTACATAAAGAGAGGAAACTGAAGGGGAAACATTTATTCTCATGAAATAACCATTAGATAATAAAATTCATGAGTTTCTTAAGATATAAATCATAATATTTCATCATCTAAATCATAATCATAAACAATTCAGATGAACAATGAGATCATAACATCAGACTCTTACCACTTTGATAAATTTTGAATTGTAAGCCCCATTAAAGTAAAAAAATAAAAGAAACCTTAAATATCATGAATATAAGGATATTAATGATATAAAATTTCAAAGGTTCTATATATACACCTCACAAAAGAAGATAGATACATAACATAACATAACATTTGTCCCAAAGAAGACAAATTGAGACAAAAATCTCTTACCTTAAGTATCGACTTCCCTCGTACATGTTAGAAACTATTGTCTAATAAGTATAAGTTTATTATGAATCTATTAAAAAACCATAATTATATATATTATACTATATATTATTTTCTTATGACCTTTAATTGCCTTTTTATCAAAAATTCAATGTTAAAATCATGTTTCGGGCAATAACTACTTTGTTTTCATGTATTTTTCAATTTTTTATTTTTGGTCCTCTTACTTAGATCATGGTTTCATAATATCAATATTGTTAAAAATTATAAAAATATAATATATATTCAATATATATATTTATTTAGAGTAATCCATATAAGTTAGAGATATAAGATGAAATACATTGTTCATGGAGATGGTGGGTCGTACGTATGCATGAACATTGTTTCCATTTTCTCGACGGATGAAATAAATGAAAGTTAAATAATATATTAACATTATAGAATAATTATTATTTCATATATATCATATATATTCATTAAATTTACCCTAATTACCTTACATACAAAGCTTTAGTGAAAAATGAATCACATCGCTTCACGAGGCGGTAATTTGTTGTATACACGAACGACGTTATCGTATCCCCTATGGAATGTCAATTAATAAGTTATATATTAAATAATAATTATAGAAGTATAATTATGTTACAAATATCATATATATTCATTTAATCCATCCTTATTACCATCCATGTAAAATAGAAATAAAAAACACATCACATCGGTTCACAAGGCAGTAGTTTTGTCGTACACATGAGCAACGTTATTATTTTACAATAGGATTTAAGGTAAGAAGTTAGGTGTGATTTTATAATTTAATATTTATAATAATATCATAAATATATTATATATATATATATATATATATTAATTTCATTATTATATTCATCTGTGAGATTTGGTGATGGGAAATGAATAACCTTAGTTTATGAGGCGGTAGTTTTTCGCACCCATTATCAAAGGTTTCATTTACCATTTGATGGAAGTGGAGATGTATATAGGTTATGTAATTAAAATAATAAAATATAATTATACGATATATAATTTTGTTATTATATCATCATATTTTAATAATATTTGAACGAGGTGGAAGAATAAATAAAACAAAAACACAAGTTTAATAATTTTGCCGCTTCTTCGGAGAACCTCTTTAGTTTTATACCAAAAGCATTGTTAGGAGAGTTTTCTAATCAAAATAAGGCATATATAAAGTTTATAGGAAAGTAGGAAATATGTTTGGGTAGTTATTGTCTGAACCAAAGGGTTTTGGAAGTGTGAATATGGGGGGAGAGGGGTTGGCCTTTTTATAAGTGGGGAAGATGATACACTTGGAATTTTAGAAAACAATAAAGTGTACCCACATTTTTCACCTTCCAAAAAGATCCATAATGGGTAATTCTAGAACCTTATAGGTGATAAGGTCAAAATATATCCATAAAATATGTTTTCTACAAGTTTCTAGGTCATTTTATCCCTTAACTATTTATTATAACCCTCTCATAAACCTGTTTTAACCTTAACCACGATAATATTTTTTTACTATTTTTACTATTCATTTTGACCAAAAAATAATTTGAACTTATTATATAATATAAATTATTCTTATTTCAAATATGGAATCAAATTTTCCAAATTCTATTCACATAATTGTAAAATTTTAATTTAAAATTAAACCCGTAGACGAGATGAGAAAGTGGTTTTCCAAAGAGAAGTGTTCAAAAGTTTAAAAAGTTTTTATATCAAAATTCAATATAAAATTGATTCCAGTGACATAAATTAGATTAATAAATATATAATTTAACTAATTTTTATTTTAAAACCATTTTAAAAAAAACAATATACATTTTTTAAATGAAAATACGGTTTTCAATAAAGTCCAGTATTTTTCACTATTCATCAAAAAAATTATCTTTTCAAAAAAATCTCAAAAATTCACCAAAATATAATTTTAAAATTTATATTTCAAAAAAATTAATTTTATTTTGTTAAATATATTTTATAAATTTTTAACAAATTAATTTTATTATTTTTTCACAAAAAGAAATAGAAAACATTTTTTTTGAGAAAATAGTATTTTCAAAAGATATAAAGACTATAAAAAATTAAGCAATTTTTTATCAATATGTTCTCTTTATATAAAACCATTATAATTAATATTTATAATTTGGTTGTTCTTATTCATACCTCTAAGTTTAAAATCTAGGTAATAACGATCATGTTTAAATAATAATATTAATAGTTTATCACAGCTTGTTAAAATTCAATGTTTTGTACAACACAAGATATTGAATAAATTAAATTTATTTGAAAAAATATATTTCATAAAAACTAAGGTTGTTAAACTTGTGAGAATATTGGAGGTTAATTTTGAAAAAAAATTCATCCAACAATGGAAATTCTACCGCCTGTAATGGTTCATAGTAAAAACCATGTGTTTAAGTCTTGAAAGAACTCCTAGGTAGACCCTTTTTAGAGGGTTAGTATGGATAAGGGGTGATTATCTTATGGTTTTGGTGTGAAATGAAATATGTGACTTAGAGTGAGATAAAGATACTATTTGTTCCTTGTAATGGAAAATACCATGCAAGACATTGTGATCTTGATACAGGATAAGAGGTGGCATGCTTGGATAAGTGTGTTGAAATTCCTTGAGGATAAAGGATTCAAGGATCAAGGATCCTTAGGTTTCTAGAAGGATAATTTAAGAATGGACTTTGGTTGAGTATTTTTACATTGGTATGCAATTTCGGTGGGAAGTTTCTTCTAGCGCATTAAGTGTGGTTTGAATTGATTTTGATTGTCAGTGCCTTGCTAAACTACCTTGGGAGCAGGTGTTTCATGAATATTTATATCTCTTTGTAACATTTTCATACATAGGAGTGTCATGGTGTGTCTTTGGGTTTCCATATAACTTATTCCAAGTTCACGGTGGAGTGTGGTATAACCTTGGTGATCTTTGATAAATCTATAGTTGGGTAGTTTGGATTAGTATAAGGGTAACAGTTGTGGTGGTGGTTTAGAAATGAAAAGTATGGACTTTGTGTGGCAGTGTATCATCGATTTGATGATGGTTTAAGAAGAATTCCATAGCTTAAGTGGACTCAGACGATGGTGAATCTTATTAGGATCTATGTGGGTGGAGTGTGGTTTAGTGTTGTAAGTCCTTGGGATGTGTGGGTTAGTGGTTAGGGACTGCTGTGGCATTTCATTTGGTTTCTTCAGATGAGGCTTGTTGTGCCTAAGAAGTTGGTACGTGTAGTTAGTTGATGATTAAGAATGAGGATCGACCAAGTTAAGTTAGGGTTGTTAATTTTTTGTAATTTTAAGACCTAGATTTAATTTCTTGGGTTGATATTTTCATATCTAGTGGGTTTTTTCATAGTGGTGTGGCAGAAGCATGGTGGACCTTATGAAAAAAGGGTGGAGATTGGAATTGATTTGTATAATTTTTAGGTTGGGTAAATGGTTTGTGCATGTATCTTTTTTGGGTTCTATAAGGAGAGTTTTTTTGGCTCCTAGAAATATGTCGTAGTTGGTAGTTTTGTGATGTAGGTGGAGGAAGACAGTGATTTTGGTAGTTGTTGGTTTGTTGGAAAGTTTTTGTGGGGTTGTATCTCATCTTGGTAGATTAGGAATATAAGGAGTTTCCTATTGTGGTGAATGGGTGAAAAATATTTTATATTTGTTGGTGGGAACAGGTGATCCTATTTTAGAAAGTGTTAGTGATACTCTTGAGTTTTGACATTCGATTGATAGCAAGGTAGGTATGTGCTTGTGGACTGATGGCAATAGAGTTTTCTTGGTTCATTTTAGGAGTAGGGTGTAGTTGAAATTAACTCATGTGTTGAAGCAGGGTGTGGTAGTATGTGTGTGTAAACAGCCGATCCGTGCTGATAAGTGAGAAATACCCATGTGTGGGTATCGATCAGAGGTGGTCAAGTGTGAGCTAGTGTCTCCAACTAGTGGAGTGAGAGTTAGGCCATTATATTCTCTTTTGTTTGGAGTTAGTGTGTTCATGACATGTTTTATGTAGTGAACCACGATTCATAACATGTTTCAAGGGTGAACCATGATTCTTGGCATGTTTTAAAAAGTGATCCATGATTCATGACATGTTTTATGGGTGAAACGGGATTCATGGAATGGTTAAAGGGGAGAACCATCTCACAAAATGTGACAAAGTTCCATGTTGGTGCATCAGAACTTGGGGAAGATTGAAATTTGGTACCTTGGATTGTGAGTATTAGCAAGACCCGGCATATGGGTCCATTATAAAGAATGCTAATTTGGAGGTAGGAATGCCTTGTGAGGAGTGTCTGGTGCTTATTGTGGGTTGAAGGGAGGAAAGGGATGTGCGGAAAGGTAACACCAATCATTCAAATTTTATGATTTCATGTACATATCCAAGATATGGGTTTAATAGTAGGAGTCAGATGTCAAGGACTAGAGGTTGGTTATTCTAGCCTATAGGCTGGGTTGTTTGGGAGCGACACCTACAAACACTTCTTGAGGATAGTAATTCATTAGAGGTGGAGTTTTTAATGCCCCTAAAATTTTGAGGTATGTTAAGGGTTATAATATTTCCCTGGATATGTGTATTCTATTCATTTTTTACTATTAAAGTTGTTGGGTATCTTTGGGATGAGTTTAGTGGATTTGGATCGGCTTGCTACTAAAAATTAGTAGTAGACATGCTTTCATGGAATGACACAATGTGTCACGTAGTGAAAGTATCAACCTAGGGATTTTAAGGGTGTTATTTGAAAAATTTCATGATGTGAACCATGGTTCCATGCCATGAAAGTCTTCTAAGTGGTTTTTTTAGCGATAATGCCATCTTTTTCCCTCTTGGACCACTTATTTTCTCATATTTCTTCTTCCTAAACCGAAACATTACTAGGCAGCGATGGGGGCTCCCTATTTGGTAATTTTGGATCCATCTCCCGCATTTCTTAGGAATTTCAAGCATTGTTCATTGTGATTACTTCCTCTTGGTAAGTAAATTCCATCCATGCACTAAATCATTGGTTATTCCTCTATTTATTGGTTTCTACTGTGTAAACCCCAATACCCTATTTTCGTGGCCATTTTTTTCGGATTTGGAGCGACTGGATTGTCGCGGGTGGTGATTCTTGGTGGTTTAGCTTCACCACTCTTGAGGTAGGATGTCTTTACCATTTTACAATTTTCATATAAAATAGTATGCCTTTATTTTAATACAGGTGTGTGTATATCCCTATAAAACCTCTAATTTTGGTGTTAAAGTGAGTGGGTGAGTTCAAGTAGTGAATCACATTGAGTGTGCACTTTGTAAATCAATGAACATGAGCCTTGTATAATCAATAATGATAGGATTTTCCTCTTAGGAAAACGGGATTGGAAAAAAATTTTGGATTCAGAAGGGGATAGAATGACATGGTATGATTGTGTTTGGTTTCATAGGATGATATAGGCTAATCATGAGGGATATATCCTTACTTTCTTGAATAGCCCAAAGGCCTTCAATTTTTATTGATTTTTGATAATCCACCTTTCAAGGGATGAGGCAGAACCCTTACAAGGACCGAAGGCTTAAGTGACGTTACATGACCCATAGGTCTTAGAAAATCAACCCAAATATAACAACTTGGAACTGCCCCTCCCTAGAAAATTTCATGATATCAGCCCTTCACCATCACATGGTTAGTCGGCTAGCTGTCCTATGTAGAGCTGCACAGGCCCGGTACCAATGGAAATGTCATAACCTCTCATTCTTCCATGTCCAGTTATCTCTCCTATGGTGAATGTGCCTACTCTGAATCCTCATCTGGAGCCTTGTTCCTTGTAATCTATCTAGTAAATCTGTATTTTCATGTGGCCCGAAGGCTTTGAGGTGGACCAAAGGCCTTGAGGTGGCCCAAAGGCCTTATGGTGGCCCGAAGGCCTTTAGGTGGCCCAAAATCATGACTGGCCCGAAGGCCTTGGGTGGCCTGAAGGCCTTGAAGGACTTGAGGACCAAACCAGTGGCCCGAAGGCCCAAATAGATGAATAGTTATGGTTTCTATAGTACTGAACAATACCAGCTACAGTTCCTACTATAGTATTTCTATAGAACTGCTATAGTAACCCAGAAATATGCCTTCACCAAGATTCGATCTCGGGTCTCTTGGATGCACTTGTTGAGTCATCACCAACTGGGTTGAGGCTTGTGTGTGGGATATATCCTAACTTGAAGTGTGGTGTGAGGAAAATCGTGAGTGATATGGTCCTGGTTTTTTATGATGATGATATCCATTGTGAGTGAGGTTTTGTGTTGAGTTTTTTTGAGTTTGTAGATTCTTAATCTTGTGATTGTACGTGGCCTCCCCAAAACCTGTGGGGATGGGTTGGTGTAATTGTATATGTCCTTCCCAAAGTCTATGGGGATGGTCTGGCGTGATTGGTTATGGCCTCCCTAGAGTCTATGGGGATGATTCCGTATGATTTATGGAGACCTCCCCAGAGTCTTTGGGTATAAACTAATATTATTGACACAGACATTCCTAGAGTCAATGGGGATGGGTCGATGTGATTAATTATGACCTCCCTAGAACCGGTAGGGATGCTTCAATGGGACTTGATGAACCTCCAAGAGTGATCAGGGATGGATTGGGAGATAGACCAGGTTATGAACTTTTTGATAAGGAATAGTTCATGTTTTTTATGTTCTTATGGGTTTCTAAAATACATTCCTTCTAGAAATGATCCAAAATGGGTAGGGTCAGAGTTCGTTGTGGCCTGGTTAGGACACGATGATCTGAAATTTTTTGTGTTTTTATGTAGTTATTTTTTGTAATTGCATGAACTTTTATATGACTAATGAACTTATTATAAGGACTAATTGATGGTGTCCCACTAGGTTTATGCTCACAACATGTATGGACATATCAGTGTGTGTGCAGACTCTTTATGGTCAGGGTTTCAGATGAGGGAAAGGGCCCTATTTATGGCAGTTTTGTAGGAGCGAGTTAGTCAATGCGATGTCATGGAACACTTCAGGATTTGTTTAGGAGATTCCTCTTTATTTATTTTTTCCATTTTTGTTTATTTTATAAAGATTTCATGTATGTGGGGATCTCTTGACTTTTTATACTAGATATTGTATGTCATTTTTTATAGAATGGGATGTTATTATTTTTATTACTTCTATTTTTTTATTTGTTTTGCTTTAGTCTAATTATAGATTTTATTATTGTGTTCTCTAATTGGTTATTTGTTACTAAGTTTATATTTTATCCACAATGTTGCTTAGGGCTTCACCACAAGTCAAAATCCTCTTATGTACTGGGAGGCGCACATGTGGTCATGTGGCACCCCCTGACCCGGACCAGGTGATTCAAGTTGAGGCATCACACCATGTATAGATATTTAATACTTACACAGCATGTAATATCACTCAACATGTCATGTGGCGCACATTTTGTATAGTCCTTATCATTTTTTGTGTACATACACAACATGTATGTCGATATGGAATATCACAATATACATGGTATGTTATTCCATGGGTCAAGTTGTGTAGTCTTTTCAGCATGTATGACCACATGGAACACCATGAATATATGCAACATATATCGCTAGCAATGCGCATAAAGTGCATGGTATGTATGATGATCATTACATGTTTTGTAGTTTCATATTTTGCATGGAATTTAAAACACTATGTGTATACCCACATAACACGGAGAAAATTACTTGGTGTGTACCATTAATGGGTTGACATATGTTACATGACTTGTACATGTCAACTAAATGTCATGTAGTCCACTTATTATCATGTTTCTTGGATAGTAGTCAATACACAGCATGCGATTATGTTGTGTACCAACCACATGACTCTTCATGAATTACGTAGTGTGTTTAATCATGTGGGGTTACATTATGTGTACACCGATTACACATCATATAGTCTCTGGCAAATTTTGTGTTGCACAGACTCTCAATATACAAGGTGTAATGACATCGCATACCGAGTCATGCAACGTAGCTCGCTCCTTGTGTGAGTTGACCATGGGTACATGGCATGTGATTTACTGTTACATGTCATGTAACTGGGTCATTCAACCAACATCCTTGACACCTCTAGATGGGATATTCAAGTGTTCTTTGTAAGTTTTTTTCCCCATTGGTGGTCATTCATACTTGGATTAATGTTTTATATCACTCGTTAGATTAAGAATAAAAATTCGAGTATGATAACTAACAAACCAATACATAAAATTGATCAAATAAATTATAAGTAATTATAAATTATAATGTGATCGCTTTGAAATTACTTTAAGGTTCTAAAACCTAGAGAAAGTGTTGGTACAATGCCTAATTTTTTATTTTCATCGGTGTCAACGGATAATGTCTAAATAACTTCATGAATGAAACCCTAAAATCTTCTCGAGAATATTTTTTACATTTAATTTATAATTAATTTAAAATAATAATTTCCATAAAAGTGATAATCCTCTCAGTCAATTTTAATTGTCTCTCTTGATGTGTTTTCATTGAAATAGAGAATCCAAATAAGGATTCCTCTAGGTGTATCCACATGTTCTCCTCAAATATCTAAACATCATTCTTAAATCTTTGGGCGCTAGCATGGTATAGACAAGTGCTTCATTCCGTTTGTTATTTAATCACAGTAAGAAGTTTCTCTTATTCTCTCTATGTTCTTAACATGAAAGATGGAAGGATTATTCTATCTAGGCTTGATAGAATTCTAGAAAGACTTTCACTATGCACAACAAGTCTCACCTTCTCTAAAATGGTATAATTTGGAATTTAAACTTAGGGTTAAAATAATTGATAATTGTACAATGAACCTTTACCAATTTATTTATTCTATGTAATACTCATGTCAAATGATAATATTATTATTATTATTTCCATTACATGTGTTTATTTAAATATATTTTCTTAAATAAATAAATATTTATTTATTTAAATTATATTAAATAAAATATATCATATCCATCAGACCACTAACTCAACCCATTAATCCTCTATGAATTTTATTTAACCTTGAATAATAAAATATTTATTCAAATAAATATTATTCGTTCAATAAATAAATAAATATTATATTCACTAAACTCAAGAATAAATATTTATTTCAATATTCACATAACTAAAAAATATTTATATTAATATATTCACTAAACTGGTGAATAAATAAATATTTATTTATTACCTTGTGAATAAATAATACAGAGATAAAATAAAACTCACATATTCTAAACATTAATACTTCATAATTAAATTTATGAAATCAAATTTACTTGAATAATTATTATTCCAAAAATTGAGAATAATATTCTTTCTTAATATTAAATTCACTAGAATTTATTGAGATTTTGGATAGACATAATGTGTGGCTTTTTAGGACTCTTTCTCTATGACATTAGGTGATCTCACCTAAAGTATGAGATTAGTGTCTAACAACAAGTCAAGGAACCTATAGAGAAAAAGGTTTATGTCGCAACAATAATAATCTTCCTACAAATTCTATAGTGTAATATAATTTCTTTGTCTTGATATATCATCAGGAAAGATACATACTTATATCATCACTCTATAAGATCGATTTATCTTTTTTTGAATCTCTAGAATGAACTCATCTATAAACTAACATGGTCATGGATTTTATCAAACATATTCATTTCAATTAAAGAGCCATATATTTCTTCTCCCATTAACTCATATGGGAAAAATTCATTCTTGACTTATTTAATTAATGGCACAGCACTTATGAAATGCACAACAAATGTTACCACACTGAGAGTATATATCATCACAATTTTCATCCATACATCAAAGTACATGATTCATGATATATACTAACAATAATCTAAATACAAAAGAACAATACACATGTTTTTGGATAGGAATATCCAATAACACATAATCATATGGAATTCTTATTAGTGGGTCTAGCCTCATAACATCCCTTCTTTGAGATCACTAAGTGTGAAATTCCTGAGAAGAAGTCTCCATGCCTTAAGATCCTCTAACACTTGATAGTCATACATCATTTTTATATTAGATATATGTATCTAGACAATAATTTTTATTTAATAATATTTTTATAGAATCTCTAGGTACTCATTATAGTGAGGAACTATCATAACCCTTCGATGCGTCAACTACTCTAAGGACATTACCACATTAATGCTATGCAGAAGAATAATCATTATGTGATAATATATTTATTAATATAATAGCAATTGAAAGTATAAATTAGTTTGGTTCTATAATAACAATTTCAATAGGTCCCATCCACTTATATGAATCAATAATAATTAGCATCCTCAATATATTCAAATGATGTGAAATTTCATATATACATAGCCTATTATTTGGATATTCCTCAACTGGTATTAATGAATTGAGTCTTAATAATTTACTTTAATTTTATCACCAATAATTAATGTGTTCTAATATTAAATTTATAACACAATTAATTTATTAATGGAATCAATTAAACACATTAAATTCAAATTATTTATCATAATTAAACAAACACTGAATGTGTAAAACCCAAAAAAAACATGTAAAGTATAAATCATAATTTAAAGCAAGTAAAAAATGTTAATTTAATCATCAATGAACTAAATTTTTAACTACACAATATCAAACCAAGTAAATACCCAAAATTACATTTAAAGTCTCATTTAATCTCACAAATATAATGAGTTATAATCACCTTAAATTTATAATGATAGAATTGAATCTATACCATTCAATGTAAACAAGTCCAACAAAATTGAGAACTCCAGAACTAACATGAGAAAAAGGGTTTAATGATTTAAAAACTAATCACTCCATCCAAATCCGTTTTTAATTTTCTCATAATCTACTCTGAGGTTAAGTGGTAACAACACATAAAACTGATCCAAAATAAACCCAACACAGTACAAAACCAAACTGCATAACCCAAATTTAAATTTCAAACATTGAAAAGCAAACAAATAGGGGGGAGGCTAGTAGATATTGACCGTGGAAAGAGACTCGATCACCAGTCTCGAGCCCCATGCTTCCCCATCCCATCATTAATGAAAAACCACCCATGAACCCTGACTACTAAGACCACATCCCACCAGAAACTAGTACCAGTGATCTAAAACCAATCCACAGAATGCCCCTTCAACCTCATCATCGTCTCTTCACCATCGTATTCTTCACAAGATGATGTCATCAAAAAATTCATCATCGCCCCACAATCAACATCAAAATCCTATCATTGAGATGAAATGAATCACTAAAGAGCACTTCACAACCACCCATTTGAATCATAAATACCTATTTCTATGATGATACCAATGACCGCCAAGAAGAGAAACTATGGTTTGAACCCAAAGGAAGTAATGAAGCTGAATAAGTATAAGCCTCTAGGATTGATGGCCACTTGAACCGCACTTCCCAAAACCTCTTTCAAATTCATCACACCAGGACACACTGGGAGAGGTGTGATGGATCCTGAAGTAAGAGTAGGGTAGGGGTGGAGACCTCAATAGTGAACCATAACCTCTGTTAGGACCTTCAACTCCTCCATTTGGGACCACCACCATATGAGACTATTGTTGTGGAAACACCGGGAGTCATAGTGACTGAACAGTTTTTCAAATGAAGAAAAGATAAAATAAAAGAAGAAGAAGAACATAGACACAGTGATTTACATGGTTCAGGAATAGTCCCTACATCCACGGCAGGGAAAAATAATCTCACCATGAAATCCATGAGAAAAATTACAATTATATCTCATAGTTTCTCACATACATAGAAACTCTAGCCTGAAATGAGATAATAAGGAGGATGAAGCACGATTCCACCAACCACAAAAAAAATCTATTGTGCTACGGTGAAAAGTGGATAAAAGTATGCACTGCTATAGTTCTTCAGCCACCCAATTACAAGACTCTATAGTGGATGGTGGTAATAAGTACATGAATCTACAGTAATTATCTCTCCAAAGTCTGAGCTAGTGCATTATTCATTCCAAAATCCACACTGATACAGTGCCCTATTAGTCGGTCAGCTCAACCCATGGAGTTGTGGCCTGGTGCGAAGTATGGGTTGCAATAATTTGGCCCAACTTTATCCAAAATAGATTGGGATACACTAATCCAACAATATCTCACTTGGAGCCTAATCCACTATGTTGACCTACTTCAATGCCACTGACTTAGAAAACTTACTTAATCTAAGCTCCTCCTCTTCTTCACTCACCAGTGCATGCTTCTATTCATAGCTTCAATTTCAAGATATTGATTCATGAAATACCAGTTGTTTCTCTTTTTTTATCTAATAGTTTCCTCCCATATTTTTTCACTCATCCTCCATTCATCAGTGGAGACAAATAGAGGTACAATAGTGCCTCAACTTTTGTATTACCATCAGATTAGTTAGCATATTTTCTAGATTGTTTGTTCCACAAATCTTCTACAATATCAACAACCCATCTTGTATCAAGACTATGATAAAATGGTTCTTCAACTAAATATACTTATTCTGGGCATGAAACACTAGATTCTTTACAAGATTTATGGAACTCTAACTATCACAATGCAATACATTTTCCTATCTATTTCTTATCATCTCATCCAAGAAGCTCTTTATCCAAACCATCTTCTTTCCAGCTTCTCTTACAACAATGTATTCTGCCTCTAGGGTGGATAAAGTTGTCACCTACTACAATTGTGATATCCAGCTTACTACAGTTCCTTGACAAGTAAATACATAACTTGTAGTACTCCTCTTGTTGTCGACGTCACCTCTAAGGTCAGCATCCACATACCCCTACAATGAATTTTCTTTCCCAAAGCACATAGATACTTCCTTACTTCCCTTCAAATACCTCAGTATCTGCTTCACAGCTTTCTAATGTTTCTTTACAGGGTTATCCATGTACCAACTCACAACTCTCAATACATAAGAAATGTCAAGTTGAGTACAAACAATGGAATACATTAGGATTCTAAGAGCATATGCGTATGGAACCTTTTCCATGTACTCAACCTCTTCTGTCATCTTCAATGATTTATCCCTTGATAATTTGAAATGACTCGCCAGGGAAATATAAATCATCTTTGCTTATATCATACTAAATCTAATCAGAATCTTTCCAATGTAGTCATCCTATGATAACATCAAGGTTCTAGTTGCATGATACCTCTTTTTCTTCATCCCCAAAATATTTCCAACTTCTCCAAGATCCTTCATCTCAAACTCCTTAGCCAACTGGACTTTTAGAACATCAATCCTCTGCATACATGATCCTACAATGATCATTCCATCCACATATAGAAGGAATATAATATATTCATCACCAAAGTATTTTATCTAGCAGTATTGATCCATTCCACACCGTTTGAATGCATTTTTAGTCATTAATGAATCAAAATTTTTGTTCCACTGCCTGGGTGTCTGCTTTAACCCATATAATCTCTTCTAGAGTTTTCACATCAGGCCTTTCTTTCCTGAATAAATATATCCCTACGGCTACTGCATATAGAGTTCCTCCTACAGATCTCCACGAAGGAAATCATTCTCAACATCAAGTTGCTCAATATATAAATCTTTTGATTCAATAATACTAAGAACCACATGGATGGTGGTAAGCTTCACAACAGGTGAGAAGATTTCAGTAAAGTCCGGTAACATCCCATTACTATTTCAAGTTTTCTTAAATCCTAATCTGTTAAATTATTATGTTGAATGGGAAAAAATGGTTTCTCAGTGAAAAGTTACATTTTTGTTAAAAACGTCGCAGAATGGAAAAATGCCCAATTAAAACTCTGTAATATTTAATTAAATATTTTCTGAGTTAAACACTCAGTAAGTATAAGTTTTCAAGGTCTGCAAAGTCTCAGGGAGGACAGAATAAAAATATTAAATATATTTTTTTAAGCATGGTAAATTTATTCAAAATAATTTAATAACTCCAAAACATTCTATTGTATGAGAATTTTGAGACCACGGTTATGTCCAGAATATGGTGTTTACCCTAGGAGGGGTATAACATTCAAAGGTGCCGGACTTTTGGATGTCTCGCTCATGAGATAAAGTATTTAAATAATATTTAATATATTATTTATTAAAAATAATTAAATATATTCCAAACGGTGCATCGTATGGGAAATTTGAGACCACCGATGGATCCGGAATGGGGGGTTTACCCTGGACAAGGTATAACGTTTGTTAGCGTCAGGCGTTTGGACGCCTCGCTCACAAAAATAACCATTTTAATTTTAATTAATTATTTATTCCGATTTTTAATTAATAAGTCATTAATATCTCTCAAAAGGTGCATCTAATGAGAAATCCAAGACCACCGTTGGGTCCGGAACGAGATGTTTACCCTAAATAGGGTATAAATTTTATGCGCAATGGTCATTAAGTGTCATTTAATTTTCAAGTCAAATGATCAATTTTTTAATTTAAAAAATATATAAATATATTTATATATTAAGCGTCCATCTTCTCCAAAATGGCCGAACCACCATCAAATCATGCGGGAGTTTTCTAAATCCTTCATTTCTTTACCTTTTTGAACTCTTTTTGTTCCAACACCTTAATGAGATAAAATTAAAGACTCCGTATTAAATTTTCAGTTGATTCGGTGGTTTAAATGAGGGTTTCGGAATTGATGGATGTGAGGAACCTATTTGGTATTTTCAAATACCCGACTCATGGTTCTATCTTGGGAGATCATTCGGTCATGGTTGAGAGAACCCAGATTCCTTTTTTCAAGGTCAGCAAGACTTCGTTGGAGTTATTCCTCCCAGATAAAGGCATTGTACACCACCTTCCTCTTCCTTATGGGGTGGTGCGGGGATGTGGTTTGTTATCCTTTTATTTTTGTTTATTTTTATTATTTTTATTACTTACTCAATCTTCTTTATTAAATATCTTCTATGTTATTGGTCGGAATTACGCACCGTCGGTGTTGTTGGACACGCCTCAACGAGAAGAATCTAAATCATATTTTTGATTTGAAGGTTGCATTGTATTAATCAATATGTTTTTCCACTTTTTAAATGGTTATTTTTAAATAAATTTTTCAAAAGATAATTATTTAGAATTATCAATGAATAATTGTAACATCTTATCAAATAATAACTTTAATTAAATTATCAGGGTTAATTCTTAAATAGTTTTATTGAATGGATAATTATTTAAAATTGTCAAATGATAATTGTTTGGATTATCAAAATATGTATATATATATAAACACATTTGGGATAATTTATTAAAATTATCTAGTTTTATTTATTTTGATTATCAAAATAGACATATATATATAGTTAGATATATATTTTTGATAATTACTTTGGAAGTTGAGGATAATATTATTAAATATTAAGTTATCAATGTGTAATTGCATGAACTATTGAAGGATAATTTCAAACACATGTGTTTGCATAAAATGATAATCCATATATTATCCAGGAGAGAGAAAATATTATCGCATGTAATATTTTAAATGATAATTTGAAACTTTTCCTGGTGAGATAAATTATCATCACATGAGATAATTTAAATGATAATCTAAAAATAATTCAAGAGAGAGAAAATATTTTCACATGTAATATTTTATTTCATTGTGAAATAAAATTGAGAGATAATTATCGAATGAGGTTTATAATTATTCTTATGGATTTTTTATTTCGATTTCATGCGTTAACATAATACGATAATCCAAAGATTATCCTGTAGAGAGAAAATGTAATCGGATGTAATATTTTACTTCCTTGTGAAATAAAATAGATGTTTTTGGTTCTAGGAACCCTTGAAGAACATGAACTTTGGTGTGTCGATGCTTACGATAATAGGTTCGTGCAGAGGTGTGTTGAACCACACTGGGTATATTATCATTGCTTCTATTATTGACAACCTTGAGGTAAGCGGTTCCGTTCCGATTATCCAAATTGATTATCCTTGTATTGCTTGATTTATTTAAATCCTTGATTTAAATTCAATTTCTCAAATTTGATTTCAATTAAATTGATAAAAACTAAATTCCAGTGAATCGAGATATTTGAAATGGTTTTGGCATGGAAATTTGGAAAACCCCAATTCCATTGAATTGGGTATGTTTATGGAAATTGGTTGATTTAAATTGTTTATTTAAATTGTGGATTTGATGGAAATTATTTCAATTAAATTGTTGAATTTAATTGTGGAAATAAATTGTGTAATAATGGAATTGGTTTTGAATGGATTTCAAACTAGTGAAAATGGCTTAAAATGATTTGATAGAAACCGTTGATTTTATCTTGTGAAAAGGAATGTTTTTAAATAAAACCTGTTTTGGTTTTAAATGGAAAGAAATTGGAACTTTTGAAATGGAAGAATGGGATTGATCGTATTTTTAAGCAGTCTTAAAATATTTCATCCATCATGTAAAGGCACATGAAATCCTTACGTAGTTAGTGAGTTATTTGGATACACTCTACGCTACAACAATGTTCTAAAACATACTTGTGAAGGGTCACATCCCTGACGGGTTGGTGACAAGTCTCCTTTGGCCAGTTTCAAATGGACATGTGTATATACATTTTACTGAGTTCACATAGAGAGTATGGAATCCTATAGCTGGGTAATACTATCGTACCTTTTGGCAGATGACCATGGTGCTCGCTTGTTTATTTATATTTGAGATATAAATGTATTCCAATGTTTGTTTCAACTACTTACATGCCTTCTGAATTTATATAAACTATTTTATATAAATGTTATACGTAAGCCATTTTTTTAGAAATATTCCATCATTTGTAAATTCATTGCTTAAAATATTTATATCCATCATTTGAAAATGTATAGCGTGTTTTGTTTAAATATTATTTTGAATTGAAAAACCCGTTTATTTGAAAATTGAAAGCTTTTATTTATATAATTTATATTTGGAATTTGTTATGGAGTCTTTGGTGGTATCCTACTAGGCTCAGGATCACACCATACTTTTGTCTTGAGGTGTTTGTACACTTTCTTCTTCCAGGTTCGAGCAAAGGGAAGGGATCTCTTGGAGGTGGATCCAGATATTGAGCTTTGGTCTTGGTGAGTTGTGTCCTTAGGGACCTTGGGGTTGTTTTCCAATTTTAGTACTTTGGATTTTATGCCTCTTTGTATTCTAGTACATTACTCCTAGTGGATTTTGTTTTGTTATTCATATTGTCTTGTTTCTTTTCATCCATATTGTTGGTGGAAAAATTGTTCTCACTTGCATGTTGTGTGATACCAGGTGATAGTTATCGACCCGTAGGGATCGAGAACGCCCTTCTGGTTATGTTAGGGCCAGCTCGGTTATTAGGTTACAGGGGTACCCGGGCTAGTTCGTCACAAAATGGTATCAGAGGGAGGTTGAGACTTTGTCTTGAAGACATTATGTTTTTGTGAAATCTTGTCGGGACTTAGGAGGTAATTGCGATTGAGTGGCTGACCAGCTCTCACTGCAATGAACCTTAAGTCACCAGGGGTGGTTAGGGAAAGAAGTCTTGTGGTGTAGTTCCAGTCTTTTCCCTATTTTGATTTGGATAGAGTGAATTCCAAATCTTGTTTGTTCCTTCTGTTGAGATTAATTTCTCTCGTTTCTCAGTCTGAGTGTTAATCTAATGTATTCCTATTGAATGCTGATGTTGTGTAACTAAATACCCCTGAGAAGACGTGTGAATTGGATCCAAGAGGAGGCTGATGCTGAACCTCAACGAGTGAATCATGTTGTGGATCTGAATCTAGTTGAGGTGATATCATCAGAACCTTTAAAAACTGCGGGGCAATCAATTGCTTCACATACAAAAGGGTTCCAGCCACAAGAATTCAGAACGAAGCTTCTTCATGCAGTGAAAGAGTCTCTAAAGGAATCTAATACAAGTCCCGCGACCATTATAGGTATCACTACTATAGCTTCATCTTTAGTGAATCTCACTCATTTTTTTTAACCCATAATTTTAATCTTCTTAAGCTTCCTATGGAGCTTTTATCTTGTGAAATGGATATTGCTACACCCCTTGGCATGATTGGAGAGAAGGTTCTCCATAGTATTGGTTGTGTATTCTCTCAATCAAATGTCAAAATTTCTTGGAGTTTTCTAGTACTCGACATTAAATCTCTTGACCTCATATTTGGGATGGATTGGATCATTGCCAATAAATCTCGGATTGATTTTAATCTTCGATTGGTCTACATTACCACACCTAGTAGTGTGTATCTTGTGTAACACCCCAAGGTTTTGAAAATAAATATAGAATGCAATTTTATAATCTAACCATTAAACACATCTTTGTCTCTTCTATGTTTTGAATTTCACTAAATGATCATCTAGAGTTATGTTCAGTAAGTCATTTGGAGTCTGATAAAACAAACTTGATTTTTGGTGAAAAGTAACATACCCTTATGAATAGTAATATGAATAGTAATATGAATAGTAATATGACCCTTGAATAGTAAAAAATGATATTTTTTATTTTCTTAAGGCAATATGATAATGGGATCTTAATTAATTTTTCAATGTCACATAAAACTAATTGCACTTCAAGATTGTTATTTTTTTCGAATTAACTATGACCTTATTTAAAAATTAAATTAATAATATTTAGAAAATTATTTTTGAAAAATGGATTTTAATTTTTAATTCTACATGTCAAAAAATTTTATGGTGAATTTTTGGGATTTTTCTGAAATTCTAGAATTTTTTATGAATAGTGAAATACAATAAAATACTGTATATGCAAATTATTAGTTAAATACACTATTCATGACATCACAAGTGATGAAAGGCCACTTGGTCCAAACTCACATGCACTTCTTACTATTAGGGGTCACATGAAATATTAATATTTGGTTTTCTTGAGAGAAATAATAAAATAATGAATTAAATATTCAAAGTATACCCCTCTCCACTATAAAAACCCATCACCACTCCCTCTTCTATTCACACCTCTAATACTTGAAGCTCCTCAAAGTTCTGATCAATTACCCTTCCCTAGTCTCTCCCCACATCCAAGAAGCTTATGGTCTTCCCAAAAGACCAAAACCCCATTTCTTAAGTAGTTTCTCAAGGAGGTTATTTCAAGAGGTAAAGCACCCTTCTTTCTCATTTGGTTTTATTTCAATTTATCTACTTTTGTTATCCTCTACTCACCTCCTCTGTCCAAATGATCATGATAACTCTATTAACATCTATATACTGGATTTATATCATGTTAATGTAATAACCATCATAAATATTCTTACTCCCTCCCTTTTATTTTATAAACAAAATCGACGTCCATGAGGTTCCGATTTATAACCTTCGAGAACGACGAAGTTTTGTTCTTCAATTTCTTCTTCATTACTGGTCATGAAACCATATTCATGGTTGAAACAGACTATAATATATGTTTTATAAACTAATTAATATTCAGGAACCATAATATGTACATATAATTAAGTTATATGACAAAACTAGTTCATAATATTCCAAATACCGCCGAATAATCGAAGTGGTTTTCATCTAATGATTCATCCTCATTCCATGTAACCAAATGATAGAAATGATCATTATCAATTATTTATGTTCATTAATAATATATAATTCAAATCCTGTATATTTATAACCATTCCACATGAACTTCGTTACTTAAAAACAAGTGAACTGAATATGAAAATAAAGGAAACGAACACTCCAGAATGACGAGATTCAATACAATAACTTATCAATAAAGACATAAATGAACTAACCGGAATTATGGTAAACTAAATACATGTCTAATAGGTTCTGAAATAAGTTATTAACAAGTATAATTTCATATTCTAGGAGCTTAAGTACAATATAGGAACACGTTTTGAGTTAAGGTAAGGGTTTTTCCACCCGAACTTCCATTTTCATTCGGGTTATTATCATTGTCTAATTACCTCAATGAAATTCTTATGTATTGTTATTTACTCCTCATATATTATGTGTGAGTATTATATATATTATTAAAAACCAGAAACTTTCCTTATTTTATTAATTGTTATATGTTTTTAAAATAAACTTTCAAACTGTTTCCATAATACAAGCCGGATTCAAGGGAATTTCTCAAATTCTTACTTATTTTTAAAGGGCACACTATAATCTACTTTTGGAAACCATTTTCTTTATAAAATCACTCATTTTATTATGAAAATACTATCTTACTTCACTTCTGGTTTTATATAAAGATTTTCCAAAAGAACTCTTCTTTTCAAAAGAAAAGAGTATTTATCTCCAGAATTGCTTAATGACTTTATAATAGTGTTTTCATCTAATTCAACACTCTTGTTGATTCCATGGTATTATTGGGTTTAATCATTTATGAATTCATCTACCATATTTTATTTAATGGTTTATGACTAACTCTATTGTGAATGATCTATCCTAAAACTATTCACCATATTATTTCGAATGGTTGGTGTTTTATGTTTAATGATTGGGGAAAGATAGTTACATTTCATATGATAGTTTCAATATGAATGTATTTGTTGTTTATGTTTATCTCCACTCATTTTAGGAATGCATTGGACTTATTATGTGATGGGTGGGGCCCACTATAGCCCCTCGATGCATCGGTAGGTCTCATGAGACAACTAGACGAGGAATTGGCCGAGGCCTTTCCCAATGTGATATGGATTTTGGCTGAGGCCTTAATCATTATATGTCTTGGCCGAGGCCTTGAAAAAATGTTTTAGAATGTCCGGCATTATGCATTCCATCATTATGAGTACATCTGTTGATATTTCATGTGGTTATTTGACTAGTAGAATACCCATGGTTATGTTTTATTATGGCATTATTTACTCAGCTCATATTCTTGCCATAATGTGTTCAAGTTTATTATTAATGGCATGTGTATTCAATTATTCACCATGTCTAATGTTTATATTTTCTTATGCTGTATTGATTACTCTTACTGAGCATTTGAGATCACCCCTTTCTTATGTTTCATTTTCTCAGGACATGAAAAAGTAATTTATGAATGACTAGCAAACATAATCTAGGAGATGTGATGACTCTAGTGGAATAAATTAGTGTTGTTTTTCCTTTCCATATGTAAAGTTGAACTTATGTATGTATCTTGTTTCCAATAATACTAAACTACTCGGTCCTTCAGGATTCGTATTCCTTGTATGTATGCCAACGTAATCAAATAAGGCACCAACTCCAGGCAACTGGGGTCGGGTCCTTACATCTTGTATTTCAAATAGAATGGATCCAAGGTCGAGTAGGGCTAAACCTTCCTATCCAGAGTTGGGGAAGGTAATATTAGTGTTTGCTTCTGATTTAGAG
The DNA here is from genome assembly GCA_963277665.1 of Viscum album. Classification (NCBI taxonomy): domain Eukaryota; kingdom Viridiplantae; phylum Streptophyta; class Magnoliopsida; order Santalales; family Viscaceae; genus Viscum; species Viscum album. The sequence continues at coordinate 1,564,577,226 of OY728161.1, forward strand.
CAGTGATCTCCCTCCAGTTGTCGTTGAATTTCCCATCGGGTTTCTGTCTGATTTTTTTGATTTACCACTGGTAAGAGAGGTTGAGTTTTCTAATGACTTGATGCCTGATACTCAACCAGTTTCATTTCCCTCTTACCAAATAGCTCTAAGTAAACTGAAAGAACTAATTTCCCAGTTGGATGATCTTCTTGAGAAAGCCTTTATTCACCCAAGTGTGTCACCTTGGGCGGTGTTGGTTCTCTCCACCATGAAAGTTGATAGTTATCTGACATCTTCTCCTGTTGAGATGATTATTTAGGAATATAAGTCTATTGAAGAATTCTGTAAACATTAGATACTCTCTTTATGGTGGGGATACTGATGTCTAGTGGTTTTTCTCCAAAGACGGTGTTCTGTGTTATCAGAACCATTGTGTTTCACCATTAGCGACAAGGAAGGCTATAATGGAGGATTTCCATATTTTCCAATGTGTTGTGCACCCAGAAAGCACTAATATGTTCTACGAATTGAAGTCGTAGTTTTAGTGACCATGTATTCTTTAAGGTTTCACCCTAGTTGGTTCATCGACGACTTGGGAGGCAAGGGAAACTTGATCCTTGTTTTATGGGATCTTTTCAGGTTGTTGATTAGGTGGGTAAAATTGTTGACCATTTATCACTACCATCGCATTTGAATTCGATACATAATGTGTTTCATGTATCTCAGCTTCGAAAACATTTATCTGACCCATATCATGTTCTAAGTTGGCGTGATCTTGAAGTGGAACCTGTTTTATTTGTGACTAAACAACCAATAATGATTGTTGATTCTGAGACTATGGTACTTCGTGGGAGGATGATACCTCTGGTTCGTATGATATGGAAGCATGGTTCTAATTCTCATGAGACGTGAGAGAGGGAGACACTGAGGAGAGAATAGCAGCCTTGTCTTTTTGATGTGGAGGCTTCTTTGTAGTCTTTCTGGGGACACAAATTTCCTATGGTGGGGAGGTTGTAACATCCTGTTACTATTTCAAGTTTTCGTAAATCCTTTTCTGTTAAATTATTACGTTGAATGGGAAAAAATGGTTTATCAGTGAAAAGTTACATTTTTGTTAAAAACATTGCGGAATGAAAAAATTCCCAATTAAAACTCTGTAATATTCAATTAAATATTTTCTGAGTTAAACACTCAGTAAGTATAAGTTTTCAAAGTCTACAAAGTCTCAGAGAGGATGGAATAAAAATATTAAATATATTGTTTTAAGCATGGGAAATTTATTCAAAATAATTTAATAACTCCAAAAAGTTCTATTGTATAAGAATTTTGAGACCCTAGGAGGGGTATGGTGTTTACCCTAGGAGGGGTATAACATTCAAAGTCGCCGGACTTTTGGATTTCTCGTTCATGAGATAAAGTTTTTAAATAATATTTAATATATTATTTATTAAAAATAATTAAATATCTTCCAAATGTTGTGTCGTATGGAAAATATGAGACCACCGATGGGTCCGGAATGGGGGGTTTACCCTAGACAAGGTATAACGTTTGTTAGCGTCAGGAGTTTGGACGCCTCGCTCGCAAAAATAACCATTTTAATTTTAATTAATTATTTATTCCGATTTTTAATTAATAAATCATTAATATCTCTCAAACGGTGCGTCTGATGAGAAATCCAAGACCACCGTTGGGTTCAGAATGAGGTGTTTACCCTAAATAGGGTATAACTTTTATGTGCAATGGTCATTAAGTGCCATTTAATTTTTAAGTCAAATGATCAATTTTTTAATTTAAAAAATATATAAATATATTTATATATTAAGCATTCATCTTCTCCAAAATGTCCGAACCACTATCAAAGCATGCGGGAGTTTTCTAAATCCTTCATTTCTTTACCTTTTTGAACTCTTTTTGTTCCAAAACCTTAATGAGATAAAATTAAAGACTCTGTATTAAATTTTCAGTTGATTCGGTGGTTTAAATGAGGGTTTCGAAATTGATGGATGTGAGGAACCTATTTGGTATTTTCAAATACCCGACTCATGGTTCTTGCTTGGGAGATCATTCGGTCATGGTTGAGAGAACCCAGATTCCTTTTTGCATGGTCACCAAGACTTCGTTGGAGTTATTCCTCCCAGATAAAGGCATTGGACACCATCCTCCTCTTCCTTATGGGGTGGTGCGAGGATTTGGTTTGTTATCCTTTTATTTTTGTTTATTTTTATTATTTTTATTACTTACTCAATCTTCTTTCTTAAATATATTCAATGTTATTGGTTGGAATTACGCGCCATCGGTGTTTTTGGACACGTCTCGACGAGAAGAATCTAAATCATATTTTTGATTTTTAGGTTGCATTGTATTAATCAATCTGCTTTTCAACTTTTTAAATGGTTCTTTTTAAATAAATTTTTCAAAAGATAATTATTTAGAATTATCAATGAATAATTGTAACATCTTATCAAATAATAATTTTAATGAAATTATCAGGTTTATTTCTTAAATAGTTTTATTGAATGGATAATTATTTAAAATTATCAAATGATAATTGTTTGGATTATCAAAAGATGTATATATATATAAAAATTGGGTACAACTGTGAAAGCGACACACACGCAAGTAAGAAAATTACATATAAACCGCAATCTCGGGGACTTGACCTCATGACCTGCCCCTTACCCCCCCAAGCCCTTACCACCCCACCACCAATGGTGGGGCCAAAGATGTATATATATATATAAACACATTTGGGATAATTTATTAAAATTATCAAGTTTTATTTATTTTTATTATCAAAAGAGACATATATATATATATAGTTAGATATATATTTTTGATAATTACTTTGATAGTTAAGGATAATTTTTTTAAATATTAAGTTATCAATGTGTAATTTAATGAACTATTGAAGGATAATTTCAATCACATGCGTTTACATAAAATGATAATCCACATATTATCTAGGAGAGAGAAAATATTATCGCATGTAATATTTTAAATGATAATTTGAAAACTTATCTAGGTGAGATAAATTATCATCATATGCGATAATTTAAATGATAATCTAAAAATTATCCAAGAGAGAGAAAATATTTTCACATGTAATATTTTATTTCATTGTGGAATAAAATAGAGAGATAACTATCGAACGAGGTTTATAATTATTCTTATAGATTTTTTATTGTGATTGCATGCGTTAACATAATACGATAATCCAGAGATTATCCTAGAGAGAGAAAATGTAATCGGATGTAATATTTTACTTCCTTTTGAAATAAAATAGATGTTTTTGGTTCTAGGATCCCTTGATGAACATGAACTTTGGTGTGCCGGTGCTTACAAAAATAGGGTTGTCCAGAGGTGTGTTGAACCACACTGGGTATATTATCATTGTTGTTGTTATTGACGACCTTGAGGTAGGTGGTTCCGTTCCGATTATCCAAATTGATTATCCTTGTATTTCTTGATTTATTTAAATCTTTGATTTAAATTCAATTGCTCAAATTTGCTTTCAATTAAATTGATAAAAACTCGATTCCAGTGAATCCAGATATTTGAAATGGTTTTGGCATGGAAATTTGGAAAACCCCAATTCCATTGAATTGGGTGTGTTTATGGAAATTGGATGATTTAAATTGTTTTTTTAATTGTATATTTGATGGAAATGATTTCAATTAAATTATTGAATTTAATTGTGGAAATAAATTGTGTAATGATAGAATTGGTTTTGAATGGATTTCAAACTGGTGAAAATGGAATAAAATAATTTGATAGAAATAGTTGGTTTTATTTTGTGGAAAGGCATGTTTTTGAATAAAACCTGTTTTGGTTTTAAATAGAAAGAAATTGGCACTTTTGAAATAGAAGAATGAGATTGATCGTATTTTTATGTAGTCTTAAAATAGTTCACCCATCATGTAAGGGAACATGCAAGCCTTAGGTAGTTAGTGAGTTATTTGAATACACTCTATGCTACGACAACATTCTAAAACATACTTGTGGCGGGTCACATCCCCGAAGGGTTGGTGAAGAGTCTCCTTTGGTCAGTATCACAGGGACATGTGTATACACATTTTGTTGAGTTCACATAGAGAGTGTGGAATCTTATAGTTGGGTAATACTATCGTACCTTTTAGCAGATGACCATGTTTCTCGCTTGTTTATTTATATTTGAAATATAAATATATTCCAATGTTTGTTCGAATTGCTTGCATGTCTGCTGAATTTATATAAACTGTTTTATATAAATGTTATACATAAGCCATTATTTTATAAATATTCCATTATTTGTAAAATTATTGCTTAAAATATTTATTTCCATCATTTGAAAATGTATAGCATGTTTTGTTTAAATATGCTTTTGAATTTCCAAACCCATTTATTTGAAAATTGAAAGCTTTTCTTTGGATAATCTATATTTGGCATCTATTATGGAATCATCGGTGGTATCCTACTAGGCTTAGGCTCACACCCTACTTTTTCCTTCAGGTGTTTTTGGACTTTCTTCTTCTAGGTTCAAGCAAAGGGAAGGGATCTCTTGGAGGTGGATCTATCTTTTTAGCTTTGGTCTTGGTGATTTGTGTCCTTAGGAACCTTGGGGTTATTTTCCCATTTTAGTACTTTGGCTTTTATGCCTCTTTGTATTCTGGTACATTACTCCCAGTGGAGTTTTTTTTGTTATGCATATTGTCTTGTTTCTTTTCGTCTGCATTATTGGTGGAAAAATAATTCCCAATTGCATGTTGTGTGATGCAAGGTGCTAGTCACTGACCTGTGGGGATCAGGAATGCCCTTCGGGCTATGTTAGGGCCCACTCGGTTATTGGGTTACCAGGGTACCCGGGCTGGTTCGTGAAAAAATGGTATCATAGGGAGGTTGATCCTTTGTCTTGAAGATAATATGTTTTTGTGAAATCTTGTCGGGACCTAGGAGGTAGTTGTGATTGAGTGTCTGGCCAGCTGTCACTACAATGAACCTTAAGTCGCCATGGGTGGTTAGGGGAAGACGTCTTGTTGTATAGTTCCAGTCTTTTCCTTAAAGTGATTTGGATAGAGTGAATTCCAAGTCTTGGTTGTTCCTTTTGTTGAGAATAATTTTAATGGCCCGGACCTCTCCGGTCCATTCCTTTGTGAAAATGTGGTGCTAGAGGTGTTTCGGGAAATCAAGGTGACTTGGGGGTGCATTTGGGTGGACCTTTAAGGAAAACTAAAGGGGTAATGGCCTTCACACGGGAGGTTCACGGTTTGTCAAACCGTGCGGCCAAACCGTGCGAGGTTGGTGTTGGAGGTAGTAGCCTTCGTATGGGAGGCACACGGTTAGGACAAACCATGTGGCCTAACCGTGCGAGGATTGTTGTCGAGGCAGAAGCTAACGCACGGTTAGCGCACAGTTTGTTAAACCGTGCAGACTAACCGTGCGGGCACTTAAAGTTAGATCCTAAAATTCTGGATCTGAACTCTTTTGCCTCTAAATGGTTCTTTTAATCCCCTAAGAGGCCATAACACGGGATTACTCTTCCTTGGAGGTAAGAGACCCTCTCCCAAGCATTTTGGAGGCGATCCGGAGGCTTCCCTTCGCAAATCAAAGCCGGTTTCTCAAGGTATGTGATCGTTCTTGTTGGGTTCTTAGATCTTCTTAGATCTACTCCTTATCTTCCCTTAGTTTCTTAAATCTACGCCCGTTATGGGTAGATCAAGTGTGTGGATGTCAAATATGATGGGTCTTGGTCTTGATCTTTCTAGGAGGAGAGATCTAAGGCGGGGTTTCGGAGAATCGACCCGGGTTCCTTGAGCGTTCCTTGACCGTTGTGGTTTCCGTCAAAAACCTTTGAGGTAGGGATCTTACCTTCATCTCTCTCTCTCTTGTGCATCATGCGGGGTGGGTATCCTCTTGTTTTCATGAGATACGGTTGAACCAGTAAATAAAGATAATAACTAGTTAAAGAACGGGTTTGGGGAATTTTTGTTGATATTATGTTTTATTTCCATCAATGCTTATCCTTTGATTATGTTGTGAATTGAATAGGCTTATGACTACTGAAAATCACGGTCATTGGGGGCCTTTGATTGCGCAATTAAATGTTGCCCTGGTTTTCTGGATTGTTTTGTGGATGGAACATCATTGAATGTGGAAATTGGTTAATCATGTAAAGTTGTCTGATTAAATAAATACATGGAACCCTTGTATGATCACCCCGGTTAAACTAAATGAAAGAATGAATTTTGTGGGTGCTATTTGGGGTTTACTTATGTGAAGGTGTGTTTCGTGGGTTGTTGTGGAACGGGTGAGCAGCGGGGCTACGGTTGGTTTGGTTGTGGGTTAGCATGTATGATATGGTTGTGATGGGTAGCGGAGCTGCGGTAAATGGTATCAAAGGAATGATGATGTGGTACGGGTATTGTTTCCGATGTGTTTGTGGTTATGGTGGTTGGAAGAAGGGATGCAGCGATGAGTTGTGCATATGAATAAAAGTGGAAGAGTTAACTAAGAATTGTGGGGCCTGGTAGTTGATTAAATACATAAAATAAATGGAATTGATTGGCTGATAAAAGAAAATGGTTTTGTGTTGCTTGTGTTTTCCCTAACTTTATTTGTGGTTGGCAGGGATATGTTTTATGAACGATTGATCTGGTTTGTTTGTTTTTAGTTGCTCGATAGTTAAGGAACAGATAAACTAAAACTGTTGAAACATGAAAATATTAATGGGGTTTGGGGCTGTTTATTGTGTGCGTACCTTCGAGGTAGCAGTGTTGAGGCATGTGCTCAGATCTTTTGTGTAGAAGCCTTATGATGGGCTAAGTGGTTGATATAATTATATAAATATGTACATTTTATGTTTCTTTACACACCCCACCCATGTTGAGAACTACATGATGAACACCCGTGGGACAGGGGGTGAGATTCTCAAACATCTAAAGGATGGCTGGTTACTATTCTTCCTCATGCTCCCTCTTAAAGGTTCTATAGTCCAAGATCCTTCAAGCAGGTTATGACAGATGTTT